>CANTFL010001315.1:0-669218 GCA_947650285.1 Hyaloperonospora brassicae | reverse complement strand
CCGAGCCTGATACTCAGCGAGACTTTTCGCGTGTTAATAGAGATAGGAGGGCCGTTGCTGTGCAGCCGCTGCAAGAAAGGCTTCGACTAGCTACTGTAGCATAGTGAATGAAGGGCCTGCTACGTTTATGATGTATTTCTTTCTCAAACGTTTATAAAGTGCTACAAAGGATTAATGAATGATAAGGTGGACCATGTAACGTTCAAGGGAGTGAATAGAATCAAATTGGGGGAGAATAGAGCAATTTCCTATATCAAACAATGAGTTTCCGACGCAGAATCTCACTCACCATCCATTGTGCGCGTCTAGCAGCGATTGGTGGTTGATTCGGTTGATATGATGGCCGATATCAACCAATTGTGAAGCAGGGCGAACTGTGACCTCTAAATGTAACCTTTCAACACGATTGAGTCCCAAGAGTAATATGGAACATATTGTCAATCAAGATAAGATTCACATTGGCACGATTCGTGCCAATGTAATGTAACAGGCGTACTCCGTTGCACGGAACACTTTGCTCCCGTTATCACTTGGAACCCGTTGAAAAGTGCACTGTGACAGATCCGAGGACCGTTCTAGGCGCTGTCCGAGTTATACGACATGTATTTGTCGTAAGTCTTCGACGTTCCGCTTGATCCACTGCTTCCTGGACCCTACTTACAGTGTTTACGTTAACTGAACGTTTGACGCAATCTGGCACGTCGGTGCTTGTCGCGCTAGCGGACCCGTCGAATACACTGGATACGCGTAGCCATGTCAAGATCCCAATCGACCAATAACACCCCTTGACCTACTTACTGCCATGCCGTCCATACTTCACTCGAAACACTTTCGATGTAGACGCGCCTGGATGGATTCGTGACGACCGACATCCAGTGGAACTTTACCAAGTTCTTGATTGTCAACCACGAACCGGTGAAACGGTATGGCACGACGACGTCACCACTGGCGATCGAACAGGACATTCTGCAGGCGTTGTCCAGTAGCCAACAAGTGAGTGAGTTTGACGAGGGCGGTGCGACGGACGGCGAGTACGAAGACGCGCACGACAAGTTTTGAAACGAGCGACATACCGCGAATGTGGGTTACTTTCGTGTCGTTCGTCAGTGGATGTGGCCTGACAATTGGGTAGCGATGCTGTTTCTTGGTCACAGGACACAAACATTGTGCCGATGTTGTTTTCGGTGGTAGCAGTTGTTGCGACGTGGGTTTGCAACGGATCGTGTCCCAAAGAGAACGCTGTTGACCATTCGACAACCCGACTAACTGTTTGAAATTCATCTGTCTTTTGTCATGATTAATGGCACTGTCGAGTGGAGCCGTTCGCTGTACGTGCAGGTCTATGTCCAGCCGCCGATATGTCGTCACACAGAGACGCTCCACGAGACGACGCCATCCTCCGCGTATCGTCGTCCACGCTTGTGGTGGGACCAGCGCGCCACTCACCATACTCGCCCAGCATCCACACCTCATTGCTCGGCCCCTTTCAAGTCGTCCGCGGTGGCCACTTCCGTGTCGTCCCTGTTGAGGTACTCCTGCATCGAGTCTTCATAGATCGTGACATTCTTGAACCCCAGAATCTGCTCCAGCAGAAACGCCGTGTGTGTCGCCCGGATCGCCGCCTGGCAGTACGTGATCACAGGCTTGTCCTTGTCGAACCGCAACGTGTCGACGAAAACCTTCTCCAGCTCGTCTTTCGTCTTGAAGCGCCCATTGCGCAGGACGTCCACGCCTTCCGTCCAGTTGAAATGCACAGCACCCGGGATGTGACCCGTGCGTGCGTTTTTGGAAGCGTGTTCGCCCCAGTACTCGTCCGGAGATCGGGCGTCCACAAACTGAGTAGCACCATCGGTAATCCCCTTCTGCACCGCCTGCAGCCCCACGAGCTTGTGCGTGTCCACCGGCTGGGCCCAGCATTCGGCTACAGTCTCTCTGTCGTCTGCTTCCCCCGTTGCAACCTCGTTGTCGTCAGCTTTCCACTGCTCAAGTCCCCCGTCCAGCACCTTTAGCTGGTCAAGGGGGAACCCAAAGTGCCGAAAGACCCACCACGTCCGTGTGGCGAGGAGAGTCAGGCGACCGTCGCCGTACAAGACGATCGTCGCGTCTTTGGGCACCTGCAGCGTCTGCACCGCGTCTCGAAACAGCTGTGCGCTCGTGACACCCGTCTCGCCAGGCGTCGGGTCTTTGCAGAGCGAGGCGGCCATTGTACAATGAACGGCATTAGGAATGTGGCCGCGAAGGTACGAGGCCGCGTCGTTGCAGTCGAGAAGCAGAATCTCTGGTTGGCCTGAGGTCTGTGCGTTGCGAACCCATTTCGAGTCGACGAGGGCCGAGACCGCACACCGACGGATTGACTGGACGCGAAGAACGGACACAGCCCTTAGCGTGTGGAGCTGAGGAGAGCAAAGACGCAGCGATGACAGCATTGGCTCGAGTGGTTATTTTGAATTGTGAGCGGCCAATTGGTTCGGTCCCCTTGTGCCCACGTCCATAATCGCATTGACATCGTTGATACGGCCTTTCGTATCGTCTACGACTGCACCCGCGGTATCGACGCGAAAGGCGGCCAATGGGTTCGGTCCCCTTTTGCCCACGTCCCCAATCGCATTGACATCATTGTTACGGCCTTTCGTATCATCTACGACTGCACCCGCGGTATCGACGCGATAAAAAGGCGGCAAAGTTATCGAAAGTGATAGCAGTGAACGTCACGACGTCGAGCGACGCTCGATATACTTTTTCATTTCACTGGACTGCAAGCGCAGCGATTCTGTGCGTGTTTTCAGCATTGCTGCTTTGACTCGTGCACTAGTGTATCGCTTATATGGTTACAGGGCTTGGAACGCCATGTGACAGGGCGAAGGCAACATTTGATATGCTATACAAAGGCAACCGAGTCAAAAACGTTTTTAAGAGAGAGAGAGAGAGTCCATGACTGTCTATTACATATGATGATTATGCGCTAGAGGTCTGAGCTCTTCTAGGCCAAGAATTAGAGCCGGGCGCGGCGGCGGTATATGACATTCCTTTAGTGGTAGCGAAACCCCGCTAGCCTCAAGAGTAAATAATTCAATCGAGGCATGCAATCTAGCTCCTTGAAGCACTCTTGCCGCCCCTCTGTGCTCACGCATAGAGCGAGAGAGATTCATAACTGTCTATTACATATGATGATTATGCGCTAGAGGTCTGAGCTCTTCTAGGCCAAGAATTAGAGCCGGGCGCGGCGGCGGTATATGACATTCCTTTAGTGGTAGCGAAACCCCGCTAGCCTCAAGAGTAAATAATTCAATCGAGGCATGCAATCTAGCTCCTTGAAGCACTCTTGCCGCCCCTCTATGCTCACGCATAGAGCGAGAGAGATTCATAACTGTCTATTACATATGATGATTATGCGCTAGAGGTCTGAGCTCTTCTAGGCCAAGAATTAGAGCCGGGCGCGGCGGCGGTATATGACATTCCTTTAGTGGTAGCGAAACCCCGCTAGCCTCAAGAGTAAATAATTCAATCGAGGCATGCAATCTAGCTCCTTGAAGCACTCTTGCCGCCCCTCTATGCTCACGCATAGAGCGAGAGAGATTCATAACTGTCTATTACATATGATGATTATGCGCTAGAGGTCTGAGCTCTTCTAGGCCAAGAATATAGAGCCGGGCGCGGCGGCGGTTTATGGCATTCCTTTAGTGGTAGCGAAACCCCGCTAGCCTCAAGAGTAAATAATTCAATCGAGGCATGCAATCTAGCTCCTTGAAGCACTCTTGCCGCCCCTCTATGCTCACGCATAGAGCGAGAGAGATTCATGACTGTCTATTACACATGATGATTACGCGCTAGAGGTCTGAGCTCTTCTAAGCAAAGAATACAGAGCCGGGCGCGAAATTGCTCGGGCAACCGAGACCGCTGAAGCACCGGGATCGCCGGAGCCTGGCGATTCGCACAGTTGCCGGAGCAACTAGCAACAACTGTAGGCCACACTGTAGCGCTAGCCCAGTGGCTGAGGAATTTACACCAGCATGCTCGCCTTCTGGCAGTTTCAAAAAGAGTAAATCTCAAAACCAGCACCACAAATGTACAAAAGTCCCAAAACCACTACTGTACTCAACTCAAGTACAAAAACCACACTAAATAGTGTCAGCTACATTATACTTAACTGCAACATGGAATAAGAATCTGCTTGATAGCTAGGGATAGGCGAGGCGGCAGCAAGTGACTCAGACAATGGCAGGAAGTGAGGCAACAAGTCAAGTAAATATACATTTTTGGCCCTTTTGCGCTCGGTGTTTACTTACTAAATAGCTACCAGCTACCATCGTGTCTCTATTAAATCATCTTGTTTTGCAGCCGTAATTAAGGTTAGCATAATGCTGTTGAAGGATTGTTTGAAGCAGCTGGCGAGATGCCTTCGGGAACACGCGCAAGTAAAAGCGGTGGGCCTATTCCAAACGGGTCTGCGTACATCGTCAAGTGTTGATCCTCTTGCGGTGTCATTATCTGCGGTTGGTGGTGCTCTAGTGGCTGCAGTGGCTGCTGGAATCCAACTGGTCCTTGTGGAGCTACGGGCGCGCCAAATGATGCATTGAGTAGGTCCCTTTTGACCTTCGCGAGATGTTGTTGCGAAGGCGGAGCTTGATCCATGGAGGTTTGGGCTGGAGGAATCTGCTGCTGCTGGTGGTGGTCGCTCCAGCTCGATGTACGGCGCCTGGAAGTACAACTTGTTTGACGGGTAGCAGTAATCGTGGAGCGTGCGCCCGCCCCGACACGTCGAGCCCCAGGCATTGGGGCTGGTGCACCGGGAATGACGCCAAAGATAGCCGAAGCAAACATCTGCCGCTCGTCGACGGTGCCGTTCGCTTCGTCATCACTCGAGGGCTCGTAGTTCTCGTAGTTGCTCGGGCTAGCGTACTCTTGCTGCGGTTGGATGTTGGGAAGACTGGGGAGGGTACGGTCCCTGGCCGCAAATAGCGGCAACAGGTGGATGCGTATCATACTTACCTCGTACCCGTCGATGTTCTAATTACATTGGTTATACGGATCGGGCAGGCCAGTGCCCACAGGTATGCCAGCTCCAGTTGGACCAGGTGCGAGGTTGTCGGGCGTGGGTATACCCATAGGGCCCCACACGTTCTTGACAACTCCGCGCTTTCCAGCATCGAAGCCCGTAATAGGGTCTTAACCAGTAAACCGCCGAGCCTAGGCGTGCCGCTCTGACCACCGATGTTACCCCAATCGTTCACCCTGAACAATCCTTGCTGGTTCACAAGGGGAAGATCGGTCGGACACGAAATTTAAGGCTTCTACAGCTGCGTACATGACGATTTCAAAGAGGCACGGTACGAGCTGGTAGCTATATGAATTGTCAGCGTTGGGCACGAAAGGGCCAATCGAATGTATTTCGACTTACTTGCTGCCGCACTTGCTACCATTGTCTGTTTCACTTACCGCCGTCTCGCTCTACCTAGCAATCAAGCAGTTTCTTATTCCATGTTGTAGTTAACTACAATGTGGTTGACACTATTTAGTGTGGTTTTTGTACTTGAGTTGAGTACAGGACTGGTTCTGGGACTTTTGTACATTTGTGGTACTGGTTTTGAGATTTACTCTTTCAAAAACGTGCATCGAAGTTTCGGACATCCCGCGACACGCCGGTAGGGCACGGCAGCTATTGTCGGTAGCAATGCGATTGAAATAGAGGCACACTGAGTCTACTGCCGTCGTAGATGTACCACTTGTGCTAACAACAAAAGGCCATTCTGCACAGCCGTAAAGGCCGATCTGGCAGAGACGACGGCGTCATACTGCTGCGCCTCTGCACAGCCGTAAAGGCCGATCTGGCAGAGACGACGGCGTCATACTGCTGCGCCTCTGCACAGCCATGTCGAGAAGTCTCAGGGTCGTGATCCACCTGATGCCACAAATCCACAGAACTTCTGGTCGGGTCATCTCTTTTCCATGCACTTTCGAGTCGTGGCATCTGCTCATCATGTCTTGCTGCAAACTCTGATGTAGGAACAGTAAGAGACATGGAGGCAAGTATCGCTGCTAGTAATGTGGGTCAGTGAGAAGGAGGAGTTTCATGATCATCTATTGACATATTTAATGTGGACAAGAGGTCTGAAAAATCCTGAGCCAGGATATGAGCGCCGGTCGCGGCAGCGGATCGTGGCTGACACCCGCGTAGGGCGGGTGTCCACGGGGCTCTTGAAGCAGAAGTTCAAGACAGGCATGAAGTCGGGCCCCTCGTACGGCCGTAGCCGCGGCTCGATGCTCGCGTATTGCAATTGCCCGTAGCTGGCGAACACCGCGTGTCCAGTACATTTGGACACTTGCGGATGGAGTAGTCACGGCTCCTCGAAAGACCGCCGAGTTCCGCTCGGTCCACAAATGTTCTTGGCAGATGGAGCTTAATATGAACCAGATCCGTTCGAATTCTGTTGCTGCGGCGTCAGAGTCATCTTGAAAACGGCTTTGCAACCGCAAACTCAGCTGACGTGGAATGGGCGGGGCTTTGCGATTGGCGCAGTGCTGAAAGAAGGTGGAAAGAACTGCGTTCGTCGCACCCCCACCGGTCCAGTGTCCTATCAAGTGACACCAACACGCTTGCGCGATTGGGCACTCCCAGAAAATGTGCGCCGCTGTCTCTTTGCGTCCCCGGCAGTGCAGCACCGTACGACAACTGTTGTCCAGCGTGCGACCGGCATGGTATAGATTTAGCTGCTTTGTCGCGATACGATAGCATGTCCAGACTTGATACTCCGTTAGCCCGTTTGCGTGTTTCCAAACTTGGGAAGGCGTTTGATTTGATGCAGCTGACTGCCAACTATTCGATACCGCCTGCGCGTCATAGGCCTTCAACCAGGACTGGAGGCCAGGGTGCAGAAGGCGTTTATGAACGTGAAACGCTTGCTTCATAAGCGTTGTCCACACATCTACATTGGCCACCGTCTCTGGCACACTCCAAGGGAAACGGTGAAGCTCCGGGTGGGCATGAAACACCAAGGTACGATGGTACGAATGCTCCCAGTAGTTAGACACTTGCTGAGGCGACCCCCGTAATTCTGGTAAATTCCCGTCAATCGACCAATGGATTCCATTGACATCTTGGCGGAGGCGAATCGCCGAGTTCGCGGACTCGACAGGGTCCCGACAGGACCCGACAATTAAATCAGCTCGCACCCGGGACCATTTATAAGCGCGCCGAAACGGCGGTGGATGACGTAAGACGAGCCCGGGCTCTACCGGTCCCGCACCGACAGCAAGGTGGGGTGACGAGAGCAGGATCGAAGTCGCCCAACGTTGTAATTTACAATGCATATGCCGAGACGGAGTACCGCCGAGAGACGGGAACGTAAATTGAAATTCATGTGACCCCAGTCGCCGAATGCACAGACTGCGCAGTGAACATGGAGGTATCCGGGCATATTTGGCCCGCTCTAGGGGCTTGCCGTCTGGCCCTTGAATCCAAGGATTGCCATCCCAGTGAAAGCGGCCCCAGAAAGCGGCTAATGTATCCATCCGGTGATCAGCAACAGCGGGATGGTCAGGAAACGTTTGATGGTATGAAATTAACCATTCGTCACCGTTCCACTGACTGCTCGCCCCGACATACATACGAGCGTGATGCGCGTCCAATCTGGCCCGAATCGACAGCACTTGTTCAGGGGAGGGTGCTAGGAGCCGTTCGAGATCCTGCGCCAGAGAGGAACGACCAGGTCCTCGCCTGATGTCAAACGTTGTTGAAGCAGACGGATGGAGCGCCGGGACAAGAGCCGATGTGGAACCTCCCACGCTATATGTCCAGCGCCGCCACGCTGTAAAATATTTGTCATGCGGCTGCGTTAGCCAACGCAACGCGTGCTTCGTCCGCTGAGTTTTGACGGCTACTTCGAACGAGGCCAGACCAACCCCGCCTGCCTTCTGGGGCGTAAAGAGGAGACCCGGGTTAATTTTGTGCCGACGTACGGCAGGCACAGAAGCGTGCGCCCACAGGAATTGGCGGTACAGCCGAGATATCTCCGTTCTCGCCCAGCTCGGCACATCGAAGACGGCCGCGGTGAACAGGATAGCCGGTAAAATGATCGCGTTGAGAATGAGGACACGATTTTGCACACTAGTCGCTACTTTCGCTGCAGTGAGAAGCCGCCGACGGATTTTCTGAAGCCGAAGCGCCCAGTTTCGATCGAATAATGCCCCTGTCCCCACTTCGTACCCCAGGTATCGCGTTGTCTCTCTGTGTTGTAAGACTGAGATGCCACCATACTGGTGTAGCCTGATAGCCGTGTTTAAAAAAATCAATTTGCTCTTGGCAGGCTGGACATGAAGGCCCGAGGTTGTCCAAATCTAGAGACGAGCTCCAACGCAGGCGCCAACTGATTGGCATGCTCAAGGAATATGGTGGAGTCGTCCACAAACGCGGAGTGTGGGTCAGTGAGAAGAAGAAGAAGAAGAAGAAGAAGAAGAAGAAGAAGAAGAAGAAGAAGAAGAAGAAGAAGAAGAAGAAGAAGGAGATGTGTGCGTCTAGAGAAAATCAGCTCCATTCAAAGTCAAAGTACATGGATCGAGGAACTCAGCCTCCTTCCCCCACTGGTGGCGTGAACCGCTTGCTTGAGACTGCCGTCGTCACGAAAGCGTGAGACACTGTCGCTTGCTTGAGCCAGAGAGTCACGTCGACCGGATCGCTGTCCATGAACGTCGGTATCCAGTAGTCACTGATGACGACGGCAGAAGTCCTCGAGGCGAATGTAAGCGTCGGCGAGCACGTCATGTGGTGCGGAGAACACAATGCGAAAGTAGCCAGTCATCCCGAAGCACTAGCAAGAAGAGCACACCGGCAAACAAGTCAATAGAGTAGTTGATCGATCCATCACACACAAAAGCAGTATCAGTCTATGCTGGCTGCACGCACCTGTCCAGGCAAGACAAACACGGATTCTTCATCCAACAGCTTCTGCGTAAAGTCGAGGTCGTCTTTGATCGTGGTCAAGATGTCCGTTCGTATCTTTGCCTGTTGCAACACAAACAGACACATGTGACTGTGAGTTACCATACCCGTGATATGTTTTGCACAGCCAGCCAGCCACTTGCAATGGACGCTTATTACCATTGCATACATTGCGCCCTGAGGGACGACCACCTCCAGGCCCGGTATCTTGGAGAGAACGTCGATCGTGAACTTGGCATTGTCCTCCAACGTTGCAAAGAACCGCTTCTTGAAGCCGGTCAACGACTGTTCTTCGATGCTTCCAGGAACAGGCGTGAGCAAAGCTGGGATTGCACTCTGACGCAGCAAAACGACGACCGATCAGCTTGTGTTACGACAGACTTCAACCTGAACCATGCGATAGTCTCTACCTGGGCCAGTGAGCTCGCTCCAAGAATGTTTTGCGACAACTTGAAGTAGGCCGTACGCACGTCGGCTAGAACGTTGTTGCGATCGTGCACCGTGATCCAGCCGACCCTCCAGCCGGGGATCAAAAACTGCTTTGCCAAGCCGCCCACAGTAACGACCGGGACCGTCGTCGTTAGCGACGCCATGGGGTAGAACGCGTTGTTGCCGAACACCATGTCGCCATAGATTTCATCCTGACGTATCGTCGGCCATGTTAGTTTGACACCTGATCGACATCGACAAAAGATAGAGACGTTCGCTCACCGTGATGATAGGGATCTTGTTCAGCTCCGCGACCTCGAGGATCTCTTCCGAGTGGGACTGCACGACATCAGAACCACCGCTTGGAGTGAGCTCAGACGACACGCATACATAACACAATAGCGATAGCGCGCTCGTTTGTTGGACCTTGGAGAAGACACTGCCACACGGATTCGAAGGGTTGTTCACTAGAATAGCCTTGGTCCGATCATCGATGAGTGTTTGCATGTGCTTCAGGTCAACTTCCCAGTTGGTCTCCGGCTGCCGTGCAATGTCAAGTCAAACTCGTCAGCATACGTGACAACCACACACACACACGCAACACATCCCATGTCTACCTTTGCAACAACTCACTTTGAGGGTATATAATCTGCACTCGATCTTGTACGCTGCACAAAGCGCTCGGTACAATGGGAACCCCGGATTCGGAAGCAGGATGTTGTCACCCGGGTTCAACAAGCCCTGGAGAGCCATCTCAATGGCACCCGAGCACCCGCTCGTGATGATGACGTCATCCGTCGTCAATGGGGCTTCGGGTCTTCCAAAGTGCTCAGCAATCGCAGCACGGGCGACTTCGGAGCCAGCCGAGTGGATGTAGCCATTGTGCTGCATAGAGCTACACAGGAAAGCGCAAGGGAAGAGTAGCGAAGCGATTGCGACAAGGTTAGTCGACTGTGTACGCCAAAGTGATGGTGGTGATGGTGGTAGAAAAGCAGTCACAAACCGAGTGTTGCGAACGATAGCGTCGACCAGAACGTCAGGGCAGTGCAAGTTGCCGAATACGGTGGGGTCACCTGTTGTATCAAAAAGAACCCATCGTAAGTTCGACCCGAGTCAGCACGTGACATGTATGTGTGTCCCTCTCCTACATCTAACAGTAGACGTTGCTCATCGGGATGGGAGAACAACAACAGCAGCAGCAGCAGCAGCAGCGACGTACCAAGCGATAGGGGAATCAACTTCTTGGTCGAAGCAGAGGCTGCCGGTTTCTTGATGTTGTCGACGATTTCTCGAATCGGATTTGAACAGAGCTTCGAGAACTCGGACGCCTGGACGTTCCATTGTCGCTTGTTGATGACAACCACTGACTCATCGAGTGGCGTCGAGTTGTCCAGCGAGGAGCAAGTGTTGGTCATTCTGTTGCAACGGGGGGCGACTGGGTGACTAGGCACGAGGTCAATTGGGAAATGAAGGAAAACAGTTTCCCTCGTGGCATTCTTTTGCTCGGACGCCCCTCGAGTTGAGACGCACGTCGCGCGTCCGAATCTCAGAGCGTCTGTTTGTTGATCGATACAAAGGTCGTGCCGAGCTGGTCACACACAGCTCCTCCTCCTCCTCAGTATCCCCGTCTCTCTCCCGCACTTTCAAGTCAATGGCAAAAAAGCGTCTTTTTGGATCGGTCAGGGAGGTCACCTGCGACACGGAAAAAAACATAGCACGACGCGAAGCGACAGCCGTCGTTTGGGTCAGCCGTTATTTCGATCTATAAGACGGAGGGACGTGCGTTTGATGATATGGAAACGGACCACGAGGATCGTCTCTTTGGTCCATGTGATGGTCCGGACCTGACGGCTATCGACTCGTGCGACGAAAGCACTGAACGCAGTGGTATCCACGCGAACAGAAGTCAGCCGTGTGAACGGTCGGACCCCCCCGGGTTGGCCTTTTCGTCCGGTGTTTGCCGTTGGTCGTTACGCGTAGAGTCAGCTTCGTCCTTGGTCACAATGCAGAAACGCGTACTGTCCTCAGCTTCGGTACGAGACGCTGCTTTAGCCATTGCAGGGTCATGCAAATGCAGTAGAGTGTTGTTGTTTGGTAGGCAGCTCGGGCACGAAGTGGCAGCATATGCCTTTTTCCGACGTTGGGTCTTGTTAACGTCCAGTGGTACTGACGTTGGCACGAGTGGCGACGGGTCGCAAAGGGTGTCTTGCCACGGGAGATTCGGTGTCTCTTGGTAGTCGGAGATTCTGTCTCGAGATGAAGCTGGCGGGGCTCTTTCGTGGGTGAGATAGCGAAGCGACGCAGGGCAGACCAAGACACGGCAGTGCCTGATGCAGCTTTGCTACGACACTAGTCCTGTGTTGTTGTTGTTGTTGTTGTTGTGCTGTTGTTGCTCTTGCTGTTGGATTCCGATATTCACTGCACGGGCCCGTCTAATTGCCATTCTCTATCAAGGTGACGGTGCAAGATGCACGCCCACTACTGCTGCAGTAGCGATACTGAAGTGTGTAGTAGCGATTCGCTCGTGCATCTTTGTGGCGCCAATAGTTGTCAAACACTCGTTCGCTTTTAAGCTCAGAGTTCCGTTGTAGTAGCTGTAATGGTGCAGCGGTAACGCATCGAAGTATCACGTACTCCAACAAGACGGTGTTGTGCTGGCCAACTGACTGCAACTCGTCGAGCACTTCGAGCGATCTGGCAAAACGCCGAAAGCAAACACTGTTTCACCCGATCCAGCTACTCGGCTTCCAATCATTGCAGCTGCGGTGAACTGTTGCAGCTGCGACTGTGGAAAATCCATCCTACGCCAGTGGCCTACGACGAATGTATCGGAAAGTAGCACTTGGATGCGCGATCGCAATGACCGGCGCGTATCCGGATGTTATGCTAGCGAATCCAAGTGCATGACTGGCGCGCTAGCGAGCGGCCATGTAATGAATCTGGACGTACATATACTTTCCGGTAACTTTTACGGATCTCCACACGCGGCTGCGTCGTCATGGGCGCGTTGTTTTTTTGCAGCGTTGTCCAAGACCTTCGACCACATCATTATGAAGCCCGTCAACCTGCAAGGAGTCGAAGTAGTGCGACAGCTTTGGGTTGTCCGCACATTGCGTTCGGTGGCCAACATCCTTTTCGCGAATGTGGCGAGGCATTCATGCGCTGGGTCGACGGCGGTGCTCTCTTCTCTACATCGACGTCTACCGTTCATCTCCCTCGCTACCTGGTGGGATGGTAGTTGGTCCTGCAGCTCAAGTAAGTTTGGCACGTGCATGTCTCGCGGAACACGTGTTTCCAAGAGACGTTCACGTAGGCTCGAGCCATTTAGTACTTCGACGGTCATCTGTGTCAGAGCAACAACCAGTAATGGATTGCCGCTTGCGCCCACTCATTCGAACGGAATGGCATCGCGTTTCTAGTACGCAGCCATCCCACCTACACGTACTCAACTACTCGGTCGTCACACCTCTTGTCGGGCATGTCTTGCTTGCACTTCCCCTAAACGACGTGTACCCATCAGCGACAGCCACCTCAAGGCAAAAGTGGAAT
Source organism: Hyaloperonospora brassicae (assembly GCA_947650285.1). Classification (NCBI taxonomy): domain Eukaryota; phylum Oomycota; class Peronosporomycetes; order Peronosporales; family Peronosporaceae; genus Hyaloperonospora; species Hyaloperonospora brassicae. Next base: position 656,305 of record CANTFL010001315.1, on the reverse strand, counting down.
AAAAAAGCACTTTCTTTTCTGCGGCCCCAACATGTCAAAGATACGTGTGCATTCTAAAAAAAACCGATACCGTTTCGATCTTTTGCGATCTTTTGCGATCTTAGTCATGGATCATCTGTTTACCTCAGGTGTTGATTAGTCCAGCGACATGCAGGATCCAGTGGGGCCATCACGTCGTTGATGATTGGCTCCGAATCCCACTTTTGCAGCGGTTGTCAACGACCACCGTAGCCGTGCGCGTGTCCAGCGTAACCCCCTTAAACCTGACCACTGGATCCACAACGAGTGGACGTGGCAATGCACTATATGGAGCTCTTGCAGCTGAAGTAAACGGATTCGTGCACAAGTAGCAAGTAGGCGGGTCAGAAACAACAAGTAACATCAAGACTTTGACGCGTCGACTAGTGACGCTGGAAAAGCACTCGAGATGCGATGCGGTGCTGTAGTTGCGTCGGTATACGGGACGACAAGAAAAGAGGAAGAGAAAAGAGGAGGAAGATAATTGCCATGGCGTGGCGTTACAAGTCAGTCAGACATTGGTTTGCCAGAGTTTCGTGTGCAGTATCGTACTACCAATGGAAGGTCCCTCTTTGCTGTCGAAAAGCGTTTGCCCATGATACAGTGTACATTATCGCGATCATCACGTTCCTCGGATGTACCGCTAGATCCGGCCGCTTTGTACCGCACGCACCGCGATCTGAAGGCAGAGCGCAGCATTCTACGGACGCTGATAGCGGTGCAGGCGGAACTAGCAAGTAAGTGGTGCATCCGTTATCGTAAGATTGTTCAGGGGCTGTTCGACGTCGTGATGGTCATTTAGTGCAAAGGTCGGTAGCAGGCGGTGGCAGCAAAGTGTCTAGTGACAGCACTGCTGCTTTGGAGGGAGAACAGTTGACAAGTCTTTCGATTGGTGCGTCCAGCACCGGTTCGAGTGCTTGTTTTTGCGGATTTGGATTGACACTTGACTTTGCCATGGATTCGTATGGTTTGTGCCGCACAACATCGTGGCAAACGCAGCCTCCAGTCAGCTTTGCTGGAACGACTTTGACTGTTTAAGAAACATTTCTCACTTAGCAAGGATGCAAAGATCACCACGTTAAACGCTTTTCTCAGTCAGCAAGGATGCAAAAACTACCACGTTTGGGCTTGTGTAGTAAGCAGAGACGAACGCTGCCAATGCTACTCTTTTGACGTATCGTGATTTGGTGGAATGACAACGCGCACGACTGCACATCAGTGGCTCCATTGTCACAGAATAGAGTGCAGCAACTAAGAGGCGCTAGCGTACCAGTGATGCGATAAAACATGACCGATTCTCTGACCGATAATACAAGTAACGGATAGAAGCATCGGGGCATATCGCAACAAGACAAGATAGAGTGATATTGTATTCATCGCTCGTTGCAAAACGAACTCCCTGAACTTCATTACGCTCATGAATCAAGTATATCCATTCTTCTTCTTCCAGCTCCGGCTTACAGATTGAGCACTTGTGCTCTCAAATCGGCGCCTACTCAGGACGTGGCATAACTAGGCGAGGCCAACATGCCATGGTCGACTCTATCAACAAATTTCTATCGTGTTCAAGGACGGGGTCCAAAATCAGAAAAAATCTTGAAAGATTCTTGCGTTAGGTGACGCTCGATGCCTACACGCATCTGCAGTCCCATTGTACACAGCATTGAAACATGTGCATGCTGCAAGTTCTGGAGATGGTGAACGGCGCTGTCAGCATACACTTTTCAGACGATGTTTTCCTGAACAAACGGATGCTCGTTCCGGTCAAGTCAGGTGCAAAGCGATGACGATACGACGTCAATTGACAACGTTTGATCGGATCCTCTCCATGCGGTATCGTCATGCCAAGGGAGGTACACCAGATAGCATACTAGAAAGAGTGATGAAGTGCTTACCGCCAAAGCCGCGGTAGCGTCCACCAGGTTACAGGTCGCTCACTGCTTGACGTTCTCAGAGCAAGTCACGGTTTCACTAAAGGCACTGGTACGATCTCCCACGCGCATCTCGAACGTAGGCAACTCATCTCGAGATGGATCATGCCAGAGCTCTCACCAACAAAAGGATGCACGAGGAATGCGTCGGTATCCAAATGTATTGAATCGTGGTTGCTTTACCAGGTCCAGACAGCATCACTGAATCGTGCTCTTTACTGCGAGGGCACGCAGTCAACATGTCCAGATTCGTGAAACTTTAGCGGGTAGATGGCAAAAGCGCTATGCATACTCAGTCTGTGGGACAGCCATTCGACTGGTGTTTATGCCGGGTAGTTGTTGGGTCGCGGATTGAAGCATGTAGCGGCTGTACCCGTATGCTGCAGTTGAGCGCAGCTATCGCGCCGCACGACTCGTAATGTTTACGCCAACGCCTAAGCTCCATGACCCAAGACGGTGATCTCCAAGTGATTATCACATAGCAAAATATGATACGATTGCCACGTATTGGTTCGTCCTCGAGAAGGGAATCGGAAGCGAGTGACGATGCTCGCCATGCATTATGCGCTGCAAAGATCCGAGTTCTCTCGTCTTCGAATTCAGTGGCATGTATCCAGCTCATAAGCATCCATGAGCAAGGACACACGACTACGATAGATGCGCAATATGCATCAGATGCTCGGACAGGGGCAATTCATTGTCCCAACTTTTTTCCCAACGTGCCGAAGCAAACAGCGTTGCGCCGAACGAAATGGCGGATCGCTTCCTTCTGCTGTCATATGCAGCGCGAGCGCTCTGAAGAGTCGTTTCCGATTGGTTTGGCCCACCGGTTTCACAGGGTGCACCGAAAGATCGCAACATGTCTTTTTTGTTGACAAATACAGATCTACCGATGTGTCCATCATGTCCGCTACTTTCCAGATACCTCGAGCGCGGCGAATGCAGCGACGCATGTAAAGTAACTTTCTTTTACAGCTCATATATTTTGTGCGTTTCGCTTAAACAGCCATTGAAATCGTTTTGATACAAACTGGATTAATTATATCTATAAAAAGAACATCTTTGAGAATTTAGAGCGCCATGTAAGTTGGAAATGAGAAGACGATGGTATGTGAGTGGCATGTGGCCAAATGGTTGCAAAGCGGTAATTTTGAACCCTCTGACGGACAGATAGATGTTTCTGAAACATCGTGAAATGCAAGTGGAGTAGCGGTACGTTCGGTGTCATATGCCGCCGTCGTACGGATATCTGCCGTTCAACGATCCTCCTTTCGGCCGGTTGTGTCGCAGAAGACCGATAGACTCGTCCATCGGCCCTGATCCCTCTCCCTGCCGTAGCTGTCTATCACTCTTTCTGTTTATCTGTACACACCGAGAAGAAGTGGACTGTCTCTTTACCTGCACGCTTTACAAAAAGTCAGGAAAAGTCCCTCGCGACGCTCGAGGACTCGGAGATGAGTCTTGGCGCCTATCTGGGTCCTGCCGAATTGTCGACCAGGGATGTTTTTTTGGTATCAACGCTCAATATCGAAACTTATGTCCCCCTCGCGGTCATGTCGTTGTTTTCTGATCGTTTCACCTAGAAGCTATCCAAAAACGTTGCTGAACTTCTGCTTTATTCTTGACCGATGGTCCTTCTCGCATTCGCTTCAAACCCCACCTGTTGTGTACACAGTAGTTCACCGCGTCTTAGACAGCATAACAAGGTGACAGCCGATCCATTCGTCAGCTTGATTTTGCTGCCTAAGAAACGGTTGGCTCCTAACATGTGGCATACCTTCGCTCGTGGATACTCATGCAGTGTCGTAAGTTCGTTCGACTTCGCGCATCGAAGTGATGGGACTCTACAGGATATTCCTGACGTGAAGCCTAGCGGCCAGTTGGTCTGCAGATCCCATCGTATTCCGGTTCAACTTCGAGTGGTTGTTGGGGTGGCTTTGAACCCGTGATCTGTCGATCGGAAAGGTTGGCGATGTGCACGGCAAGGATAAGGGACTTGCACGATTCTCCCGTGCCTCCACACCAGCAGCAGCTCCTATACTTTTCGATCTGATGTGCCACGCATTCAACATCTACCCCCTAAGTGATGCCTTGAGATCAATGCATGGGCTCGGTCACTGCAAGATCTTACGATACTCAGTGAGAGTGTTTACCAGCGTTGGGGACGCCGACTTGCCGACAAAGACTGTGTCTGTCAAATTACCGACGTACTACTCGTCCTTTTTTTGTGATGGAAAGAGAGGCTGTCTGGCCGGCCAATTTTCAAGAAAGGACGATGCCTCGATCACAACAAGATAGTCGATCCCAAATGCTTTATCTTGATACACACACTCGCAATGCTTCTCTCGCTCCGCGTCCAAACGGCAAGCCCAGGCTTCACGCTCGTTTTCAGCTTCCTCAACGATGTCTCCATCCGATTTCAACAACTGTCCCGGTGCGATATGTACGAACGAGGGCTCAACGCGTCGGTTCGAGCTGCTGGCTGAACATGGGACAGGTGGAAAGTCCATACTACGACTGCCGGGTCCGATGATGAAACAGATGGAGAATTGAATGCCACAGATGCTGGGTCACGATGAAACAGATGGAGAATTGAATGCCACAGCTGCTGGGTCAAGATGGGACAGTCGAGAATTGTTTACTGCAGCTGTTGGGTCAAGATACTGTAGGACAGTGGATAATCGATACTACAGCTGCTATAGATTTACTAAGAGCTGTACATATACAGTCGGAAGAGGTACGTACTCAAGGCAATGACCGTAACGTACCGGCTGTTGCGAGCGAACGTAGACACAAAAAGGCTGTAGTCAAAGCTTGCATGCTATAAAGTCGTAGACACTATGCATGAGACTGACGCGAGTCCACGCAAACAAATACAGCCAGCTGACAGCAACCCACGAACCCTTACTGGCTTGTGGAACGCACTGGTCATGTGCACTTGCGACAGTGCATCGTTCTTTATCGTGTCGCTTGCATCGAAGCCCTACCTCTCCTGTCGCTGGTCGCCAGTGCTCGTATGATGCGCTTGCTTCTCGAGAACTGCTAGAACGTCTCAGTCATTCTTCCTTTAGCACGCACCGCACACGACCACTCCACTCCATTCGAAGCCTCCAACCTCGTCAAGAATGAACGTCAAAGCCGCCATTTTCTTCGTCATCATCGCCGCTGTCGTCCCCACTTCTGCCCAAGACGATGAGGTAGTAGGATGCGTTCAATACAAGAGCTGTTACCAGAGCCCCAAGCTTAATATCGCGAATAACCACTGTTTTAAGAACGGGTTCAAGGGTGCTGAGACCGCCAAGTGCTGCGGCGACTGCTGCACAGGTCGTGTAAAATGTTAAACCGAGCAGATACCGTTCGACCTCGACACAGAGCGCCTTTTCACTTGGTGTGACCGACCAGTTGATTCTCGCGCGCTTCTTCGTAGCAGGCATAGCAGCACTACTTGTCGACTCTTGCCTGAGAGGTTCGGCACGAGCTTTTCGGCTTCCATTTGTAGCTACGCGACTCCATTTCTCACCGGTTCATTTTCTAGCGAAGATAACGAACTTAAATGAAATGAATTTGTCGTTGTATCTCGTTGGTTTGATCACGCTTGCCGTTCGTACTGTTGACAGGTATCGCGTTTGGCAATAGTATCGGCCTTGCGTCAGTCACAGTAGCTGCCCTCACCGACACAATCATATGATCGACGTGTCGCATGGTGCCGCGCACTGACCATATTGCACTCCAAAACTTGTTTTCATCCCAATCACCCGTATTCATCCGGAAGTTTGTCATTGCTGTCCCAGGTACATTGTCACGAAGTCGTGTTTCCATTGACGGGTAAAGTCCACTACATGTACTGCAGATGTCGACGTCTTGCGAAGCACCTCAGTGGTTCTATCGAGACAATTATGTATGATATGTTGTCCCGTATTTCGCTGCACGCTTGCATCCAAGTCTTTCTACTTGAAATGCACGACGCAGAGTGTTTTGTGACTTAGGTGACTCCGTTTTGCACTAGGTATCCCAACTCAAAACAGGACGTCAATGGCGTCGATTCTGGACCCAAATAGCGTGCATGCGATCTAGACGACGCTTTCTCTGTGATGGGATACCTTCCCTACCGACTCATCGAATATCGATCGTGGCGCTTATGTATTGACGCTCGGTTCATATCTGCCGTGTGTCAAGACTTTGACCTCACTGATCCTAAAGCTTTACACAAGTACGTCCAATGCAGCCAATTCTCTGGATGAAACTGACAGTTCTTGGCACCCACTTTATGATTGACACACAGACGTTCGCACCTTGTTCCTTCCGTGCAGAACGTTCCAGACTACGCCGGGTGAACACTGGTCCTACCCATCACATGATGGAAGATTTTGCTGGATCGCAAACACATATTGCGCTTGTGCGTCGACTCATGCACTTGAAGGAAGAAGTGCAGTATTGGTGCAGTATAGCGTTGCGGTGGCTGGTCATAAGCAGTCACGATAGTCTAGGCACGCACTGCCTTCGCCAATGCTTTCACTTCAGCTCCTGCAATCGCTAAGGCATTCGCACTGCGGGGCGATACCTTCTCCAACAGCTGATTCGCAGTATCTACGCTACGATCCATAACACCAGTCGCCAAAGATGTAAAGCCCGTAAGATACTCACGACGACACAAAGCTGCGGACAAGTATCGACTTCAAGCGACGCTTGAAATCTCACAGCAGTCTTTTGTCAGCACCAGTGCTATTAGCTGCTCACACGGAAACGCGATGTCGTGCTTTTCCTTAGTGTCCAGGACAACTGGTACTTGAGCTCATCAATGGCTACTATCGAACGACTCAGATGGAACGATCTATGACATGTTCTTACCATATTGCGTCAACTGCAGTTCCTGTATGCATGTTTGGCGTGTAACCTTGCACGCATCTGCAGTCCCATTGTACACAGCATTGAAACATGTGCATGCTGCAAGTTCTGGAGATGGTGAACGGCGCTGTCAGCATACACTTTTCAGACGATGTTTTCCTGAACAAACGGATGCTCGTTCCGGTCAAGTCAGGTGCAAAGCGATGACGATACGACGTCAATTGGCAACGTTTGATCGGATCCTCTCCATGCGGTATCGTCATGCCAAGGGAGGTACACCAGATAGCATACTAGAAAGAGTGATGAAGTGCTTACCGCCAAAGCCGCGGTAGCGTCCACCAGGTTACAGGTCGCTCACTGCTTGACGTTCTCAGAGCAAGTCACGGTTTCACTAAAGGCACTGGTACGATCTCCCACGCGCATCTCGAACGTAGGCAACTCATCTCGAGATGGATCATGCCAGAGCTCTCACCAACAAAAGGATGCACGAGGAATGCGTCGGTATCCAAATGTATTGAATCGTGGTTGCTTTACCAGGTCCAGACAGCATCACTGAATCGTGCTCTTTACTGCGAGGGCACGCAGTCAACATGTCCAGATTCGTGAAACTTTAGCGGGTAGATGGCAAAAGCGCTATGCATACTCAGTCTGTGGGACAGCCATTCGACTGGTGTTTATGCCGGGTAGTTGTTGGGTCGCGGATTGAAGCATGTAGCGGCTGTACCCGTATGCTGCAGTTGAGCGCAGCTATCGCGCCGCACGACTCGTAATGTTTACGCCAACGCCTAAGCTCCATGACCCAAGACGGTGATCTCCAAGTGATTATCACATAGCAAAATATGATACGATTGCCACGTATTGGTTCGTCCTCTAGAAGGGAATCGGAAGCGAGTGACGATGCTCGCCATGCATTATGCGCTGCAAAGATCCGAGTTCTCTCGTCTTCGAATTCAGTGGCATGTATCCAGCTCATAAGCATCCATGAGCAAGGACACACGACTACGATAGATGCGCAATATGCATCAGATGCTCGGACAGGGGCAATTCATTGTCCCAACTTTTTTCCCAACGTGCCGAAGCAAACAGCGTTGCGCCGAACGAAATGGCGGATCGCTTCCTTCTGCTGTCATATGCAGCGCGAGCGCTCTGAAGAGTCGTTTCCGATTGGTTTGGCCCACCGGTTTCACAGGGTGCACCGAAAGATCGCAACATGTCTTTTTTGTTGACAAATACAGATCTACCGATGTGTCCATCATGTCCGCTACTTTCCAGATACCTCGAGCGCGGCGAATGCGGCGACGCATGTAAAGTAATTTTCTTTTACAGCTCATATATTTTGTGCGTTTCGCTTAAACAGCCATTGAAATCGTTTTGATACAAACTGGATTAATTATATCTATAAAAAGAACATCTTTGAGAATTTAGAGCGCCATGTAAGTTGGAAATGAGAAGACGATGGTATGTGAGTGGCATGTGGCCAAATGGTTGCAAAGCGGTAATTTTGAACCCTCTGACGGACAGATAGATGTTTCTGAAACATCGTGAAATGCAAGTGGAGTAGCGGTACGTTCGGTGTCATATGCCGCCGTCGTACGGATATCTGCCGTTCAACGATCCTCCTTTCGGCCGGTTGTGTCGCAGAAGACCGATAGACTCGTCCATCGGCCCTGATCCCTCTCCCTGCCGTAGCTGTCTATCACTCTTTCTGTTTATCTGTACACACCGAGAAGAAGTGGACTGTCTCTTTACCTGCACGCTTTACAAAAAGTCAGGAAAAGTCCCTCGCGACGCTCGAGGACTCGGAGATGAGTCTTGGCGCCTATCTGGGTCCTGCCGAATTGTCGACCAGGGATGTTTTTTTGGTATCAACGCTCAATATCGAAACTTATGTCCCCCTCGCGGTCATGTCGTTGTTTTCTGATCGTTTCACCTAGAAGCTATCCAAAAACGTTGCTGAACTTCTGCTTTATTCTTGACCGATGGTCCTTCTCGCATTCGCTTCAAACCCCACCTGTTGTGTACACAGTAGTTCACCGCGTCTTAGACAGCATAACAAGGTGACAGCCGATCCATTCGTCAGCTTGATTTTGCTGCCTAAGAAACGGTTGGCTCCTAACATGTGGCATACCTTCGCTCGTGGATACTCATGCAGTGTCGTAAGTTCGTTCGACTTCGCGCATCGAAGTGATGGGACTCTACAGGATATTCCTGACGTGAAGCCTAGCGGCCAGTTGGTCTGCAGATCCCATCGTATTCCGGTTCAACTTCGAGTGGTTGTTGGGGTGGCTTTGAACCCGTGATCTGTCGATCGGAAAGGTTGGCGATGTGCACGGCAAGGATAAGGGACTTGCACGATTCTCCCGTGCCTCCACACCAGCAGCAGCTCCTATACTTTTCGATCTGATGTGCCACGCATTCAACATCTACCCCCTAAGTGATGCCTTGAGATCAATGCATGGGCTCGGTCACTGCAAGATCTTACGATACTCAGTGAGAGTGTTTACCAGCGTTGGGGACGCCGACTTGCCGACAAAGACTGTGTCTGTCAAATTACCGACGTACTACTCGTCCTTTTTTTGTGATGGAAAGAGAGGCTGTCTGGCCGGCCAATTTTCAAGAAAGGACGATGCCTCGATCACAACAAGATAGTCGATCCCAAATGCTTTATCTTGATACACACACTCGCAATGCTTCTCTCGCTCCGCGTCCAAACGGCAAGCCCAGGCTTCACGCTCGTTTTCAGCTTCCTCAACGATGTCTCCATCCGATTTCAACAACTGTCCCGGTGCGATATGTACGAACGAGGGCTCAACGCGTCGGTTCGAGCTGCTGGCTGAACATGGGACAGGTGGAAAGTCCATACTACGACTGCCGGGTCCGATGATGAAACAGATGGAGAATTGAATGCCACAGATGCTGGGTCACGATGAAACAGATGGAGAATTGAATGCCACAGCTGCTGGGTCAAGATGGGACAGTCGAGAATTGTTTACTGCAGCTGTTGGGTCAAGATACTGTAGGACAGTGGATAATCGATACTACAGCTGCTATAGATTTACTAAGAGCTGTACATATACAGTCGGAAGAGGTACGTACTCAAGGCAATGACCGTAACGTACCGGCTGTTGCGAGCGAACGTAGACACAAAAAGGCTGTAGTCAAAGCTTGCATGCTATAAAGTCGTAGACACTATGCATGAGACTGACGCGAGTCCACGCAAACAAATACAGCCAGCTGACAGCAACCCACGAACCCTTACTGGCTTGTGGAACGCACTGGTCATGTGCACTTGCGACAGCGCATCGTTCTTTATCGTGTCGCTTGCATCGAAGCCCTACCTCTCCTGTCGCTGGTCGCCAGTGCTCGTATGATGCGCTTGCTTCTCGAGAACTGCTAGAACGTCTCAGTCATTCTTCCTTTAGCCACGCACCGCACACGACCACTCCACTCCATTCGAAGCCTCCAACCTCGTCAAGAATGAACGTCAAAGCCGCCATTTTCTTCGTCATCATCGCCGCTGTCGTCCCCACTTCTGCCCAAGACGATGAGGTAGTAGGATGCGTTCAATACAAGAGCTGTTACCAGAGCCCCAAGCTTAATATCGCGAATAACCACTGTTTTAAGAACGGGTTCAAGGGTGCTGAGACCGCCAAGTGCTGCGGCGACTGCTGCACAGGTCGTGTAAAATGTTAAACCGAGCAGATACCGTTCGACCTCGACACAGAGCGCCTTTTCACTTGGTGTGACCGACCAGTTGATTCTCGCGCGCTTCTTCGTAGCAGGTATAGCAGCACTACTTGTCGACTCTTGCCTGAGAGGTTCGGCACGAGCTTTTCGGCTTCCATTTGTAGCTACGCGACTCCATTTCTCACCGGTTCATTTTCTAGCGAAGATAACGAACTTAAATGAAATGAATTTGTCGTTGTATCTCGTTGGTTTGATCACGCTTGCCGTTCGTACTGTTGACAGGTATCGCGTTTGGCAATAGTATCGGCCTTGCGTCAGTCACAGTAGCTGCCCTCACCGACACAATCATATGATCGACGTGTCGCATGGTGCCGCGCACTGACCATATTGCACTCCAAAACTTGTTTTCATCCCAATCACCCGTATTCATCCGGAAGTTTGTCATTGCTGTCCCAGGTACATTGTCACGAAGTCGTGTTTCCATTGACGGGTAAAGTCCACTACATGTACTGCAGATGTCGACGTCTTGCGAAGCACCTCAGTGGTTCTATCGAGACAATTATGTATGATATGTTGTCCCGTATTTTGCTGCACGCTTGCATCCAAGTCTTTCTACTTGAAATGCACGACGCAGAGTGTTTTGTGACTTAGGTGACTCCGTTTTGCACTAGGTATCCCAACTCAAAACAGGACGTCAATGGCGTCGATTCTGGACCCAAATAGCGTGCATGCGATCTAGACGACGCTTTCTCTGTGATGGGATACCTTCCCTACCGACTCATCGAATATCGATCGTGGCGCTTATGTATTGACGCTCGGTTCATATCTGCCGTGTGTCAAGACTTTGACCTCACTGATCCTAAAGCTTTACACAAGTACGTCCAATGCAGCCAATTCTCTGGATGAAACTGACAGTTCTTGGCACCCACTTTATGATTGACACACAGACGTTCGCACCTTGTTCCTTCCGTGCAGAACGTTCCAGACTACGCCGGGTGAACACTGGTCCTACCCATCACATGATGGAAGATTTTGCTGGATCGCAAACACATATTGCGCTTGTGCGTCGACTCATGCACTTGAAGGAAGAAGTGCAGTATTGGTGCAGTATAGCGTTGCGGTGGCTGGTCATAAGCAGTCACGATAGTCTAGGCACGCACTGCCTTCGCCAATGCTTTCACTTCAGCTCCTGCAATCGCTAAGGCATTCGCACTGCGGGGCGATACCTTCTCCAACAGCTGATTCGCAGTATCTACGCTACGATCCATAACACCAGTCGTCAAAGATGCAAAGCCCGTAAGATACTCACGACGACACAAAGCTGCGGACAAGTATCGACTTCGAGCGACGCTTGAAATCTCACAGCAGTCTTTTGTCAGCACCAGTTTTATTAGCTGCTCACACGGAAACGCGATGTCGTGCTTTTCCTTAGTGTCCAGGACAACTGGTACTTGAGCTCATCAATGGCTACTATCGAACGACTCAGATGGAACGATCTATGACATGTTCTTACCATATTGCGTCAACTGCAGTTCCTGTATGCATGTTTGTCTGCGTTCACCCTACAGAATCGTTGTTATGTCGATAGGTCTTAAACTCATAAGCGCATCGTTATTTGCAAGCAACGTCTGCCTTATCTTGTTCATGGCCTGTGTGTGGTTCATGGTCCGAGGCCTCATGGTCTGTGAATTCGAGGTCTTCCCACCTCGCCTGACTAGCCTATGTACCTGACGCTTGTCTTCAGTAGCATTTGCTTACGCATCTGGCGACGACTTTGCAGCGTTCACACGCATGCAAAGCGGTTCTACATTCAAGTATTGGTCTATGGTATCACCTGCTCGGCGTCCGGATTGAAAAGCGACTCCATTGCAACATCAGTGACGACTGCGTGACTGACAAAGCCAATCAACATAGCGACCTCTGCAACAAGGTTCTGTCGACTCGAGAATCCATTCCGTGGGCTTTTGCGGTATAAACTTGCGAGTCGTTTGTGCCTGGTTCGGCATGACTCGTTGCGGCTCGATGCGACTTACAGAGACATTCAACTACGCAATTGCTTGCCCTGTAACGGGGCAGCCCGTTACATGGAATTGTCACTTTAAGAAACAATGACAATAAAGAATATTAAGCTGAATATTCTTTAGACAATATCACCGAAGTGGTGATATTGAAGGGTCAACCAAAGAGTCTGTTCATTGGTTGATATCTTGATGGTATCAACCCACCAATCGCCGCAAGACGCGCGCAATGAGTGGTGACGAGACGTCACCATACACTCAGTTATATTAGCATAATTAAGTTAAGTCAAACAGAGAGACAGTAGTTATAAGACTTAATTGTATTAATATAACAGTTTTACTTTATCCTTATCCTACGCTTCCTCGTTCGCCTCGTGTACGTCTGTCGGGGCACCCGAAACCCTTGCGTTAAGTTCACGCAAGGGTGTGCCCCGTTACACCTGGTAGCACTTTGTAGTCCTTCCAAGGACCACAACATCCAACATGAACATGTTGGATGATGAAGAGACCTTTCACGCCACGCGTGAAGGGTTTACCCATTTGAGCGACACCGAATGGGGTGCGGTATAACGAACGAGTTCTACCGTAGGCGAGTTCGCCATTAGCGCCATGTTGGAGTCTCTAGACAGAGACCAACAACATGGTGCTATAGCCAAGTTCATCCAAAGTGAACTTGTCGCCGAAAGGGAGAAGGTAGCCTTGCTTCACCAGCAAGGCTATCAACAGGCCGAGCAGTTGAGAGAACTCGGTGCTCAACAGACGGAGATGTTGAGACAGCAGCAATTCCATGCTGCTGTGGGCGGGACGGCACATGCGCGTCGTCCCGAGGTCATGAAGGTTGACATCTCCAAGTACAGTGGAGTCCCGGAGGACTCCCTGTTACTATGGTTTGTCGAACTCGACAGAGCCTTAAGGGCTCGTCGCGTCGAAGATGAGCAAATGAAACTCATATTTGCTCAGACCCACTTGACAGGGCGTGCCAAAACTTGGTCCCTGGGGCTCGAGAGTAGCGACCCAAATGTGTTTAGGTCGCTAGATGACTTCAAGTCCCGGCTCAGACAAACGTTTGAGCCGCCACGGGCTGAGATCAGGGCTCGTTCAGAGCTCCAGAAACTCAAGCAGGGTAAGCGTGATGTGCACGCTTACGCACAACATATACGACTCCTAGCGAGTAGTATAACTGCTAACCCAGTTCATGAACACACGTTGATTACGGTGTTCATGCAAGGGCTCGCAGAAGGGCCTGTCAGGAGCCACCTGTTCCGCCTTGAGCTGAATACGCTTGAAGAAGAGATATCAGCCGTGGAACAGGAAGACTTTAGCATGAGACAGGCTCATGCTAGCTCAAACTCTTACCGTCCACCAAGACGACAAGAGATCGGAGGTCCAGAACCAATGGACCTCTGCTATGTTGAGGGCGAGAGACCTCGCTCTTCGAACAACAAGCGATTGCAGAGGTGCAATCGCTGTCAAAAGTTAGGGCACTACGCATACGAGTGTAGTGCTCCACGCCCAGTACCAAACAGTACTGAGCGAAATGGACGACCATTTGCCAGAAAGGGCAATGGGCGTGGGTCCAGCGCTGTTGCGGCTTCGCAACAGCGAGACGGACGATCAAAAAATGGTCGGGGTCAGTAGGGGCGGAGCGCCCTACTGATCCAGCAACCTCAAGAGAATTTGCAAATCTCTTGACGGAAGTTGCTCCAGATACACAATCATTGTGTGTCTCTGCACCTGGTGATGACGTTTCGCTCATCACCTTGAAGTTGGAAGCGACAAATGATTTGTCGCTTCGTGCCCTAGTAGACTGTGGGGCGTCGAACAACTTTGTTCGTCGCCAGTCACTAGAGGGTCGTAGGATCAAGTTCGTTGAGCGCGACATTCCCCTCACAAGGATGACGGTGCGCCTTGCTACAGGCGCATCGATAACCGTTGAGAAACGTGTAGTAGGAATCCACTACACGTTAGAGGGCGAACAGTACGATGATGACTTCATCGTACTAGATATGGATGACAAATTTGATGTCATCCTGGGATTACCTTGGCTCAGAAAGTACGAGCCAAGAGTGAGCTGGCAGCATCGATCCGTGAAGATGCCTGCTGCTTGTTCATCAGATGGCCATTTGATGAACATCTTGGAGCGTCCACAAGCGTGTGGATGTTCTGCGAGTGAGTGCGATGGCCTCACTTGCGGTTCGGTCCCTATCACGACTGCACAAGATCACAGTGTAGTTGATCACTACACTGTGGAGCAAGCTCCCGGCGGCTGTACAGAAGTACAGGCTGCGCCGAAGGTCCACCACTCGAATAAGTCGAGTGGACCGAGACATGGATGCATGCCTAGCGGGCAGCATCTTAGAAGAAAGAAGTCTGTTGCCCCCAAGGGGCAACATGAAAATCCTAGGTCGACTGGAGAGTCGACCGTAGAGGATCGGTTCCTGACTGTGGTTGCACAGCCACAGTCGGAAGACGTCGAGGGAATAAGTCCCCACGTACTTGAGGAAGGAGTTCCTCAAGAGTCACTTGCTGAGGGATCAGGCCCTCAGCAACCTGTGGAAAGAAGTTCCCGGGAAGTAACCGAGACGTTGAGCGTCTTGGTTAATGACGGATCAAGCGTAGGCGCTAATACGCTTGATCTGATTGTGCCTCCGAAGTTAACTTCGGAGATAACTCAGTTGCCAACGCTAGAACCGAAACGGTTCTTGCGTGATCTGCGTAGTGGCAAAGTCAAGCAGATCTGCATACTCGTCACAGAGGATGAGTATGTGGCCAATATTCGGTCGGCAACAGTATTTGCTGAGAACGAACGGGTTCTCAGCAGCTCATCAATGGAAGAAAGTGTCCTCGATGAGAAGACTCGGATTGAGCGATACGCGTCCCAATCCTGGGAGTCACTTCAGGCAAATCCTTTATATAAGGATTTGATCGAATTCAGGAATGTGTTCCCTGAATCCGTACCTTGCGAGTTGCCTAAAGACAAAGGCACTCGACACGAGATCGAGCTCAAATCGGGCTCGAAGAACTGTGTCATGAAGCAGTGGCCACTGCCTCGTGAACAAGTACTAGCGATCGACAAGTTCTTTGCCGATCGCTTAGCAGCGGGCCATGTGAGGGAATAAACATCCCCTCACAGCTCTCCGACCTTCTGTGTGCGAAAGGCCACAGGAGGATGGCGGATAGTGCACGCATTCAACAAATTGAATGCTGCAACGGCACCGGCTCAGACGCCGATACCGAGGAAGGACGTAATCATAGATGGTATGTCAAAGAGTACCATCTTTTCGTCCATGGATCTGATGGATGGGTTCTATCAGATCCCCATGCGTGAACGGGACATCACGTTCACGGCAGTGAGTACCCCCAGCGGGATGCTGTGGGAGTGGCTAGTTATGCCACAGGGGCTGAGCAATGCCCCTGCAACATTCAACAGATGTGTCACAAATCTGTTGAGACCGGTGCGAGACTTTGCACCGAGTTACTTCGACGATGTGTTCGTCCATATCCGGGCTATAGACGGAAAGACGGACGTTGAAGTTCACAGAACTCACGTTCGTCAGGTTCTTCAACTTATGCGCAAGCATAAGTTGTACGCCAACCTCAAGAAGTGCATATTCGCGGCTAGCGAAATACCACTTCTTGGGTGCATCGTGGGTAAACACGGCGTACGCCCTGATCCCGAAAAGATCAAGGCGATCATTGACTAGCCAGTGCCAGTCGATGTCAAGGGACTAAGGAAGTTCCTTGGTCTAGCGGCGTACTTGCACAAGTACTCGCGCAACTACGCCGAGATGACTGTTCATCTTTCTTGCTTGCTCAAGAAAAATGTCAAGTGGTCATGGATAGCTGAGTGTCAGCGTTCCTTCGAGGGTATCAAGCAAAGATTGATGCAATCGCCGATCTTGGCGATTGCAGATCAGGACAGACCATTTCATGTGGTCTGTGACGCCAGCGATTTTGCAATCGGCTGTACGTTAATGCAGTTCGATGCAGATGGCGCGGAGCGCGTCATCTGTTATCAGTCGCGTCAGCTGCAAGCAGCTGAGCGTAATTACCCAGTGCATGAAAAGGAACTCCTTGCCATGAAGTACGCACTGGCTAATTTTCGCGTCTATCTTTTGGGAGATAGACCGTTTGTTGTCTATACGGACCATGCGTCACTACGCACGGCCGTAAACAGCCCACACCTCTCGCAAAGGATGGAGAGGTGGCTGTCTTTCTTCGCGGAGTGTAACTTCTCCGTGGAGTATAAACCAGGACGACTCAATGTCGTCGCTGATGCGCTTTCGCGCCGGCCCGATTTCGAGCCGGACGCACAAATCAACAGTGAGGATAGGCCCACTGTTGCGACACTGTCAGTCAGTGTCCCGTCGTCAAGTTTACTTGACGACGTACGAAAGGCATACGCGGAAGATAAGGATCTTCTGCGATTGACGGATCATCTGGTGAATCCATCCAGTAAATCCATGAGGGATTACCAGCTTTATACCGATCCTCATCGGATCAGTATAGTACACGCAACGGATTGCTGTACTATATAGCTGTTGCCGACGACACGCCTCGTGTCGTCGTACCCGCTCATAATGATTTGCGTTTACGCATCATGTATGAGTGTCACGATGCCCCAACAGGTGGCCATCGTGGTAGAGAAAAGACTTACCTCACGGTAAGTCGTGACTTTTACTGGCCACGCCAGTATCAGTTTGTCCGCAAGTACATACGTGCTTGCGAGGTTTGTCAACGGGTGAAGCCTAGTCCTTCATCCCGTGCGCCATTGCAGCCTCTGCCTGTTCCGACAGAGTGCTGGCAGTCCGTTTCAATGGACTTCGTCTTCGGTTTTACCGAAGACGCTCACAAGAATAAAGGTATTCTTGTGTTTGTTGACCGATTCAGCAAGATGGTGCATCTTGCTGCTGTCCCTGAGTCGATCAAGGCTCAAGGTTGTGCTCGTTTCTTTCTAGACACGGTCTTTAGACTCCACGGGTTACCCCGTGAACTCGTATCCGACCGTGACCCTCGGTTCACGGCGTAATTTTGGCAAACCGTGTTCCAGTCTCTTGGAACACGATTGAAGATGTCTACTTCTGACCATCCCGAAACAGATGGTCAGACGGAACGTGCGAACGGTGTCCTCGAAGAGATCCTTCGAGGATATGTCCACTCGTTTCCGAGTTGGAGCGAATTCCTACCCATGGTGGAATTCGCCATCAATAATTCGGTGCATACTTCCACACATCACACACCGTTTTACGTGAATGGTCTACGCCATCCACGTGTGCCCACCCTTCTAGAGTGTGACTCTTGGATAAGGGGGGGGGGGACTCGCTCGAGCAAAAACCGTTTGGCTCTTGCTCATCACGTGTCGACGCTAACGTCGTCACGTATGATGCCGATGTCGATCAGGTCGACATCGATGAAGAAGATCACCTCAATAATAGCGACGACGCTATTATTTACTCGGATGATGATGACGATGCTGGTATATTCAGCATCGTCAACGATTATGCCAGCGAGGAAGAAGACAACCTCGCTGAAGAAGAGAGCAATCTCTTAGCAGTGCGCACGAAGCGCACTGAAAGACAAAACAAAGAGTCAGCAGAGAACTTCCTGCTGACTCGAGAAGCGGTAGTCCGTTTCGTTCAGGACGCCATCGCAAATGCGGTGGACCGTCAGAAAAGGAACGCAGACAAGAATGGAAGAGCAAATGTTCTTTCATTTAAAGTTAACGACCTAGTACTACTGTCTACGGTAAACTTACCTGGACATGCAGTCACTAGTGTAGGCAGTAGTAAACTACTGCCGAAGTACATCGGGCCATTTCGAGTGTTGCATCGCAAGGGCAATGCATACACAATCGAATTGCCACGTAAGATGCGCACGCATCCTACGTTTTACGCGGGGAGGATCAGGCCGTACTGTCAGTACGAGCCTTCTTCTTCCGATGAAGATAGCCCCCACGTTCAAGAACATCCATCAAGTTCTTGCGTTCGCGCTCCAGACGATCCGTCTGGTCACGCAGATATGATATCTCGGAACTTAACCGAGATATCTCCCCGCGAGCTGTCGCCAGCTCGCCGTAAAGGGAGCGGACATCCCGCTCGACCAGAAGCTGCGCTGTGGCATAATCGGCGCGATCCCTCGCCCGATCAGCCTCGTGATCCTTGCGGTTCTTCCGCAAGGTATCAGTCAAATTTTAGCGCCGGTAGCGCTCGTGCTTCAAGTCATCGCGCAATTTATCGATTGCGCGATCCATCTCGTAAGGGTCGAGATGGTGAACCGAATCATCTGAAGGAGGTCTTTCCTCCTCCACCACATCCTTTGGTGGATGCTCACGGTGATCAACGCTTTCTAGTGGAGCGTATCTTGAATCACCGTGACGATTCAGGATCAAGGACGAGCTACCTCGTCCAGTGGCGGGGGTATCCACCCTCTTGGAACAGCTGGGAATTCCGCTCTCAGCTGTTGATGGATGTTGAAGGTATCGTCCGCCAGTATGACGAGACCCATCCGATGAGTCCTCGGGTCCATCGGTAAACACGCGCCCTAGGCGCTTGTAGACGGATTGAAAGTTTGCAATCGCGTCACGCATCTCAGCCGAGATGTGTGCCTTTCCCCAGGGCGAACTTAGGAAATACACGCCTCTACGTGCACGCTGCGAGCTGTCAACACAACTCGCACAAGGGTCTCCCCATGTGAGGCAAGGAATGCCTGCCTCACTCGACAAACAGTGCAACCGGTACCTGGCACCGGTTGGCGTTCGCTTTTCGAACCTGAGGCGTGTCGCCTCAAGTTTCTTGAGCCACCCTTTCCGTCCAAAATTCTTTACGTTTTGGACGAACGCATTCCACGCATCCAAAAGCGAGGCTTTGTCACGCTTTTGGTTGCTGTTGTACCATCGATGTCTGAGGAAGACATCGAGATAAAAGTCTTCTTCAGCGCGAAAGTTGCTCGCGCTGGGACCCAAGCCGTGAAGCTCAGTCTCATCGAATAAGGGTATTCGATGGTGTTGGCTTGTCTCGTGAGACAAGCCATTGATGAGCCGTTCGGGCAAACGCCACGGATTCAGCTCATCACGCTTCACGGTGGTACCTTTGTTGGTACCACGGTTGTCAGTATGACGATGGGTTGCACCATCGTCAGGTCGCTCGTGCGAAGGAGCACGAGCTGATTTCGGTGATGAGCAAACATACTCATCATCAGATTCGTCATCACTGCCGAACAGACTGTTTTGCAACTCACGAGTCCGTTCGTTCGGCAGTGGCCTTGGCGAACACTGAGGCGTCGCCGGTGAGCGAGACGCCTCTGCAGCATTGCCCGAGTCAGACACGTCTGACTCGCTAGAGTAGATGACCTCAATGTCGGGGTCATCATGCACACGCGGTGCTGTACCGCGTGCACCTGCAGCACCTCTTGCTGCAGGCGAAGAAGGAGCAGCAGACGACGAATCGTCTGCCGCAGAAGCTGGCACAGCACCGGGCTGTGTAGGTCTTGAGTCACCTCGCATAGACATGTTAACTATGCGAGGTCGAGCAGAAAGTGAATGGAACGGACCCAACAAGTGCTCCCTGTCCCAATGGTGACCAACGGGTGGCCGCCATGATTTTCGATAGTCACACGGTGACTATCAGTTAAGGGGGGGGTGATGTAACGGGCAGTCCGTTATATGGAATTGTCACTTTAAAGAAACAATGACAATAAAGAATATGAAGTTGAATATTCTTTAGACAATATCACCGAAGTGGTGATATTGAAGGGTCGACCAAAGAGTCTGTTCATTGGTTGATATCTTGATGACATCAATCCACCAATCGCCGCAAGACGCGCGCAATGAGTGGTGACGAGACGTCACCATACACTCAGTTATATTAGCATAATTAAGTTAAGTCAAACAGAGAGACAGTAGTTATAAGACTTAATTGTATTAATATAACAGTTTTACTTTATCCTTATCCTACGCTTCCTCGTTCGCCCCGTGTACGTCTGTCGGGGCACCCGAAACCCTTGCGTTAAGTTCACGCAAGGGTGTGCCCCGTTACATGCCCGTTGTGCTACTGGTACTTCCAGCAGTGATGTATCCGCGTGGAGCTGATCCCCCGTGCAAACAAAGGCTTGACAACGGCTTTCACGAGTAATAGTCTACACTATGACAACAAGAAAACAAGACCGGCTTGTCAGTCACCAGAGGTGCGTCTCAAGGCAAAAGAGGTCGTGCACGTCGGAGAAGCCAAAACCTTTTTCTAGTGTTTGCTTGTTATCGAAAAAAAAGACACGAGAGGCGCAAACCAGGAGCTTGTATGTGATTGGGTTCAACGGACCAAATCGTTGCAACATTGTACGCTTATAGCTACTGCACGCAACAAGCACCCGGCAAAGTTGCTGCCGAGGCAACGTTTCGAGCTTCGTCCCCCGTTTTTTTCTACCCTTCGTGCGTGCGTTCGTTTTTCCCGCGTCCGTTCCCAATTCAGCTCAACCTATAAACTTCTGTCATCGAAAGAAAACCGCTTTTCTCACGGCTGCCTTCCCATCTTTCTCGCTCTCACTACCTCCCGTTAAACCGACCACTTAGCCCTCGCTCTCCATGGAAAGAAAGTGTCATTTCTTCAAACGAACGCGCCCATCCAGTTCATTCGCACTCAATTACAGCACGCTATTTCACCAGCAGTTACCGTCCCATAAACGCACGCACGCACGCACTCCCCCCCCCGTTCGTCTCGCCGACCACCTCCACGTCGCCGCTCGAGCGCCATGTCCATGGACTCGGTCACCAACGCTGCCTACATGACGTATTTCCTCGCCATCAAAGCCGTCCCAATCGTCGCGACGTGCGCGTCCGTCTTGTTCGCGCTCGCGCCGTGGTACGTCTAGAAGCGCGCTGTGGGTTATGTCCATCTCAAATAGCGCCGACGCGCTATATACTTCGGATCTCTATCCCATACCTAACCGTTGGTGCTGAATTGCTTGTAGCGCTAACGCTATTGTGCCGCTGTGTACAGGCCCACGATCGCAGCCATCCGTCGCGCACGGAGCACGTTACAGTTCCCGTTTGCGCCCTTCTTCTTTTACTTTATCCAGAGCATCATCTACTCGCTGTATGGCTACACGACGGCCAACCTCGTGGTGGGGGGCACGTCGCTGCTGGGCGTCGTGCTCGGGGCCTATTACGTGCTGATCTATTGCAAGTACGCGCCCAATCGGGCGCAGCCTGTGCGGATGGTGTCGTCTGCTCTGCTCGTGCTGCTATTGTTGGTGTACCAGGTCGCGACCCGCTCGCCCGAAGAGGCGCAGCTGCTCACGGGCATTCCGGCCAATGTGCTGTCGGTCGTGACGGCGGCGTCGCCGCTGCTGCAGCTGAAGCACATTGTGCGCCGCAAAGACGCGTCGTGTTTGCCATTGGGCATGTCGGCCATGAACATTGTGGGCGGCTCGCTCTGGTTCACGTACGGTCTGCTCTTGGGCGACTTGCTGGTCGTGTGCCCCAACTTGTTTGCGCTCACGATGGGCATTGTCCAAGTGTCGCTCATTTGGCTCTATCCGGGAGGGAAGATCAGCAGTGCAGCAGATGGCCAGGCGGACGCTGGAAAGCCAGCAGAGACGAAGAAGAAGACGACGACGGCGACGACGACGAGTCCCTGTCACAAGAAGAAGGTGGACCGTCCAGCATGAAGGCACGTGCCACGAGGGAAGACGGCGGTCTCTTGGTGCTGGAATGGAAGCGGAGACCGCGTGGCGGTGAGTCGGTAGATGCTGCTGCTACTTGTCTGCTGGTTTCTTGATTGATTGGCTCGTGGGCGGGCAATGAGGGAGGAACGAAGGCGACTGCTGCTGCTGCTGCTGCTGCGAGGCTGCTCATGTGAACGCACTGTATTGCTGCTGTGGGAAGTACTTGGCATGCAAAGTATTGGCGCTGTCACGGTAGGCCCCGGACATCGTTCAAGTCGTGTGCAGCGATCGCTTTCGCGCGAGCTCCCACCTAGTCGTCGAGGTTAACCGGTGCCAATAGCTCTTTCTTCCTGTGCACGACGCTCTTGCAAACTAAAACTGCACGCTACGATCGTCGAGGTTGTTGTTTGTACAGGTCGATGCTGCTGCTCAGCCACAGGTTGAGTCTACCTGTCGTCATGTCCGCTGCACTTTGTGGGCCACGAGCTTTTGGTGGAGCTGAGCTGAGCTGTTGAGGCAGTCAGTAGCTACAATGAACAACTTGCTCAGGAGGTGATCCCGCCTGTGCTCACTGACGTGAAGCTTTGCTTTGCAGCGTGGACGACCGGGAAGTCCCTCTCTATGTTGCGGTTACTGATACAACATGTTTATTGAATCTGGTCGTGCTTCTGACAGACCTGCCAGACACATAGTCGATCGAGTCGTTCGCAACGCAAGTGCTGCCAACGACAACGTTTGCGGCATCCGCGTTCGTCGGAAAGCACCGGTACGTCACACGAGCTTTGTGAGAGCTTTGGCATTGCGCCGGACGCCTTCGTCCTCGTGAGATGCCGTCGTGTCCCATCACCCAGCTCGCCTTCAGTTTGGTTTCGGATACTTCTTCTCGTCTCGTGAGTCGCCCAGCAAAGCGTCTCTGTCACAATGGCAGTGCCTATTGACCACTACTACGAGTGCTTATGACCTCCGAAAAGCCCGGAATGGGCTGTTCGAGCACATACCAGAGCATGTCTGAGTCGCTGGTGTCTGCAGACGCTTCAGTGCTCATGGACTCATCATTCTCACAAGCGGCTTTACTGCATATCGTCACGTAATGTGTACGCACTCCACGCTTATCGTTTGGCAGTCGCAGCTTGAAGTGCTGCTTCGGAATGAATCCTGCCACACGCGTGGGCTGCCGCTTCGCGAGCACAGCAACATGCAGCTTCGTTGCCGGCAAGGCACTGGGACAAGCAGCCACGCACCAAGCACACAACCACAGTCTAGCATGTAAGTTTGTCTGCATACACATGGCCGCTACCGCAAATGACCCATCATCGTCTCACCTCGAAACATGCTGCATCAAATGCGTAGATACTGCCCGCATGCACTTCTGAGCACACAGGTGCATGACCTTTTCTCTGCTCAGGGCTCGTGCAGGACGAAGTATTCGTGTCGGTGAGTCTTCAAGCGACGCACCGGTCACGTCAAGATGTGGTGGCGAGGGAGCAGTGCTCGACACGCACCCGTCTGCATCCTTTTTCTCCGTCACAACTTCTTGAAAGTCGACAATAAACGCCTCGCGCGGACTCATTGTCGACGATCCAAACACGAGCGCCACTGCATGTTTCGACAACGTCAGCAACGATCAATCGATCGGTCGGCCACATGATGCATCTTCTTCTCTCAACGTCAAGCGCCGCTCGACCCATCCACTCACCCACCTCTCTTGACCTGTGTGGCAAACACAGCGTCCAAGTGACCTCGAAACAACTGCTCCGCTGCCTCGACGCACTTGACTGCCTCCTGGAGACCTCCTCGTACTCGCAACCTGCTACAGCCCCAGCAGCAGCCACAAGCCACCGCGCACAACAGCCACATGGACGTCAACATCCACCCACACTCCATCTCCTGCCTGCCAACCACCGCGCGGTCAGTGCTCAACCAGAACCAACAGCGACCTCTGTATCTTTAGTGGATCCACGTGCTGCTTGCGTCGGAAGCGCTCGACCAAGTGCAGCAACTCGTCATACAGACTGCAGAAGTAGTCCCGAACAGCACACACACACGCGCACACAGATACACAAATGAGTGGCATCAGCTCAGTCGTTCCTCAACCACACACACTCACAACAATAACAATTTCAACACAACAATTCCATCCACAACGACCACAACACATACAAAGACACTAATGACAGTCAAAACGACGTACGTACCACGGCACTTGGCCCCGCATAAAGAGCACATATTTGATCAATTGCGTCGTCACAAACACACGCAATTCGTCGTCAAACACCGTTTCGTACGTCACGCGGCAGTACGCGCTCATGTCTCTTCTTTCGCTGTGCGGCGGTCGACC
Source organism: Hyaloperonospora brassicae (assembly GCA_947650285.1). NCBI lineage: Eukaryota > Oomycota > Peronosporomycetes > Peronosporales > Peronosporaceae > Hyaloperonospora > Hyaloperonospora brassicae. The sequence goes on along the minus strand of CANTFL010001315.1, from coordinate 631,811 downwards.
AGCGAAAAACGTCCACTGTGGTCAGGTGTACCCAACAGACGTCCTGTAGCCATTACGCGTCACGTACCCACTCCAGTGGTCCATGCCACACAACTGTCGATCGAGCAACGTAACAGCAGACCCAAAACCCTACCCTACCATACCCACGCGCAACTCGAGTCCGGCAACCTAACAGCAGCAGCAAACGGTGCAATAACAAACAAACAAACAAACAAACAAACCGACAAGCAAACAAACAAACAAACAAACAAACCAGCAAACAAACAAACAAACAAACGTAACCCATTCGGACCCGCCGCCGACGCGTCTTTCGTGACGTTTGCCGCCGCGAGTATTCCCCAATGGAGGTCGCCGCGCATGCCGACGACTACAACGCGTCGTTCCGCGACACAGTGTGGCTCCAGTCGTTCCCACTCAACGCGCAGACGGTGCTGCACTACTTTGCGCTGTCGCCGTTCTACGACCGCTCGTGCAACAACGAGCGCCTCAAGATGCAGCGCCTGGGGCTCGACCAGCTCAAGAACCTGCGCGGCGTCGAGTACGAGCTCTTGCCGAACGCAGCCAAGCAGTTGCCCCAGCAGCTCTATGTCCTCCGCAAGCAGCGACGGAGCAGTCGGACGCAAGTCGAGCCGCTCGCGGTCTACTACGTGCTGGACGGGACCGTGTACCAGGCCCCGAACATCCATGCCATGCTGACGTCTCGCCTCGTAGGTGGTTATGTTGCGCGTGCGGCAATGTTGCGCGTGCGGCAATGTTGCGCGTGCGGCAATGTTGCTCGATATGCCACGAGAGGGGTCACCGAGCTCTGTGTCTTTGTGTGTGCCACTGGGTGTGTGCTAGAAAAAGTGCAGCTACCGCATCAACAAGGCGTTCCACGGCTTGGCCGCTGGGGTACGGTTTAGCCCGACCGAGGGGTACGCGTGGGACTTTAGCTCGCCGGACAAGAAGGAGCCAGTGATTCCGTCCGAGCGTACGTTTTTTCTCTCGGTGTGGACGGCTTACTGGAGTAGTTGTGGTTTGAGTGGAGTTGTTCGTAGTTGAGATGGCACATGTGACCTGTTTTCGATGGCACATGTGACCTGTTGTCGAGGTCACGCGCTTACACACGCAACACACACTGATGCTATTGTCGCTGCTATCTGTATGTGCGCAGAGCTGCAGCTGAAGCTCAAGCAAAAGTACGAGAAGATGGAAAAACAGCGCGAAAACTCGGCGCGTGTAGACTCGATATTGATCCAACTCATGAAGAAACACGCCCCGGAGATCGCTGAAAAGCTAGAGAACAACACGGTGGCAGCTGCGGCTGCTGCAGCACGAGCGGCAGGGCACGAGGGCGCGGGGAAGCTTGAAGGACCGATGGCGGCAAATGGCGTCACGCACGACAAGAGCGAGTCGGCGGGGACTGCCGCTACTGCTGAAACTGTCAAGCGGCAGAAGGTTACATGAATGAATACGTGCCCGCCTACCCACCCACCTGTCTGTGCTCGTGTCTCGTTCCCCACATTGCAGTCGACTAACGCGCAGAGTGTAATGTCAACTTGTTAGCGGATAAAAAAATGTATGCAAGCACTTCTCGACGAGACCCCGAGTCGCAGCTGCAACGCCAATGCGAACGCCACGACTCGTCCGCCGCGCTCGTCCTCCTTATTGCTCCTTCTTGTTCTCGACCTGGGCAAACTGGCTGCGCACCTGGTCGACCATAGCGCCCCCGCGCTGCTTGCCATACTCAATCTTGCCTTCGAGCGTGTTCGCGGCCCCTTCCAGCTTCGACTTGAGGTGGTCGCTCGATGGCATCTCCTGCGCCAGCGACTTGCCCGGCGTCCGCATCTTGTCCACGCTCGCCTGCCACTTCTTGGGGTAGCGACGACGCATCATCATGAGCAGAAACACCGCCAGCAACGGCAGCCCCACCATCGCCACGTGCCGCGCACAAATGCGGTCCGTCGGCAGCGGCAAACAATACTCGCGCTCGCCCACGTTCTTGGCCGCTTCCGAGCTCTGAATCCACGTGTCCTTGGCCTTGTCGCTCGCCGCGTGCATCGTGTCCTTGGCCTTGTCGCCCGCAGCATTGACCGTCTCCTTTGCTTTGCCTCCAGCAGCATGGACCTGCTCGGCGACGCGGGCCCTGACGCTCTCCACGCGCTCCCCCAAGTCGCTTATCTCGGCACTCAGCTTCTCGCTCGCCGTCTTGAGCGAGTCCATGACCTTGTCGCTCATGGCGTCCGTGGGCACAGGCGCCGCGTCGGGCAGTCCCGCCGACTCCCGCGCCGACGTGGCCGCCTCGCGCATCACTTCATTCATGTGCTCCATCTTGCCCCGGGCATACTCGCCGAGGTTCCGGGCATCTTCTTGGATCTGGTCCAGCGTCCGACGGCCGTGATCGCCCAAGTCCTTGCGCTGCCGCATCTGTTCGGCCTCCGTCAGCATCTCGTCCACCGTCTCGGACGCGGCTTCTTTCATGCCGCGGTCGGTCGAGCTCTTGGGCATACTGGTCGGCATTCGCATTCTTGGTAAAGGGGCAAACGGTCAGCGAAAACGAAGGGAAAAGCAGTTGAAGTGGCGAGGAGGGCGCGAATTCGTAAGTGCTGTGGTTGCTACCGAGCGAGCGGCAGGTGCACGTGGGACGGGGATATCCGCGAAACCCCATCGTCCACCATGGGGGGTCTTCAACGGCCGCACAGGTCCATCAACCAGCTCAAACATCAACAGCAGCAGGAACAACAACAGGGACTGCAACTGCAACAGGGACTCGCTAACTTAATACTGAAAGGGCGTGGGATCGGTTGTCCGTGTGCGACACGGTCGACACGTCCCCGCGAAGGGAGACGAACAAAAACAGGGCGGCAACCCAACGACCCGAACCTAACGGGCAACGACGGAGGTTTTTTAACCGACGCAAAAACACCCCAGCGCCTAAAAAGCGCTTTTTCGCCGCGTCAATTCGTTTCGCGTAAGTGCATAGCCGACTTCAACGTGCGACAGCAAAGGTGCGTGGTGGCCGTGCATGTTTTCAGCCAATGAGATCGCGCGCCGCTCGATCACCAGTCGTCTCGCCTCGTAGCTCCCGCATGGCGCATCCTGCGGTCTCGTCGGCGGCGCAAGTGGACGCTGTCGCTGCCCGCGCACGGCCTTACGCGCTATTGGCAGCGGGAGATGCCGAAGGAGCGCACGCGCCATCGAACGCGGTGTCGCTGCTAGCGGTCGCGCAGTCGCAGCTCGAGGGAAACGTCTGGAACGGTCAGGTGACGCTGTACAAGGCGTCGCGTCCGTACGATCCGGTGTGCGAGCTGCAGCTGGCCACGGGCGTGGGGGCAATGGACTGGTGTGGTGCACATCAAGACACACTGGTGCTGGGCTGTGACGACGGCGACGTGCGGCTGGCGAAAGTGGCCCAAGCCGATGGGACGTCGTGGACGTTCGAGCCAGTGATTGGCGCGACGAGTGACTGGACGGGGGACGACGGAGCAGCAGCTGTGACCTCGTTGTCGACCGGACGCAGCCATGACGATGTGGTGACAGGCGTGAGCGTCTCTTGTGTGACAGAGACGCTGCTGGCGACGTGCAGTTGGGACCTGACGTACGGTACATGGAGAGAACGTGGGAAGGAACAGTGAGGTTGGTGGTGTTGATTGCGTGTTGATTGCGTGTACCTGTTGGTGGTCGTACTGTGCTGTTTGGGTCTATGTGGGTACAGACTGAAGCTGTGGGATATTGGAGCGACGGACGAGACAATCTCGACGCTCGAAGGTGCGACGGATGCATCGATGGATGGATGGATGGATAGGCATGAGGTCGTGGCGGGGGCAAGGCGATTGGATACTGATGACTGTGGGTGCATTCTTTTGTGTGTGTGCTGAAGGCCACACGGACTTGATTTGGGACGTGGCTACGCACCCGACGTATGCGTCTCTACTATGTTCGGCATCGCAGGACATGACGGTGCAGGTGTGGGACGCACGTCGTCCTTACAGCGCAGCGTTGGCGGTATCGACGCTTCATCCTGCGCTGTCGGTGGACTGGCATCCGACGCAGTCCACAGTCTTCTCGGTTGGTCTGGAAGACGGTAGCGTGTGTACTTTTGACGTACGCTCGCCGCACACGCCGCTGGCTCGACGAGAGACGCACAAAGCAGCCGTGCATGTTGTAAAGTACTCGCCGTACCATGAGGACCTGTTGGCGACCGGGGGCGACGACGGCAAGGCTTTCGTGACGTCGGACGGCTTCTCGCCCGACCGAACTGCAAGCAGAGAACTGTGTGTTGGTGAGGAGGGACGTGCGCCGCATCGAGACTACGTTCGTGCGCTGGCTTGGTTCGAGTCGACGCCCGTGTCGCCTGTCTCTGATGCCATGAAGCTCGACCCGATGCTTGCCACGGGTTCATGGGACAAGAGTGTGCACACGTGGAGCGCTGCCGAGTACACGGACTCTGCTGTTGCAGCCAATCTACGACCATCGCCCGCGTCTTTGGAAGCAACGACGACAGCAGGTCGACTGGAAGTACCCGTCGCGTAATATGCTTCCAATAACATGCTCACGTGGTGGAAACTTGCGTCGTGGCGAACACTTTGGTCAACATAACTTGTCGCGTAGGTATGTCGTCTCGATCGTGCAAGCCCGCTCATCGTTGCATCCATGGTTCCTCCAGCGCTTGCTCGGCAGTAAGACGCTCGCGGGGGTCCCAGACGAAGCACCTCGCCAGGAAACCCAAGAAGTCCGAGTCATCGGTCATCACTACGCTAGCCAAGCTCCGTGAACCAGGCAGGCGTCGACGTCCGCGTGAGTTTGCAAATGGCTTCAGCACGTACTCTGCAGCTTCGACATCGACAACAGGGGTGGAGACTTGCTCAAAGAACGTGAGACGTCGCTCTGCCTGGAGGACCATATCGACCGGAGGGACATCCAGGACCTCTACGATGCAGGCGAATTGCTCGCGGTCGTTCTCGCCAGCAAAGATCGGATGCCCCGTCAGCAGTTCAACCAGAATGCACGCGAGACTCCACATGTCAATCGCATCCGAGCAAGCGTGACCAAGCAGCACTTCGGGGCTGCGATAGAAGCGGCTCTGGATGTACGTGGCCATAGGAGCGCCGGCGAGACAACTGCTGCCGAAATCAATGAGCGTCACATGGTCCACAGTATCCACACTGAGCGCGTCGTTGGCCTTGACCGATGCATCCAACAAGATGTTCTCGGGCTTGAGATCGCAGTGCACGACCTTTTGCTGCCTCAGAAACGTCAGTGCATGTGCCAGTTGTTCACCGACAGTGCGCACGCTATTCATGGAGAGCCCGCGGAAGGACCGCAAGGACAAATAACGGTACAAGTCCATGCCCAGCACGCCAAAGACAAGGCACACGTGGCCGCGAAAGTGGAAATGGTCCTTCATACGGACCACGTGCTGCTCTTCGTCACAAGCTGCAGCTGCGGCAATCTCGAGCTGGGCCAAGACCTGCACCTCCATGAGCGCCTGGTCACGATGCGCTGGCCGATTGCGGATGATCTTCACTGCCACTTGTTTGCACGTGCGGCGGTCGACACAACGGACAACTTGGCCAAAGGCTCCGTGGCCCAACGCACTCTGCACCTCGTACCGGAACGCCAAGTGGTCGCCTATCACGACCAGATACTCGCCGTCCTGGTCATCGTAGCCGTCGTGGCATAGCGGCGACAGGTCCTCGCTCGGCTCGTCCTCTGCTACCACTGCGCGATCGTCTCCATGGACTGGCATGAGGTTCTGAATCCGACCGTGACAACGGGCTCGCTTGACTGCACGCGTCGCTACAAAGTAGACCTCGTCGTACTGCTGAATCTCCACACGTTCGTGCAGCGTGAGCTCGACTGCTTTCTCCGTATCGCGCAGCAACTCCTTCCCCGTCGGTGGACACATTGCAGACAGCTTCCTCTGCTCCGCAGCGACTTTGGCACAAGGCGAAAGCATCTCCTGCTCGACCGGTGCATCGTTTTCCACTCCTGTCAGCTGCAGCCTTTGCTGCAAAAAAAGCCTCCGCTCGTCCGTGTTCCTCTTGTTGTCCGTGTGCTGCAGCGGCTCTCGTCGCCTTCGATCCGTCTGCTCACTACTGTGCAGACGACAGAGAGGTCGCAACGGTCGATCGTCGTCCGAGACAGCTGACAGTGCACTCACAGCTGCGGTCCGTGCAGAGTGGTGGGCACTTTCATCCAACTGCGTGAGCACTGAGCTCGTCGTGCGCCGGATCAAGTCCAGCGGTCGTCGATTGAAGAAGACGTGTGCGATCGAACACGTCGACGTCGTGCGGAGCGGCAGCGCACGCGATCGACTCGCGCCATTGCTGTGGTGGTGTCGAGGCTCCCGTCTCTGTAGCTGCTCGAGTTTACGTGGGGCAGCAGCCGGCGAGGAGCTCGATCGGAACGACGCGGGAGTCAGTGCAGGCAACGGACGCGGCGGCCGTCGCGTGGCGCTGGTCGAGTCCATACAACTGCTGGTGACTGCAGATAGTCGACGGCTCGTTGGTCGCTGGGAAGTTCAAAAGTATTGAGCTGCTGCACCTGCACAACGGAGAAAGTCCCTGAGGCGCACAGTGAAGCCGGATTGCAAGGCGACTGAGCGCTTGCCACACGATTTGCCAGCTGCACGTACCGGCCGCCGAGTGTGGCTCCCGGCTGCTTTGTTTGGCCTGGAAACTCCTGATCACGGCCGCAGCTCTATCTCGCTGTCTGTGTCTGTCCGTCAGTGTGTGTGTGTGTGCATGTGGCAGTTGAGACCGCCAACGTCAACAACGTCAAGAACGACAACGTCAACAACCACGATAGGTACAGTATGATTGGCTCTGGACGGTCGCTCGACTGAACTCATTGCGCTCCTCGTCCGCCGTAGCGCAGCTGAGCTCGTGCCTGTCACGAGTCGGCGTTGCAAGTAGTATGATAAGCGTCAGTTATCCATACACATTCGCGTACTGCTGGTACTGCTACTGCTACTGCTACTGCTACTGCTCGCTATGATCTGGTCAAGTTTAACGCCCGCGTGGGTCCAGTGCTCGGATGGTTTCATGCGTCTAGGTACTGAAATGGATGGACCGACCTCTGCGCTGGACGGCGGGTGTCGACAGACTGCAAGGCGCCCGTTACGAGGGGGATGGGACATGCGTGACAGGCCCAGTGGGCACAAGTGGCGTAGACAATAGCTCTCGTCTCTCTCTCTCTCGCTCTGAGTCTATCTGTCTGTCTGTTGTTGTCTGTCTGTCTGTCTGCTGTGTGTTGGTCTGTCGTCTGTCTGTTTGTCTGTTTGTCTCGTCGTTCGCGTTCACTCTTGCAACAACTGTTCCTTCTGTCATGCTCAATGGACCATCAACACTCCTCGTACGCCATTCTGTGGGCACTGCTGTCAATCTTCCTCGGCATTGCTGCACTTCAACGTCAAGGGCGGCGCGGGATCTCTCGTTAACCTGTCTGTACCTATATGTATCCCATCGACCAGCAGCACCGGTTCCACCCACTACTACAACTACTGCGCCGTCACCCCACGCACACCACCACCACCCCCCGTTAGGCGCGACAAGTTTCACGTTCGGTACGGTTTCAGAGCCATCGGTCCGCAGGTGGCGAACGCATCTCGGGAGTGCTGCCAGGGTACACTGAAGAGACAGCAGAAGATTGACGAGAATGGCCGTTGCCGTCGACGCATGACGCCAGCGTCTGTCCGACAGCCTAAAACAGGCGTGTTTGCCGACCTAATCTTCGATATTACACGTGAGAGGACCGAGCGAGCGCACGAAGACGCCGGGTGTTTCCTCCTTGTTGTCATATCTCGTCGCCACCCACGCTCGACAATCCAGACGCAGCCACACTGGCTTGCTCAAGACCGCTGCCTTCGCTTCCTCTGCGTGAGAATATTAGTTGGAACCCCCACTCTGACTCAGGGTGCAAAAGATGATGCACCCATTTACTCAGGATACGCCAACCGAAGGTCCGGCTCACAAGGAACCCCCACCCACCCACCCACCCACTCACCTCCGAGCACTTGCTCACTAAGACGCGAAATGGAGCTACCTACATAGAGGCGTACCGAGTCACGAGCCCGCAAGAGGTACTCTCTACCTGTTCGCCGATCGATCCTACAAACGCCGAGTCAATGCAAAGGGAGCCCTTCCAATCTACAGATCACTCGCAACAACAACACCACCAACAACAACAACACCACCACCAACAAACAACAACAACAACAACAACCCCCCCCCCCCCACACACACACACACACACACACAACACAACAACAACAACAACAACAACAACAACAACAACAACAACAACAACAACAACAACAACAACAACAACAACTACTACTACTACTACTACTACTACTACTACTACTACTACTACTACTACTACTACTACTACTACTACTACCGACGACGACGACGACGACGACGACGACGACGACACAGCGGATCGTCTGTTTCGACGTTCGGATGGGTACGTTGAGTTCCGAGGCGCTTCACGCGCGACGAAAGTCGCCCTGAGGTCAGCGCTCGTGTCCTTCAGCGCGTGCAAACCTTCACGTGGCGTGCACCACGCAGCGGTTGCCAGCGGGAATGGCGTCATCTTGATGATCGGACCCCCAGCCCGACCAGATCGCTCGGCCTGATTTGCTTCACGCTTTCGCCGCGGGTCGACGCGCGCGCACGTCACTCGCTGCGCAGCCTCTGTGGCAATCGCTCGCGGGTCTACTCACGTGGTCGCAGCTGCCCGTGCCGTTCAGTCTGCACTGCCCCTCCCTGCTCAAAGGTCCTACGACACGCACGGGCTGTCGAGGCGGCACACCTCGTCGCTCGTCCGGCCACTGCGTCATCGAGCGGTGGGTCGTCCACGCAAAAGCCCACTGTCCATGTGATGCAAAAGTGCCTTCAGAAGGGCAACGCGCCGATGGGAACGCGGGCACACGTTCGTCTTCGCTTGCACACTGGGATTCCACCGAAGTCCAGCCGCAACGTGGCACCGTACCACATGGCAGCAGAAGGTATAGTTGTTGTCGTTGTTATTGTCATTGTTGTTGTTGTGGTTGTAGTTCGGACTGCTGCCAGTGTGCGCTACGAACGACTCGTCGGTGGCCTAGTCCAGAACACAAAGTGGTGTCTCTTTCGACGGCGCATTGCACGCGTCGATCGGTCCATGGCCGCCGAGACCGCACGCACAATCAATTAGCAGCGACGGCAGTCTTAGCTCACTAGCGAAGTATCTGGCCGTAAACCGATCTGCCAGTCGACAGATCCAAGCTGCCGGCTCGGCCTGGACCCACGTCCGTACGTACTTGAAAACGAGGTAGACGAGCACCCCCTAGACCAGGGAGCTATCTGGAAATGCAGGTGGGGTCAATAGGCTCTCTTCGTCTCTCTCTCTCTACACACACACATGCATGTGTGTATGTGTGTGTCGAGAGAGAGAGAGAGACTTCATGGCCGGTTGCCGTCATTGCAGGAGCAGCGGTAGAAGAGGAGGCGTTTCCACGCCCGCATCGCCGGCTCGACCGCGTCAAGCGCGTAGAGAGCGGGGGCCGGTCGGGAGGAGATCGAACAAGAAGCTCGCGTGCGCTTTGCTCGGCGCGCGAGGGCAAACGGGTCGGGCCAGCGCGTAATAGTTTTGCGGCAGGGACGCGCGCGCCTGCTCCGTTGCTACGCGGTGGGCCGCCGCGCGCGCTCTCGAGGCGGCCCGTTCTTGCACGCGTGGAAAAGAAAAGACTGCAGGCGTGCGTGGTTTCTGTACGCGTGCAGAACCCCGACGCGTGGTCGGCCCTGTCTGCCGCGCTATCGTGATATTTGGCTTTCGGGGCGGCTGCAGCAAAGGCCCCGTGGCAGTCGTTGCCGGCTGTGGGCAACGGAGAAGACCAACAAACAAACACACACACACACACACACATAAACACACAAACAAACGCGCAGCATCTGGCCATTGCTGACTGCGTACGTCGCTTGCAGGCGCAGATGGGTGTGCATTCTCCGATACGTCAACTGGCTGTCGAGAGAAAGCTGTTGCAAACAATTGAATGCATGAGTGTGTGCTTGGCCACGGCATAGAGGAGGGGGAGGAGGACGAGGGGGAGGAGGATACCAAAATGAAGCTGCTACGAACAACAACGCGGATACTACCGAGAATGATCACAATGGCCTCGACGGACCATCTCAATGACCCGATCGTGTAGGAGGAAGAGACAGAGCGGTCGGTACCTTTCGTTGCTACAAGGCGGCTGGCCACAATGGGCGTGCGTGCCCATCTTTCGTTCTTGTGGTGGTCTTCGGGGTCCACTCGAGGAGGAGAAGCACGACGACGACAATCCTCACAAATAGCAATAGGAAGAACAATAACAACAACAATGACAACAACAACAACAACAACAACAACAACAATAATAATAGTAATAATACCGATAAGGACCATAAAAAGCGTGCTACTACTACTACTACTACGACCTTCGCCTCCCTACTGTACTAAGCGCCGCGGTCGCTCCTCCCATCTTAATGCCCAAGGGACCTGCAGGGGCAGTTGACGTGGTCCACTTCTCCACCGTCCGCCTCGAGCAGCCGGGCCCGTCGTACGTACCATTTGCCATCTTGCTGGCCACGACCCACACCCGCCAACAGAGTCCTTTGGTTGCCCCGCCTTCCCCCGCGCAGGGCGTCCGCAGTGGTCGACCCCGTTGCTATCACTAGTGCGACTGCGACTGCAATTGAGGTGCTACGCAGCAGTGACCGTGCGCGCAATTGCATCGATCGACACGCAGCCGCACTTGCGCTCCTCTTGAGCTGCTGGTCTCGACAGTGCAAGCAACGGACGGTTAACCGCCACAAGAGCGACCGCCTACTACTACCACAAGTACAAGACGACAAAGCCGCGGCGTTTATCGGGATGGAAATTGCCAAGAACGTGCGCGACTTCCTCGTGGGGATGAAAGAGACGCTGTCGCCCGAGGAGGACCAGCTGCTGTCGAGTCTCCAGACGCTGCACGAGCAGTACTTGAACGTCATGGACGACTTTTCCGTGCAAGTGAACGAAAAGGCGCTGAGCATGAGCCCCGAGTCGCGCGTCGAAGCGCATCAGTTGCGGCTCAAGATCTACCAGGACTGGCGCGCGCGGCTCATGGAGTGCGTGTTTGACAGCTCGCGAGAGATGGCGTCGGTGGAAGACGCCGAGACGCACGCACCAGAGTGCGACTGCTGTTTCTGTGAGCTCACGCGGCGACTCGATAGCTACGAGGCCGTGATGGCCGACTACATTCAAGTGAAAACGCGGAGCAAAGACCCCGAGAACGACTGTGCCGAGTCGTTTCAACTGCCAGAGTTCCTGACCACGTAAGCCGGCGGTCAGCAGTGCTCGGTGCGTGTCCACGGCGGTAGCGGCCGTGGGCACGCCTAGCTAGATAGGGACGTCTCAGCAGCGAGCGCGTGCCCCGGGAAGACGACTCTAGGGACCCATTATGGAGTTGCAGCTGCAGAACGAAGAGAAGGACTGCAGTAGCAGGGCACGAGGAGGGGAGAGGGCTGCTGCTGAGCAGTACAATACGTGGAACTACTACTACTATAAGAAGAGTCGCCTGCGGAGCGTGGCCAGTCCACGCGCACGGGGACGCGAACCAAGCGGGCGGAAATTTGCGTGTGTGTTTAACAATAGAGAGCGCCGACTGCGTCGTTGCTGCCAGTGGAAGCAAGCAAGCGCGTGTAGTAGTCGGTCGGTTGGTCGGTAGTGGGGTGGGGTGGGGTGGGGTGCGGAGGAGTTGGTTGATAAGCAAGTTGATAAGTACAAAGGGCTCGTTTTACTCACCGTGTGCTGGCGGACTGACTGGCTGGCTGAGCTGCTAGCTATAAGGTCGGACAGACAGGAGGGGGACACAAAGGGGGTACCGATGCGACTGAGCTGGCTGGGGACACTACACCCCGCGAGGTTTCGTTACTGCGGAAGGAAAAGGAACAACAAACTAAAGCACGAGCGGAAGCGTACGCGCGCGTGCAAGTGAACTGCCGAGAAGAAGAAGTAGAGAAAGAGTGTGAGAGAGAGAGAGAGAGAGACTTTGGGTAGTTCGATCGTAGGGACTTATTGTACAATAGATACATTGACGTGTGGCCTCCTTGCGCTCACTGTGCTGCTGCTGCTGGTGGTTCCTATGGAAAAAAAGTATCCTTTGGTTTACAGCGAGTGTCGAGAACGACCTAAATATCGACACTATAGTGCTTCAGGCATACGGCCAGAGGTAATGCCGTCACTTCACTCGCTTGTTGCGTGGCCACGCACGCAGGTGCAGTTGACGTCACTTGTCGGGCTGACCGACGCAGTTTCTGTACGACGCGGTAGTAGGTATCAATCGCGGCAGCTAACTGCCTCGCGATGGTAGGTGACGGTAGTAGTGTCTTGTCGGGGCCAGCCTGCTCTGGCCAGGCTCTAGCCGAAGGGTGTACATACGTCAGCAAGAGCCTGGCCAGAGACCAGGTAGCGTTCGATCCCGACCCCAGAACGACAGTAAACGCAGCCAGGGAGGTCTCGGGTTCCTAGTTGGATCGCGACGCACATAGAAAGTCAAGGCTGAACGCGTCACCTCTTTGCTGTGCGTCTCGTACCTCAAAAGGATAGAAAGGGGGGGCGGGTCGGCACGCAGAAGCTGCTTTGCATGTATGTATCAATGAACGTTTGCCTGTATGTATGTTTGTTGGCCTGTATGTGTGCCTGTATGTATGTTTGTTTGCCTGTATATTTGTCTATTTGCCTGTACGTTTGTAGGTTTGTTGGTTAGCACGTGGTGCAGACAGACAAGCGTGTAGAAGACACGTACTTGTCCCTTCGAGACGTTGTCGCAGCCAAGCGGCCAGCAGACCAAGTTTCACCACGACGGTAGTTGTCTTCCTTGCCGCACGTTGCGTGCATGCATGTCAAGCCCGATGTAACGGACCTACGGGGTATGTCTGTCTCATTCTGTCAACTCGTGGGTTTTGCCCCTGCTGCTACTGGTTGCAGACAAACAAACGTGCAAAAAGGGACGTGCTGGTCTACTCGTCCGTCCACCAAGATTCTTGGTGCACGTCAATGTTTTTCGAGTGCGTTCAAAGGGGCCCCGCCCTCTCTCTGCCTCTCTCAGCTCGGCGGGTGATCACCGCCACATTGCGGCTCGTCCCTTGTTTCTCGTCAAGTCCATGCTCGGGGGGACTCGATCCTCTACGCTTTGTTGCCCTTGAGTTTGCTCGACTGGCCCGGCGCTGGAGAACGCAGAGACAGAGCCCAGGCCTTTCCCTCCTGACAAGCTGTAGCACACAGCGCAGTGTCCTCCGTATCGTCATTATCAGCAGGGCGCTCAGGAAACCGGACCTGCTGAGTCTGCAGGGCCCTCACTCGAGCCTGGAAAGCCAGACGACTGTACCCTGATTGCCGGGCCTTTCCAAAGAGACCCAGCGAGCTGGAAGTCTCGGTATATCTGCTCTCCGCACAAGTGGCGGTACTTGCTTGGTCAGCTGAGACAACAACACGGCTTTGGCGCCACGGAGATAAGCTCTGCAGCGCACGTGTGCGTGTGTGTGTGTGTTTATGTCTGTGCGTAGAAAGCACATGTCGCGTCAAGGCCACGCGTGCCGTGCCGCCTGCTTCTTCTTCGTAGATCCCTACCACGTACGACACGAGCTCACGTTGACGCGGGCGTTACGTCTATCGACAACAGCACTGAGCCTCTTCGTAGTCACGTAGTCAACAGGAACCCGCTGATGCGCATCATGACGAAATGTGACGGGCCTTTCTGCTAGCCACGCGAGGACGTCTGCCGCAAGAACCCGCCGGCTCGTTTGCGCTGCGTCAATATGCAGCGCGTTACAATCAAACGCCGACGTGAGCGCCGACGCTGTGAATGGCGAAAGTCTCGACGTGGTGTCCATTTGTACGGCATCGAGGCGACGCGATGAGTCAATTGCAGCATTGCGAGCACTGGCATCGGGCAATGGCTCGACCCGCCGCACCGTTTGTCGTAGCTCGCTAGACACACGTCAAGCGATAAAGACGGCAGTGCCATCTGCAGGTGGTCGACCACACTGACTTGGAAGAGGCAGACGAGGAACGCCACGCGCGACTTTTTTGCTATTGTCGACATTTGCGCGGCAAAGACTGGCGCCATCGATGCCACCACTCGTTCTAACGGGATATTTCATTGTCAATATTCGATCCGAACAATTACCAAAGCACGGGGTCGGGCACAATGGTACGTCGACCTGCTGCTGCTGCTGCCTTCTTGGAATGTCTACGCCGTCGTAACACGCGCCTCTCCCCTGTGGCTTTCTATGGCGCAGGCAGCGGACCGCTTCAACATCAACCGCCAGTGGGAGCACTTGCAGGCCAAATACGTCGGCACGGGCCACGCGGACACGACGAAATTGTGCGCGTTCGATCGCAGGCGACGCCGTTGTGCTGGTCTTGACATACTAACATTGGTATAACCCACCCGTGTATACGCGCTCTATACATTGTGGCTGTTTTGTGATGTGCTGCGATGGCAGTGAGTGGACCGTGAATCAGCACCGTGACACGCTGGCGTCCCATGTGGGCCACTCGGATCTCTTGGCCTACTTTGCCGTGGCCGAGAACGAGTCCATGGGCCGCGTGCGGTACAACATGCTGGAGAAGATGCTGCAGCCGTGTGGACCTCCGCCACCGAAGGAGGAGGAGTAGTGCTGGCAGACGGGCTCGCAGTCTTGGTGTTGCCCTAGTGTAAACGCTAAGACGAGCTCCCGGATGAATCGAACGCATGGCGGCAGATGCGACAAGTGCATGTTGGGTCTTGTTGTGGGGAAGCTGGTGGTGTCGGAGCTTGTAATGTGGCTTGAGGAGTGGATGGCAGTGGTGGGGGCTGGTGTCTCATTAGTTGGGCTCCTTGAAGAGCAACAGTGGCTGGATGCAACGCCCGACACGAGAATAGACGGTGAAGGGGCATTCATCGCCCTGGACTGTGCAGCGTCCACGAGTGAGAGAGACCGTTCCGTGTAGATTCGAGAGCTGGTTCCGTGTGCGACATCGCTCGAATCGGGAACCAAGCATGCACCTCTGTTCTGTTGCGCTAATCGCCGTACCACAGACACGTGCAATCGAGCGCTGCAAGCGAACAAACAACGCTGAGGTTTGTGCATAGACAACCGCGCACGGTTTCGTCACTGGCACACATTCATGTGGAGCTCAATCTGGCAGGACGCACGTCATCAGTTATCGTTGTCGAACGCGTCTCCCGCAGACGTCTCAACGTACGGCTGAACGAACGTCGGAACGAACTTGCGGTCCACGAGAGTCGTGATGTCTACCACTTGTCGACTTCCTACTTCCTCGGCAACGAGTCCACGTCTAGTAACCCAAGGACGTTCTCGTGACCGCCACTCCTCTCTCTCTCTCTCTCTCTCTCTCTCTCTCTCTCTCTCTCCCCCCCCCCCCCCCCCTCTCTCTCTTTTTCTTTCTCTCTCTCTTGTCGCGACGAAAGCTCTGCAGCTGCTCGACAGCCACCTCACGCCCTCACAAAGTGCCGCCTCCGTCCACTTGATAGTTGTCCACATTGCGCAGCAACGCGCAGTTTCCATGAGACGCGGCGCAAGCCTTCCTGGTCTGCGCTGCAGGTGCCATTGACCTGCTGCTGCATCAAGTACTTGATCTCCTGCTTGTTCGTTCTATTTGCCGGGCACGGTCACTGCATCGACCGACTGCCCTTTGCAAGCAAAAGAGACCTTCCTCTAACGACCAGGACGACCAGAATCATCGCCACATCATCTTCCAAGTAGCAGTTGCAGTTGCTGCGCTGCTGCTGACTCGCTCCCACTGTCGCACACTTCTGCGTCCCCCGCGGTGACCACCGAATGGCGCGCCGCCTCATCCCTTGCGCTTGCAACCGGTACCCTGCACTCCACAACGGGATGGGCACTGCCTTGGCAATGGAAGGTGAGGGAGGACCGGTTCGAGGGGACGGTCCATCCACTGCCTCTGTTTCGCACAAACACACGCACACACCCACACATAACCTCTTCAAGGAATCGATCCTGCCCCATCGCGTGGCTTGCTGGTCGAAGTGGAAAGACGCGGAAGCGGCTCGATGCGATCGATATCCGGACAGCCGGCCAAAGCCGCCGGCTCTCATTGCTGCCATGGAAATCCATCATTACGCTTTGACAGAAGAGGGGATTTGCTCGACGGTGTTCCTGTGCCAGAGCAGGAGACAGCTTGTTGGGATGGTCCACGTAGCCGTCGGAAAGACGCGTGTGCGGAGTGAGATGGGGGATGCCTACCGACAGCTGATACTCTCCTGGCAGTCAACTGGATGCGTCCCAAGTTGGACACTGCGTGGATGCAGATTCGGAGATTGACGTCCGCTATTCGGGACTCCGTGAAAACCCTTCGCGCGACTCGGGATGGGAAGAACGACACTTCTTCGTAACCACTAGCACCAGATGAAGGACCAATTCACAGAGAGAGAGAGAGAGAGAGAGAGAGAGAGAGAGAGAGAGAGAGAGAGAGAGAGAGAGAGAGAGAGAGAGAGAGAGAGAGAGAGAAAGGAAGAGAGGGAGACACATGTGCCTATTCTTGACAGCCCTTGAAGTTTGTAGCCAAATTGGTTGGTATCAATTGCTGTAACTTACACCGCGTCCAACATGACACTCTGCTGATGCGTATCCCAAACTGCATGTGTCGATCCGTTGGTAGCTATACCCTCTGTAAACCCATACTGTAGCCATCTTTGTGCCAATTGGTATGTCAGTCTTCCGAACCCCAGCAGTGACCACCACTATGCGCTTCCGGCCATGCATTGACCTCCACGCGGGTGCGGTAAAGCAGATCGTGGGCTCTACGCTCACCGACGATGCCAGCAATGACCCCGTGACGAACTTCGTGTCTTCTCAGAGTGCTGGAGACTTTGCACGGTACGTCACGCAGTCGCCAGTGGCGCCGCTTGTGTTCCTTTTTGGCAGGAAAAAATCGTTTTGTTTGCATGCAATCTGTTCGGATCAACGCTTTTTCATACTGCTATTGTGTACATACTACAGAATGTACAAGCGAGATGGACTTGTGGGGGGTCATGTGATCATGTTGGGCACGTCGGAAGCCAACACGAAGGCAGCGTTGGAAGCTCTGCAGGCATATCCAGGAAGACTCCAAGTGGGCGGTCAGAATGGATATCAAAAAGAACTGAGGATGTCGTCAATCGTGACTTTCTTTTTTGAATGGCTGACCACGTCCCGTTTGCTGCTTTCTGTTGTGCTAGGAGGCATCACTGCAGAGAATTGCCAGTTTTTTGTAGAAAAGGGTGCGAGTCACGTGATCGTCACGTCTTACGTATTTCGTGAAGGCCAGATCGACTTTGATCGGCTAGAAACACTCAAGCAACTCGTGGGCAAGGAACGTTTGGTGCTGGACTTGAGCTGTCGCAAGAGGGAAGAAGACAACAAGTTTTACGTCGTGACTGATCGATGGCAGAAGTTTACGACGACGGCGATCGAGTGCGTCTGGTCGCAAGGATAGAGTCTGTGCGGTACTGACGCTAATGTCGCGATTCGTTTTGGCTGCTTCTTATGACTGCAGCGAGGCGTTGTTTCGCCGTCTTGCTGCATATTGCGATGAGTTTCTAGTGCATGCCGTGGACGTTGAAGGCAAGCGGTGCGGCATTCAGGTATGACCATACAGATGTCTGATGTGCGACACAAAGGTTTTGTAGCTGACGTCGTGGTTCGGTATCTGTTTATCTTGTAGCAAGAGCTTGTCGAGCTGCTCGCGCAGTGGAAGACTCTTCCTGTTACATACGCCGGTGGTGCTAGCTCCTTGGTAGGCAGAGATGCTTTGTAATCCGAACAAGTTGCAGGATACATATTGTGGACGTTTGTGTGTTGCTGCTTTAGAATGATCTGGATTTCGTGGACCGCATTGGCAACGGCAAGGTAGTCGGCACGAGCTGTTGCAACTACCGCACTTGTCGTTCAAATTCTGAATTGTTGCCGGGCGTGCTTGTGGACCGTTTGTAGGTCGACCTGTCGATCGGAAGTGCGCTCGACATCTTTGGTGGCGATATTCACTATGCCGATGTGGTTGCCTGGGACAAGAAACGCGCGACCGACACGACATCGTCTCGGCAGCATATGTGAAGATTCAGATGGTGCAGACGTGTATGTCTTTTTCCCACAAGATCGCTGTCACTTTGGATGACGAAAGATACGCACCAGCAGCATTTCAAAAGTGTAGCGAAACTAACGCGCTGTCATTACTGACTAGCTTTTCGGACCATCCTATCCATGATGTTACCGTGATCGCTGAAATGTCGTTCACTATCAACGTTTTGCTTTCTGGCCTGTTGTCAGCATTTGATCCTAGATGCTTCTATGCCGTACTTCGGCATGCTTCACCGTCTGCCAAGTGATGCATTGTTGCCATCATGCGAGTCTGCATTTGTTACACGATCCTGATGGTCCTACAGTGTTGTGTTCCTGGTCCAGTGTGCAGCGTGCCATGCGGCAATGCCTAGGACGGCGCAACTTCACCCTGCTACATGTGCTTCTCCTCAACATCATCATTACCATCACCGCAGATGCAAACTGAACGATCTGTGCCGTCGTTGTCTCTGCATTTATTTCCCTTTGGCTGTCGCTATCGTGCTTCTGCTGCTACTGCTCTCGTTGCTGATTGCGCCACGATCACTAGCACCTCCTGCTGCTCCATAACACTGTGCACTCTTGCAATAAACTGACTTGATCATTTCCATTGCTGAGTCATTCGGTACTTCAGGCGCATATCGGTGCACCTGAAGTACTCAATGTCTCAGCAAAGAGCTGTTGGCTGACGAGCATTATATCGACTTGGCCCCTTACGTACCGGACGTCACCGTATCTGGTGCCATTGCTCTTGCCCTGTCTCGCTCACTGCAAAATGGCCACTGTGTTTTGTTCCAGATGCAACACTGTCTTTGACAACGTGTCCAGTTGAGCCATATCCACCCCAGACGAATGGCGACGTCGCACGTTTGCTAGCGGTTTCGGCAACACCCATTGACCTGCCTCCGACACGGCCCAACCGAGCGACAAACAATCTGTACCACGACAACGATGCATGACAAGATGGACCCGTCAGATCGACAGTCAGCCATTCAAGCAGCACCAAAAAACAAGAAAGAACGCGCACACTGCACAGCCTCCTCGTGTCGAGCAAATCCCATCGCCAGCGCCACGTCGGTCACAGGAATGGTCGAGTACGCGCGGCACAGCAGCTCTGCCATGGCCTCACGCGTAGACACTGCATTGCCACAAAAAAACAAGAAAGTCAATCATCTGGAGTCAGGTATCGTCACGTATCCATCGCCCTTCGTGCTCGCAAAAACAAGCAACTGACGCTTGAGCGCTTGCACAAGTCCTTGCAACAACGGCGACCAGTCGTAATCCATTGCAGCAAACGCTGCCGCCAAGTTTCTAAACCAAAAAACAAAACAACAACCACACCCTCAGGCTCGAGCGCGCTTGGTACCCCTCTCGGACCCACCACACCTAACGTCTCACCGCTGCCACAGCGCCTTGCCAATGGCCCAGACGTTCCGGAGCTCTACCGACGCGTCTTTTGTCTCGGTCGTAATGCGTCGCCACAGAAACCGCGCGTCGTTCAGGTCGCCCGAGAGCAACACGAGCACTAAATAGCTCGCGTAAAAGTCGGCCGACAGCGTCGCGGTCTCTCGAGACGGCGCCGCAGCCACCAGCTCCAGCTCTTCCGAGAGACGGTGCAGCTGCTGCTCGATTTCCTGCTGCGCGGTGCGGTCGCTCGCGGCTGTGTGCGCTGCCAGCAGCGCGTGGCGCTGCGTCTGGAGCGCGTCAAGGTCGGGCGGCATGTGGATCATCGACGACGAGTATCGACGAATCAGATGCGTCGGTTGGCCGCGTCTCCGTTCTGAGTCGAACGCTCGTGCGACCGACCGACCGACGCCATTGAGAAACTATTGTTTGTCGTCGAGGGGAGTGTGAAACTTGAAAGTTGATGTTCTTAAGTGAATTTTTCGCGAACCCACTTGATCCGTCATTTGCCGATTGAAGCCATAGGTCGAAAGCCGCAGCACGTGCGCCATGACGTCGAGCGACGAATTCTTGACCAAGAAGTACGCAAAGTGGAATGCGTTTCAGGTGACTACATTGACTCGGACACGCCAGTGCCTCTGTATCAAGCACGGCTTGTCGAGACCCATCTCGACTCTTATCTTTTGCTTTTTTGAAGGCGCTTTTTTCGATCGACATTTGCCTCTGTTGGAACAGTCGCACCGTACTACGTCTTGTGATGCTGTACTTTGTTGATTGATACGCTGTTGCCATTGTACGTACAGGACGACTCGGACTCGGATACTGAAGACGTCCCACGCGTGCCAACGCAATTTGACGTCGAAGGCGATGGTTCGTGCTCGAGTGTCTCGTCGGTGGTCGGTCATCGATCAATTGCACGGGTTCACGCCAATCTATCTATTTGTCATGTGTGTATGTGCTTTTGCAGCCGACATTGTCATTAGCACCGAGATGCTGATAACCTCCAAGCAAGTGGAACGTTATCGGAAGCTGGAGAAGAAACAGCTTGAAGTGTGGCAGGTTGTCGTGCGTCAGCTTCGAGTCTGGTCGGCCTCTAGTGCCGGAGCTGAGGAAGGACGCGATGCTGTGCCGTGTCGACCATACTGTGTGCTAGTGAACAACTTGTATCCGCTGGGTCAAGTTGTGTCCAAAAAGATTTGCGACCCGCCGGAAGTGTACCCATCGCCACAGACGGTGTTGGACCTGACACTGCATGCGATGGTAGACCCGCCAACAGGGACACCGCAGCACCGTCCGGACAAGCTTGTGTTTCCAGACAAGCACTTTGTTGGGCAGCTACGGAAGAGTTACTCGGCGTTGGGAATCGAGTGCTCATACCTGTCTGAGTCGGACGGCATTGACGCCTACATCCAGTGCGTTGTTGAGTTTGGTGCACGTGTGCGTACAGAGGTTGTGCTTTTCTAATGTGTTGTGTACGTTTTCGCCGGCAGGGAGTTATCGCAGCACTTGATTCGAAACGACCTCGCATCCGTGGCAGAAGTGAGTGAGCGGCCCGGACTGATATCAGGTTCTGGTGTGACTCCTGAAGCACTGACGGCTTTCTACTCAGCCTGCGAGCAATACGCGAAACTGGAGCCGTGGAACCGATTTGCCGAGCGTCAGGCTATTCAGATTGATGCTGTCGGTGATGAGGAACTGCGTCTGGATGCCCGCAATCACGTTGGTAGAGGCACTGTCTTCTCGTCAGTCATTAGCACACGCACAGACAGTGGACCAAGCGGTGAATGTGGTGACCACATTCGTGGTATGGCGTTATTTTACACGCGCGCAGATTTGGAGCGTCGCGTGCTATCTCCTGGCGAGCGACTAGCTTTGATGGAAAATCCGAAGCTGCGTCGATGTGCAAAGTGTGACAAACGCGCTGCTCCTGGCAAGGAGCTTAAGCGCTGCACGCGCTGCAAATGCACTTTTTACTGCGATGCAGCGTGCCAGCGTGACCACTGGAAGGACCACAAGGTCAGCTGCACTACGCCTGGAAACGCTTCTAGCGGTGCTGGTGACCAAAAGATTGTATGGGGTGCTAAGGAGATGACGATCATGTTTGGTCCACAGACTTCCGTGCCGTTTGACGACTTGGACATGATCAAGAAGTATTCACTACCGATTGCGAACGTAAAGGGCGATATGCTTTACCCGTCTGCTGTGACGTTTCGCCACGGCGATCCGAGCGTGCCCGAGGTGACGGAATTGGTTTGGCTAATCCGAGCTCTGAATGCGCAAATTGAAGTGGTTGGTAACCAGCCGCACTTCATGCAGAGCACAATGGGTGAACTATTGGGAATGGATGGGCACGATGGCGAGCAACGTAAGCTGGAATTGTGCTGCAAAACGTTTGGCTTCGACGACTACCTCGTGCTTCGCAACAGCACAGTACTCACGATGCACGACGTGGAACGGTTGCGAAAGGTAATTACGAAGCAACGCGCAGATGCCCGGGAGACCAACGATGACAACGAAGGCGATGCGCGTTCGGAGACCGACAACAAGGCAAAGAGCGACGACGACCTTGATAGCGCTAGTCTTCAAGACGGCGAGAAAGGCTGTTGTGTCATGTGAACGAGCACGCTTACACACTAATGCATGCACGTCAATATGATGCAAGTTGAGAACTAGCAGCTTTCTGAAGAGTGCCGAACAACCCGATCGCTGTCAGTCAAACTACTCTTCCTCGTGTATCCGCATACCTTTCATTCGATTCCGGCTGGCCAAATCGCGACAAACCTCTTGCAACAAAGTACCAAAGTTCCAATCTTCCTCGTTCACCCCTGGTGGATCTTTGTATCCTCAGTCATTAGTCTCAAATATTTATGCACGATATAACGGACCGGCCATCATCGGAGTTTTCATATGGCTTTATGGCACATGAAGTGCACTTCGAGACCTTACGGTCGATATCGACACGCATCTTCCTGATCGCTAGTCTCGAATTGCCGTAAACAATCCCACATCCTGTACTTCGATCAGCAAGAAGATCGAAACTGAGCGACTCGAGTCCACGACATTCTGCTTCAGTCACAGTCAAATCGGCAGCATACTTAGATGCGGCCGCTACGATGTCCACTCCGTAACTTGCCATTCGATCGCGCTATTGCGCTTTGCCCCGTTGTGTCAGCCGATCGCGTTACCAGAAGCGCAACTGATTAGATATGCAACGTAGAGATAATCCGGGATGATCCGAAATCGAGATACGAAACTAGTCCTCGAGCACTCTTGCAACAAGGCACATCACAAGGTGGTGATCAAAGCGAGTACATCGGCTCGCATCGTAGACGGACCCGCAGCCACACTCAATACTCGTTTGGGCATGAAAAGTTGTGAAAATGTCGGATTTGTCAATAGTTATCGATCACTTTGACCGTCGACACCATGCGCTGAAGAATGATGAGTACGACTTTTTTACGCTTGAAACCGGATCGCTATCTCTTATGCCTTTGACTCGTGGGAAGGTCGCTAGAGCCTGATCAAGTTGTCGCTTCTTACGGGAGATCGGCAGAAAGTGAGACGACTTCCATACAATCGTCTCAATGGCAGGAACAAGTCTCGAACTTATTGGACCATTCAACCAGAGTCTCGAAGAACTCTTTGCAAATGACAGACATTGTGTCGACTCGCCAATCGTATATCTCCCATCGTTTATGATCGTATAGCACATCGGTCTTGGCCTCGTGATCAGCAGAGAGACCAAAATAGGAATCGGAGGCGAGCAAAGTTTACTTTGCTGGGCAGGAAAAGAAAACCTTTTGAAGAAAATGGCGAAGGAGAGATATAAATCCTGTTCAACATGTTGGTTGGACTGAACTGGCGAGCCGATTGAGGAAGCATCGCGAAAGACGATCGAGAAACGCGGTTGCGGTTTTGGGGATCCGTGTACCGCGAGTAAAACCCGGTGATGGGAAGAGCTGCGTACGCCTCTATAACATTTCCATTTCTGTTGCAGACTAAAGATATCACTTACCGTGCTAAGCATACCGTTGTAATCTATTATAGGCTCCCCAAACAAAGCCCTCGTCGTCATCTCTTGACAGTACCCGGCGCGGCGGTGCGATCGGCGTAAGAGCGTCGATCGATTTCGAAAGATGAAGTCGGGCTTTTCCGGGACTTTCTCAAGTAAATCTCTGTCTGACGTCGGAAGTTGACCGAGAGGACGACAAAGAACCCAAAAAAGAATAGACAGAATGGTTCGAGGTGCAATCCGCTAGGCCACCCTCATCGTCATCGTAGAGCAGATGTGGCCGATCGCGTGAACATCGTTGATTGGGATACAGCGCGACAGATTCGGTTTTATGCAACGGATACCGGCGACTTGATCCCTGCGCGACTAGGTTGGTTGATCAAGTTCTTGTTGGAGTTATACGTTTAGTACGATCAAGTTTACTGAAAGCGCTAGGCCTGAAGACGTTATTATCCTGCGAGGATAATGGGTGGTGTCACTGCAGGCAAATCTGAGTGATCAAAGGTGTACTGGATGTTGCCTTTTCAGGCGCAATCGGAGTATTCATAGGTGCGCTCGCTGATATAGTCGGAGGCGAAGGAGCCGGAGGGTGTCGGTACTAAATTGGACAAACGAGTACAAAGGAAGTCACGATACAAAAACAGCTAGATCGCGCTCCGTTTTTATATCGTGCAACATGATTGCCAAATGATAGTGATCGGGGCTAGAAGGTCAAAATCCTTCAGCAGCTGATCGTGCTTCGTCTGTAGCGCATCGAGTATATGTCTAGTACAACGCAAATTTCGCCGGTCCATGAATGACAAGATCGTTCTTGTTTATCTGTCAATTCTAGCTCAACGATCTTTGTACCCGTCTTCGGCTCTCGCTAATTCTATTGCTATGGTCAATTCCTTTCGTAACGGCGATCACTGACTTTAAAGTTTTGTTCGATTCGCATGGCAAGCAGTTTTCTCTTTCGGTAATGAAGAACGTCACACTTTTTGACTCCTTCAAAATTCGTCGGCTTGAAAGATCGTCTCTTCGCATTCACGAGTAAGCGTTGTGCATCGATAGCGAACAGGACACACGGAGAGGCCGACTTGTGCCAAGGCTGCAAATTTAGTTCCAGTCGATCTCGCGGGCTTCCTGCTCACTCAAGGGTGCTTAAAATAATATATTGTGGTCCACAACGTCTTGTTGATTCTCAAAGCAATCATTACGAGGGCGGGACATGGTCTTTGGATCATCTCAATCGCAGCATCAAGAGAACACTTACTTTACTGCTCGGAGCAAGATGAGCGATCTGCAGATCTTGCGACCGATGGTGTTAGAAGTAAACATAAGGTAAAATAAATGATCATAAACGCGCGCCAGACGCGTTTCGGTCCCCCGCCAAGGGCCTCGTCAGTGGCTTGTCAAAATAAAAGTAGGAACTACCCAACCTTTATATTTGTGGTGCCTACTACAACACATAGAAGCCTATAGAACATTCCATAATGTTCTAACGTAGAATTAGTCTCTGGAGTCGATTCAAGCGCAACTTGCGCTTCCAACAGATGAATCTAGATCCGAGACAATGGATCACTCAAAATTCACGATCGGCGGTCTGGCGTCGGCCAGTTTGTAGCACCTTGACGGTCACGCTTATATAATGTGAGTACAATGCGTAAGAAGTGCATTGGGTTGTGTATATTCTTGTAAGCATCAGAATGCGGTGGGGTACCTGACCCCTTATCGTATCGGATAAGCGTCGTGATCGTAAGCGGTTTCGATGTGCCGATAAAAACGTCTTCCTTGCAAGGGGGGCCGACACGAACATGTGATACGAACATATAAATGTCGTATCACATAATAATATACGGGATGCAGGGGTACACTAGCCTGTACGACGATTATTAGGGTAGGGAGGATGAGGAGAAGTTGATCAAGAATTTGGCTAGCGATAGTCATACAGTAAGCCCACTTCGTTTTATTTCGATGATGAGCGATATGAAGATGAAAAAGGAACCATTGGTCAGAAGTACATATCGTTTACTTGGCTATTCACAAAACATCGAAGGTGGGCCAATGTGGTACGGTAGGAATCTGCAACGATCTTATCAGGAGATTACTGCCTACGATAGAGAGTATCCTAGCTGAGAATTAGGGTGATGCGGATCACGTGCTAACTGCAGATCACAGTTTTTTTAATCGTACAGTAACTTTGACCGAAGGACCAATCGATGTGTACCAGGTCCTTACCCCATTGCGATGATGTCGATCAGTTTCGCGTCGATAGCAGCCCATTGATCAGGTTCAACCCTATCGCGGTGTTCATCATAACATGAATGATCGGCGAACCCAAGTTAGCACTATATGCTTGGCCATGGTCATTCAATAATCGTTGATGTGGTCAATGACGGAGTATGGTTGGCCAAATTTTTGTGTGGATAAGCGCGAAGGAAGAATGACGAAAGTGTGGATCGCGCGATCCACCTAAAGTGCGACGCCAGTTTGATTGGTGGAGCGCGTACGGAGATGGGCCTGTTGGGACGAGTAAGGTGACCAAACGACTGATTGAAGAGAAAAGACTGTCCAAGTCGCGCAGGTTGATCCACCTTCTATCCTGGATACCGCTGGGTGGTGTGGATCACATAATGGGTGTAGATTATGAACCGCGATCCACTGCACCGCGATCCACTGTACCGCGATCCACTGTGGAGCGATCCGCTGTGGAGCGATCCACTACGGAGCGATCCGCTGTGGAGCGATCCACTACGGAGTATATGCTGTGGACCACATGAGGTAAGATATGGCATAGACAGGCGGTGCACAACAGTTGACCTATCGAAAAGATAGGCATAATGATAGGGTTTAAATTTGGTTGGTTGACAGTAAACATAATTGGATTTTACGCGTCGACTTCTGCCGGGCAGAACCTTTGGCCTCCCGGTGAATAGAGAGTCACCCACGTCTCTGCGAACTTTTCCCTTGGAATGTTTGGCCAGGTGGAACGTCAACTCTCACCCTTCCCTCAACTGCGATAGGACGCAGTGAACCTTACGGTTCAGATACAAGATCGCGAGACGGCTCAAGTGGTCAGAAGGATCGCGTATCAAGCATCACCCCTGTCAAAGGCGACTCTGGGAGAGCGCCCGAGTCACAAGCGATCGAGTAAAGAACTTTCACACGATCCGCACCTACGTTTGACCGGGTGAAGCATTTGCACCCGATCAACACCTATCCCTAAGACGGTCAAGTTCAGCTTCAGCTCAAGTCCACCAAGAAGAGCGCAACCCGCCCCACCGACGGGTACACAAGGTGAGCAAGAAGACACAGAGCACGGAATCGGGTAACCCCCTCCATAAATCGGTCGTCCGGGCGCCAGTGGAGAGTCACGATCACAAGGAATGTGTGATCACCACTCCACCACATTTGCAAGTCGAAATCCAAAGCAACTGATCGCAATGTACTTCCAGATTAGTCGATCGCAATTTTCTTTTGGATAATCCGATTGCGATCTGCATGTCATTTAGTCCTACTTAAAGTCTAGATCAGATTGCCCAATCCAGATCGGCGACACAGGGAAGGTCCAACCGCGATCCGCAGGGACGATGACCGGTGTAGACCACATCGATAATGGGCACGATCAGCGTAAGACAATAGTCACGTGTGAGCTAATCCCTATATACAGATAGGTACAACCGTGGTTCAACTTTGGCTGGCGAGCACCATACAGAGCTCAATTGTATGCTGAACACCCATGCGTGCCTTATGTGATGGGCTTTAGTTATGGCCTCTCGACATTTAAAAGAGTCGCAAAATCCCACAGAATACCTACCCTTGGATATTTGGCAAGGGTGGTAAGCACTCGCGTGTACTCTACAAGTGCTTTTGGATGCAGCCTTATGAAAAAAGAATGATTGCGATACGGCTTAGTCGGTCGAAGACCAAGTGATAAAAGTATCGACATACTGGACAAGGCGGTCTTGGTATGTATTCGTGACTCAAAAAGCGTACATCCAAGAACAACTGCGGTCGTGTAATAAGAGACTTGTGCGTGAATTCCTCACACCACCATTATTTAAACTCGATCAAGAATAATCGAATTTAGCTATCAAGGAAAGTGGAATCATCCCACTGATGTGCCCAAGAGGTGAGTGAAGGGACATCAGCACACGAGTCCTAGCTTTCCGCTCTGAGAGCAGATATCTCGGGTGAGAGGGAAGTATCTACCAGGTTCGCAATGATTTAGCGGTCGCCGACCAATTACATTACACTAATCGTCGCTGTGTCTAGGCTCTTGTTACTCTTTCACCTCATATTCCGCTACAAACTACGAGGGCGCGGTATCTCAAATTTCTAAGTTCGTTTAATTTATCAGTTTTTGATTTTTTTATAAAATTGTTCAACTTTTAAAGGTTTATTGGCGGAAGAGGTAAGCATTATTAAATAAGCAACAAGTGTGTGTAAATCAGCAATCTTATACACGATGTATCTCACAAGGTATGCGTGTTCGTGGAAAGAATGTTCATCGCCTTTATACCTATTTAATTCCAGAATATGAGTTTGAGCCCTCGATTTAGCAGGTGAAGGGGTAACGTTTGTCTTGCTCGCTTTGCTTAACAGTCGTAATACCGAAATACATGTGTGGCGTACAGCTTGATCTCTAAGGCCATGATCTGTCGCGTCCACCTATGTTGGACATGCCACATTTTACCTCCATCTCATGTCAGTCAATGCAACAAGCTTTGCTGGCATCACCGGCTTCGACAATAATGGCAACAAAGAGGCTCCTCTGAACATTTGGTCTCGAACTAATCAATCATCAAGCAATCGCTTCGAGGAGAATAAGTTGTCCCTTAAACAGCATCATTAGCGTGCTTATTTTTGGGACATTTCAAAATGCAAGCAATCACGTTTCCGCAACAGATCTGACTGTTGAAAACACTGCTTTTCAAGCAAGGTTATTATTTTAGCCGCACCAAGTTCATGCTGCATGAACTTGGCATTCGCGGCATGTTGCTCGCCTCCTATGGATCAAGCAACATGGGGCTTACGGCCGGTCCGCTTACACTCGAACAACTGAGCTTGGACGCAGTCTGTTCGGTATCAATCAACTGGAAATCAACTGGCATATTTCACATGTAGAGCGAGAGCTGTTCTATCCAACTACTATCATGGTGGAAAATGCCGTCGTCGTTGATGTATCACGAAGTGATACTAAGTGAAACGAAGTGGTACATATATGCTGCAAACATTATAATGGTGACCTACACTCGCAACAGTATTGTTCATTTCGTCAAAAGTCCACGTTCACGACATACAAAGAAGCATGTACATTAACAAAAACGCATAATTTTAACTCGTAGATCTGATACTAAGTGAAAAGGTGTAATACCTATATGCTGCAAATATTATGATGGTGACCTACACTCAAATCAGTGTAGTCCATTTCGTCGGAAATCCACGTTCACGACATCCAGAGGAAGCATTTATATCAACGAGAACACAGTGTTCTAATATAGAAGGCTCCGTATAAAAATATATAATATCACCAACATCTATGTTCAAACTTATCTAAACTATATCTAAGTGCAAAACATGCAAACAAGCACTCCTTCCACCACCGATTGCGCGTGTTCATTATTTAATTAGACGTTTTGTAGAATCGACCAATATCCGATGTCACTGCATAAAACTTTGTACGCTATATATATAATTGCCATTACTAAGTATTAATCGCATTAACATATACTCAAACAAATTGTTTCACGGTTTTACCTTTCTACAAATCCCGCACGAGCTTGGCAAGTTAACGAACACAAATAATGATTTGTACATCTTCAACATCCTTTTTCGGTTTCGGAATGCCACATTACTCGCCGTGCAATCTTTTATTGTATTTTATTTTCCGGTATAAGGTAGGAAATACGTGGAGATCTGACCGCAAGTGATGGACCTAAACAATTACATACGTATGCTTGATCGTAGCGCTCGCGCGAAATTTTACGTTGAGTATGCATCATGTCCTTTCCACGCGTTGTAGACTGCCACAAGACATATTCCTACGAAGTGACCCGCAACACGATGGATAAAACATCGTTGATTATTTCCAGCTAGGATGTGTATCCATTAGACTACGCTGTTGGGGCGCGTTACGCTATTATTCGATGGATTTGAGATGACCTTGCAGAAAACAGATGTTTGTGTACGCCATTTGCGGTATTTTCTGGGTACCTTATGTATTCTTTGGCAGATGACACGATAGGGAAAGCTTGAGTAACTTATGCCATGGTATCAATGCTTACAAGGGCAGGTGGAATACATGCCGGAGACGCCTCGTACTACATACTAGAATGCTATAACACTTGTTTGCACCTTATTTAAACAATGAAATAATTGTGCCACCCTACCCAAATACATTTTCGGCTACACTGGGGCAAGATCTACGAGATCAAACTTTCTTGGGATGTTCAACTAATATATATTTCGGTAGTATATTTTTTGAAAGAAATATACCAAAGCGCTACATGACTGGGTTTGGATCAAGATATATTATATAGTTCTAGACCTGAGTTTCTACGAAGAGCTGCTGCCATAACAATGTAAATATGTAGACCAAAAGATACAAGCATAAAGACTTCTACTCCAAAATATTCGAAAGAGGAGACAATAGAGAACGAGGCTTGATATTACCTTCATCCAATATATGTTCTTAATAAGATATGCAACAGGTACGAGACGATGTGTGCCTATAAAGTGACGTCTCCTCTGTTACGTGGCTGTGCAACAGTCTAAAGAGACTGCTAAGAATCATCACGCACTACAACTTTGGCAAGCGTAATGATACTGACTGTGTTGACGAGCTTGAGGTTGGCATCAATGGGGACAATTTTTACACGTATCGTTGCCATAAGTGTTCGGAGTTAGCTTTACGTATAACCACTTGGATCACTATCGGAACTCTAACCATGCCTTACTCGCAGAACGCAATTTATGCCTTCGGATCTTGGAATACTGTCACGCTTGAACTTGCACCCCAAATGATCGTGCCACCTGAGATGGTGCCAAAAGGTCGTGTGTCATATATCAATATAGACACCATTATTAAAACAGTACGCAAATAATGAATATCTATTCAAACATTGCACACAATTTCCAATGTATCCGAACTAATATGTATCGGCGTCATATAACGTACAGTTTACATAAATTTTGAATTCGAACTCGTTGGCTCACCTCCTCGTATTACTATGAGGTACCACCTATGCCACCAGGCCGTTCCATCATACACGTACCCATCTTCGATATCGAACATATTCGAACTCATATTCAAAAACCTGTATATGGAGGATTGGTTGATTTTTCGATGAGTGATATCCAGTCAGACGACACTGGATCGCGCATCCATATTTCTAACCAGGAATCCGAACGGTTATCATATGCGAGGTGTTTCAGCAAAACTTTTAGTAGTCTATAAATGCCTTTATTTTACAGATAAATCTCCACGCTACATGAGAAATGTTTGTAATACCAGATAGACGTACCCATTCTCAAACCTTTTTGAATTGCAATAACGTGCATGCTCACCTCAGTATTGATATCTTTACCGTTCCAAACCAAGTCTACTTCCTTCAATCACCGATCTTCACATGTCTTTGACCGGGATCGTCACCGTCTATGTTGATCTGTACACCATAATGTTAATGTATTTGAGCTCATTATGCAGATCATACTGACCAATCCGCGCATCATCTCAGATCGTCATATTGATCCTATTTTATTATACTTCCAGATAACTACCTACCCTTCCTTTGCAAGAACAGCTAGAAAATGGCCTGTTGCACCAAACATATCAAGTTGAACCAAGTTATCATATCTGAGGTTGATTTCCAGAGGTCAGCAGTACACCCGTTCAAATTCTACTTCGCCACGATAAGCCGTACAAAAGTTATATGCTTTCGATTTTAAAAGGGATTCAAGAATTCAGAACAAGAGATCAAGTACAAGAAGCCGGGTGATAGTACTTAAAAGCTGACGGGGATTGAAAAAATTGTGTGAAACTGGTGATTTTTAGATATGGTTATCAGTGAATTGACAAGGAATCGTCCAAATTCCACGCGCGTTCACTTTTTACACAAAATGTCGAGAGAGGAATGCGAAGAAGAGGCGACTTAGTTATATGTAAGCTTTAGTGATAATTATACGTGTGTATATGGAAATAGAAGGATTGACACGGTCACGGGACACTGGAATGCCAAAACGTATTTTCACATGCACAAAAGTTACTTGAAGTATTGCATGAAAAAGGAAGATGGTCGGTAAAATGTACAATTGTCCGCAATTAATTTACTACCGTTATTTACGAAAATGTGGGGTGTTTAAAGTAGTGAAAATGCTTATTTGTCAGGAAAACAAGCTATAATTTCTGATAGTGTTCCGGTCTTATGGACGTCTAGTATGGGGGGTTTCCCGCACACGCATGCGAACGTAATATGAATCTTCCCCACGGGTGCAAACATCGATCAATAGATGGATTTATATTTCAATTACCTAATTGCGTGTCGCGGGTTCGTGCCACGGACTTAACTTCAACTCCTTTTGAATGTGGTAGCGCTACCACAGCCAGGTCCTCAACGATCGACTTTTCCGTCTACCTAGAATAACAATGCTGTCGTTCTGGAAATCAAATTTCTTTTTCTTGGATGCTTCCCGCTAGGCATGTATCCATGTACGGGTCACTCGAATTATTCGAGTAATAAAAATCTAGCGTTTCGTATCTTTTACTGCAGCCACCCGCTGATTGCACCATACTGTAGTGATTGACTACATCAAGGTTCTATGTAGCCGTGTTTATGATTGATTCACAAATGACGCTATCGAAATCACTCATAAAATACATTTACACGCTTGTAACAGCTTAAGACGATCGTTGTATGAACTTTTATGATCAATCGGGAGGTATCTTAAATGATCGACGCTTCCGGACTTTCCAGGGCTTGTATCGTCTAAACTATTGTGGACCAGCAATACGTCCAACTTTTCATTTAAATTTAGAACGACAAATTTACGATCGCACTGTTTGTATCTCAACATGAGTAGATATTCACGGCACAGGTCTTTTCAGTACAAAATGCGCCTGTTGCAAGACGCACCGTCATCTTCGTTGGTGGGGCTTTGCGCTTCAAAACGTTTGAGCCTACGTATTACTAGCCATTGGCGTTGAACAAGTTAGTCGACCCGCGCATTCGACTCGGACACGAAGTGACATGTCCTTTGCCACTTATTTCGTTGAGGTGATAAGGCATAGTTCATCACTCGAGGCAGCATAAACGAGCACCGTGTGCATATGGCAAACTTCGACTAGCGGCCTTCAAATCCTCGAGAGAATACTAGAACAACAGGACGCTCTCACCCTGCTTACCAAATCGTTTTCTTTGACGACCCCACTCGTTCTTTCGACTTCAGAACAGCGAAGAGCCCGCTTCTTGGCCGTGTATTGTCCGACTGACGGGCGTCACGTATTGTCGAATTTTACAATGAGTTCAGGTTACTATGCACATAGGCCTAGCCTCCATCTTTTGACATCGAATGTATTCCCGCAATCGTTTGTATGCTAAAGCGCGAGTTTTCTCGCCCTCTATGTAGGAGAGTTGTATCCGTTCTGGTCCATAAACCCTTTTCGTATGAGTCGACGGGCATATAATTGAGTTGACGTGAGTCTGCTTCATTCTGAAGGCTTCCTGGTAAATTAAGACTATCGCTTGATCCGGCGTATACAGATCAAGGCAAAAAAATGGTTTCGAAGGTACTAATCGCTAAACCTTTTATGCACACCGTAGTCAACGAGGATTCATACACCCGGTTGTCCGTGATACAACGCGCAAGGTAAAGAAAGTACAAGGCTTACGTGAATGTCACGTTTACCCTATTCGATCATATAAGGCTCTGATCAAACCATAAACTTAGTCCTCAGCGGATTGTATGTTTGTATGAATTAGTTCTTGACGACCTGTGATAACTCCGACGCACATGGGTCGCTGAGCTGGAGCCTTTGACCCCAATTTTATTTACGCCCTGCCAATTTTGACCTGGCAAATGCATCTTGAATTAAGTCTTCGACGATACCCTTATAGCGCCATTCAACTCGACGAACCAAGACTTCTGGAAGTCTTTCTCGATGCTCTTGTACTTGAAGTAACCAATCATTAAATTTCAGGTCGACAAGCTTGCGCGATCTCTAGCAGCAACATCTTGCTGTTGCCTCAACTGTTTGAATTTTAAACACACAGTTCCATTTATTAATCTGGTCAATGAGAACCTTGGTGCAAAAATCGAGGTAACCTCTCAGCGACGAATTCTGTTCATGTTTGAGTACAATGTGCAAACACATCGTGATGCTCGCCTCATTTCATAGCGAACAGCATGGCGCTGATGGCTAATGTCCGCGGACGGTCCCGGCACACTTTCGATATTCGATATGGCATACATTACAGAAGTCTCCTCGCGTGGGTTGAAAGCCACATGCGTGCGCATCTGACATGTTCATGTGGAATGAAATGTCCGAGGAGAGACCACGAAGTGCTTACATGTGCAACAAGGCCTCGAATTCTTGTGCCACAAATTGAAGCTATCTTCTCTACCTACAGTGTAAGCAGGCGATTCGTTACCTCGTGTAAACCTGGCGTGTACAGGAAAGTGAGTCCACTAAGGAAAACGCTAAGTAGAAGAGACATAGAGCTCTATATAATTAGTGGGCACCTTCTTCTACTATACTATGTTCGTCCTACTTAAACGATATCAAATTGCAAATTTCTTATTCAACTACTTGCTCACCACCCATACCGCGCTTCTTGCAGCGTCGGTGTTTCAGCCAATTGATATTAGATTTCAAGGAACACACTCACTTTTTGATACGTGCCACCCCTGAAATAGAGGCCCCTCATTAAGCACCGTAACCTCCCTAACTAGGTACTGCACACTTATTCATACAAAATGCCATAAATTTTCTTTACTTTGTACACACCCCTTCGTAATACAGGCCTCTTTTGTGTCAGCACATAGTCTTGCGTATGACTACCGATCTCATTATCCGTTTCCCACTATAAGTACCCCTAATACTACCATTTTCCTTTTTTTATCGATAATTCAAATACAAAACATCCACACCATGATCCGTCAAATGTTCAGTGGACTATGGGTAGATCGAAATGACGGCGTTCGGGTTCTTGATCGACCCCCACTGCGCAATGATCTTCTCGTCCCGATCGCGCACAAAATTATGTGCGAGTCAATTGCCAGGTAGAAATGC
The DNA here is from genome assembly GCA_947650285.1 of Hyaloperonospora brassicae. NCBI lineage: Eukaryota > Oomycota > Peronosporomycetes > Peronosporales > Peronosporaceae > Hyaloperonospora > Hyaloperonospora brassicae. The sequence continues at coordinate 597,016 of CANTFL010001315.1, read as the reverse complement.
TCGTACATGATGGCCTATTCCGTCTCGTACCGCGCAGTAGTGGGCCCCTACACAGTTGGCAGACGACTCTGGTATGGAAAACGCGTATTAATCCCGTGAGAATTTATCCCTGAATGAGACAGGGCTGTGTTCACTTCTGTTGTTATGCATTCAGTGGTTAATGACGCTGAAAATGGCGTCATGCACGATTTAAAGAATGTTCTGAAGACTACGGCCTTAGTGGTGATTCCACTTGGTGAGTTAAAGTTCCAATTTACACTGCATCTGATCAAACATAAACCCATCAGCAGCAAGTAAGTCAATAGCCGCTCCCAAAGAAAAGCTACCAGACGCCACGTCAATGACCAACCGTCGCATTATCAGCGTCGATCTGAGACGACACAAGTTGTGCGCGGTGACAGTCGTCTCCCCCAACGAGCTCACAAAACACGTCTGCGCACGAGCGCTCATTCCTTGCAGGATAAATCTGATTATAAAATGCTAACTTGCAATTGTCCGGCGCTGCTTCATTGTCAAAGATCGACCGCAGTGACTCCAAGCACCTGAAAGGTCAAAGACGCATTTCACATCCACAAAAAGTCAGCAAATAATTATCCAGAGGTCGGATTTAAACAGACACAAGTAAACTAATGTGTATATGTGGCACCCGCTCACCTGGTCGAGTCGCGGTAATTGGCCGCCAGAACGATCGTGCGACGTCCATTGACAATCGACCGAGTAGCTACAAGCGGCTGCGACAGAGAAGTGACAGCTTCTGCGTTGTCGTCCGTGCGCAAACGCCGCTCTGCTCAACAACGAGACGGATTCCTGCTGTCGTGCAGGTAGTGTACTCTAGTAAATAGAGGAACTCGTACAGCACCACAACGAGACAGATGGCGGGTACGACAATGAGCAGAGAAACGCACAGGTCACATGCGCTCCTCTTTGCTTCTCGCCGCGAGAGCTCACGCGGCCCGAACGGCTGAATTGCTGCTCGTATCTCAGGCGTTGTCGACGTTGTTCGGGACGCTGTTAAAAATAGGAAAATGGTAGTATTAGGGGTACTTATAGTGGGCACCGGATAATGAGAGCGGAAGATATTCGCAAGGCTGTGTGCTGACACAAAAGAGGCCTGCATTACGAAGGGGTGTGTGTAAAGTAAAGAAAATTATATGGCATTTTGTATGAATAAGTGTGCAGGTACTTAGTTAGGGAGGTTACGGTGCTTAATGAGAGGCCTCTATTTTAGGGGTGTGTGCACGCATCAAAGGGTGGGTGTGTGCCGATAAATCTCCTTGACATAATGGCCTATACCAGCCAATGAATAAAGCAGCACCAGGTATTATCTTGAAAAGGAATATTGCAGGAATACTACGTTTGAGGGTCACCTTTTAAGGAATATAAATAAATAAAGCCTTTTGAATATTAACCTCAAATGTAATACTCGTGCAATACTTACTCAGCCACGTATATATTGACGAATGTCATCATGTAGGTTAGTATTCCCATCAACCCACTTGAGGTGTCAATGGCATTTAGCTGGCTCACTCATTGACAGTACTGGCGTACATGTCCGTGTAGGTAGAACTGCGTGTTGAATGGACATAATATGATCACCCTCTGACTCGTAGAATGGTTAATGAAGATGTAATCCTTACACGGCTTTTGGTGCAACTGGGTGTGGGAAGGTCCAGCTTAGTCACTTGCGTCTACATCCTAGCCGATACCGAGCTAATGACCATGACGGTTACTCATAGCATGCGTCGAAATTTCGTTGTAGCTAGCTCCTCCCTGCACTACTTACGAACGATTCGTTAGACCGCACACTGAACTCGTTGGCTGCCTCATCTATTGTTTCCGCAGTCGTCGGTACCTCAACCGGAACTTTAGGTCTGTGTGAGGGTACTCCAGTGAATCCTGTGCTAGTGAGCACGATCCCAAACTTATTTTGCTGTGGATAGCGCCATAATGTTGTACAACTCTGTGTTGCTGAACAAGTGTGTCAGAAGACACCGCTTCGGCAAGCTCGGTACTTCCTATTGAGCTACGGGCTCCATTCTATCGTGACGGCTATACCTCCTGCAGGCTGTGGAGCCGGGGCACTTCGTTCTTCGATACCGATTTTGACTAGCTGTTGATTACGCCCTGCAGACGATGTCAAATGTCTATATATGGTCTCGAACTGAACCTGCTATGCCTTTGTTCGTAGTCGCAGACCATCTAGCACCGTATTGATTGCTGTCGCCAGCTTTGTAATCACCTTGCAAAAGTAGGAGCGAGGAAGATTGACTTGTCGCACTGTACTTGACCTCAGCGAACTTATTTGGAGATCTACTGCACATACTGAACAGATTGCTTCTGCACATGCATGCACTTGTGAGTGAGGAGTGGGGGAAGATTCTTAGCCAATACGCACGTTCTAACCGGACATACGACAAAAAACAAGTGTACTTGTGAAGTCAATGAAATAGATTTCTTCGCCACAACAACACTATCGCATACAATGGCTTGGCACTATTGTTCAAGCAAGTTGCTGGGCTTTCGGAGTGAATAGTAAACGCTGAGTCATGATGAGTTGTATCGTTGCATTCTCTCACTTTCTATCCGAACCAAAGGCCAAACAGCAGTGTAGGATGCCTGAATGACGTATGCGAAAGAGGTAGGATTGTCGCTTGAGTACGTACGACTAACCAAGAATGTATCTGTGCGACAAAACCTCCCTGGCCCTGGCCATGTCTTCACCGGTTTCCTGCTTACTACATCAGTCTGCTGATCCAACAAAAAGCGTCAGGCTTTACGAGAGGGGGACTCCGCAAAGGGCACGATGATCGTTGACCGATCCCGAGATGTCTGCAGGGACACACTTCGCCTTGAAGTGGAGACCTAGAACCACTTCGGCTACCCCAGACGGGCTATCTTGACTATTCCCTCGCACGAACCTACGCTACGGAACTGTACAGGACAACTTTGCCATCCTACTGATTTCTCATCGTCAGTTTAGATGCGCACATGTCAGATAAACCAACGACTTGGAAGAGGATCTTAGAGTGCATGCATAGTTTGTACCTCAATATAAACGCTCGATGCTTCGTTGACGTGTTCCATGCTCCGGACCTCATGTCGATTGCCCATTTTTGTTCCGCACGCTGCGATGCCTCTCGGTGCTGGCGCAACGGCAAGAAGGTCTGCGCTTATCGGTCGTTGCCCTGTAACGAGGCACACCCGCCAAAGGCATGGGGTGGCCAAGAAACTGGCTCGTTAGAGGCCTAATTCGCTTGGCTGTTGTTGCTTTCAAGCTCAGACTGAGAGATGACTCGAGTGTTTCCTCATCAAAGACTTTTTGCGGCGGTGCACGGAATAAGGTGCTTTAGACTGCCCCAGCACTGAGTGCTGCCACCAGTGTACAGCCCGGTGACGCACCGCCACCACCGTCCGGCGTCAGGTGTGCAGTTTGCGCGGGTCCAGATACGGAAGAAGGGAATTCGCCATTTTTGACGGCTAGGAGCTGTGCTAGGAATCGGATAGAGCCGTTGCTCTCGTGGGAATAACGGCTCGTGCGACAAAGATCGTTCGTCAAATGTGCGAGCGAAGTTCCGCTAAGCGAGTACATGAAGACCGACGCTCTCGGAAACCACTTGGCAGGGACGGCTTGTTATAGCGGACGAAAAAGAAGTGACATCAATGTTTCGTAACATCGTTGCGGACCGGCGATGTACGAAGAAGCGGCAGACGGAGTGTAGGGCAGAGTCGCATTAGCGTGAACTGGCTCTTGCGAATAAGGCGTTTCGCGCTGAATGTCATTGTAACAAACGAGCACGCTGCAAATCCCCTTATCGCAGCATAGTTTGCTCCAAGAGGTACGTGATGACGATGCTTACTTAACGATGTACAATATCGCCCGATCGTCATCCAATCTCACACGGCGTCGTTGGTAAGTTGAGATGGGTGTGCAACCTTTGGTCCGTACATACAGGTCTATGTCAACCTCGAGTGCGGCAAGAGACTTCTCGTACACCAAGCGTCTGGTCTAGCTGATCAAGCGGCACATGTTATCCACAGTCAAAGCGCAGCTTGGCGCATGGACCGCAATATTGCCTGATTGTCGGTATGAAGTCGACCCTTTGTGTCCTTCCGCCCATCGTATTTGTTACTAACAACGATGGGCGGAAGGACACAAAGGGTCGATTGTGTCTACGAGCCATTTTGATCGTTTCGCCTGTATAGCCGGAATTCTTTTGAAGTCGATGATCGCGTTCGTTCAACCTGCTGTTCTATTTACGTTCAGTTTACAAATCAGGGCTCAACGTCGTCTCATCCATGTTCAGCATATCACCCACGTTCAACAATTGACGCTAGCGGTCGATTGGCAAGTACCCGTATGACTTCCCCACACTATGGAAACAACATGACAACTCCAGGGACGAGTTCGTTGCGCGTCCGACAATCCGACATTTTCTAGTCGGCTGTGGCTAACCGGGAGCGGATCAGTAAACTGGAGGTGGCAGCAATATCCCAAGATGACCAGATGTTCTCTCGAGCCATTCAAATACGTTCTGATTGGCGCAAATATGCCACGCGAGCAGACGAAGCGTGTCTTCCACCTTTCAATCTGTTCGTCAAGACGCTTCACTTTCCCACTGCCCACTGACTATCAAAAGACTTCTGGAGGTACAAGAACCGTCCGTACCTGCTCAACAAACTCGCCCGCCAGTTGTCTTCAGCTACGGTACACACACTGCAGTTCTCGATTCACTGTCTTTCTGCCATATCCAATCCTGAAGCTAAGAACGTTTCGCTGTACAGTCATCTCGCCTAACTGCCGTTTCTTAGTACGGCTCGTACGCTTCACTTCGAAATCCACCGACTTCCGTCGCAAACGTCTACAATCCGAGTGCGACTGGCACTTTCAGACATGCGTTTGCTCGTTGACTTTCTGCTGTGCACTGCCGCCTGTTTCGCCGTAGTGAATGCGCTGGCGCCAGATCCGGCACTTGGCGTATCTGCTCAAGAAGACACCTCCAGGCGCTTGATATCCTTCGCACACGAGCAAGAGGAGGACCGGTCGCTGACCCTACAAGCAATTCTGAAAAATTCTAGATTGACATCACGCATCAATGAGAAAGCTATGGCAGGCACTCAGCTACGCCAAGGGGTACACATAAGTTTACCGACGGTACAACCTGATGATCTCGATGATCTAGCGTGGTCAACCAAACTGATCGCATCGAAGGCGATCGCTCCGCTGAAAGAGCAAGCTACGAAGCAGCAGATCCAGCTCCTTCAGCGTTATTTGGACAAAGGCGAATCCCCTACAGTGGTGTTCAAGTTACTCGCGCTCGACAAGAAAGCGGATGGCATCCTGATGAACCGGGAGTTGAACACTTGGCTCAGCTACTCAACCTCATTTCTACGCGAGTTTCCGAATGAAACAAAAAAGAACGTGAGTTTACTCGACATGCTCATACTTCACTTTGAATCCAGTGGTACCTCACGTATACTCACTGCGTCCAAAGGAGAGAAACCCAATCTGGCCAGTTTCTTGGAGCGTGAGCTGCTCGAGCGATGGCACAGTAAGCTAAAGTCACCAGCTTACGTGTACAGGATGCTGGGAAAACAAGCGCTACATGATTACCTGCGATTGATTCGTTCGGCCGAGCCTTCCCGCAGATAGCCGCGTGTGCTGCCTTAAACGGCACTTCTCCATGCAAGAACGCATACTCGAAGATTGTGTGTGCAGCCCCGGCAGCATGTGTGGTGTGTGTGTCACCTACATCGAGCCATGCTACCGATGTAGCATTGGTTTGCGTCCGACTGGCAGTTCAATCACATTGCACGATGTGCACCCTCAGCGACACCTTAGCGACGGTAGCGGCGGTGGCGAGTATCAATGGACGGCACGATTGTGGTGCCGCTAGTAGTTTTCGTTGCAGCACTCGCAACTTGCCCCTGTGGCATTGGAGCTATTCTGCTGCGTGTCTGTGGACCGCAAACGATCTTGCGGACACAATACCAGACCAGCTGTATTGTGTCTTTTTCGTGGCCGGTCATTTGAAGAGCTTCTTGCTACACCGTTGCATCGAAGTGGCGCTGGACGGTGCACACACGAGAGTTTGTACTACAGAAAGTGTGCCAGCGTCGTCGACACGGGTGTGTCGCTCCGTCGACAATGCGCCGGTCAATCGATTGCGTAGCTTTCGAGCGCGCCACGCTATTGCTGACGTCGTGAAGAGGGGAGAGTCTTACAAGATATGAATTCAAACTACAGGTGTTGTTGCATCAGTCATAGGAATGACCGGAAGCAACGTTGATAATAGCAGACCATTTGTTCGTATCTTTGTGAGCCTACTCGGTCCTTGCGCAGACTAGTCAATAGGCTGCCCTCGACTGCTAAGTTGGATGCAATCAACTCGTTCGCGTCGAGGTCTCATTTTGCGTGCTATAGAAGTTGTCTGTCAATACGGCAGACGCAACGAATACCTTGTGACCATTGAGTCCGACGTATCCGAAGAGTGAACACTTCCTTGTGTTACATACTTGGGTATCATGCGAAAGCTGCAGACACCATTGTGCACACTGTTTCGTAGAGTTCAGACACAGGACCTGGTGTCGTCTTTGATCATTGTCGCTTTCTGAATTTGTGGACCAGTGTGCGACAACTACTACTACTTGACAATCAACACTTGTTCAATTGCTTCATGGCTGCTGTGACTCAACCATTGACTTTGAGTAGGTCCAGCATTTCGCTCACACTGCCGCTCCAGCGATATACTGATACAGCTCCACGAACGCTATTGCTCCGTCTTACAAATCAGCCAGCACAGCACCTAGCAATGCAAGATGCGTTGACTCCATTTCACGAAGTCTAGAGCAGGTGAAATGGTTGGATGGAAGGAAGTTGATGCGAAAAGAACGGCGTTGATATGAAAAGACCGGCGCAAAAAGTAGAACGAGGCGGTAGCGCTTATCGTTCTGATCGAGACACTCGACGAGGTCTCGTGTGAGAGACTCGTTGGATTGGTTGTGTTCCGCACGAACGAGTCAAGCGATTGATGCGCAAAGCGTCCACAAACTGATGAAGTACAGGATGTAAGGTGTTGAGTCGAAACCAGAAGAGTGAGGAGTGGGCTGTTGTATCAGTCAAGATCTACTTCCACTACCATCAATGTTTCTGCGAGGTACGTACTATTTTCCTGCCTCTTGTCTACAACCACTACCTCGAAGTACTCGCACTTTGTCATGATGGAACGAGACGACATGGAAGATCATCGAGCTTGCTACATCGGCCACAACTATACAAGACATACACCACAATTCGATCGGCTGCGCTGGTCCATGACCTCCGAGACACAAGTGATCCGCTTCTAGCAAACTCACATCGCTCGTCCACGACCACAGGCACCAAATACGTCAAGACCGAATCAGCACGTCTACCAGTCACCCAGTAGCAATTCCCATCCCAAGCAATCGCCACCAAAGTCGAACCATTGCCACAGTCAAGCCAGGATTAGGACATGTACTGCATCGTCTTTTCATAGACCAAGAACGTGACCGCGCTGACAGGAAACGCCCGAAGCATCGTTGCACTAAAACCCTTGAAAAAGAATCGCGGTCCCTCCTGCTGCAGTCTAGATTGGACGATCTGAGCGATGCTCACCTGCTTGCCCTCGAGACTCTGACTCTGTACGCAGCTCTTGACCACGTCTTGCGGCATGCTCACGACCCACGAGATCATGCCAGCCATACCTCCTGCTACCATGAGCTTCATATCCGTCTCGTTGTCACTCTCTCCATGCGTGAGCGCTCGTTTTGTGGCCTCGTAGCCACAAAAGTAGGCCCCAAACGCAGGCACGTCTCTCAAGAGACACACTTGCCACCCCTTGAACAGCGTTCGAATTCCATGTGTCTGACAAATGGTCTTTGCCGCAGCGAGAGAGCTCACGTGTGAACCGATCGCACCTGTCTGTACCTGAATTTTCACGTGCTCCGATGGCGCCGCGAACAAAACCTGCACGAGTCCCGCACTGGACCCGGCGACAAAGTGCTCGACACTTGACAACGGCCGATCGTGTTGCAGCTGCAGACCACGGACCACTTGTCCCTGCACGCCAAAGACCACGGCGTTGATGGGCGCGTTGCTCAGGATGGGAGACAGCAGACCGCGGTAGAGGCCCGCGACGCCTTCCGAGCTAACGACACGTCGCAGCGTCCGTAGGACCCCCACACTCACCTCGCGGCTCGTCTGCAGCTGCACTTTCACCGTGTCGAGTGGATGGCCCGCCACGATACCCGCAACGCCGCCGATCGTGCCGGCGTTCAGGTCCTTTGCTATATCCAGCCACTCCATTTACGAGGAGGTGCAAACGCAAGTGACGGGTCAAATCGTGCTGGAAACCTCAGTGAAGCGTCGGGGGTCGGCCAGGATCGCAATCCACGTGGGTGGACGAGTGACTGACTGACTGACTGACTGCTGGGAAAGCGGCCACACGAGTCTCGGAGCGCGCGACTCTTATCCGAAGCTGGTAGACAAAACAACTGTAAATACGATCAAAGCTAATGCAGCGGATCAGATACAGCAGAGCGCTATGCGACCGAGAGAGAGGCGCAGAAAAACGCTGCGCAGACGTCGAGTGCGTCAAAACGTCATGTTGCAAGCAACTCATGGAACTCGACAGTCGGTCGTGGCTCCGACGGCGATGGGCGCGAGGCGCTGCGATATACGGCATGCTACGGAACAGCAGTGCGAGCCGTTTCACAGCACCGACATGTTTTCCGTCGATGCTGATAGCCTTTACTCGATGTTTGACGGTTGCACCACATGAGCTGATCTCTCTCTCTCTCTCTCCTGTAGCAGCTACGTGCAGACACGTGCTCCTTCCTCGAGGCCTCATGATGGCATGCTCGTGGGCCATTCATTCGAGCGTAGAATCCATTCGAGCCCGTGCATCGATGCAAGACCGAGCAATGTGTGGATTGCATACAATTTATTGAATGACCTGGGAGCTGCTCGTGTGCATCGACTCGGACACGGACTTGAAGCCCGACAGCGACGAAGCAGTAGCGCCATCATGCGCACGCGCCGACGAGATTGCATCGTACTGTATGCATGCACTTTTGTGTGCAAAAGGCTTGGAATCCGACACATGGGCGGCGGACGGGGTCAATGTGACGACTCGACAGTCGCTAGCGGCAATTTGCTCAGCAACGCACTGTACAGCAATGCATGTCGTAGGAGGAGGTTTATGCCGAATACACATATACTCGCTTCTACCGATTTCTGCGGCAGCGCATACGCTCTTAGTGTACAGGCTTTATGAGCCTCTTATCTTCTTGCATGACAGGCTGTTACTCATTAGAAATAGATCCTCGTCAGTGTAGCTGTCGCGAAGGATAACCACGTGGCTCAGAGCGCGCATCAACGTCATCGAGCTACGCGAGATCCTAGACATTATGGGACCATCAAACAGTGGTTGACACTTGGATATTACTGACGATGGCGCAAGAAAAGACGCGAGTGCTTGTCTTGTGCCGCGGGAAGAAACCCTACACTCGTTACCGTCACTCGCATTTTGAAGGTGTTCTGGCAGCGGCGCATCAGTGTGCGTGTTGCTGCATATGAACGATTACGATAGATTCCTACCTTCGATCACTTATTGAGGAGTGCGGCATCGGAAAAGGCCACAACAAAGAGTAACACTTGAAGAACAGCACATGTCATACACGGGACGTTCAGTCTATATCGAGAGTGGCGGCAAATGCTGATTGTCAAAGTCGAGCTACTAGATCAGATCGCCGCTTTGTCGTGTGCTGTCGTTAGTAAGGTCTTTATTGGACGCAGGACATGGCTGACAGATTGCTACCCGAGGCTAAGAGCACAGACGAAAACAACTAGGATGAATGTACAGCGAGTGGTGATATTCTTGACGTTCGTGCAGGTGCACAGGTATCGATCGTCGAAAGAGGGGGTACATGCACATGTGATAAGCCTGACGAAGCAGAGTGGCGAATGATGCTATGGTTTGCTGCGTGTTGGCCACTTCTTCCATCAATTGGCAATACGGGAATGTCTGTAATATTTGACGACATCATACGTCTACAATGGACACTGAGCGTCAGAGGCGAACATCAACATGGTGCGCCTGCTTTGATAACAGGACGGGGCTGTCTGTGGTCGCTGTGATGCGTCCACGTAGCCGCCCTGTAACGGGGTGAGTCCGTCAATTGTCATACACATATATATATTTTGATGTGAAAAATACCTAAAATTGATAAAATTAATCAGAATTACCTGTCTATAAAAAATTAAGAAATCTTACCTTCAACAAGGGATTTTAAGGCCGCTCCCGTTATTGGTTGACAAGGCATTGATATCTTCCAGACTAAACACGCATCGCTGCTAGGTGCGCGCAATGGGTGGTGAAAGAGAACCTACATGGATGTTTGTAGTTCAATGTAGGAAGTCTCTGTTGAACCACTCACTTTTTTGCTAACTACCACTCACCCGTTTAATAATAAAAACCTTACGATTCATCCGCGTTTTGATTGGCAAAATGTAAATTTACAAAATAGACATAGAAATGCAACATTTTATGTGAAATCATAAAATCGTTCGAAAGTAGACATGTATAATCACGCTTTGTGGTTTTTACTGTATCATAGTTGACTTTCCGCAAGCGCAACCATGTCAAGGTACGGTCATTTAATTTTGGTAAGGACAATAGCGCTTCCAATCGTCCTCAGAATTCGGGGCCAACAAATTATCCAATGCAGTCACTGAGAGAGTCAAAAGGGGTCACCGATATCTTCTTATATTGTGTTTTTTGCTTCGCCGCAGTTACCGCGTCGACGTACAGGCCGCAAAGAATGCGTCGCAGCTTCATCCTGCGATGGAACCGCTGAATATAAGTATGCAATATTTTTCCCAGCGATTGGTATCCAAGGGCGCCAACAGGACTTTCGCCGCCATGCTGGACAGATGTTGAAGACCTTCGCTGCCGGTAGCACATCTACTTGGTCAAGGACACCTCGCTGCCTATAGGAGGTTCCATCTTCATATTTTACATGGATGTTCTTTATTTCTACCTAAGTGATGTGGGTGCTACATACATAACCTCTTGTCGAGGAGGCTGCAACGACCACCATTGTAACGGGGCGAGCTCGTTACATAAAAATTGATAAGTTTGTATCAATTTTTGAACATCATCTATTTAGATAATGTTCAATTGACATTACTCGTTACGAGTAAGGTTGAAGGAATATTGCCCCCGAAGGTAATATTTCGTTTGATGGGTTGTTCCACCTGATGGATGATGTTCACGGTACATCAACCAGATGAACCACCAATCGCTGCTGGACGCGCGCAATGGGTGGTGAGCGAGAAAGCCATATAGAAGATTGTAGTTTGATATAGTTAGCTCAAGACAAAAGATGATTTATTAAGAAACTGACCTACATTAAATAACAGCTCTGCTTTTTCCCTTAGACAGAGCTTTCGAGTTCTGCCTACTTCGCTGCGCTTCCTCACGCCACGTGTAAGTGAAGTCGAGTAAACACAACCTTGTGTTGAATTTACACAAGGCGTGTTCCGTTACAACCATTGTGAAGCAAACATTCATGCTGATATATGTGGTGGTCCAAATATCGAATCTGTGTTATAGCAAAACGTTTGCTATATAGCGAGCTAAATCAGTTTTGGTGTGTTCATGTTAGATTATTTGATTACCCATTAACTATATTTTAAAAGGTAGTGTGAATGGTGGTTAGTGAAGAGTGAGCGGTGAATAGCGGCTCCCTTAATTTAGCTTACGTGAGGTAAAGCAGGTTTGGCAAGATAGAACGTTAAATAAATGGGATACAGTTTACATTTACCCTACTCTGAGAATTCTTTACTCAAATTTATCGCTTATCCAGCGCTCATGCGTACGTGACATCAGGGAGCATGCGTTCTTGTATTGCAACAAGTACAAGGGTTACCAAAGCAAACATTAAGGCGATCGATATCCAGAAAGTATGGGAAAAGACTCCAATATATTAATACGCGCTACAGCCGCGTGTCCACCCCTGCCGAGGACCTCCCCATTCTCAGCTTGACCTCCTGATACGGATTCAGCAGCCTATAGCAAGGCCAACCTATGCGGCGCAAGCGCCTCCAAGTTCACGTGGGACGGACCCCAATACGGCTTATGCAAGCCCACGTAGAACACAGGGTGTGTGCGCAGTTTGCGCGGAAGGGTGATCGTATACGAAAGTCCCTTCTAGGCGACTACCGTGAATGTTCCATGAAGCGCGGACGCAACTTTGTCTTGAAGACAGCAGGCACTACGTTTGTAGGTAAGTGTTTATAATTGAGTAGAACTTGGTCTCCGACCTCATTACGTTCAATACAACCTCTGCCTATAGCATCAGCTTGTTCCTTCTGCTTGTCTTGGATATCAGCCAGTGCGTCACGCACATGTCGTAAGACATTCAATCGCGTTGCGAGAACTGGCTTACCTGTTTTGGAACAGTAGCAGAACTGATATCAGCAAGCCGATCGGCAACTCCCCCCCCCAAGCCCTAAACCACGCAGTGGTAGCGTTAAGGGAACGCGAGGGTGTGTGAGTCCATTCACATAGATCGGTTTGTATCCGGTGGACGCATGCACGGCGTTATTCAACGCAAATTAAACGACAGGGACCATCGAACTCCAACACTTAGGCATTTTAGCGCAAACACTACGCAAGATATCACCGATGATGCGATTCACTCGCTCGGTTTGACCATCGATCTGCGGATGATCTGCTGTGGACATGTTCAAACGTGTGTCGAGCACCTTAACGATGGACTTCCAAAACTTCTCAGTGAAGCGAGGATATCTATCAGAGACAATTGTTAACGGCAAATCGTGTTATCGAAACACTCGATCGATATATAGCGTAGCTGTATCTTCACCATCAATGGTATCTGGCACCGCCGCTAAATGAGCCATCTTGCTCAAACGGTCAACAAAGACCACAATACCTGTATTTCCATACGAATCCTTCGGTAATCCGAACAGGAAGTCCATGCTGATGGGACTTCAACACCCCTTGGGTACAGGCAAACTAGCCATCGGCGCGGCCGCGTGAAGTGATGGTTTTACCCGTTGACACGTTTCACACGTACGCACATATGTGCTCACCCATTTGTATATTTTGGGCCATCAATAGCATTGGCTAACTGAGCCGTAGTTGTTTTCACGACCGAGATGACCACTTAACGCAGTATCATGTGCCTCATAGAGGATCCGATACTTCAAATTCTCACCATGAGGGACAACGATGCAAGGTACATCCTCCATATCTGTGCTATAGCACAACAGGCCTTGGTCAATGGAATATCGATGCATCCTTTCACGTAATCGTGTCGACAATTCAATGTCCGAGTCCTTGAACTCCTCGCTCCCTAGAGCACGTAGCAGAGCTACACAGTGTTCATCCTTGGCACATGCCGTACGGATGAGGTCAGTGACCGTCGACGATAGAGTCGTAACATGATCAAGCTCATAGTCAGGCCTGCGTGACAACGCATCAGCCAAAGCATTCTGCTTGCCCGGCCTATACTTCACCTCGAAGTTGTACTCGGCAAATAAGGAAATACAACGAGCCATTCTCTGAGAGAGGTGAGGTGACTGGGTCGCAGTGCGTAGTGACGCATGATCTGTATAGATCACAAACGGCTTAGAGCCAAGAAGATGAAATCTTAATTTGACGAGAGCATACTTCATTGCAAGTAGCTCTTTGTCATGAACAAGATAGTTCTTTTCTTCAGCCTTCAGCTGTCGGGACTCTAACGCAATGACGCGATCCCGTCCATCAGAATCTGTCTGTAACAGAGCGCTGCCTATTGCAAAGTCAGATGCGTCACATACGACACTGAAAGATCGATCAGGATCAGGCAAAGCCAAGATTGGCGCATGAAGGAGACTTTACTTTACTGCTTAAAAAGCATCATGCTCGGTGCTAGTCCAGCACCACTCCACATCCTATTTAAGGAGATTGGATAATGGACGAGCCATGTCTGCGCAATTCGCACTGTACTTGAGCAAGTAATTGGCAAGGCCAAGCCACTTACGTAGGTCCTTCTGGTTCTTAGAAACCGGCCAATCAACTATGGCTTTTATCTTAGCGGGATCCGATCTAAGACCACGCTTCCCAATGAAGCACCCTAAAAAAGGAATCTCTTGTGCACCAAAGATGCACTTAGAGGCGTTGTCGTACAGCGTATTTGTGCGCATGCACTCGAGCACCGCTCGTAAATGGTCAATGTGATTGTCCACATCCAACCGACCGTTCAAAGCACGACTATGGACAAAGATGTCATCAAAGTACGTCTGGGCTACCCTCGTTGAGGTCTGAACAATTGTGTCACAAGACGATTGAGTGTGGCCGAAGCATTCGATAACCCTTGCGGCATAGCAAGCCACTCCCAGAGCATACCGCTCGGAGTGCTGACTTCTGTCAGCAAGATATCGCTCTCTCGCATGAGCAGCTGGTAATAACCATCGACTAAGTCGAGCTCACTGTACATTGTACATCCCACCATATTGTTCTGAAGAACATCTTTCCTAGGGGTTGGTGTCTGAGCCGGGATGGTGGCCGCATTTAGCATATTGTAAGCATGAACAATGCACCACTTCCCATTGGGCTATTTGACACAGAACGTCGGTGTGGAATGGGGAGATTTGCTCTCAGTACCATTTCTGCCGCGTGCTTTGCACGAAAGAATTCGTCAATGACGTCACACTGTTACTTCGGTAAAGGCCACTGCCGTGTTACGCAATATTTAGCTCCAGGAACCAAATCAATTTCATGACGTGCACCTCAATCGGGAGGCAAGACAGAAGGTGAGTCGTGACACACCACGTCCTGAAGCTCCTTTACGAAAGGATAGAACGGATCGAGAGGATCCCTAAGGATCGACGATCCACTTCAAGCATCCGATGCCACCTTTGTGTCTTCAAGGACAGACTCTTCTAATAAAGAGGATGAGTTCAGCTCAATATCCGGCCAAATGCCCACTATCTCGTACAATTCTTCTGCCTGTAAGGCTTGGCTAAATTTGCCGTCAGGCATTTCGTCTAGGTCAAAGAGAGCATCCAAGAATGGAAGAGTCTCAGGACTCATATTGCCATCAACATGGCCAGTAATTCCATTGACAAGTGTATGTAATGTATTCTTACTATTATCACTTCTTGACTTCTTAGATGTTGGGCGCCTAATAGTTGCCACCCTAAGCTGAGATTGTTTCCTCGAAGAAACCTTACACCTCCTAGAGGCCGGGACAGTAGGAGCCCCGTGGTTGCAATTTATCTAAGCACGATCTATACGAGAGCCCATGTCTTGAACGACATCTGGTATAGAGTTACGCAACTTGAACACTTCGCCCAGTGGATTTACACGTACCACTTCACGTACAGCATCCGGGCCTAGACCTGAACACTCTGGCTTCTCTCCAACAATGTCATAACCGACATTCAGTGAGGTGCCACCTCGGCAGCCCTCACTCGGTGTAATTTCACGTACCACCCCACTCACATCAGAGGAATTACCGATGTCTCGGCCCTAGGCCAACCATGCCTGCAGGATGCAGTGACTCAGTATCACAACGAGTATCACTCAACGGAGTATAACTCTCTTCACCTACGGTGAAATAGCCCCGCTCAACATTGATGTCATTGACATTGGGGTTAATTAACTCTGACATACCAATGTCCAGCACATTGACATCTTCCGTCAATGGCTCGCGCCAATTGCGCTTTTTTTGCCTAGCAAAGGTAAGTTCATGACTCTCCAAAACTTCGCTAGGAACATGGCGCGTGGCGACAAAGGTCTTAGACCTCCAATCAATCCATGGCTCATGGCGTTTAAGCCAATCCATACCTAGGATTAGATCATATCTCGAATCCATATCGAGGACAAGATAGTGTTCAATGCTGTCAAAGTTTAAAACCTTCACACCTAAGTTCAAAGAAACTTTAGGTAATGTGACGCGACTACCAGTCGCTAAACGATCAGTGATAGAATCACCTTCATGCGCTTTGAGCGCTTCATCATATCGCTGACTTCCCAAAAGAGAACGACGTCGAGCATAATCGAATGATGCTCCCGAGTCGATTAGGATTGACCAATTCTTCTCAAAGCCTTTAACTTTCGCCTCGGCGACTAACAAGCCAGGCTTGTATCCATGATCTGTGCTGGCGGGCACAGAGCTCAGTGGGGATAATTCCTGTTTCACTATACCTCGTATAGAAGTTACAGATCTTAGTTCTACCCAAGTAGGGCGCTTCGCAACTACTGAGTGTCGACGTTTCCCCGTGCCATACCCGGTTTCTGGTTGGGGCTGGGATTTCGACCCATAGGATTCGGTAATTGCTTACGCAAAGCACAAGTGGGACGCAAGTGTTTAGTGATTCCGCGCATACAACAACGTCTCACTTCATGTCTTTGCTCTGCAACATGAGGCTTCGCTTCACCTTCATCTTCAGCATGGCTGAGATCCATCGGTTCTGGCTTTCAGTAAGCCGAGGTGCCCGCAGAGGTTGCCCTCGCAAAGCTTGGGTTGGACCCATTCCGACCAAGTCTGGCCGACTTGAAGTTATGCTCAGTAATTTGAGCGATGCTAGCAGCTTTCTCAAAAGAAGAGGGATGGACTCGAAACACCTCGGTCTTGGCAACGTCATTACAAAGACCTTCCATGAAGACAGTCACACAGACTGTCTCAGGGAGAGGGTCAGACTTCAAAGCAGCCATAAGAGTTCTCAACTCTTCAACATAACCCGTTAACTCATTCTTAACCTGACGGGTGGACAAGAAGCGTGAGCGCACGCGGTAAGCCTGTGTAGGCGGCGATAAAACTCGCAATAGGTCTAACTTGAGCGAATCCCATGTGGGAAACGCCAAGTCGGCCGACGTGCCACACGTCAGAGCCCACTCTCTAGCTCTTCCATCGAGCTTGGAGATATCCAGCGAGACCCGCTGGTACTCCAGTGAGAATAGGCCAGAGCTCATGGCCACCTCAATCTCACGGATCCAGAGGGTGAGGTTTCCCCCTCCTTCCCGGAGTAAGGTTGAACGTCCACCCGAAGGGAACGAGGCTTAGCCTCTTCTGGTGGCATTGCCAAGTAGCGTATCGGCATATCCGACGCTACTTAATTTTTAACCTGCCCTAACAGGGCCGTTTCATACTGCATGAAGGTCTCGGCTCGTGCATTGAGCACATCGGGACCTTGTTCAGCTAGAAACTCCACATACTCAGGGCCTACTGCCGCGGTCAGCTTATCAAGCGTGACCTTTTGGGCCTCGGAGAGGAGTGAGGATTTTACCATCCTCTCAGAGGATCAGTCTTAACGAATCAGGCGTAGATTGACTACGAGTGATACCAAGTGTAGCGGAGCTATACAGCTCCTCAAGTCAGAGGAAGACTTAACGCTCTACGAGCAACATTGGTTCTACGTACCCGACTCGAAGAGTAAACAGATCCGAGAGCTAAGGTTCGGTTCATAGGAACCGACTCAAGGAGTCAACAAGCTCGGAGAGCTTACGGTCCCTGTTCCAGGGGGGCCAAACGATCCAAAGAATCAAACGCACAGAGTGCACAAGGAGTAGATGCCTTAACAAGACGTTGCTATCTCCTCCACGATCACAAGACGCCTCAAAGAGGCACGTGTCTTTTGTTGATCAAAATGGGAACTTAATTTCATTTCTTCTTTTAAACTAAAAGAACACCTTAGAACAACGATAATTAACCTACTCGCTAATGTCCTACATAAACCTCTCAAAAGATCTCGTAATCGATGGTTGGCAGACATCAGTCTTTAACAATTGATACTGTGTTCTAATATCACTATGAAAGGGGATCCCATTCCTTGTGTGTACCACACCTATTGTCGACTACCAGTCGACGTGTAACCCCGTTACAGGAACTGTCAGCGTAATATATCTTATAATTCAATATGCATATATATATGGATGTTATTATCGTGTAACACGATTCCTTCGATGCATCGAGAGTCATCAGGCAATCATTTAATTTTTTATCGAAAAATTATCGTGAAGATCGAATGACGTCCGAACATTATCATCCACACAAATCCGTCTCGCCATTTGGAAACATATCTTTGACTCGGTTATTGGACATGCGTTGGTCAAAGCCAGACTTGATGTCAGCGCGGCATACATCTTCAAATTTAATATAGGTAGTCATTTGGTAGTGATAGTGTGAGCATTCGACACTACGGTTTACAAGTGGATATCTTTCTAATACTCAGGTCATTGCATGGCTTCAGATGGCTTCTGCCAATATTCTTTGGGGGTACACAATAGTTCACAGCGCATTGCCGACTAGTTGTTGAGAGATTATGTTTGCTCCTATAATAAGTACTGTTGCTATCTCTCCGAATCCATAAACAGAACATCAACTATAGGCTTCGCGTTTTCCAGGCTACTTGTAACTTCACTGACTATTTACAAGCCGACACACAAGCGTATATCCACTCCATTTGTGTTATGTACACTCAATATCTGTGGAGTCGACAGATTCGGCGAGACAGTATACCTTCTCCATCAGTAGTGATCTCGCAGATCGTACAGATCTGCACGGTGGTGAAGTCAATTGTGGAGTAGGTTGATGTATACGATAATGTTCTTGGATGTCAATGTCGCACCAGTCCATTTTATTGAGGTAAAGTGTGTTTTCGATTTTAGTTACGATTCGATAGTGCTTCTTTGACCATGTTTGTATCTGTTATTCTTACGGCTCATCGTGAGCCGACATAGTATTATTTGGTATGTGGTAGTATACAGTGCAATGATTTTTAATTGATAGGAAGTGTGTGAGCGTAATCAACAGTGTCCATCGTCCGACATTTGCATATAGTTAACAGATTCGGTTGTTGCACATTTATTCACGGCGTCATGATACAGACGGTTATTTCTCTCTTATGCGGAAAGCATGTTTCTATTGAGCTCACCGAACGAAGCATAAGTCACCTTGTCCGGCCTCTTGTCGGATAGGGATGATATCTTGTGCAGAAGTTTGGCTTATTATAATATTACTGTTCATTATAAGATAGGCACATTAGGGTGTCTTGTAGTGATAGGTCGTCACTCGGATCTGTGGGAGCTAATATACCCTATTGGAACCGCATGTTGCTCTCATATCACCACTGCTGGTCTGTATTTACGTCGCTTCGCTGGGCTGACTCTATTCTTGTATTTAAAACGAATCATGTTCGCGATTCTTCGACGAAAATGCGACGAAAATCTCATTTCTATGGTTGAAATGTCGTCTTGGTCTCTGAAAAGAACGAAAGTCCACATAAATACAAACCGTCGAACGATTTCTGATGCTGTAAAAACGATTACAGACTCGGTAAGAATGGCGGGGATGGTCTGACAATCCAGGGTATTATGTCACTGCCGTCAATGTTGTTATCCATAAGCTCATATCCACCATACTTAAGTGTTGAGTTGCTATGCACTAAACCTCTCGTTGGCATAAGCTCGTCGCTCTACTGCTTGTTGCTAGAGAGATCACAACTCTTCAAGCATCACCTCGTCGTTTTGCATTACTATTTTGTCCACCCGTCTACATAGGCTAGCACGTACCACCACCGATACTACAAGCGTTGGCGCGGCCATATCGCCTTTGCAATGAGGCGGCCATTTGTGTGGATCTAATAGAGTAAGAGGGAAATGTGCTGGTCAGACTGTGTGTCTTGTTAGAATGTTGGCCAGCCAAACTGTCGTCGCTTTTCCCTTCATGTTTTTCGTCTGCAGCAGTGAAGGCAGCCGTCGAATTTACATTTCTGGAATCACTCCGCTAGGGTGTTGAATCTGGAATTCTAGTTCTTCAAACATCTGTCATGTACTACTCAATGACTCACACGTTCCATCAATAAGGTCGGTTTCGATTTCGATTTCATCGGCTGCTATCAAGACCAGAGCAGTGGAGCTACAATGCCATCTGAAGTCTGGCCGGCGTGTTGTACACATTTCTTTGGACGTTCAGTTCGCAAGGGCCATAAAATTAGTCGCCAGAATTATGCCTAGGCCTGTGGTGATGTTGCATTCATTACACTACGAAGGCCTTTTTCCAAGCAAAATAAATATTGAGGTGGCTCGTGTTGCAGTAAGTACCGTTGACCTCCTGATACCATGAACTTTCATCTGCGTGTCACCCAACTTTACAACCTTGTGCTTTTTCCATTCAACTCACGCATTGCTGAATTTAGAGTACGAGTGTCCAAATCATCTTCGTTCGTTCTTCATTAGTCGCTGCTACGGTGAGGGCTCTCACTTACACGCGACGGTCAAAATGTATCGAGTATTACGAACCCGGGCACTTTTCCGATACGGTCTCATTTCTGTCGATCCAATCTTTATCTGTGCTTAACCTGGTTCGTCAACCTTCTGATCTCCCCACCATCCCACTCACCACCACTTTGTCGTTCATTGTATAAAGACGGTGTGGTCGTTCACCTTCCCATTTTACGATAACTTGGGCCGTTCTTGTATCAACATACACGAACCATTGTTGGCGTCCTCTGATGGTCTAATGGAATGTAACATCCCGTTGTCACCCGACCCAGTCAGATTTGTCGATCCTGGTAAATTAAAAGTGGTCCGACGAATAGATGTCGAACTGACCTTCAAAAACTATAGCCATATTGATCGACGACTTGACGAACTTGGTGCTATTTTCTAATCGCGTAAATAGTTCTTAACGCTCCACTTTATGAACTGGCTGCTTTCCTAGTCGTGTAAATAGTTTTTATCGCTCCAATTTCTGAACTGGCAATCTTGCAGCGACTTCAGTCAAAGTGAGCATAACGTTCTGATGCGTCACACGCGGCGCATAGTTCTAAACTTCAATGCTTTCGAGAAATAACTATCAGAATACATCTGATCTTGTAGTTTCATGTCAACTTTAGTTTTTCTCAGGGTGGTCTATTGACTTTGGGCGTGGACAAGATGACCTTCGCCTATTGTGAATTCGGGGTGGCCGAGCTACTTCAATATCCGCCTTCACGTGGTCCGAACCGGATCCAGAACTGATCTCTCTTGTATTCAGATCCCATTTCTCTATTCCACTAGTCATACTGAACGGTGGTATCTCTTCACCACCTCCTCATCGAGTGTTTTTCCATATATTTGGTCTTTGCTGCGACAAGCGCCGTTCTTCGATTGATATATCGACCACTTTTTCTATCATCCCGACGAGATTAGTTGCCTGCTCTAACAATACGGTTTTTTACACTGCTGCTGCGGTTGTCGTTGTGGCGGCCTTCGTACCGTCCTTCTCGTTCACTCTCGATCGTCGGACGCTGGCATTCCGCTTCTTCGTTGATGCATTTTTAAGCTTTCACTTCACCGAGTAACCCGGGTTTGACTTAAGCTCACTCGATTATACTGCTTTCTTTTCTTGTCGAGTGGGCGATGTATGATAATCTTCTCGACACATTGGAGTGCCGTCGACTTGTTCCGGACAAATAAAAAGTATCAAGACGTTAATGCCTCCATGAAGCAGTAAATGTCAAGCATGTTCGTCTCTTTCCTCGCCTCCTTATCGTATTGGATCTTCTCCGTGCACGCGAAACCGGTCAGGCGTTGTAGAATGTTACGCACAAGTTCATTTTCTTGACGTCTAGCCGACTAGTAATTTGACCTTGCTGACTGGTCGATGTGGGAGCATTGATTTTCCATGGAGGCATCACTAAGTATGCTACACCTTTGCTGCGTCTTCGTGAGCACCTGGCAACATAAGCTCTCGGCATTCTTCTTAAAGACCATCAAGAAAAATCCACACCGCTCATTTTCAAGTATGGTGCGTCTTATCTAGCCCGTGTGAGCTGATTAATCCCTTGACTGCATCGTAAGACTTTCATCGCTTGCCCTTGCACTTGACGGTCCTTTTTTGCTCTCTACATGGGACCGAATGTTTAGCAATTTCCCCCGCTCGTTGTCGAATCTGTAAACCTTGGCCGCCACGCATAGTCCATCGATAACCCGTGTGATGCTGTTTTTATGTGCATAAAGTGTCTTCATCGTCAGCATAGAACGCCGATTTTCATCATTCCTTTCGACTTGACGAAGATTGTTGGTCGTCATCCTCCCGTCGACGTTGTCTTATTTGGTGTCACCATATTAGTGCCCTTGTAATGCAATGTTTAAACAAACGCAAAGCCAGTTTTTGTTGATACACAGTTTTATAATTTTTATTGGAGTGTTGTCGTGATGGTATCATCTTTTTTATCAAACATTGACTGGTAGCGCGACGATAACGATGCCTTCGCTTTTTTCACTTCTCCCTTCATCAGTATTAGGCGTAGAGTTCATTGCCGTTAGCTGGCATAGTTCTTTACGAAGGACGCTTCCTAGGACTTGTTCTTTATCTCTAATAACCAACCGAGGACGAACATTTGGCTTTTTTGACCTAAGCGATGGCAATGAGACAAACACATGGCCTCCACGAGGATCAAAATATCGGTGGATCGATGCGCAATTTTTATTACGATATTCTTTGGTCATGTTCTGTCCTAAGACTCGACTGTATTTGCATGAATTGTCTTTTCGATGTTGTGCGATCAGATTTACTTACTGTGATTTATGTTCTCAGCAATCCGGTGAAGGACAATGTTCAACAATATTTATTTAATTTAAATAGTGAGCAGAAGCTAACACGCTACGCACTGGACGGTATAGGCTATGTGACGCAAATAATGTCTGTAGTTAGAAGTGACAGAAGCAGGGAAATGAAGAGCTCGTTATATGTCATTGACACCAAAAACGGGTCAACGAGAATATGTTCTAGATTGATAATGCGACTTCAATATTTACTTTGGTAAGTAAATGTTGAAGGAGATTACCGTCGAAACTAATGTACGTCTCTGTTCCATTCATTGGTTGGTATCAGCTAATCAGCCAAATAAATTGATTGCCAATCACCGCTAGACGCGCGCGGCGGGTGGCGAGCAGGTAGCTGTATCAGGAGTTTGTATTTCATCATAGTCAATGCAAGCTCAAAACGATTCTATTTTAGGAGACTGAACTATATAATAAAATACAATCCTGCTGGTTCCTTCTACGAAGCGTGCTCGTTTACTGGATCCACCTTTTCTCTGCACTTATAGCATGTGTGACGTAAAGATCAACCTGCTCACACTGTAGGTAGCGTGAGTAGCTAATGCTGTGTCAGTGCAAGCTTCTAGTGCCTCGTTACACTTGATGAGTAGCGAGCATCTAGTCAGTCTGCGCATGTGCAATAAGAAAGTAACTGAAGGAGGGTTTAGAACAAATAGTTGTAGAAAACTTTCATTGTAATAAATGCTGTTTTTCCAATATGCAACGAGGCGGTACGTTTGTTAATTATACGCTCCTTCTCCGCGATAGTGTACAAGCGATTCTGGTATACCCGTCTACGCTTTTATCAATGCAGGTGCCTTCCTTGTCATCAAGTAAGCGTAAGCTACCCGCTACACATTGCAGCTATTTATCGTCAAACGTACACTCAAGTCTGTTTTCTTTGTTTTGAGGTGAGCGAAAGGATCACCGCAATGATTTTCAATACCTGTGAGCTGTCACAAGAGAGAATTGATAATGTAAAAAACGGAAAATTTACTACAAAAGCGGCAGCTACTTACAAGAATAATTTCTTAGAGCTTTGTAAGTCAGAATTCTTTCGCTTCGATTTTTCGGATACGCCTATAACGGCAAAACGTGCAGAAAGAGGTATGGGTACAAGAAAGGAGCTTATTTTCTTGGACAGCACAAGTGGAAAAAGGTCAAGGTTGTACGAATGTGTTGGCATTTGTAAAAAAAGACTGCAACATTCGAATTGGATGATGCCTTAGATTGCAGATATATAAGGGGGGCCGAATCTCTTTCTTAGCGCATATTAGTATATGATATTGTCTACTTTGAAGTAAGGCCAAGTGGTTGGGCCTCCGTGAAAGATTCGTGTGTGCAAATGGAGGCCTGCGCGATCCATGATGAGTGAGAAGCGACCTCGCACCTTGTAGAGATTATTTGAATATCCCCTTGTCGTGTATAAGCGCTTGCCATCAAGACTCGGAGACTTCATTCGTACTACAACCGGCCTACTGCACAATAAATTCCAGGGCGGCCCAAATTTTTCGCTGCTTTCGGGAATGCTAGTCGATTGCCTATCATTATCAGTCTTACCGACAACCTAGCGTAATGACGTAGTCGATAAGATCGATAGCCTCTTTCTGATAATACGACCTGCAGACTGATTGTTCGACGATGCTGTTCCGGCGCGTTGCTAGATTCACACAGACTGGTGAGAATGCCGAGTCTCGTGACAGTTAAACCATCGCATCCTCTGACTTTCTTAAACCAGGAGCAATAGCAACAGTGTAATGAGCCACGTCACTCGATTGTCTGCTGTAGAAACAGTAGAAGCCATGGGAGGTGGCGACTCCAGCACAAAACGTTCTTTTTCGCAGGACACTGTTTATGCGACTGCGAGGCTGTCCCTGCTGTACCTTCCTCGTCCTGCTATGGCCTATCTCGTGCTGCAACATAATCTGCACGCGACCACATTCCAATGAGATACGTGTCACAGCGTCTCGGACTGCAAAAAAGATGAGTAGCCGAAAAAGAGCCACCGGAGACAAGCTGGATACCACTGAGAAGAGAGAGAGAGAACCTCAACGTCGATTTGGCCTTATGCCTATACAATATCGGTGTGCTCCTACCTAGACTACTTCATTCTCCTCCTGGCTGACTCAGTCTGCTGGCTCGAGACGGCGGGCGTCACGGGGAACATTTCGCACAGGGCGTGTGAAATCGGGTATCCAGCCCGGGGTGTAGACAGGGCGCTGAAGCCGCTGGAAACGCCTTCTACCACTCCGATAAGTCCCGATGGGCCGCTGACGAGCCTGGACGGGTCCGATTAAATCACGTTCTAGGCACGTTCTCTTCGTGGGACCGGGAAGCTTGCTCGGCGACTGGACCGGGGAGCTCAAGGCTGGCGTAGAATAGCAGGAACTAAGTGGGGGGGTGACAACTGCATTTGCCGAGCTCTTCCTTCGGGGTGTCTTGATTATTGCTCCGTTTCGGGTTGCACGCTGCGCTGCCTCCCGTAGCGCACGCGACAGCAAGAACGCCTCCCCCTTGAACCTGGGCCCTACTGAAGATGAGATGTCGCATAGAGAAAGAACCGTTTGCCCGGCTCGCACAGAGATAGGCCCGTTTGCCCGGCTCGTCGGCCTTCGTCGCTTGGCCGTTGTTGATAGAGGCACACGTTGGGAAATGGATACCACGAGGTTGGGGTGCGTTGCACGCATATCGATAAGCACTGGCATTGGATCACGGCAGATTCACTCAACATTATGTGTAGATGGAATGGCAAACCAGCACGTTGTGTAACCCTTGTGCGATCAGCATCTTTTGCTTCACGAGGCAGACCAGAAGCTGAACTCAAGATGTGCAAATCATCTGGTCGTCATCCAAACCCACACTCAAGTCGGCGTCATGATCAGGCGCAGCGCAATCTAGCGTCATCAAGCGGCAGCGGAGAGGCTGTGTGCCTATGAATGAACTCCAAGGTGCGCAATCCTGCTCGTCATCCGAACTCACACGCAAGTCGGCGTCATCAAGCTCGCACGCAGCGAAAAAAGACTTCTAGAAGCGTATGCATACAAAATTGCATTTACTGATCTGGCTGAGACTCACCTCATCCAGGATGGTGATGAGCCTCAGGCAAGTTCCCTTCCGAACTCCGATCGCAGATTACGACCTGACACGCGACACGTGAAAACACGTCCACTTGGTCGATCAAGCTTACTCACATTGCTTGCTCAGCGTTATGAACACATTAATAGATGTGCAATAGTGCCTAGTCTTCATTCCCGACAACAACTGACATGCGTCACTTCGCGATTTCCCGTCTTTCGGTCAACTAAAGCCTCCCAAGCCACTCGACGGTTCAGTTCGCCTGCACAGCTATCTCCGCTTTGATCGTCATTGTCAAGTGCGGCCCCTCTACGCTTCACTTTGCGCTCCATCGTCGTTGGTCAGCTCCAGTCCAAGACCCAGCACGTTTGCTATACACAGCAATGCGTCCATCCGTCTCCCTTCTCCTGTGCACGACCGTCTACTTCGCGAGTGTGCATTCGGAGGCGCCAGACTCGACACCCACTGCCTCTACTCGGCCTGGTTCGCTGAATATAACTCGACCCACTTCCAGCAGGCGCATTCCGTCCTCCACGGCCGGGCAAGCTGAAGAACGATCGCCCTTCGTTGAACGTGTTCTTAAGTTGATTCGACCGATCCGTCTTGTAGACAGCCAAGCCATTCATCTGGAATCGTTACGCGAGATGACGCCTATGGAGGATGCGTTTATGCAACTTTGCCTCAACGAGCGCGGCAAGAGTCTTTTTCAGGAACCCAAGTTCCTTGTCTGGGCCGCGCATCTGAACGATTTCAACTCTAAGTTTCCTGATAAGAAGGAATCAATACTGCTGATTTTGACGCAGCACTACAATCCAGACGATCTGGCAAAGATGATTGAAGAGGCGAAGATGGTTGAAGTGGCGAAACGTCAGTCTCGACACGAGCCTCAAGTCAAGAAGTCTCCAGCCGAAATCCTTTTCACCAATCTTCAGAAGAAGCAGATGAAACAGTGGAAGGCAGCCGGCATCAGCGAAGGTGCAATCTTTGGTATGTTCAAGCTCCACGTGGCCGACCATGTGAACCATCTTACATTCCGCATTTGGCTTCGGTACGCCAGTAGACATTGTTTGTTAACGAAAGAGGAACTCTTTGAGGTTCTTTGCCGCCGCTATTTTGACGAGACGCTCTCGTGGCTACTGGCAGCGGCGAAACAAGACGAATTCACCAGTAGGTTGGCCAACGATCTGCAAACGATGTTAACTGACCGATGGCTGGAGAAACGTGTGCCTCCTCAAGACGTGTTCAAGCTGCTCATGCTGGACACTGATGTGGCGAAAGTTTACGACCACCCAGAGCGAAGGACTTGGGAGGTGTACGCACGTAATTATCACCAATATCTTGGCTCGGAATACAAGGCATGGGTCGATGTGCTCAAGTCATGCTATGGGGAGGAGGCTCTGTCATCGATGATCGTCCAACTGATACGTGGGGAAAGTGAGGAGGGTAAGGAGTGGGCAAGGCAGTTACAGGCTGTACTGGTTTATCAATGGTTCGTTGAGAAGAAAACACCGAAGTTCGTACATGACAAGTTGGAGGTAGAAGGGCTGGTTAATTTTTACGCGATTGAGGAATTGGTGGCCAAGGCCTGGAGTAGGAAACATTCATAGCGGGGTGAAGAACAAAAATGGTAGCACATGTCATCATGGCGTAGTCGGAAACACGATGACGTGGTTGTAATTCACTTTTGTGTCTCGAAGAGCGCATGTCCATTTGTTGTAGAGTCATCAGCCATCGTTTGTTCACGCACAGAGAGTGTTACGCAACCTTCCTGCTGTGCTGAGTACATCATGCTTGTTATCAAACACATGTGCCGAGAGGTCGTACCCGACACGATGTAATTGCTTGATGCATGTTTCCAACAATGTACGTGAGGTCCAACTAAAGACAGCGTTGGCGCATTCCATCTACCCACCACATGCTCGCATCGAGACAAGCTGATGGCGTTTTCATCCTGGTTGTGGTTTCAGAGGCGCTCTCATACTCTTTACTCGCCCACACTACGACGAAACTGGTACCACCGACGAGATTGGTAAGATCGTCACTGACAGCATAGTCGTTTCCATGCCGGATGTGTCATCGAGCGATGTGTGTCGAAGACGGACAGATGCTTGTCGTGTGGGTTTGTAGCTAGTGACGATCCGTTCTACGGACAGCAATCGCCGCGTTGTGGACTGCAGACATATCCCTGATGTATGACATGTTACGATCGGACAGGCGCTTGGCTGCTACTCTGTATTGTAAAAGACCTTGTTGCACCGAACGAAAACCTATGCAGCGAAGGTCTGAAAGGAGTATTTGTACGGTTCGCAGCGGATGCTTGTTGTTACTGCTGGAATACCTTGCTCGTAGTGTTTCACATACTTGGAGCTATACTGGAAAGCGAAGCCAACAAGTACGAGAGAACTCGCAACGAATAGAGTGAAGCGACAGGTTACGCAGCGTGTTTACAGCTTATGATGTCATGTCTAGGATGAATGCCGTACACCCGGTCTCCGACTACTTCTACTGACCCGTCGTGCTACCTCGTCCTGCCACGTCTGGAGTTCCGTTTACGTCCGAGTGGAGCAGATTGGTAGAACTACATGATACGGACAGTACGAGTTCTTTTGTAGCGCAGTCGTGCCAAAATGATCAATCGTGCACGTATTGATGCACACACGATTGCAGTGCACTTTGTATTTGATGTCAGTCAGAGAGCCGAGTCAGGTTGCCAACTACGCATTGTCTTACAACCAGTGTACGCAATGTGTTCGTCACTTTTCCTGCACTTGCAAGACTTGGCTCATTTGACCGGACAAAGTGGCTAGAGACGTTGCACATGCATTGTGATATCTAGATGACTACTCACAGGGTCGGATCCGGCATCAGCCATGAGATCCATACGCTGTTTGGCTTTGGATTCAGCTCATTCGTGGTGTGAAATTCACCGAGAGACGTACTTCGATTGTTTTTTGGCCTACCGAACGGCACAGTCACATCACTCTACCTGTTTTGTGGCGCATGGGTGGCGACCGATGTGGATGCTGTTGGAAGTTCTGAGAAGGCCATCGCGTTCGCAAAGCGGGGTAGACGTAGAGTCTTTCTAGCGAATACGTGGCGTTTCGCCAACTTGTCGTACTGTTCTTGCATCCCTCACAACATTGTATCACACGGGTCCAACCTGCGGGAAGCCAAACGAACCCGGGCGGCAAGATGTCCTTCTATCAGACGCAGACATGCAACTCACAGAACACAGGACGCATGTGCGTGTCCGAATCGTGTTCGATCGACTCTCTACATCCATCCTTGTTCAAACGTATGCAACCAAGCCAGCAGGCTAAAGACGTAGGAATGTCTGTACATTCATTACCCACAAGCTTGTGATATAGACACATCAAAGATCATGGAGATATCGCGAGGCGATTCCGACAACAAAACCGACAACGACCCATCAGTTATGAACGATGCACAAGCCGCTAAGCTGCAGTGGCTTGGGGTCCACGTTGTAAACTCAAAATTGGCATTGACGACGATACAGTCGTTTACTCCGAGAGGGCTTTTGTTACCATGAACAAAGCGCCGCAACTTTGCACCAGTGGACAATACACCCACAAGGTCGAGCGTCTTGCCGTGACCTATCTGTTCGACTGGGTGGAGCATAGGTGGACCAATCGAGCACGCCTGCTGTGGCCACGCTCCCCTCAAGCTCTAGGCAGAAGACTTGACAACCGAGATTGGTGACGAATGCTGTAGGCAATCGAAGGTTATTGCTCGCGCTTGGATCATCGGGTCATTACGCGCCCAGGAAAGGCCATTATGCTACACATGATGCCCGTTCCGGCAGTTGAACAGCCGGTACGTTGAGCCCTGAAGCACGTCATTGAAAAGAGATGATGATTATTGCATCGATTTTCCCTGGAATTCTTCCATGGAGATATTCGAGTACTGCGTCCGTACGCTGGATCCTCATAAACCTGCCTTGCTATGCTGTATAAGCCGCATACGACCATGGCCAGCGAGACTACGCTGCTTTTCGCTGCTAGGTGTTCCAATTTGCTGAAAATCGGACCAATTGGGACGTTCGCCATTGGTTGGCTGAACGGAGTCGTCGGGCACGTGCAGTTGGCATCACCCACTGTAGCTACCAGATACACCCAGCGGTCATGTCGTTTCGAGGGGGACGCGGTGGATTCCGCGGAGGACGTGGTGGAGCTCGTGGCGGCGGCTTTGGTGGACGCAGTGGCGGTCGTGGCGGTTTTCGCGAACCCGAAGGCCCGCCCGCTTTCGTCGTTGGTGCGTATTGATCACTGACTAAAACGTGAATGTGTGAGGACTTGTCCATGGTCTAACGCTGGCGTAACTGCATTGGTAGAGCTGGGGTCGTTCATGCACGCATGCGAGAACGAGATGGTGTACAAGAGCACAAACGACAAAGTGCCGTACTTTAACGCTGGCGCTTTCTTGGAAAACAAGACCCGTATCGGCAAAGTGGACGAGATCCTCGGGTCGATCAACGAAGTCATGTTCACAGTCAAGCCCGACACGGGCGTGTCCGCAACGTCGTTCCAGAATGGAGACAAAGTGTTTATTAGTCCAGACAAGCTGCTTCCATTGAGTCGGTTCACTGAAAAGTCAGGGACTAAACCAGCCGGGGCTGGTCGCGGCGGTCGTGGAGGTGCTCGCGGTGGACGAGGCGGTGGTCGCAGTGCAGGTCGCGGTGGCTTCAGTGGTCGCGGTGGTGGCCGCGGAGGATTCAGTGGACGAGGTGGTGGTTTCAGTGGACGGGGCGGTGGATTCGGTGGACGTGGGGCCGGCCGTGGCGGCGGGCGAAGCTTTGGAGGTGGTCGGGGGCGCTACTAGCGACTCGACCCGCAGCACCTAACGTAGATTATGATAGTGTACGCCGCAAGTGAAAAGGCGACACGCTTCGATGCTATTTCAGCGTAGTGGAACAGTGTCGCCATCAAGATGATGATGCTTTTACTCGTGTTGGCGTGGAACAACCCGTTATAAACCTGTTTTAGATATCTCGTGGTCCTCAGCTTATTACGTTGACGGTGGCAAAAGCGCCGCATGGTGCCAATCACGTGCAGCCTCCATCACAGCACTTGTTGACTTGACACAGCGATGAATCCAAGTCAAAACGACACGCATCGACGTCGGGTAGCGCGCGCGTCACTTGTGGCCTCCGTCGCCGTCGATTAGACCCGCTCGAGGCACTCGAACTGCACGATGCTATTGCCGCGAATGACCTGACATAGATAGGACAGCCCACCGCGGTTATCGTGTCAGTACTGCACGCGGACCCGTGACCCGATGCCAGCTCTTTCGTCCAATAAGCGCTCGCCTTACCACCATGCCAATGCGGTTGGACTCTGTCGCCGAGACCTCTTCGACCGTCTCGTCGAGCGTGACGTTCATAAACTGGTCAAACCCGCGCAGCACGCCCGAGACCTTGCGGTTGCCATTCAGCTTGAGACTCAGTCGCTTGTCCATGTATCGCTTCAGGTCCGGCCCTGCTGTCTTCACCATGCTGGCTTGCTTGCTCAAGGTCGCTCGCTAGCGGACTCGGTCGATCAATCTGCCCAGTGCGTGGCCAGTGGGTGTGTTGGGCACACCAATATGGTGTCCGCCACACCATTTCGCATCGCATACGGTTAGGCAGACAGTCAAAGAGGATACTACCACCTCTTCTGTTTGACAAGACGTTCTGGAACGCAGGCCAGAGTGATGGTCCCTGCGTCCGTCTTGGACAAGAGTCCGACCGTTCGTTCACTTTGGAGAAGCCCACCGAGCGCACAGGTGTCCCACAGAGCGCAGCGAACGAGCGACGCGCGAGACGATGAGCAACTTTACGCAAGGACAGGACTGGGAACCAGCTGGCTGGGGCAGCCGCCCGGCCCCTCGCGGCGCAGCGAAGCAGCAGATGCTCAACAGCGCGCGTCGCACGGGTGACGTGGTCACGGAAACCAAATGTACGGGCTGGTGTGTGCTCGTCTGTGATTGGTCAATACACGCCCACACGTTGTTCGTTAAGGGTTTGGACCGGACTGACTTGGTGTGCTGTGCTGTGGCTCTACTTATTGGGGGCGACAGACGGGGCCGGGACGAACAAGGGCGCGCACAGCGGCGCGACTGTGAACGCCCGCAAGCTCGAGGAAGACACGGAGCACTTTAAACACGACGTGGTGGACCGTAGTCTGTCGCAGGCGCTCATGAAGGCGCGCATGGCCAAGAAGATGAACCAGAAGCAGCTGGGCACGCTCATTAATGAGAAACCACAGGTCATTGCCGACTACGAGTCGGGCCGCGCGATTCCGAATGGACAGATCATCTCGAAACTGAATCGCGCACTGGGCGTGCAGCTCCCGCGCGGCCACAAGCCGAAGAAAAGTGCCGCGTAGATCGGTAGCTGCTGACAGTGCTGGTAATGGAGGTGGCGTGGCACGCGTCGGGTGTTGACAGACAGACAGACAGGCGATGCAAACGGTGCAAACAGCAGCAGCAGCAGCAGCAGCAGCAGGAGCTCTTATTGCTTTGCACGGGTCGTGTTGCCACGACGTTGGTCTGTTTTGATTGGTTAATATAAAAGGTAGAAACGATCTGATTCGTAGTTGCTGCGTGGGTGGACATGTGCTACGCGGTTCACCACGTGGCGGAAAGCATCGAGTTGTCAACCGAAACGATCGTCGCGCTGATTGGCAGAGGTGAAATGGGTACAGTAACTTCAACGTGGTCTGCTCACCTCGTGGTCGTGTGCACGTTAAGACTGGCTGCTCAGCTATGGGGACCGTTGCATCTAAGGGACCAGGCAAAGGCTCAGTAAGTGTAGACGGATATTGATCGAAGAATACAGCAGCGGCAATTATCGCTGCATAGTTATCACTTTGGTCCATCGCACGTCTCTTGTGGCTGAATAGCAGGTAAAAAGTCGGCACGCGTTCACTTTGCCCTGGTACGTTTCACTCGAGGACGGGTACGCTTAGGTGGTGCACAGCACTGACTTCAGCCACCCACTATCAGTTTCGTAGGCCATCTACCACACGAGCGTCGCATACGAAACAAGGGCTATCGTTGTTTGTTAGTTTCCTGATTTGCTCACATGGGTGCACGCTGTAAGTACATCCGTCGCCATATTATCGGCAACCGACGCTGCCTAAAGTCGACCCGTATTGATCCTGAGATGTTGGCAACAACGGTATCCTCGTCGTTTTGTATGAACTACACAGGATCGATTCAAAGCGACCATTGTGGTCTAGCGGAGAGCCTTCTTGAACTTGCCTGTCCTACCGCTATCGTCGTAGTCAACAATTGTTTGGAGCCCTCTCGACGCGAAGTGACATGCGATGGATGTTATGGGCATCAACTCGTATCATTTGTGCATCAATCACGCGCTGTCTAATCGTGTGTACGTCAACGGCAGTACGAAGCTGGGAGGCAGCTTGCAATGTCGTGTCTGAGGTTGGCGGAGGACATCAGACTTGCACTGATATTCAACAAGCAAGTAGCTCGTTCAGGTACAAGGACAACTTTCACTCTTCTTGCCATTCGTACGCTACGTAGCCGTCAACGCTGCAGACGATATTCGTGGCAGGAGAGAGGGGAAGTCATCAAACAACAGATTTTACCTTCAACAACAAGGCACTGCAGTGCGTTCCCGTTCCAACACTATCTAAATGGCTGCGTCGACCACCACGCCACTATTGCCTTGTTCGGAGCCAAATACTCGAACAGATATACTACTGCATGTCAGTAAGCACACACATGGTCATGTTCCAGAACTAGCGATCGCGCTTGCTTTTGAGCGTAGCACAACAAAGACGACTCGACTAATGCGGCCAACCCCTTGTCCTGCTTCTTTCACAAGTAGCTCATCAGTCCAGCCAGTAGCGTCTTCAAGCTACACAACAACAGTAAACACAACAGCCACAGCGACTGCTCACGAACGAGGTGGTATTGACATGGCAGCACACCGGACAAACTTCTCCTCTACACTTTCTTCTTCTTGTACTGAGGCTTGCTCTGCTTGCACAGCAGCCATACGTAGAACCCCGTCATGCCGGCGCTGTATGCACTGACGAGACCCGCAGGGAAAAAGACGTTCGTGCTGATGAAGCGATTGCCCATGACAACAGCGAGCGGCGCGGACACGGCCAGCGAGATGGCAGGCCAGAGCTTGGACGTCACGGGGCTCTGCTTGTACTCATTGTAGCTACAGTAGCCCACAAAGCTCAGGAAAGCGCCGGACAGACCGCCAGCTACCAGTGACGTGGTGCTGCCGGAGAAGGCAAAACCTGCTAAGCCACCGACACCCAGCACGACACCGTACTAAAGCGTTGAAAAAGAACAAGAAATGCACAAGTGAACAACTATTAGCACTCTTTACATGCGTTTGCCAGAAGTGTTTGTGCGTTTTTGCATACGGATACAAAGCAGCAGCGAGTACGTATGCAATCGAAACAAGACGAGAATCGAAAAAGAATTGGGGCGTGGGGTGCGCGTCAGGTGCGACGAGAACGTACTGGAATCGTGAGGCAAAAGTCGTACATACTGTTCGTCTTTGTCTTCTGCTTCTGCCTTTGCTTCTTCTTTTGTGTCGGTAGAGCGAGTGACGACGACCTTTTTTTCAAACTGACTGACTCGTACTGGACAGAAGTTTAGACCACTCGACGACAGTCAGTCAGTCAGTCAGTCAGTCAGTCTGTCTGTCGTTTAGAAACAGTGATGGGTTCGCCGATGTGCGCCGTCTTTCTAAGCAGTGGATTATCTACGAATCAGAACACGCGACTTTGTAAATCATGTTCGAACCAACAAGTCCCGACGCTCGCAGCACGTTTCAAATCCGTGTCCGTAAATAGCACTCTATCTGATCATTCGAACAGATACTATCGATATATCTATTCCCTACGCCAGACGTCACGACTACTCCGACATGTCGAATAAAGTCTTTTGTACGACGGCCGTCGCGGCGCTCAACGATCCACTTGACGATAACGAAACGACTGACCATACGCTATGAACCCCTTTCTCCGGTGCTGCTCTTGATTTGATGGACAGGGGCGCTGAGCTGCTCGCTGCTGTCGCTCTGCGGGTTCCTCTTTTTGTTCCTGGTGGGGATCCTAATCAAGGTGCAACCCGAGTACCTCAAGATCAGCAAGAGCGCTGCGAGTTCCGTGTCCATCTTTGAGTCTGCGTGTCTATACGGGACGCTCTTTGTCGTGTCGTCCATGGTCTATTACAAGGAGACGAGGAAGAGCGGACGGGAAGATCGAGACCTCAGCGGCTCGACGCTGGAAGAGCGCCAGAGTTTGCTGAACCAGTGAGCACGCATTACTGCTGTGTAGTGGAGCAATTGTAAGGGATTGAGGAGATTGCTAATGTGCTGCTGCTGATGTCGCAGGCCAATGGTGAGCTACGGTTGAGGACAGCAGAGAGGTTCACACGCTGGACTCGGTCCTGGTGCCAAGATACTTTGATCACGCATCTGTTAGTAATAAATGCCATTGCAATTGATAAACTCGATTGCTTGTCTCACAGCATATATGGACTGTTGCGTCGTATTGAGCGAGACGTAGACGTGCTCTACTGCGAAGACGTTGCACGTTAAGACATCCTACAATTGTCGACGAACGAAACGAATGATTGCGCTAGCGATCGGCTCTGCAGATGTGGGTGTGGACGTGTGTCTGCCATTCGTTGCGAGTATGATTACGCTTATGGTTACTGTTTGATGTCCACTGATCTGGGATCAGCTTCATATAGGACCCACACACCCACCGGGGAAAGTCCACTGCAAACAGCGACAGAGTGAGTCGAGTTCATTCTGCTATACTTTGACAAGCACTAGAGAAGAAAGCAAATAGGCAGCTTTGCATGACGCGCGTGACGCATTGGAGAGTGCGTTCTTCGATCTTGTTGTGCCGTGGACAGTGACCGTCGTTGAAGTCGATCGTAACGGAACAATCAGGGCGCACACATTAAGATACACAAGAGAAAGCGCAACTAGTTGCATGACCTCCAAGCGAGCTCCAAATCCGCAAGTTGAAGGCATTTTGCAAGATGACCACCTGACCGACGTTCGGCTCAGATAAATCACTAATGGTCGACATCGTACGACGTGCTGATTGATTGTGCTAGAGGTTGCCTTTGCCACGCATGAACGAGACCATACGGCAGTATTGGTTGCATGGACTTCATCCTGAAGTCAGAGGTTCTGTGTCCGTCGAGGCAAGTACCACAAGAGAAGAATGGATCATCAACCATTGTGTTTTGCTACAGGCCTCTTGTGGAACCCAGCAGAACCGACCGTCGAAACGATACGGTGAATACTTGGATCGCAACACGTACGAACATCCACAACCACTCACCGGAATATCGCGATCAAGCATAATGACACTAAGGTCAGGTACTGCAACTTGAGGTTTGCATCATACATGTACAAAGTGCCCACGTTCCTTACGCTGAAACCAGAATCGTTTACACCGTTTGCAACCAAAGTAGTGACTCACACACATTGTATTTACAACTTCGAGTCGGCCACGACGCGTGACTTTTTCTCCATCGTCTTGGACCAGTGCTCAAGTGCCGCACGAGACATGATGGGTTTCTTGTACAAATAGTGTCCTCCATCGACAATCAGCACTTCCCCAGACACAAAGTTGCCTACGGGGGACACCAAGTACAGCACTGCAGCAGCAATGTCCGTCTTAGCACCGGCGCGACCCACAGGGATCGTACTGGCTATATATTCCTTCCTCGCTGCCGCGTCTCTGTCTCCTCCTAATTTGGCCGTGCCAGCCGTATCTGCAATCGGTCCAGGAGCGACACCAGTCACACGAATACCAAATTGTCCCCACTCCAGCGCCAATGAGCGGGTAATGCTGTCCACTGCAGCTTTGGCCGCCGACGCGTGCACTTGGTACCACGTCGCAGGGAGCTGCAGTGTGGCTGTGATATTGACAATCCGTCCATCGCCACTGCGTTTCAGCGGCTCGAATGCTGCCCGACTCATGTTGAACGTCCCAATAGCGTCAATCTCCATGACGGTCCGGAACGCGTTCGTCGACAGTTTCTCGGCCAGAGCCAAAAAGTTCCCCGCAGCAGAGTTCACCAGGACATCCAACTTGCCATATGTCTCCACCACCTGCTGCACAGCCTTTTCGGCGCTCTCCGTCGAGCGTACATCGCCTTGTATACGTATACAAGAGCCTTCGGGTAGTCCGCGATCACGCATAAGATCCACAGTCCTTTCAAGAGCTGCCTGTCGTCGGCCAAACACAGCGACTTTGGCGCCGTACTCAGCGAGCTTGACGGCAATCTCTTGGCCAATGCCAGACCCGCCTCCTGTCACAAGCGCAACGCGTCCGGCACAGGCGTCGCGACGGAACACGCGGTCGAGACACGCGGAATCCATTCACACGGCCCACGTCGACGAAAAACTGTCAATACCACAAATGGACACGACCGAGTCGACGACTCGTGAGGTAAATACAGAATTCGTATCGAGGAACGATGGGCGAGGTGAGGTTTTTTCGGCATGTTATCCAGTATTCATGGGGATTGCTGCGCCAAAGCGATCGATTTATACTGTAACTGTCAAAGGGCTGCACAACAAAGGCTGCATAAAATGTAGCGAAACAACGACTGCCTTTTGGTTTGTAATATTTCTTTGTAGGGCGCGTCTCATATCGGTATACCGGTGCAATATCCGCACTATTTGCCGTGTCGACAGCCACTAGCTGGAGCTCTCTCGGCGCGTTCGAGACCGCGGTACAACGTATGTGATCAGTGCGTATCATGTAGCCATCGCCGTCCATTGGCTGCACCCACTTCTTCTGTTGCTGCTGTTGTGGATTGCCAAGACCTGACTCTACTGCACTTCCAGATGAGCGTCGTCGCCGCCCAGCAGCCGTCCAAGACGTACCTGCTCGTGGACAAGAAGCCGTTTTTCAAGCACTTTTATCCAAAAGATGTAGCCATTTTGGCTGTCCGGTCGGCTGCACTCCAGGGCATGATGGTGCTGAATGCGTACATGGCTACATTGGACCTCGACGTGTCGGACGAGTCGAGTGACGACGACTTTGAGGACGTGCATGTCGCTGTCGAGGAGAAGGAAGAGTTTGTACCGCCGTCGATGGAAGAGTTCAGTCTCGCAAGTGCCAAGTCGTTCGGCAAGTCGCTCAGTATTACGACATACGTGCGCTCGCTGGAAGAGGTCGCGCTGCGCTACTGCCGTCCGCAGATTGTCAGCAAACTCATCAAAGGTGCACGTCACGCTTTGAGCGTGTAGCGCTTGTGCTACTTGTCGCGCTCAATGTGGTGCTGATTGTATATATATATATATATATGTGTGTGTGTTGTTCACATTGACTTTGTCTCGTGTTGTGGGGCTGTATAGACATCAGCAAGTCCGCTACGCGCAAGTACGCACGCACGTCGAGCAAGATAGCATCTGCGGCATTGATGGTCAAAACGGGCATGCGTGCGAATGTGCTGAGTCACGTTGCTATTTTTCTGGTGGAAGAGGTACGTTGCATACCCTGTCAAGAGATGGTCAATGTCATTCTGTCCGTGTGGGCGGAAAACATGCGCTTCTTGCGCCGTGTGCGTATGTGGTCAATGTCTTGTGACGGTTTCGAGTTGTTGATGGTATCACGTGCAATGCAAACAAACAGACCCAGCAGCTCATTTTCATTCTCTACCGACGCTTCATGTCGAGAAGTAATGGACACGGGCACAAGAAGAACCTGCGCTCGATTGAGGAGGGCGTCCAGAGCACGGAAGGCGAGGACGAGGAGGATACGCTGGCGACGTTCGTGGCCAGCACCGGTCGCAATGCTTCTCGGTCGGCACTGGCCGTCATCACAGGAGGGATCGGTGCAGCTGTAGGCACAGCAGTGCGACCAGGTGTTGGCACGATGATTGGTGGCACACTCGGCGACTCGATCGCCTACGTATTGTTTTAGGCCAAGAGGACAATGCACGATCGAGCCAAGACGTGTTTGAGGTGATGACAACGAACTGCAATAGCAAATGGTGCCGTGGACTGTAGTTGCAGTCCAGAAGTCAGTCGTTGCGGGTACTATGTACTGCGAGTTCAGATGGCTTCATGGGACTTAAACCGTCAGTAGATCGATCGACAGTTGAGTGCGATAGCGTCACTTCACGTCCTGCTGGTACTCCCTCCTCCTCTGTCTTGACCTGTCTGAACCCACCACCAGCCCACCAGCAGTTGTCCGACCGTCCCCAAAAGTGGTCGAACTGAACGCTCGCTTTTCGTCCGCCCATTGTCCGTGTACTGCTGGGCATATGCGTTTTCGCAATGAAAATCAAGTCGCAAAGTCACGATGGGACGATCACTTTAGCGAATGCACTACATCTCACAGACACTTTCGACCTGCCGTAAACACACACTCGTGCGCAATCGAACCAAAGAGCGCTCGCTCTCGTCCCGAAGCATCTGTCTGTCTGTCTGTGTAGCGCCTCTGCCCTGTCGCTCTGTACACGCACACGCGCGTCTCCTCTGCCCCATCTGCACGCGCCATTACCTCTCGCGTGTGTGCGTGTGTGTGTGTGTGTGGACTCCTAAGTACGACCGTCGGCCGGAGCTTCGACCCTCCCGACTTGTACGATGTTTATGGAGACCGTCTCGCTGAGCGACGACGCGCCTGCTGCTGGTTCGATGGAGCAGCTGCCGTCTGCGACTGTAGTCGATGTCGACGCGCTCGAGTCGCCGTTTGCCGAGTCATTCGCAGGGGAGCGACGCACGAAGAACGCCGCCATTGCTGTCTCGGTGCCCGACAGCCGCGAGAAGTGTACGACTGGGAGTCCTGACGCCCGCGGGTCATCGCCGTCAGAGTCTGCGTCGGGTCAAGGGCACGGCAGTCGGGTCGAGGGTCATGTTGCAGTGAACGTGGAGACGGGACACAAGGACGGAGCTGGCGGTGTGGACCAGAACAGGAGTCATCATCAGCAGCAGCAGCAGCGGCCAGTGCTGCCCCCGCTGCGCGTGTCGACGCAAACGGTTCTTGCTGAAGACCGCGACTATGTCGACGCGACGCTGTTTTCGCCTGAAGTATCACGACATGCAATGGAAGTGGCTCATCGTCGGGCAAAAGCCATTGCGAACGAGGTGAAGGAACTGATGGAGGTCGAAGTGCAAGTTAGTAGCCCGCCCAAGGTCAAGCTGTCGCCGGCAGAAGCCGTGGGCATCATCAGTGGGGCGTTTGTCAGCTCTTTGCAGCGGGCCAAGCAGCTCGTGAAGCCAGAAACGAAGGAATACGATCTCTTGTCCGGGACGTCCCCGTTGGCGACCATGTCAAAGCTCGACGATCTTGACACGGATGGCGACGGACTTCAGCTCTCGCCGGAAGCTTTGCAGAGCAATGGTAAGCACTTTTGTTCCCAGAAGTTGCGACCGGCGTTGAAGCGTCTGTCCGCTTACTCGACAGTTGCAGCGCTGGAGCCGGACAAGAGAGCTTTGGGTGCTCAGTCCCAGAAACAGAAGCAGATGAAGAAGAAGATTGTATGGCACGAAGACGTGCTGGACGCGGACGAAGAGTTTTGTGAAGACGACAGTAGTAAACAGGAAACGCGCTCGTTGATGAATGGCGATGACGATGCTGTCAGCGCTGGCAGTGGCAGTCCGCCGCCTCAGCTGGTGAACACTAGTAATACAACTAGCGAGCACGCCACGCCGCAGGGCAGGAAGAAGCGCAAGAAGCTGGTGCGATCCATGATGCGACGGCTGACGCCACGGGAAAAGGAGGAACTGTATCGCGAGCGACCAGACCTGATGATTGTGCCGAATTGGGCGCAGAAGTACCGCGAGGATCTCGCTGGCGAAGACACTAGTCGCTGGAACACTGGGCTGCTTGGTCTCATCGCTGGGCTAACTGTGCTACTGCTGGTGTTTGTTTTCTTCATTGTGCGGCAGCGCGCTGCTGCCACTGCGGCGTAAGCAGTCTGGCCGTTGTCGGACCCATTAGAGGATGTGGGAACTAGTCTGCTTTGCATCTGCTCTATGACATGTCGTCGGGCCAGCGCATCGGCGCAGTACGAGCTTCTTCCAGTGACAGTTACTGGACCGCCAGCGCGATACGTCTCGTTGTGCTCGAGCGCCGTCACGGCGACTCGACGAGACTCGGCACACCATTGGGATTCCAACGTACGTGATCGTGAGTGATCCCCAGCACCAAAGTGTAGCAAGGCCGGTCAGCCAGAGCGGACGAAGCAAGTACGAAGAAGAAGAAGTCTCCCGAGTTGTATCACTGTCGTAAGACGTTTGGGCTGTATTCGATCTGTCGTTTTACGACGACGTCCACGAGTCGGCAACGCTTCCGAGACCCACAGAGACGTGGGATGGCCCCCCCCCACGGCCACGAGCTTCGGCCTGCAGCGCACTCAACTCTCCCCCTCGGCGCTCCCTCGAACCCACAGCCCTTCCACGCAACGTCCTGTCTTGGGTCCAGCGTGTGCCGCCTCCTGTCGCCCTTGAGCAGCAGTCATCTAGTGGTGGCTGTAGTCGAACTTGCCGTTCGTGCGCTTCCAGTAGTTGCTCTTCTCCTTGTCCTCCTGCGTGGCGCCACGCGTCGGGAGGATGCCGCAGATCACCCACGCAGCGCTAGAGCGACAAGAGAGGCAGTAGACGTCGAATACCGCGACATACCGATACAAAGTGTGCAACAGCGTCAGAGAGAGCGCAAACGAAGATGGGGGAAAACAACGAGACGCAGAGACGTACACGCCAGCGATGAGGAAGGGCTGGAAGTGCTCGCGCTTGGCCTCGTGCAGCACGAACTGCGCGTACGAGAGCTTGTGCCACTTCACGGCCTTCTTGGCGACGGCAGTAGACGCAGTCATTGGTTCGCGAGCGGACGAGACGGAGAGAGTCGGGAGCTTTGGGGCCGAGTCGTTTGTGGCGCTTGGCGGCCGCGACAAAGATGGGGAGGGGACAAGTCGATCGATCGAAGACGAGAGGGTATGTGTTGTGCGGGGATCGAGAGGACTTGTGGTCGCGAGCGAAGTCTGTGTGTGTGTGGGGGGGGGGGGGGGGGGCCGACAATGGGCCACTCACTCACTGTGACGATACAAACGATGGGGCAATTGGTGTGTTGATGTAGTGCACGTCGTGTTTGTGAAAAAAAAAGTTCGGATATGGTCCACGTCGTGCCGTTTGGAGCGCCAAAGTTGTGGTTAAATGGGACGAAGGAACGCGTTGCTGCACGTTTGCATCATATACGTACGGTGAAGTGGAGTACCAATTGCTCAATAGCCTGGAGAAATACTCACATTTGCCGCTGCTGCTGCATGGAACGGACACATATAGCGTGGGTTATAGGTGGCCTTCCAACGAGCTTCCTGCATGTCGTAGCCTGGACATTGTCCTTGCGATACGACCATCACGCGTGCAAACCATGTCAGGTACGTACGTGTCCAAGGAGAAGCCGGTCGAGAAACAAGTCCGAGTCGATCAACACAGCGTCATCGCTCTCGTACAGATCACAAACGACTGAAGGTACGCTGGGGGGGAGGAGGAGGAGACCGAATAAATAGACGCACAGGTCCATTTATTACAGAGAATCTACAGGGCTGGCGACCGCGTCTTCGAAACTGGATGGCTGCACCACCGTGCGCTGCTTGCGCATCCTCTGCTTAGTAGTCTTCATCGCCAAACATGTCCATGCCGCCGCCCATGTCCACCTCTTCTTCCTCTTCCACGGCCTTGGCCTCTTCCTTCGCGGGCTCACCGCCCGCCGCCGCCGCACCAGACGCACCGCCCGCTGCGGCAGCAGCGCCTGACGCAGCGCCGCCCGACGAAATCAAGTCCAGGATCTTGCCTTCCTTCGACAGCAGCGACGCAAAGAGCGTGGGCCAGTACGGCTCCACTTCGTTCCCCGACGCGTTCACAATCGTAGTGATGGCCTCCGACGTGATCTCGTGCTCGCCGTCAAAGAGCATCATGGACGCGTACGAGACGCACAGCTCATCGTGTTGTTCCTTGCTGATGGTCGTCGACATGGTGGGGCCTCCCTTTCAATGCTGCAGCGATCGCCAAATATGAAGAGCTCTTGTGCGCGTTTTCGACCCGCGGGACTCGACATGGGTGGCGGCGAGCCAGTGTCCGCCCAAAGTACGAATTCGCAACACGTTTATGACGTACGCCACATCAGAGCGAGCCGCGACGCACTGGTTTCGGTCATTATTCGGTTTGGGCGTGCGGATACCGTGTTCCGGTCGTGTGTGTGTTGTCGTGATTTTCGTACCTCGACAGTGCGTGACAACAATATTCGGCTTCGACACGAAGTATTGCAACACCGCTTTTCCGCTACATGGACCTTTCGCGTGATTGCAATATTCCTTCGTGCGATGGTATTGCAATATGGCTCGTCGACGCAATGGCACAGTGTATCTCCGAACTCGAACATTTCGTCCTCACGTAGTGCGTTTATTGCACCAGCGCGCAGAAAGACCGCAGGCGACATGAGC
Source organism: Hyaloperonospora brassicae (assembly GCA_947650285.1). Lineage (NCBI taxonomy): Eukaryota > Oomycota > Peronosporomycetes > Peronosporales > Peronosporaceae > Hyaloperonospora > Hyaloperonospora brassicae. The sequence goes on along the minus strand of CANTFL010001315.1, from coordinate 553,859 downwards.
AGCGGCCGTCGCGACGCCCCGCCAGCCGTCAACAAGTGGACGTCTCGTGCACTGAATAGTCCACTTGGTGCTGCCTCTCGCTCCGCTCCAATCGGTGCAAACGGCTGCGCCCTTGTCGCAGGATCCACGCGACAAGAGCCGAATGAAAAGGAGAACTGTCGACCGTCGCCTTGTGACCCGTGGAACGACGTGCGACACGTCCCAACAACTGGCAGTGCTCAGCACGAGTACGTTGTAGATGACGCGCTGTCTCTTCTGCTGACGGATGAGTCCTGTGCGCCGTCTGAAGTGCTAGGAAAACGTCAACGCTCGACTGAACGATCGTCAGCTGCTCCATCACGAGCGGTGTACGTGGAGAACGAGGGCCAGGAAGTTGGCGCTGCACTGGAAAAAAAGAGGCGGCATACAGCAGCAACGGGGGACGCAGCAGTGACGCAAGTTGAGGCGCGAGCATTGGATCTGCACGGCCACTTGTTGGGTCTGGAAGATGGAGAGAAGAAAGTAGACGACGGGACGGAGAGATTGACAATAGCTGGCAGTTCGACGCTGTTTGTCGATGACTGTAGCCACGTGGCACAGCTGCACTTTGGCACGGTGGCTCTCGGTGAGCGGAAGAGTAGACACTTGACGCTGGAAAACGCCAGTGAAGTGGGCAATGCACGTGTCAAGTACGAAGGTTATACGATGATAGAGGACGAATCGACAGCGTCAGTTGCTGTAGGTCGGACAAAGAGGATGAGATTCAAGTGCGATCTGGACATGTGTGTGGTCGACGCGCTCAAGTCAGTGATGTTGCGAGTGACGTTTGAACCGCACTCGACGGATGTAGGGCACCACGTCACGGCCATGCTCAAGTTTGCAGTCAATGATGGACGTGAAATGCAGTGCAGGGCAACAGGTGTGGTGACACCGCGTGTCCCGAAGCTGTTGAGGCTTGAATGCATGCGTCCTTCGTCGAAGCAAGTAGATACTGTCGTGGTTGCGGTGAAGAACAGACAGGTAAGCAGCAGAACGTTGTCAAAACGAATAGGCAAAGCGTGTGCGATCTCAAGTGCCTTGACGCTTAGCGACTTTGAACCAGAACAGGAGCCTGCGGTCAAGGAAAACGCGAAGGTGAAGAGAAAACGGCCTTCGTCCGTTGTAATCGACTTTTTTCCACTACAAAACCGACCTAAGCGAAGGAAAAGCAAGTCGTTAACGAGTGCGCAGAAGATGTTGTCACCGCGAAAGTTTGTCGGTGTTGTTAAGGATCCGTTCGTGACGAAAAAGCTTTTTGCTGGCTCGTGGTGGAAGCAGCGACAGGAGATCTACGACGAGAACTGGATGGCAAAACAGACCCATGGTTTTACAAAATGGATGAACTACGTACTACTAGATGGCAGTGTCTTGTGCCCGAGCAGAGGCGATGAGCCGGGCAACACGGAAGAGCACGCTGCTCGGTCAAAGAGCAAGTTTGACTATGCGTCGTTGCGCACGCTCTCGCAGAAACGAACGGAGTCGAAGTGGGCACAAGCTGCAATCGCATTATACGAGTCTCCTAGCATAAGCGATGTTCTGTATAACTTGCAGGATGAGATCGGTAGCCAAGGACTGATGTTTCGCGCGGATCGCCCCGTGTACGCTGATGTTGGTTTGCAAGAGGATCTCATCGGTTTGCTGAACAATTATCATCCGATGTGGCTCGGCTTGGGGTTGTTTGTCGTGCTTGGAAACCAAGTCATGAGACAGGAAAAGTGCTCATTGCGAACGATATTCAGTGCTTGTGCTGCAGAAACGACGCTTTCGGGACAAAGAGGCTCGGCATTAAGTCAAAAGATGCCTCGTGTTCTACGCCGGATAGTATTGAAACACCTGGTCAAAGACTCACATGTCGCCGAGAACTATCGCTTGGTGCAAAAGCTCATGACACCGATAGACGGCTCCACTGCAGACTTTCATGATGGCGGCAATGGTTTTATCAACACCAGAAAAAACGTCAACGGCCGAGAATACTTTGACTCACTTACCCAGTCATTTATGCTCAAGTTCTTCATGCTGGTGTTTTTTCTGGACCGCGCAATTGAACATAAGAGTCACAAGTTTGCGCACTTCCCCTGTCTTTTCCGAATCGCAGCTGCGACCAAAACGACCGCATCTTCGAAGACCCAGAGCGATAAGAATGATAAACATACAAACAGCAAAAACGAGGATAGCAACAAAGCGTGGGTGAAAGACTCGCAGACGCTCGTGATCGAATTCTGCCGACTATTTTTGGCAAGCGAGGGTCGCATTGACAAACATCTGAAACGGCTAGGCTACACATTGGACCACAAGCAGACCGCATTGGATGAGATTGATTTGGAAGTCAAGAACTTGGAAACCGACCTGCGCGATGGCGTCCGACTGGCGAAGCTGATGGATGCGCTTACGGCGCCTACAGCTGCATCGGCAGACCAAGACGGGGAGAATTCTTCCATGCCAAAAGGCTTGTCAACGTTTTTGCGCGTGCCGGCTTTGTCACGGTTGCAAAAGGTGCACAATGTCGAGATTTGCTTGCATTTCCTACGAGACAAATGCGGTGCGAGTATACTGGACGATCTCAGAAGTAGCAGCCGCCGGCCAGATAAGAAATGCGCGTTAGCTGGGCGTGTCCGCGTGTCTTCGTCCGGGTTTGCTGGTCTGCGGAACAAAGTCGACGAGAAGATGATGGGAAATTTGGCCAAAGATATCGTAAACGGACATCGTGAGAAGACATTGGCATTGCTGTGGAAGCTTATCAGCTGCTTCCAGCTACAAGCCCTTGTGGATGCGCAGACGATGAGACGCGAGATATCGAATGTTGTCAAGCGAATGAGTTGCCGCGCGAGAGATTTTTTCGATCAGCAGTGTGAGAATGTGCCTCTTCTCTGCAGTGACGAACACGAGTGCTATGGTTTATTGCTGGAATGGTGTCGTGCAGTTTGTGCTAACTACGGCGTTGGTGTGAATGACTTTTCTGGATCGTTTGCTGACGGAAAAGCGCTTTGCTACTTGCTTCACTACTATCATCCGATGCTTTTGTCAAGATCTGACATACTGCCGACAACCGCTGATCTATGTGATAGAGACGCCCTGCAGATGAGCGAAAAGGTCTGTTTGTCCAACGAACAGCAGCACTTTGCTACTATCAACAACCGCATTAAGCTGCTCGGAGAGGTTCCAGTGCTCATGCCGCATGAATATAACACAAAGAACCCGCCGGAGGAGAAGATGGTGGTAACGTTTGTTTGCTACTTGCAGTCGCGCCTGATGGACTCGTACAACGAAATCCATGCTGCCTCCAGACTAAAGCGGTGGTGGAAGAGTCCATGGATTCGACTGCAAATGCATCGAAAGAAAAACTTGAGTGCACGCACTATTCAGCGGTTCTGGTACACTTCTAGTCAGAAGCGACTAGCCATTCGCCAGTGCCGTAAACTCTTACGAGCAGCACACCTCGTAAAGAGCACAGTACTGTGTTGGATCGTCAGGAGGCACTTCCTGCGTATTTGCAAAGCTGTGGTAAAAATCCAGGCGCTCTTCCGTGCCAATCGACAGTTGCGTGTCAATGGGAGTTTACTTCGTGCAGTCCAAGTGATCCAGCATTGGTGGCGGAAACAACTTAAATGGAGACATGCGAAGAAATCGCAGGTCAGACAGCGCAAGGCCACACAGCGGGTCCTGGTGAAGGCCGGCTGTGCCACTATCGAGCGAATGTGGCTGCAGTACTTGTCGAGAGAGGGAGCTCGTCTTGTGCGCCAACAGATGATTGCTGACCGACACGTCGCGGTCTCTCGCATTCAAGCTGCTTGGCGGCAGGGTCGTTTGCTTTTAGCGGCACGGGCACACCGTATGCAGACATGGCGACAACACCATGATGCAGCACAAGTCATTCAGGCGGCATGGGTTACTTTTCAACGTCATCGTGAAGAGACTAAGAGAATTGTTGCGCTGCAGCATTTTGATATGCTGATGAAAGAGAAGATGCAACAACAGCGACAGATGGCACTGAAATGTAAAGTAGAGGCACGTGCTGCCACGTGTGTCCAGAAACGTTTCCGCCAGTTTGTGTCTCGGAAGCGGGATATGGCAGCAACTAGGCTCGCGAGCACATTCCGAGGTGTGAAGCAGAAATCGCGCTTCCAAGCGAAAAAGCATGCTGCAGTGTTGCTTCAGCGCAATGTTCGAGTATGGCGACGAAGGCAGCAGCTGTCTGCGCTGCTGCAGTTCTACAGCATGTTGAAAACCTACTGGCAAATGAAGGCAAAGGAGGAGCATCGACGTGTCGTGCAGCTGCAGGAACTGCGGTCCAAGGCAGCGTCGCGGGCAGCGCGCTGCATTCAGTCTGTATATCGGAATCACCGATTTCAGAAACGATCGTCTGCTGCAACAAAAATCGGGTGTGTGGTGCGAGGGTGGTTAGCAAGCCGTTGGTACTCCTGTCTCCGTGCAAGCACATGCTTACTTCAGGAAAACGTCCGAATATGGCGCCGCCGAAAACAGGTTCGGGCGCTGCTGATGTTTCAAGGCTTGCTCTTGCGGTACCAGCGCATGCAACGGGATGCAGAAGAACAGCAAGAGCGTGTCCGTCAACAGCGTCTTCAGCGCATTCAGGAAACGGTGCAGTATCATGCAGCGTGCCGCATCCAGTCGACCTATCGTTGCTACACACTTCACAAACGGGTGCTTGCAGCTACTCTCATTCAGGCTGTATATCGCGGGTGTAAACAAAAGCACCAATATGCCAGCGTCCGCGCTAGTGTGGTGATAATGCAGCGCTTGGCGCGCCGTCGGATGATGGTGGTGCGTTTCCGTCGAGCGTTGTATCTGCAGCGTGCATCTGTGAACATTCAAAGGTGTGTACGCGGATGGCTTTCGCGCCGCCATCGGTTCAGCTTCTACCCATTGCAGGCGCAGTTGAAGCGGCTGCGTATGCTGACGTCGTGTTGGCGGATTGAGTACTGGTACGCGAACCGCATGCTGAAGTACCGCCGAAAGCGTTTGTTAGTGGTGCGATCCCACTGGATGCGATTCCGAGCTAGCATTCTGCAGAAGCGGATTGCCGATGCAAACAGGATCGCAACGTGCTGGCGGTCGTGTTGCTTCAGGAGTGTCATCAGAGCTCGAATCCAGCGAAGGCAGCAGACGGCTGATGCGGCCCATTGCATCCAGATATGGTGGCTCGGACTCTGTTGCAAGTGGGCGGAGCGTCGGCGTCATGAAGAGTTGCAGCAACAGCGCGAGATGGAAGCGATGGCACTAGCCATGGCCAAGGCCCGTGCAGAGCGTATCGTGGTTTCGTGGCTGTACGACAAGGTAATTTGTCCGAACCGCGAGCGCAACTTCCACCTCGTGGCAGCGCGGACGATTCAAGCATGGTGGCGCGGCACTGTGGTGCGCTTGCATCATAGTACGTCTGAGATTACTCGGCACCGCAAGAAACTGTCAGCGATGAAGCTGGTTGGATCAGCGCCTCACGGCCAGACAGACACGTCGTCGGCCGATTCGCATCGATTGGAGGTCAAGCCTAGTGCAGAAAGGGGTGTTCAGACAGAACAGCTACAGACGTTGGGATCACGCCTTGATATGGCCCTGCACATGCTGCTCCACGGAAAGCGACTACAAGACATGTTGTTTGCAAGCCACACCATCGAAGTGTGCACGCGGTATTCGCGTGAATGCTGTCACAAGTGCGTTCAGCTGCAGATCTCGTCAACCATTTTTGCAGCAATTCGAGGCCTCAATCGCAGCCGCCCGCACGTAGAGCTACTGCACCAGCTACTGCTGGTCTTGAAAAACCTGACAGTGTATCGGCGGTCAACTGACAAGCGCAAACCGACGCGGGTATATGCTGCTACTGATGAGGAGAAGAACCGGCTCGACGTGGACCTGCGCGCTTTGGACACGCTGGTGGACTTGCTACACATTCACCGGGACATGCACCACGTTTTTGTGCTGTCAGCGGAAGTCGTCGCGTACTATTTTCGAGTGCTGAAACCGCTGGTCGGTCGAAACGGCGGAGTGCAAGAGAGTTGGCGCGAAGCGGAGAAGCGCTTGGGTGGTTTGCAGGAGCTGTTATCAAGAAAGCTGGCACTGCATAACGCAACGGCCTCATTTCGACGCGTGAACCAAGTGCCTGAGAAGAACAGCGCAAACAGTTTGATGAGAAAGATGAACCCGAAGACAGCTGTGTCGATCATGCAGCAGCTCATTGTGCTGCTGTAACAGTGCGTGTGCAGAAGAAAAAGCGAATGCATGCGAATGTACAATACGAACGACAGTGCACTATCGATCCTCTCACGACAACGCGATGTACAATGAGCATTCTCCGCCATGTGAATGCTGCAGGAAGTGGGTCAAGGCTAGTACACTGTACCAACAGGATGTTTAGATGCTACGAGCAGAACCCGTGCAACCAGAATCAATCATGATCCGATCGCAGCTGACGGCAACACGGCGCGATGTGACGGCCTTCGAGGACGCATGCATCAGGGAGTATCGACAAATGCACGGTGGCAGAGTCAAGTCTAGTTCGACCTGCCTCGTTCCGTTCAGCTTTGCGTGACTACCGAGTGCCTCGTCGGAACGATCGCGCCAACTCTGAACGACGACAGTTGATGAAGCACGATCCATGCTCAGGACGTATATGCGAGGGCAATGGTGCAGCAGAACGACGATATGGGTTGCCGTTCAACCGAGTCCGTCAATCATCGATGCACAGGGCTCCAGCTGAAGTCGCTTCAATTTCCAGTCTCACCACATTGATATTCTGGATCGAGCGAGCGTCGTGTCATATCGACTTTGATCATACTGCCGAGGCGCGTTCAAACTTGCTGCGCTCCTTATGGGTTCGTAAGAAGCCATAAAGCACAGTGTGAATGATCGACAAAAGCAGCCAGCAAGAGCGATGTCATGGCATGGTAGTAATGTGTACAAGCGGATGGTCACAGCTATTTAAGATGCTAACGTCTGACATCAAATGAGACCATCCAGCCTGACTTTTTCGCCCTTTCGAATCTCCCGAGCAACCACATACAATGGAACAGCAGGCGGACGATGTTACCAGAAGATGTTACCCTCTTGATGGTTCAATCGGATACTGTTCGACCCACTTGCGTCTAGAAGTGGTCTGCCAAGGCGCTGGAAACCAATGATGCAATGTCACTTCCTCTACCCGCTTGACAAAAGACGTAACAGTACTTCTGGAGTCTGTGGGTCCTATTGTATTGCGAACTTCATTCGCAAACCTCAAACGTCGCTGCGGATCAGGACGAAACAACGTTTATGGCTCGCGGATACCCATTTCGTTCACCGAGTTTACGTTAGTCGACGCTGGATACAGACATACTTCCAAATACATGCAATGATGGCAAGCAATGTAGTAGGCGTACTGCTGACACTTGCTTGTCTCTCCAGCCTGACAGGTCATGATGTATCCTCCAAACACGGTCGCTGTTGTTGTAACCCGTTCGCGTTGAAGGCGGACTCAGCCTCATACGTCAGAGCACCTCCTGTCTACTTGCCTCGCATCACAAACTTGCATTTTCGAGACGTTGTCAGCAGCAGCACTTGTGGCAGAGTTTGCTCGTTTACTGTCGACGCAGCTTTCGTGACAATGTCCTCGCCAGCTCTGTCCGTCAATATTGTAGATGGCACTCTGTCTCGGGACGTTGTGCGAAGAGGACGTCGTCAATGGGTTGCGAGTTTATGATTCACCGAACGAGATCTTCGCTTAGCGCACGTGCTCGCACTTGGTCAGCTGCATGACACGCGTGCGTAGCTCAGTTGCGTGTCAGTGTTGGCTCTGTGTCGCATAACATTCGACTCACGACCATAGTATGAATGCCTGTAGATTCTCCCCCCACTCGTCCGACATCGACGTGCATATAGCTAAGTTTTCGCTGCATCAACTCAGCAGTGCGAGATGTATTACAGCTTTGCTGCTCAAGCAAACTACGCAATGGCCCTGCGCAAACGACTGCGTCTTCCACAGTGTACGTTACAGTAGACAACCGAAGAGCAGGTTGAGTACGGGCGAGCTGCATCAGAAGCTGCGCGACTGACATGAAGAAGCTTCTGAGCCCAATGACCACTACACATTTTGTTTGCGAGGTCTGTGGCTTGCAATTGTTTCGGCAGAAGCGGAACAACAAGTGCAAAGGCATTACTATCGACGCGTGCGGCAATGGCCATACAACGCAATGAGAACGCGACAACGCTGAGGGAACGCCAAATTACTTCATCTCTCTGTTCAAGTTTGGTCCCATTACTCGCTGAACGTGCAATGGATTGTCGAGCCGCGTAGCGCTGAATCGATGCCAATCCATCATGGGTCGGATCGCCCGAAAAGAACCTAACTCAGGCTGTCGAAAGGCGCAGCGTCACCGACCAACTTGCATCCACTTCCACAGCAATTCTGGCAGCACGCCTCAAGCGATAAGCTCGGCGTGGCGCGGTCAATGCACCATTGTGTCGACGAAATACCAAGTCCTCTGTTAGTACGGCAATGGCCGTAGGAATAACAATATTTAGTGAAAGCGTGGACGATAGTCGAGGCGATTGAGGCGATGACGATGAAGCGGGCGGTCCTGAAGTTCATGGCCGACGAGGTGAGACGCTGGAAATCGAGTGAAGTGGAGTGGAGTAGTCGTCTGCAGTGTGCTGCAACAAAAGAGAAAATGAAAGTTGAGGTGGCAGTGCTGCACGAGAGTCATATGCACCACGTGGGCACCGGATGCATAGCGACAGAGAGACTGCTGGAAATTCTACGACAAGAACAGGTGCGCCATCGCATGCGCATCGAACGATAGCGACATGTACAATTTCGATTGGACGTCCACGAGTTGCGATCCGTTCGCGGTGCTCGTGTGGACTCGACTCGGCTCTCACAGTCGTCGTCTCTACGAGGGCATACCACCTGGTAGTGTGCTACAGCGCTTTTGTGCCTCCTGTAGCTCACGAGAGCAGGTGCGCTGCGGTCATTGTCGACAACTGAGATCTGTCATCCATCTTATGATTGTGTGTAGCTCTTATCAGCGGACCTGAAGCACGTGGAGCAAACGCGTCTCGCACCTCGTCGCATCTTGGGAACCAGCAGCTTTCACGGATACCGTGCACGCTCGCGTGTACATACATACCTCACTACGAAGAATCCCCCGAAGGCCGTATGAACGCATCTTTGATGGATGTAAGCCTGGACCATGAAGCTTCGGGTTGCCATTTGACGACGAGAGCGCGAGCCGATTGTGAGTGATTGCTACCGGACACACAGAGCATTCGGATCAACTACAGCCTTGTTGTCGTTGAAGCATTGTCACGACACGGCAACGTGTCGACTCGACACTCTCTTCCGTAAAAACATACGACAAACGCAGTACAACGCCCCGACAGTCCGTCGTTGGGTAGAATTGTGTCCCCATTGCTGGCAATCGCTGTCAAGCTGCGTACGGCCACGTTGCTGTCGAGTGAGCCAACGCGTTGGGCTCGACGAAGGAGTGTCGTAAAGAAATGCGGCGAAAACTGTTCGCGAGACGGAAAGCGACGGAAGCTCCTGCCGTTGTGGGGGCGTGGGGCATCAGTGCACGCCCTTTGTGTGAGGCTGATGTTCACGATGGGCACAGTCGACGACCAATGTGGTACGCCCGATGGCTCGCCATGCACACAACATCGTCTTTGCAATCGACAGAGCACAGGTGCACGTTCCTTAACAACGACAGACAGTTGAAGCGACAACCGTTTGCTTTGCACCGCTATCGCTGATCGACATACGTGTTCGCCTGAGTAGCAGCAGATCGCTCGTCCGCTCTTGTAAAATCTCTCCCCTGCGTCTCCAATCCTCCAGTCGATATGCGGTTACTCTTAGGCTGGTCCAGCCGTCGTGCAACCACCGGCTCACCCGGCAGGACATACGTAGCGGCTACGCGTTCATCGATGAGGCCGTCAGTACGTGCCAAGTCCGATCAACAACACCTCTTTCTTGCTCTCTGTACAATGCACGAACTCGAATGACAGAGACTCACTGTAGTAGTCCATGTACGCGACTCGGCCAGCAACTCGGTCCAGCAAATGAGCCGGACGCATTGCAGGCTCGGAAGGCTGTATGGGAGTTTTCCGCCGGTGCAACAGGGGACCGTCTGCCGTCCACATGTCGATCAACGACTACCCGAACGCAACTCGACGGGCTCCTGTGGTACGGGCGACTTTTGATGACGCCACCTGGCAATAGCGACAATTTACGCACTGCGTTCTCTTTTTTTGTCGATCTGTTTTGTGCACACGTATACGAGTCCCAAACACGCAACAACATCATTTCTTCTTTTCTTCTTTTGCTTTTCTTATCACGACACGTCAGTCGACTCGACCGGCTGCTCTTCGTGACGGATGACAACGCCACGACAACGCCACGACAACGTCGTTGCTGTTCGTGCAGCTGCTCAGGGCGGAGCTCGGCCTGCTGCGAAATCTTGTCCACGGCTCGCCCCACTTCACCGCAGTCGACCGGTCTTACTTACTTGAACATCTTCTTCATCTTCTTGCCCACCTTCTTGAACCCTTTACCCTTAAACCCTTTGTGCTTATGGCCCTTGTGCTTATGGCCCTTGTGCTTGCCAAACTTGTAGCCCTTGTGCTTGCCGTGCTTCATCTTGCCGTGCTTCATCTTACCTCCAGCCAGGATCACGCCAGGCTGCGCGACGTACGCAGGCTGGGCGTACGCGTAGCCGGGCATGTGCCCATGTTTGTGTCCATGTCCATGAGCAGGATACCCCGGCTGTGGCGGGTACCCCGGCTGTTGTGGCGGGTACCCTGGCTGTTGTGGCGGGTACCCTGGCTGTTGTGGCGGGTATCCCTGCTGAGGAGGGTACCCTGGCTGTTGTGGCGGGTATCCCTGCTGAGGAGGGTACCCTTGTTGCTGCGGGGGGTACCCTTGTTGCTGTTGTGGCGGGTATCCCTGCTGAGGAGGGTACCCCGGCTGCTGCGGGGGGTACCCGTATGGGGGTGGCCCGCCTGGGTTCATTCTTCTGGTCGTGTAGTGGTCAGTCGCCTGCTTCGATTCGAAGCGAACACTTCTGTGCTGTGGCGGTCGAGATCTCGAGTGACGGCCTTTCACGCGGTACGACGAGAGGGTAACGTCTCTCGGGAGCTTGTGCTGATTGGCTGCTGCAATGGTCGTCGTTGATTCGTTGAAAAGACGTCCACGTAGACGAAAAAAAGAGTACCCACCCACTGCCGAGGAAAACGGCGATGCTCGGGGCGCGCTGTGAGCTCCTGTCTTCTGGACCGGGCGGAAGCTTACGTACGAGGAACGTCCAGAGATACGGCACGATTGCGTACACTGGTAAAGTGGACGGCCTGCCAGGTGATGGCTGGATCGGTGTGCGACTGGACAAACCGCTGGGCAAAGGCGACGGCTCGTTCCAAGGCACGCGATACTTTGACTGTGAGCCGCTTCATGGAGCGATTGTGCGACCCGAGCGAGTGCGCACGGAGGGAAAGTTTCCTGTACTGGAGACGCACGGAGAGGGTCTCACACACGTGCTGGAGGAACGGCGGAAGGAGAAGCAATGGACAAAGAGGGACGCTGGATTCGAGACAGCCGACGCTTTGAAGCCGTATCGGGAACTGTCAAGTGATGCGCTGGCAACGGCGTTCTGGGAAAAGTTTGCACAGCACGAGGACCATGTGAGGAAGCAGGTGATGCTGTTTCGTGAGCAGAAGCAACAACAGCTGCCGTGTAAACCGGCCGAGGAGGTGCAGCTGGACGCTCTGGTGCTCGAAGTGAACGCTTTGAGAGATGCAGCGGCGACGGCAGCTTCACTCTATCTGTCGCCATATGATACGCGCCAAACGCAACTGATTCTGTCGAAACTCGTGGAGATCATCGATCACACCCGCGCGACATTTGCGCCAAGAAAGAAGTTCACGTTTCGAGCTCGTGCAGCAAAGAGTGCTGAAGCCAAGCAGCCAAACGAACTAGAACGGGACGGGCGATCTGCCGTGATCGACGCTGCGGATGAGCAACAGCTGCTGTTGGCAATGCAGAAAACGATGGAGTTTGGTGAACTTGTGCACGCGAACAAGCACAACGAGGTGATTGTCATTGACGAGCACAGCTTCAGTAACAAAGACGACAAGCGCCGCGACTTGAACTTCTCCCATTTGACCAACTGTGTTGTGCTCGTACGTGTGGAGACATCGGCTATCCGCGGCGATGCACTGAAGAACTGCGTCTTCTACACGGGCGCGATTTTCGGAAGTTTGTGGCTGGAACACTGCAACGGGTGTGAGTTCTTCGTAGCGTGTCGTCAGTTGCGCGTCCATTTGAGCTCTGCGACGACCTTCCACCTGCGCATCTCGAGCCACCCGATTATCGAGAACTGCCAGCAGGTGCAGTTTGGGCCTTATCGCTTGCAGTTCGATGGACTCAGGGCACAGCTTGAGCGCCTAGGGTTGCAAAAGGATTCGGGGCTCTGGGCGAAAGTGAACGATTTCAAGTGGCATAAGGCGCAGCAGTCTCCGAATTGGACCCTTCGCGACCCAAGACAGCCATTGCCAGAAATACCTGCAGAGTTGCGGCAGCTCGTCTCGTACGAGTAGCGTGCTGATGGTTGCCGATGAATGAGACATATGCACTGGATCGACACTGGTAAGCGCCGCAACACTTGTCCAGGTCCATGAGACTATGCGCTCTTAGAAGTAAATATACACAAAACACGTACAACTCGATATTTGTTATCTGTCTATTCCCCGCCTTCGGGCACCATCCTCCCTGCTTGTCTAATCGTGCTTGCTTTTCTTGCGCTTTTCTTTCTTATCGGCATCTTTCGCCGTGTGTTTGCTCGGTTCCGCCATGGCGTCTTCCTTACGCTTGCGCTTTTTCATTCGTTTCTCCTCCTTTCTCTTCTCGATGTCATGATCGTCTATTGCTGCTGGTGTCAACTCGACCTCCGCACCGTTCTGTACTTTCCGCACCTTCTTCTTCTCCTTGTCTGCACCCGCCTCCTTGGTCTTCTTGTCTTTCTTCGCCTTCTTTGCCTTCTTCTTCTCGCTTCCGTCGACCTCCTTAGCGCGCTTGCTTTCCTTATCCTCAAACGACGTCGTCACGGGCCCACCTGCCACCAAATTAAGGTGCGTCGCTTTCTGAGTTTTCTTCGCCGACAAAGGCTTCACGACCTTGCTGTCGGCAAGACGCATCGTAGCCTCAATCGCAATCATACCACCCGCAACGTGGACTCTAACAGCAGCAGCAGCAGCAGCAGCAGCAAAAACAACCACATAGCCATATCATCAGTGTCTCGAATATTGCAAGAACACACACCGTGTAGCATCTATCCCACCGCAGCACTTTCACGTCCACTTCGTCTGCCACAGCAATGGACGAGCCGTCCTCACCGAGCCTGCAGCATCAGGATCACAATGTCAGACTCATAGACTCCGCCACGACGCCACACAATTGCTACTATCGGTACTGCAGCAGCAGCAGTGTACCAGCAGTCTTGGGCGTAATTGTGTACAAAGCCCTTGGGCAGCTCGGCCTCAGCCACGGAGCCGTTAAAGACGCCAGCAAAGAGCATTCCAACGTGGTTGCTGCCGATCTTGTTGACAGTACCACGCAGCTTCATGCCCTTTAGTGGACGGAACACCAGAGCATCAGCCAGGACTTTGCAGTGAATAAACGGCATCTCGTTCACAATTGCGCCGTAGGGCCGATCCAGCTGCACGTTGCTGAAGCTCAGGACAACGCCCTGCAGTGGCTCCGAGTAGTGCATGAGCTGCTCGACTAGTTCCTGCTCAATGCCCACGCGCGGCTCCATGCTGTGACATGGCGACAGACTCACATTGTGCCGCACTCTGCACAGCACAAACGCGTTCGACACCATTCGATATCGATAATAAAAAATAGGACGAAAAACAACAGTCGCAAAACAAAGATAAAATAATCACAAAACAACTACAGTCGCAATGAAAGATAAATAAAAAAAACACAATCACAGCCACAGTCGCAGTCACAGTCACAATCACAGCCACAGTCGCAGTCACAGTCACAATCACAGTCACTGTCACAGTAAAAAGATGGTTAAAAATAACATTTGCAATCACAGTCACTGTCACAGATACAGTAATAAGATGATGAAAAACAACATTTACAATCACAGTCTCTTTTTTACAATCACCATACATACTCGTTTGCTCGTATTTTCAGCTTGGACGTCGCTGTCGATTTACAGCCAATGAACACCACCTGATTGTCTTGTCGCCTACTTCCAGAGGGTCCACTGGATCAATTACCGCCAATCGCGTCCCGACATTTGACCTCCCCGCGCAAAACAACGTTCGGTTCCAAAACAGCGTCCGCAGCGCCACCCCATGTCGTGTTGCACGAACGTCGTTCGAGGGGGCCACCCACCTCCGCTGATCGCCATTTTCGAACACGCTCGGTCCATGCACACGCTCCAGCTCCGTCGATCGGCTGCAACAGCTGCGGCTGCTACTCGCCGCGCCGCGCTCGATGCGGTGGCTGGTACCAGTGGTTCCCGCGGATTTTCGAGCGTGCCGGCAGCGGGCAAACAGGACCCCAAGTCCACGTGGGGCGAAGTGATTGAGAAAATGTCGGACACGTTCTTCTTGTCGGACGTGTTTCGAGCCACGTGGTTGGCGTGGGAGGTGCACGTGGAGCGCAAAGTGACGATCAATTACCCGTTCGAGAAGGGCATGATCAGTCCGCGCTTCCGCGGCGAACACGCGCTGCGTCGCTACCCCAGCGGCGAGGAGCGGTGCGTGGCAGTAGAAGTCGCTCGATCGGCTTGTCAAGCAGTTAGTTGGTGGTCGACGTCTTGGACGCTTATTGATTGCTTTGTTGGTGGTGTTGTTGTTGTTGTTGTTGATGCTGGTGGAGTAGATGCATCGCCTGCAAGCTGTGCGAAGCCATCTGTCCTGCTCAGGCCATTACCATTGAGGCTGTACGTCAGAAGTAGTCTTTTGTTCGTTCTTTGTGTTTTGTTTGTTTGGTTGTTTGTTCTTGGAGCTGGTTGTCTCGTGCAATATGGACTTTGACTGATGACGAGTGGACTGTTCATGTTGGTGGTGGTGCAGGAACCGCGTGCTGACGGTGCGCGTCGTACGACGCGTTACGACATTGACATGACCAAGTGCATTTACTGCGGATTTTGTCAGGAGGCGTGCCCCGTGGACGCGATTGTGGAAGGTCCGAACTTTGAGTTTGCCACGGAGACGCACGAGGAGCTGCTGTACGACAAGGCGAAGCTGCTGGCCAACGGAGACAAGTGGGAGTTTGAGATTGCCAAGAACCTCTCGGTGGAGCAGCTCTACCGTTGAGCAAACGCACGTACATGCATGCAAAAACGCACGATGACGCTCCTGTACGCGGCACCGTTTTCACGAGGTAGACTGGTCGACGGGTTCGTGGTCGGTCGTAGCGTTCGTCTAGCTCGGAAACGAGACGATGCGTCGTGTCGATAACAAGCAAATAAAACGGCACATGAACAGAGCTCGAGGCCCTGCAACGAGCGATGGCGGTTGTATCACTTACCTCGTCTCCTCGCACAACGCAGGTGTCCTCATCAGTCAGTCTCGCGTCTAGAATTCCTCGGGCGGTGTGATGGTGAACTTGATCTTCTTGATCGTCTGGCCTGCGAATTGATACGTCTTGTCGGCGGCTCTTGTCGTGTCCGTGTCGTAGAAGTAACTCGTGCCCACGGTCTCCTCCAGCTTACCGTGCAACGTGTACTCGCCAATCCGCAGCATTGGCGTCGCCGTGTCAATGCCCTGCACAAGTCACGCAAAGCCCCACCCCATCCAAGCGTGTCACTTTCATCCTTTTCTTTTGCCAAGTCCTCTCGAGCACACACGCACCTCAAGCGTCGCCGAGCTGTAGTCGTCAAACAGCGGATGGTTCTTGAAGTCGCAGAGCTCCAGCACCACAAGCGTCTCGTCCTCTTGTTGCTCCGAGGAGTCGCTACTGTTTGGCACCGTCTCGACGTTGGTGTTGTCTTCTTCAGCTGCAGCTCTCTCGTCTTCTTCTCGTGCATCGTCACCTCCGTCCACGTGCTCGTGATCCACGACGTCTTCATGTCGGTCGACCGGGTCAGTCTTCGTCTCGCCAGCGTCCTGTCCATTGTCGTCGACCAATGCCTGTTGCTCTTCCTTCTCCGTCGTCATGATAATTGGATATTACTATATTAATAATCGTTCGTTCCACCAAAAACATAGTTAAATGCCTATTTTTGCTCTTCGTACATCGTCTTCTACTTCTACTTCTTCTTCATATTTTTATTTTAGTAGTAGAATAGGCAGTCGAAGCAGTAGTAGTATTAGCAGTAGTATTAGCAGTAGTAGTATTGCAGTAGTAGTAGTAGTATAGTAGTTAGTAAGTCCTCGTCGTTCCCGTAATTGTAGTAGTAGTAGTAGTCTCGTCGTCGTCGTTGTAGTAGTAGTTAAGTAGTAGTAGTAAAGTAGTAGTAGTAGTAGCAATAGTAGTTTAGGTCATACATACCCTTGACGCTAAAAACTCGCCGCGCGAATGACCTCTCGATTGAGCGTGGCGAGAGTGTCACTACCGCGCGACTGAGCACGACCTCGCAACAGTGCCATCCACAAAGCCGAGGAACCAGCCAATTCACTCGTTGGCCCGTGATGGCTATGACGACGTCGAGCGCTCGATTTGCGCCTCCTGCGGGCGACGTGGCGACTATCGTCTTGTCTGGTATCGGCACGGAGATCTCGGATGGCGCGCTCATGAACATGTACCGCACGTACGGCCCCGTCGTGCGCGTGAAACACAATGGCACCAACTCCGCGTACGACAGTGTAGCCATGTGTGTCTTTTGCTTGCTCTTGTACTTGCCTAGCGTCGAGGCGGGCGGCAGGGCGGGAGTGAATGAGCCGTGTTGGACTAATTCGGTCGTGTCTTGTTCTTTGGGTTTCGCTAGTCACGTGGTCTTTGCCCAGAAACGACATGCTCTGAAAGCAGTGCAGGCGACCAATGGAGCTGTCGTTCAGGGCAAGACGCTCAAGGTGTCGCTCCAGCGCCCGTTCAAAAAGACGTCGGAGCCCTGTCGCGGCTTTGCAGCTGGTATCTGTCGCAAAGGCGACATGTGCAAGTACGTTTGCCTGTCGTTGTGTGTTTGTTCTATCGTTTGTGCGACGGCTGCAGTGCGAATGCGGCTCACGGTGACGCTTGTGTAGGTACTATCACGTGACAAATGATGCAGCGTTTGCTCCGACCGCGCCGCCTGTTGTTGTTGCCACCAAAAGGTTGCACGAGCCAAGGGCACCGGCAGTAGCGAAACCGCGAGAGGTTGAACAACAAGCGAATACACGTGAGGGTGATCAAGAAGCGAAACCACGAGAGGGCGGTCATCGAGCGAATGTTGTACCGCCAGAGATACAAGCCATTTCAGACAAGATTTGCCGGCATTATGCACGCGGTTACTGCTCGCAGGGCGAGGCGTGCAACTTTGCCCACGTACTGGGTCTTTCGAAGCGCGACGTCGGCTCTTTGACAACGGGAAAAACTGCAAAGATTTGTCTTTTCTTCGAAAGCGGAGTGTGTAGCCGTGGTGCGGCGTGCAGGTTTGTCCATACTACGAAGACAAGTGCGCCGTTAGCGAAGCCCTCTCCACCGAAAGCTGTTGCTCGAAGCAGCAGAGAAGACGTAAGAGAACCTGAATCTCGACCGAAGAAGGACGACCGTCTATGTGCCGAGTGCGAAAAGCCTGGCATAGCTGCGTGGGAATGCGCACAATGCGAGGGCTCTCTGTATTGTGACGACTGTAACTTGGCGGTGCACCGTGCTCGCGTGATGGCAAAGCATGAGCGCAGGAAACTACCGTCATTACCGACGCTGCCAAGCTGCATCGAGTGTGAGTCGGTGACTGCCAGAGTACGCTGTGAGCAATGCGAATCCACATTCTGTGCGTCGTGTGATACCAGTGTGCACAAGTTCAAGAGTTTGCGGAAGCACGTCCGCGTCGATCTATCAAGTGATGGCAAAGGACAGGATTTAGCGACAAAGGAGGCAAAGCAAAAGCACAAGGTATTGACGAAGAGTGAGAAGGAAAAGAGCGATGGCGCTCAGCCGATGGAGGAGCCGCCACAAAGTAAGTCCGTCGATCCTATGCCGTATGTCGAAAGTGTCCCGCTACTTCAGTTTTCGAGTGACTCAGACTCGTCGGACGATGAAGAAATGGACGAGCCCGTGACTGCACAGTCCAGAGACAGCCATGTGACGACTGCCACTACTGCAATCGAAACGGAATCGGACGAGGACTTTGACGATGTGAAGCTGCCAGCTTCGGCACCGGCAACGTCTTCTGTAGCCGTTGGATCATCAGCGTCTCGGCCACTGGATTCCGGCAATCGCAAGGACAAGTCTGTTGCCAAGGCTCGAGCTCGACCTATATCGGCTATGAAGACCGAGTCGTTGTCAGATTCCGACAGCCCCGACGATGTATCTTCCGAGCTAACTCGAGCATCTGGTTCATCGCCGGAAGAGGCCGCATCGCCTATGTCCGAAGACGACGACGACGCTCCCTCCAAGTCTACTGCAAAGGTCACACGGACTCGCAAGTCTACGCTGGCTGAAATATCTTCCGAGTCAGACAGCGACTCTGACGATAACGCGACGCGCAAACCTGTGGCGAAGCGGGCAAAGAAGTCGGTACAGAAGAACAAAGCGTCTTCCGAGTTGCGTGGTGGCTCCGAAGACTTGGCTTCGACCGAAGCGGTGGAAAAGAAGACGAAGAAGAAAAAGACGGAGAAGAAGACATCTGCTCCAGAACTTGCTGCGAAGAAGCTGGCGTCGGTATCGTTGTCCAAGTCGTCGAACTCGACGCCTGGTCCTGGCAACGCGCCGACTATTGTGAGGAAGCACAAGGCTGGGGGTATCTCTGATGGCAGCTCGCACACGCTGGTCAAGAAGATTGAGGCGTTCAGTGATTCCAGCGAACCGGGCGAGCTGCATTTGAATGCCAACTTGAACGGCTTTGAGCGGCTGCTAGCACATGACTGTGCTGAGCGCCTCGGTCTTGCGCACGAGAGCACTGGTTCGGGACTCGAGCGTCATATCATTATCTCGCGCCAATATGCGAAGCGATCTGCCGTGGATTCTGGCAATCGACTCAAGACCAAGAAGGGCAAGCACGACCGCCACTGAGCAAGAACGAGGTATCGTGGTCAAAGAGAGCCGCAGACAACAAGACCGGCTAGTATGTCGTGACATCTGAACAGCTATCATAGATTTCTCCGTCTCCATGTTCATCTCGCTCGCTTCGGTTCCTCCTGGTTCACGTACAGCTCGAACGAAGCCAATGGGAGCAGCTCTGCAGCAAAGACGTCTACTGCTCGCGTGTCGAGATTTGCTCTATCCTGTCCAATCCACCATAGCTAAACACTGCTCGACCGTCCTGCTGTGCGTCCCAAGCAACTGCGACTGCACGTCGCCATCAGCAGCCACCTTACTTGCGTGCAGCCCGTCTGTCGGCGCGAGTAGCTGCGTGGAAACCCGAGCGAATGGCAGCCACGGACCGCGACGAGCCGCAGTCTTGGCAGTGCACAAAGTAGAGACGACTGACCGAGTCACGCGTGAGCGTCGTGTTGGGCGAGCGGCACATCTGGCACGACACGTACTCGGTAATGTACTTGCGCAGCAGCGACTCAATGTACTTGGGCACGTAGCGCCCCCGAATGACCAGGCGCTGGTTGCCGTCGATCGAGCCTTCGGTACCGAGCTCCGCCAAGGTAAACTGCAGCACGTGCTCGGGGCTCCGGTGCATCATCTGGCAAATCTCCTGGAAGTTGACCCACAGCGTCTTCTTTGTACCCACGCGCATGAGCTGCGGCGGCTTCATCGTGTGTCGTTTGCGGTCCGTCAGCTCGGGGTTGTTCTCGTGCAGCTTGGCAATGATGCGGGCGAGGAGCTCGTCCTTGTACGAGTACGTCGCGGGGTCCTGCACGAGCACCGACGTCGCGTCGGGGCCAACCTCTGCGTCCGTCACTGCAGTGTCCGCCTTGTCGTTTTTCTAGCAGTTTGAATCGAGCCAAACGACCAGAAACACACACACACACATACAAGAAACAAGAGGACGAAAACAACAACGACATCGTCAGTACCAGTATACCACAACACCGCCCGAAACGAGGCCCACAAGTCGTCTTCAAGAGACGATCGTCGCGTCGAGTACCTCTTTCTTGACCTTCTTGGCCTTCTTCTTCTTCTTCTTGAGGTCGAACATGGCGGCCACATCGTCAGGTACAGCGGCCGGAGCCGCCACTGGTTCGTCGTCCACAGGCGGCGGCAACGCCACCTCCTGCGTCGGCTCGCTACCGTCCGCCATCGCCTGCGTCAGCTCTTTGGTCGTGGAAGACGCGCGAGCTTTTCGTGGGGCGGAGCTGCTGGGGATTGTTTGTGCCTCGCTGGTGATCCACTGGCCGCTTGTTCGGGTGGCTGCAAGATTTCAGCGAATCACAGGACGGGATGGACGCGAGCTCTCTGTTGATTGGATCGGCCGATGGCGAAACTCAGCGCGAGAGGGGCTCGATTATAGCCAATCAAAACAGACCGGAGCTCCTCGTGGCCCGCTTCCGCACAGCGCGAATTCGACGGGTCGAGGAGAAGCGCTTGTTGGCAATGACGACGCGGATTCCCATTGCGTTTCGACGCGGCCCACGCACGAAGAAGAAAGCGATTGACCTCATCAAGACGTGGCACGTCTTTCGCGGCGATAAGGTGCGACGCGCGTCGATTGTATGTATGTATGTATATATATATTAGGAGGGGGCGTGGACACACTCTCGAGTGGTGGAGATCCGTAGTGCGCTAACCCCGAAAAGGCATTTGCTATCAAATAGTATACGAATGCACTCGCGTCTTTGTTGTATTACTGATGTATTGTATTGTCGATATCATTAGTATTATATATGTATTTTTTTCTTACAAATGTATTGCATATTACGACGAGATTTGTGTATCGAATACATGTAGCTCACTGACTGTGTCGACCGGTTTACGTGTCCATTGGTTGCTACAGGTTGAAGTGATTGCTGGACCTCATAAAGGCACACAAGGCGAGGTCGTGAGTGTCGTGCGGGACCTGAACAAAGTCATTGTAGAGAACCTGAACATGGTGCGGAGCTGCTTGGCAAGTTGAGAGACGCGTCGCGTGTTGACTGACTGACTTGCTCTGCTGCTGTTTTGCTGTTTGGCAACTGGTGCTATGTGTGCGTGTGTGTGTGTGTGTGTGTTGTTGTTGTTGTAACTAGTCCCACCGCTACGTGAAGGCAACGCCTGCAGCTGCGGGGCGCTCGTACCTGTCGCCGTCGCCGATCCACTACAGCAACGTGAATCTCGTTGATCCGTCAATTGGAAAGCCGACGCGGGTCGCCATTCGCTTTACGGAAGAAGGCGAGAAGGTGCGAGTGTCCAAGAAGACGGGCACGATCATCCCCAAGCCTGCCGTTCTCAAGGAACGCCACAACCCGCGACGAACAGGTGCGTGTGCAAGAGGGACTGTGCCGTGCATTGTCGAAGCTTGTGGAGCTCTCAGCCTGACGTGTGGCTTGTTTTGCGCCTGTTGTCGACACTGTGTTTCGCTTTCGTGTTCTATGCTAGAAACTGGACCATTCGACACGGCGCCCGAAGACGTGTTGGACCGCACTGTGGAGGACTGGGAGGTCGTGCGTCTGTAGACGTGGCTCAGCTCTGGTCGGTGAACAAGACGCTGTTGCGCTCGCGACCGTAACGATAGACACGAGAAGTTTGACGCGTCTGGGTCCGGTTTGCTGCCCGACAACTGCACGAATTGCTATGTCTGTCTGCTCTGCAGTCTGTCAGCTGCACTTGTTTTGTATGCAACCAGAGACAGCGTTTGTATGAGGACGTGACGACTGAGTCGGTGGCCAAGTGACGGGACGGCATTGCAAGTCGAGTAGCGACGACTAGCTGACCGCTGCCGCGATCAGTGTCGTTCTAAATCTAGAGACACTCGGCGTTTGTCCTTGGTTTATTGTGCCTTAGATTTGGTTCGCGATTGCTGAAATACCGATATCGAAGCGACCTTTTCGTCGTCGAGACACAAAAAAAGAGTAGTGCGAAGCGGGGCTACAAATTGCATGGCCGAAAGTGGGCAATTGCGTCTGGACTTGCAACTTACCAGCGACGTCAGTTGTCGTGCGAATACTACTTGCTTTGCTGCGACGGCTACGAATATCGTTGCGACGCTAAAACCGGAATGTCAAGTCGCTCTATTCGACGAGACGACGTCGATACAGGACGTTAAGCGCGCACTCGCCCATGAGGAACTTGGGCTTTCGCTGTCGTAATGTTCGTCCTTATCGATCGCCCTATCGCAGTTAAACGCACTCGCCTCGATGATTAAAACCCTTTATAAAACTCGCCTACATTTGTATGAAAAGGCCGCCGCTAGTAGGACCACCCAAAGTGAACTTTTCGTCATCGGCTGGTGACAAGACACTCATGAGCCGAGGACGTGGCCGCGGACGCGGGCGCGTGCGCTTCGGCGGCAGTCACGACTCGATGTTGGCCGACATCATGGACGAGACGCGCGAGGATCTCGGCCTCTCGTACGCACAGATGGAGATGCTGCACGTACGTCGAGCCGATCGTGCACGACGAGGAATAAAACAGTGCTGTGTGTCGATCGCGTGGTTTGAAACAGGAATTGAACCGCTCCTGGTGTGTGTTTTATACACTTTTTATTGTGTGGTGTTGTTGCTAGGCGGAAGAAGGCACGGCGCTGTATCCGCCCATGGAGCTGCCGCAGCCCGAGGCGCTCACCGACAGTGAGGCCTATTTGATCCAGCGACAGCGGCTCTTGGCCCACAAACTCGAGAGTCTGTACCATCCGTGGGAAGCCGAAGCTGTGGGTTCGGACGCAGCTGCTGCTGCTGCTGGTGGCGCTGGTGGTGGCGGTGGATGGAAACACACGTCCGACGCGGCGGCGTTTGTGCACGTGACAGTGCCCGAGACACCGAAAGGCAATGAGCTGTACGTGCCGGACGAGCTACAGGGCAATTCGCTCCACGGCGGTCGCGCTGGCGCAAGAGGGCCGACCAATCGCGCGATCGTCCCGCCGCGTGCGTTTGAAACCGTGTTTAAAACACTGGAAGCGCAGGAAAAGAAGATTGCGGACGACAAGGCCAAGGCAGGCGAACAGGAGGCCGAGGACGGCGTGCTGGACGAGGCCGAAGAGGACTTGGGCGACGACATGAACGACTACACGTACGACTACTACGACAGCGACGCCGTGAGTCAGGACGGCGACGAAGAAGTGTTCTTCTAGAGGCACACGTTGGCGACAGATGGAGCGATAGACAGACGGAGACGCAGGCGGAGCAGATAGGAAGAAGAAGAGAGAACGAGCTGAGACCGCATCTTGGCGTCCGTGCGTCCACCTGCGTTGGTTGGCCCACAGTGTACGTACGCACGTATGCACTGCTGGAGCCTTTGTGTTCAGGGACGATGGCGTGATGACGGATGGACGACAGGGCAGTCCACGACGGACGAAACAAACTCTGGCGGACAGTGTGTGTGTGTGCGTGGCGGATGGAAAAAAACAAGCGAAAGAGGTGTATCATAGCGCCGCACAGCGCGTTTGTTACTCGTGCTCGCCCGACAGCAGCGACGCCAGGCCCCGATCCTGTGCGTCGTCCGTGCCGGCCGTCGTGCCGTCGCCATGCAGCTCTGCGCTCTTGTGCGCCAAGTTCGACAGCGAGTAGTTGTACATGACGGAGAAGTTGGCCGGGGCAATGGGCAGCGGCTTGACGCGTCGGATCAGCTCGCCCGGACGGGGCCGCGTGCGGGGCCGACCCCGCGGTTTGCCCGTCCCCCGCTGCTTCTTCTTGGCCGGCTTGGACGGCCGCTCGACGTCTCCTTCGTGCTGCGCCAGCAGCTCGTCCTCACACGCAGCTGCAGCTGCCGCACTGGGGTCCTTGAGCACCACAGCCCCTGGATTCGACATGCCCGAGAGCATGGCCGGCGGAAAGCCCGGCAAGAGCGGCATCGGGAGCCCGTAGCCCCAGAACGGTAGTTGCTGCTGCTGCTGCTGCTTGAGCGCCTTCTCGACGTCCCCTTTGGCGCGGGCCGCCACGTCTTTTTTCGGCGGGCGCCCGCGTTTGCGCTTCGGCACGTCGTCGTCCATGTTGAACACCCCACCGCCGCCACTCGTGGCTGGCGCCGACACGGCAGCGGGCAGTGTCGAGCTGCCGGACAAGAGGCCAAAGCCGTCGGCGCCCCCGAACGACGTCCCGAGCGCGAGCGACTCGGCACCTGCAGGTAAATAACTCGGCAGCGCGTCGCCCGACGTCTCTGCCGCTTCCGCAGGTGGAACTGCGTCGGGAGCTCCTGACTCGGGAGTCGTCAGCGTCAGCGGCGGCTGTAGAGGCGGCATCAGGAGCGGGAACATGGGCATCATAAAGAGCGCGAGCTGCTGCTGCTGTTGCTGCTGTTGCTGTGTCGGTTGTTGTTGTTGTTGCTGCAGTGCCGTGAGGTCCGATGCGCTCAGGTTGTGGCTGAGGCTCTGGAGCTGCTGCTGCTGGAGCTGCAGTAGCTGGAGCTGTTGCTGCTGGAGCTGCTGCTGGAGGAGCGTCTGCTGCTGCAGCGCCAAGTCGGCGCCACTGGGGCTACAGCTCGGGCCATGACCTGTGCTTGCGGCTAGAGGAGCGGGAGTGGGAGTGGTGGAGCTGCTGCTGGTGGTGTTGTTGCTGCTGCTGGTGTTGTTGCTGTTGTTGCTGTTGTTGCTGTTGCTGGCTGGTGGTGGGAGTGGTGGAGCTGCTGGTGGTGTCGTCGGACATGACGCGGTGGGAGGCGGAAAAGGGGGCGGATTTCTTCCTCTCGTTGGGCGTTGTGCGGATTAAAATCCACTAATGAGTGGCCCGAGCGCGCGCGGTGATTCGACGAAATAAGCGCCAGCGACGAGCGCGGGGCGTTTTGAGAGGAGAGAGAGAGCGCGTTGTGTTGGGCGGTTTTGTACGCACGAATGGGTGGAGTTTGGTGCGGCTAACTGGCTGACTGGCTGGGTTGTTGTGGTGGTTGTTGTTGACGTGACATTGTTTGAAACAAGAGTGCGAGAGGTCGTGGGAGCGGGTGGGTGTGTTTTTTGTGGATTGGTTTTTTTGGGGGTCTGGCGGGAGGACGGGGCGTGTGTTTGGTGTTTGCGGCTGTGAGGGGGTGAGGGGGTGAATGGGTGTTTTCTGTTGTGGGAAAGGGATTTGGTGTGGGAGGGGGAGACGCGGTGGCAGGTACTACCGGTGTGGCGAATATTGAGGATGTACCGGTATGCGCTGGCGATACCTCCATAAGTACGCACCTGGATTTCTATCGTGATGGATTGTGGGGCTGATTTTCATTTCGCTCATAAATGGTCAGCTGTTGCGTGATAAAAACAGACAGACAGACAGACACAATGACAGACACAATGACAGTCACAATGACAGACACAATGACAGTCACAATGACAGTCACAATGACAGTCACAATGGCAGTCAGACTGACTTGTGGGCAATTGGAACGCAACAATAACGAATGATCGACATGACGATCTCGATCCTCCACATGCACTGCCGTGGCCCTGTTCGTTCGTTCGTCGTGCGAGTCACTGCATCTCTATAGTGGTCGCTGATGCAGAAAGCACACCCAGTGGTGTCGCCACGATCAGCTGTCGTGTGGTGTTGCAGCATTGTCTCTCCATCAGACAGTTCCGCCGACGTCGAGAGTGGTTCTGCACACGACGTCGTTCACACTGCCTCTTCGTCGACGACTGACACAAGTACTATGTCTGGTCACTGCTGTAGCCTAGTGGAGCGACAGCATCGACGTTCGTGTCGCCGTCGATCGGGTCAATACGTCCAGTCAGTCGACCTCGGGCGTGAGCTTTTGCCATTCAACAATTGCAACCAGGCAGCCGCATCGGCTCTCCTCAAAGGGGGGGGGGATATCAATCCACTCAAACGACAATGCAACGAGCGGAGTTCGTTCGTTGTCACCGGCTCGGAACTACCGCACTCACACGCACACTCACTCACGTACGTGAAGCCGCTCCGACTGTTGAGTGTGCTGCTCGTGTCGCAGCAGAGTCTCATACCATACTGCGCGCAACGTGGCCCGCGCGACATTCGAAAGCGTACCTACGCTGAAACGACCCTACAATCGGTGACAAGTCCGTCGCCGTCCGTCCGTCCGTCCGTCTGTTGTGCCACCGACGGCGTTTACAAAGCTAGAGGCCCCGAACGACAGCGAGGCCCTCTCGCGGCCTCCGAGCCACTGTTTTCGGTTTTCGATCGTCATGGCTACACTACGCTGGCCAATCAGCGACCAGCAGCTCAAACCTCTCCGCCTATCGTGAGCCTCTCGCTTCGACCACGAAGAACAAGAACAACAACAAGCAGCAGCAGCCGTCCGTCCGTCCGCCCATGAGTTGTCTCGTCCGTCAGTCCCTGCGCGCGCTCAAGACCGGTACGCCCACGTGTCTTCTCCCCCTCTTTCCCCTCTATCTCGACGTGTGTCGCTTGTGTCTCTGCTGTACGCAGCGCGACCAGGAGCTTGGGATTGCTGACCTCCTTGTCCCGTATTGCACGTGTCGTGTGGTCTGTTGCGCTGTGTATAGTGAACGCCTCTGCCGCTGTGCGTCCGGCCGTCGCCCACTTCTCTTCGGATGGCACAGTACACGGAGTGCCGGTGCAGAACACGCCGACGGAGGACCCGCAGGTGGTGATCCCCGAGGTGCACCAGACGCTCGAGTGGTGCCTCTCGTCGCCCCCTCCTCTCCACCAGTTTGACGAAGCGCCTCTGGTCATTGAGACATTTGGTGACGTGGACCCGTACCACCACTAGAGCAGACAACGAAGAGGGTGGAGTCGTGTCCGAGAAAGAGAGGGGAAAGAGCTGGACAGGATGCTTGCATATGGTCAAGACAAGAAACAGGGAGCGTCGGCGCTTGTCGTAGACGGTCTTGGCCCGATACATTGAGCGAGAAAACCACAGCGGCAGCAAGAACAACAAGTACACACAATTTGCGAACAATTTGCGCGTGAGTGTCGGTCTCGTGTGTTTGTCTCGACGCACGTGTGGTCTCAAGTTCCTTGTCGTCTGCCCGACGCTGTGACGCACGTAGGAGCAACATCGTGTGTCCTGCGCGACGTACGAATGCGCTGCGTCGTTCGTTGTTGCATCCTTTCTTGCTCCCAGGCCGCCGCTTGGTAAAGAACCGATCAGCACGCGATGCGGTCGATCTACCGTCGCCACGTCTCCTTGATGAGCTGGATGTCTGCGAGGTCGTCGTTGATGATGTTCGTCAGGTGCTCCATTCCCTGTCGCTGTTTGTCCATTAGCTGCACACCGCATACCGTCCGCACGCGTGTGTTAGTCGGGCTGCCTTTGCTGTCAGCAGCGTGAGTCAACGCACACACAATGTACGAACCTCGTAGAGTCGCTGCAGATCCTGCGGACTCAGTTGACTCGTTGGAGGTACCTGCGCCGCTTTTGGCACATGCTGAAGCGATACCACGTCCTTCAGCCGCGCTTTGTACTGGTCTGGCGAGTCCAGCAACGTCTGGAGTTTCTTCAACATCGTCCTGTCATGCAAGCAACACCACAGAAGTGAGTTCCAAGCACCAGCGCGCATGATGGCCGCACCACTGGTAACGCACGCTAGTTGCATCTCCTCGCGTTGGAGTGGCTTGCCGTAATTCTGCAACAGCTCGATGTCCCGCATGACTTTCACTAGCGAGTGAAAGAGCTGCACGTGCTCGTGGCGACACTTTTCAAGCTTCTCTTCGGTCGCACGCGTGTGCTTGTCCATCTCATTCAGTTGTGCACGCAGGTCATCCGTGTACTTGTTGTACTTGTCCGCGTGCTCCTGTTGCGCCTTGATACGCTTCAATAGGTTGTCAAAACCCAGAATAGGAACGGGTGCGCAGTTGGGCGGGTCGGGGTTGTCGAGCTCCGCCTGATTCCACAAACGTTCGCTGATGTATGGCGGTCGGACGTACAGATGTCGCTGCATCGGGTCAACAGTGTTGTACATGAGGAACTTGAAGCGTGACTGAGCGGGGTCCTGGTAGGCTGCCTTGATCGTGTTCAGCTGCGCAACAGACGCATCGGCACCCACGATGATCGGGGCGGGAGCAGTAGACGCCGGCGTCGTACTGAAGCCTGAGGGCGCAGTGCCAGGAGTCGCAGTGCCGAAGCCAGAACCACCACCGCCACCAAAAAGTGACGAGCCTGTTGTGCCAAATGCGCTCGGACCAGCAGCAAGACCGCTTCCTGTGCCAAATCCAAAGCCAGTGCCCGCCGCTGCCGGCTTAGCACCAAAGCTAAAGCCACTCCCAAATCCAGTCGCTGCAGTGTTACTCGCTGCAGGTTGCTGCCCAAAAAACGAAGGTTTCGCCGTCGTCGCAGCATTAGCACCAGTCCCAAACGATGGCGTTGCGTTAGCAGCCGGCGCTGTCCCACCAAAGCTAAACCCAGAGCTAGCACCAGCCGGAGCTGCACTCGTGCCTCCGAAATTGAACCCACTTGAGCCGGCAGCAGGCGCAGCAGTTGCGCCGAACCCAAAGCCACTGCTACCACCAGTACTCGGGGCTGTGCCCGTACCTCCGAAATTGAATCCACTTGAACCAGCAGCAGGCGCAGCAGTTGCGCCGAATCCAAAGCCACTGCTACCACCAGTACTCGGAGCTGTGCCCGTGCCTCCGAAATTGAATCCACTTGAACCAGCAGCAGGCGCAGCAGTTGCACCGAACCCAAAGCCACTGCTACCACCAGTACTCGGAGCTGTGCCCGCGCCTCCAAAATTGAATCCACTTGAACCAGCAGCAGGCGCAGCAGTTGCGCCGAATCCAAAGCCACTGCTACCACCAGTACTCGGAGCTGTGCCCGCGCCTCCAAAATTGAATCCACTTGAACCGGCAGCAGGTGCAGCAGTTGCGCCGAACCCAAAGCCACTGCTACCACCGCTACTCGGAGCTATGCCCGTGCCTCCAAAGCTGAACCCACTTGAACCAGCAGCAGGTGCAGCAGTTCCGCCGAACCCAAAACCACTGCTACCACCTGTACTCGGAGCTGTGCCCGTGCTTCCAAAGCCGAACCCACTTGAACCGGCAGCAGGTGCAGCAGTTCCGCCGAACCCAAAGCCAGCGCTACCACCACTACTCGGAGCTGTGCCCGTGCCTCCAAAGCCGAACCCAGAGCTAACTGGAGCAGGTGTCGCAGCCGGCGCTGCCCCAAAAGAAAAGCCAGACGACGCTGCAGGAGTCGTCGACGTCAGTGGAGCCCCAAAACCAAACCCCATCGATGTTCCAGCCGTTCCTGCACTTCCGAATCCGCCCCCTACTGCAACTGGCGCTGCTGGCGTCGCGCCAAAGTTAAAGCCACTCGACGACGGCGCAGCTGCTCCACCGGAGCCGCCAAAGCCAAAGCCACTCGACGCTGTCTGCGGTGCGCTTGCGGTCGCGCCAAACATGGCGAGTGAGGAGCCTGAGCAACTGTCGTGCGCGTCTCTGAAAGATAGTAGCACAAGTACACAAACACAAAGAGAAAGCGCGCAAAAGCACACAGCACACGACAATAGACAATGAGAACTCGGCGATCGATTGGTTCCACGTGCGTTCTTTCGCCAGCAAAGAGCCACAACGAGCAGCTCGTTGCGTCGACGGTGCACACACGTGTCAGACCTCTCTCTCTCTCTCATACACACACACACACACACACTCGCACGACTACGAACGGGCGCAACGTACCAGTGGGCCACACAGGGGCAGCGCGCAGAGGACAGACGCAGACCACAAGTCGAGACGATCGGCTAAATGACGCTGCCGGGATCGATCGTCGCACGCTCATTGGCTGAAAAGCAATTACATTCTGTCCAATCCGCACGCTCGAAAGGCGTCACATGACGACAGCAACCCGAGCACCGAGTTGGCGCGTGCGCGAGCGGCATGGACCTCGTCGCTCACGCCGGGCGCTCGTGTGGCACACGCTGAGCGCAAGCGACCAGCATCCTCTTGCTACTGGGCACGTCGATGCAGCAGGAACGGACGTGTTGGGTGGTGCGTGTGCGTCGTTTCGTCGTCAAGAGTTGGGGCCTGAGGCCCCCCGGGCAACGAACGCGTCACGAGCGCTCGTGGACGTGCAGAAAGGAGACGCTGCACCACTTGAAGCGCTCTTGTCGGCTGTGGCTATAGGTACACTGCGATTGGAGCGGTCGGATGTGACGGTAGAGCCGACGACGGGTGTGGTGCAGACAGCGCCAAGACGCGACCTAAGTGTGGCTGCGTCAGTGCCACGGACAGTCAAGACAGAGTGGAAAGCGCAGGCTAGGGAGGAGATGTTGGCTTCTTGGGTCCAGGGTAGGTGCAAGACGGAAGCGCGGCTGCGTGACGTGACGGAGCAGAAGCCCGGGAGCGCTTTGGGACGACGAAGCGACTGCTTTTCTACCGAGAAGATGGACGAAGAAGCAGCGACAGTGACAGTGATTGAGAGAACACGTGCACGATTGAGACAGCTTGAGTGTGGACGTGCGACGGAACCTCTTGACGATGCCGAGCTGCTTGTGTCGGCAGGACACGAGCAAGATCTTGACATGTCGCAGAAGCAGTACGTGGCCAAGGTGAAGGGCATGCAAAAGCACTTGATTGATACATGGGAGCAACATCGAAAAGTCGAGGCGCTGCGCATTGCTATCAAGTGTGTGAAACTGCTTGCAGACACTACGACTGCACCTCGATTGTATCCATGCGTGTTTGTGCTGGTGACGGATGTACTTGACGCATTCGGGAAGCTCGTGTATGACCGCATTGACGCGCAAGCGTCGGAGGATGAAAGTGGCCAGCCTCCATTGGAATCAATGGGAGATCACGTCAGGAGTTCGAACATCAACGTCCAGGCGATCGAAACGTGCCGCAATTGGTTTTACAAGTCGGCTTGCATTCGAGAACTTCTTCCGCGCATGTACGTGGCTTTTCTTGCCGCTGCGAGTCGGATGTATGGTTGACTTCCCTACCTAACACGCCTGTCTCAGCTACATTGAAGTCGCGTTGCTTGGGTGCTATCGCTTTCTTTGTGAGGACGAGTATCCGCAGATCGTGGCACGGCTTTCCAGCATGATCAAGTATGTGATACGCTGCTGTCGATTTTAGCTGTGGAAGGAGGGAAGTCTAATGGCTGCGTTGTTATCCTTGTTCATCGACTTGCCACAGGGGTGTCGGCGACCCAATGGTTGCGTTGTACGCTCGCGTGTACCTGTCGTTAGCCAGTTCTGAGGTGCTGGGTGTCACCTCTCCCGCTGAACAGACTGCTGTCGTGAGTAGCAGTCTCTTTGACTACTTTTACGCGTTCCACTGGTTCCGCCACAACAAGCTTGAGCAGTGGTTGCTTGCGAACAAGATGAGATACGAAGAGTACCTCGCACTGCACTCACCTGCCGTCGAGTGGATTGTGAAGTGTATAGCTCCAGGGGCGACCCAGGACACGTTTGATTCGCTGTTGGCGCACTACCGGGAGTATGTCGGCAATCCGATGGTGCTGAAGCCCATATGCAAGTGTTTCGGTGCGCAGTTTTACGCCGCGACACCTACCGTCATGCTGGATCTCATTCGCGCCGCGTCTCCGTCTTTTGTTTCCAAGTGTCATCTTTACAGCACAGTTGCAACGCAGCTTAGCAAGGTGCCTCGTATCGCGGGTGACGAGCCCGGCGGGAAGTTGCAGTTTCTCAATAGTTCCTGGTCGTCCATTACTTCCCAAGAAGACATCGCGCAGTATATGGAGTGTGCAGCAGCTTATATGAAGCTCATTGTGACCCACTTCTCGGTATGACGATATATATGTATCGCTTCTACTGCTGCCGCAAACTAATGCTGCTAGCTGTGATGTTTTATGGTGACAGCACCGCGAGGCCCTTATCCTTCTCAAGGACGTCGTTCGCCATCTCGACGCCGCAATACCCGGAGAGCTCACAGCCGGATCGTACAATCTGCTGGGTGCGCTGATTGAAAGCGTCGTGTTTGGCGCCAAGCAGAGCTACGAGTTCTTTTCGAGACTCATTCCGTCTCCTCCTTTTTTGGTGGGTATCGGAGCGACTCGCATCGGTACAGCTTTCTGCTGCTAACGTATCTCTTGTTGCGTCAAGGCTATCATGGGCATGTTCAAGCGAGAATCCAGTGTGGATGTGGCGAAGAAAGTTTTGCGGGTCTTTGTTAGCGGGAGAATGAAGAAGACGTCCGATCGTTCAGGTGCTTTGCGGCTTCACATTGTTGGTCCCGAGGCTGCCGTAGCCCATGCGCTCATGGCTGTATGTTGCCGTGTGCACGACGTGCTTGACTCTCTCAGCACCGCGTCAGAGCGCGCGGAGGCTACCCGCGATATATCGGCTTTCATCACGCGGCTTGGATACGTGAACGAACGTGCGACCATGAGCGAACGAGCACAAGGTGAAGAACAAGAGGCGTTGCTCATGCTGTACACCGACTGTCGTCGCGCATTCTACAAGTTGGAGCAAGTCGAGATGCTGCTGTCTACGATGGTTCTTCGGCTCGCGATGTATGCTCACAGGCATATGCGCAGTAGCGCGGGATCGAACCTCAAGAGCAAGAAGCACAGTCATGTGCGACGTGGCTTTGTTCAGTCGTGTTTGGCGTTTGCACACATTACGATTCCATCATCGATTGAAGCGCCGCTTGAAAAGCTGCAGCTCACGGTATCGGCGGCAAATGTCGCGTTGGTGACCAACTGCGTCCCTCAGATGGACGCGCTGATAAAAGCTGCCATCGTGCTGCTCGCGGATCTGGACCTGAGCGCTGTCCAACCTGCTGCAAACAGCGATGAAAACGTGCAGCATTGGTCTGAGCTATCGGGCATCGGCAGTACCAGTAGCGTCGTTGATCGGGTCGTGCAAATGATTGCTCACTTGGTGAACGTGCTGATATATGCGCCTTCGCTGCACGACGGCGACGCTTTCTACTTTGTCGCCGCGCTGCAGAAAGCCGTGTTGGAGCGTCTGAAATGGGTGCCACGGAACTCGCCATCGTTGTCGCCTGGTCTTGAAGTAGGCGTTGCTCGTGTGCGCGTGTCACTCATGCTTCTGCAAGTCTATGCGCTGTGGGGCCAACATTCGCTGCCAGATCGCCTGGATGGCGTAGACTCGAACGATGTCCTCTACGGTGGCGACGACACTTTTCACAACGAAGTCCAGACGCGCTTTAGCTCGATGATCGTGGAAGTCGTGCATGACATCGAAGCACTGGACAGACTCAGCGGGGACAACGACATTGTGGATAGAGCTGTCGTTGAGCGAGTAACGGCAGCACAGGTCGAGCTCATGTTGGACTTCGTCAACTTGGTCGCTCCTGTGCTGGAATACGGCGACAGTCGGCTCGGGACGGCTCTGACCATGACCGATCCGTTTCGAGGAGCTGAAGCCGCTGGTCCAAGTGACGGAAAGCGACGCGTGAAGTCTCGTTCTGCTGTCGCGTTGATTCGCAAATGTATGACGTACAGCTACGAGAAAGCACGATTGTTGAAGCAGACTACGCCAAGAGGGACAGCAATGCACCAAGCGCAGATGGCTTCGACGATCTGTCGCTATTTCGACAGCACACGCGTGTACATCGCCGATTTGATGCTGGAGATGTCGAAACGCGCTGCCGGCATCTGCACTGAAGTGAGCAGCCAGCAGACCGTCCAGGCTCTTGTTGAAGTGCTCGAGCAGTATACACTCTGAGCACTGCGCAGCATTCTACTCCATGCCGTTGGCTTCGCATAGACGCAAGACGCTCAGTGTACGAGCGCGTCGCCACCGTGTTCATGGTACATACGCCAAGTGAAGATCGTGGTCAAACGGAAGATGCCGAAGCTGTTTGGATTAGTTGTCTTCAACTTGCACGACCATGGCAGCCTACGACAACCAGCGCTCTGACATCGACGATTTCTTCGGCTTGATCGACGTTGCAGGCCCACTCTAACTTCCACCAAGTTATCAAGCTCTGCTATCGAAGACACGCTTCGTCAATCAGGGACTGGAAGAAAAAGCATACCGCCGCACGCCAAAGAGCGGTACGGCGATACTGCACCGGTAGGAGCTGCTGAATTCCAGTGCGTGATTGTTGCCATAGCACAAGCAGCGATCAGGAGGCAAGTTGCAACAAGGGCGGAACTGTGGGAGACAAGTAGTAACGGCGTCAAGCGTCTGTAATGGTGCGTGTTGCAGCGTGCGAGTCTTGTGAGGCTGTAAGTACTCCATGACTTGCGGACGCTGCACGAATAATCGTGAAACTTCGGAACGCATGCTACATCCGTCTGTGCTCTCTGTTCCAGCCACAGCGATAGTTGACATCACATCCGGTTGCTCGCTTGATCAACTGGAAGCGCATAGCGATACCACACCAGGATGAGCTATCGCTTGCCCGCTGCACAGCTGCACTGAGTTGATGTCCGAGTCGCCGCGATGCCAGAGCGGAGATAAGGAGATACTTGGCGTCGAATGCTGCGCAGTACTTGCTTGGACAGAGGATGGTCACTTGAATGACTTGCAAGAATTTGCTCAGGTCTTATAATGCTCACGTATGTTGCCATCGGTCCGTTTCGTGATTTTCGATGCTTCAAGCTCCTGATACAGAGTCTTCAGCACATACCAGTGCAAGTCCAGCAGTCACTGGCGCAGTATTCCCACAATGCTTCCAAGCGCTACGAGCACCAAGTGCAGTCGTCAGAAAATAATGAAGCTTCGCTGCGCAGGGATACAGACACGCCTGACGTACACCTTGTCCATCGACGCACCACAATCGAAAAAGGGGTAACAAGCAGCGCTGGCACGCAATGTAACACAAGGTACCACGCGCGCTGAAAGCATGCGCTCACTTGCACAAACACGTCAACCTCTCGCTCCACTGGATGCTTCTACAGGACGAAACATGCCGTACATCCATAGACCTTGCCGACCAGTTCGCTTCAGTTCGATGACCACTTCATCATACACGCACGAAAACTTACCAGCGTGTCTGCTTCAGTTCCAGCCCAGCTGATGCCATCCGGCCTCGCACATATCATCTGCCATAACAGTGGCAGCACAATTTCGTTGATCGGTGCAAAGTCGTTCTCACCACTGCGACTCAGATCGTCAAGTGTCAATGCTGCAACTTGCACGTTAGCTTCGATGGCAGCATCGTCGCCACCGACATTTGCTGTGCTCTGCCTCACAATGGCCCGAGACCATTTCCTGTACGGCCCAATCCTGCATGCACGTAATGACGAGTCATCACGCCGCTGCTGGCAGTACGACCATCACTGCTGAGCGGTAGTGCCGTGTGAGCGGAGCCGGCCCGCGTTCTTGTCATCGCGGTCTCTGTCAATTCACTTATAGTGCCTCTTGAGATGAACAACATGGGTGCGAGGCGAAACTGTTCTGGAACTGAAATCGTGCAAGCTCACGATTCGGCTGACGTGTGCCGCGTTGCTTAGGTATAGCCACGAAAGTCGTCACTTGTGCAGCTGAAGCAACAACTACAGTCCAATAGCGACAACTGCGTCATCTGCTGCACAGATGGCAGTACGGCGATACAGCAAGTTGGAAATGCTCAACGGACAGCTCGGGGACGTACACATCCGGTCTCGTTGCGCGTGCGCTTGTCATCGAGCTTGAGCTTCATTCGTGTTCAGTTAAAATGACGCGACCACAAGAATAGAGCAGGACTGCGAGGCAGCAAGTATAGTGACCACAAACTCGATCCTGTGCGATCCAATGTGGCCATCTGCAACCCGCCACAATCAGCACCCGTCACACGACCCCAGACCAAAGCTGCAGGTCGACACATGCCGAAAGCCTGACATACCGCTGCACTTGCCGAAAGCATCCGTAGCGGACAATCTTCCGCTACACATACTGACTTGCGCAACAATGACAACCAGTAACGGCGGGACTCACACCAGCCAGCTACATAGCTTGAGAGTGCTAGAAAAACACCGTGTAAAGTTCACACGCTCAGCACATAGCGTGACGTTCGTGTGACATGGTGGCATCGGCTGGATGCTCATCTGCGCCGCCGTTTCGGGTTTTTGGCACTACTGTTTCGGGATTTCCGAGCGTTTTTCTTGTCATGTTCGACCAACGCACTCTTGAGCGGCTCGAAAATGCTTTGGCCAAGACCAAAGTCGTTGTCTTCGTTATGGCCTCCTTCATGGACTTGGTGCAGATGTTGACGATGGTAATGTTCGATTGGAATGGCTGGAATGTAGCACAGCTTATTGACCACCATCTCGGGATCGATGGTATCATATTCGCTCGGAAACTGAGCGCTCGGGCTCTTCATAGTAAACACGTCAACGGGCGAACGCTTTGCTGCTTCAGTGAGCTCTTCCTTCTCACGCTTTCGCTCTTCTGCGTCGCGGTCGAACACGTCTAGATGCACTTCGTTGTCAGTGATGAGACGAAAGCCTGCGGGATACATTGCTCCTGGCCACGTTGTCGTAAACTGCTCCTCAAGCACATGCAAAGCCCCACTTGTCGAAACAGCGAGCACGCTCTGTCTCAAACGATCCCACGCAAGTGCCAACACACCGTCCTTCACACCAGCATTGTGCTGGGCCGTTGTTTTGCCGTGATTCGAGGCACGATGCCACGTGAACAGACCGTTTTCACCTACGTGTCGATGGCGCACCACAGGCGTGCCGACCACAAACTCCTCTCCACCACTAAAGCAGCAAACTGCCCACGGCGCACGCACTGCACCGGTCGAGTGTAATGCCACCTCACGCACCCCTAGTGAATGGTCCTCCGTCGCAGCAGCGCATGCTGCATCACGCGCATGCTTTGAGGTGCCAGCTTCTACAGCTGGATCCATGGCAAACTCGTGAATGCCTTTTGAGCTGGTCAGTAACATGGCTGTCTCGCGTAGGTTCACGCGAAGATCCACAAACTGGATGACCACGCTCAACTTGAGGCTGTCAAGACACTGCAAAGTAGCAGCGTCCAGCACAGCCAGCGTTGACTTCGACGTGGCGCAGTAAATGCGTTTCCCGGATCGTCCGAAGCGCGCGCAAGATGCAAGCAAAGGGTGTTTCGAATTGCTCTGAGGCGTCGATTGCGTGATCTCTTCATTCTCCAGCGGCACACTTTCCAGTACCGTGCGCATGCCCGACACAACGTCCAGTAGTACCGGACGGGAGTTCCAATGACTCACAACGACCAGCTTCGGGTCACGGGGATGGGCACTTAGTGCGGTGATCGTGCCGTCAAACTGAAACGCCGACACGAGCGTCGCGGCCTCCACGTTCCACACACACAGCCTCGCTCGTCGCGTTGATTTCTCTTCGCAGCCTGCAAACAGCCACTGCGAGTCGCACGACCACGCGCACTGCGTGACGACTTTCAACGCCGTCTTTGCTACGCGAAGGTCCATGGACGTCAATAGCGGACCTCCACTCGTCGTCTCTTGCCTCTCCTCGATCCGCGCACTGTCTGCCTCATTATCCACCAATCTCTCCCGCATCAACGTCTTCGTCTTCTCTTCCTCTTCTCCTTTCTCGTCTTCTCCGTCCTGTATCCTGCCTTCCACTGACCCGTTTCCAGCGACGAGACCCTCGTTCAGCCCCTTCTGCGGCTCTGCTCCCCCTGCATCCATCTGCTTGACCGTCCCATCGCTCGGTCCGTCCCTTTTTTCCACGTGCGTCACTGCCTCGCTCGTCGGCAGCGCAATCAGCGTCGGGTCCAACTCCCGCGTAATCACACGGATCGTCGTGTTGTCCCAAATGGTCACCCGGCCGTCCCGCTCGCCCACGGCCAAGAGCGAGTGCGGGGCATTGAGCGCCAAGCAGTTGGCCTGCTGCGTGTCCTCCAAGCAGCGCCAGACCGACGTCGACTGCGACAACAAGTGCTTCTGCAAGTAGTCATCGCCGTCTTCGTCTTCGTCCTCGTCCTCGTCTTTGTCCTCATTGTCCATGTTATTGTCCGCTTTGTCCCCTTTGTCCTCTCTGTCCTCATTGTCCTTATTGTCCTCTTTGTCCTTGTTATTGTCCTCTTTGTCCTTGTTATTGTCCTCTTTGTCCATGTTATCGTCCTCTTTGTCCTTGTTTTTGCCCGCTTTGTCCTTGTTTTTGCCCGCTTTGTCCATGTTAGTGTCGGCCGTGTGGGCTCGGAGTGTGTCGGGTTGGACGTGGTCCACACTATTTGCGGCGTCGCGCGCCTGTCTCTTGTCGCCATCGGGTGCTCCTGTCGGCGCAGTCTCGTGGATCGATGGGATGGGTGAAGTCGTCGCAGCGGCTGTTGAGACTGGTGGGACGGTAGAAGAAGATGGTGCAGAGGCAGCGGATGAGGACGTAGAGGCAGAGGATGCAGCAGCTTGTGCGAGCTGCTGTCGCCGTCGCGTGTCGCATTGCCGCTCCTCGGCGCGCACGACCCGCCGGAGCGCTTGGTTCCACATTTGTCAATGCGATGTCTCGTTAAGTATCCACGACAGCCTCATAACGCTTTGTGCGAGGTCAAAAATGATAAAAAGAAAGCAGGAGTCGTGCCGTTATCCTGTACACTAACGCCGGTTTGCTAAATTGCCAAGTCTAGTGTGTACATAAATTTGCTAGCGAGCGATCGTCATACCGTCCACGATCGTCATACCGTCCACGATCGTCGGCATCATCATAGCTACAGGATCTTCTCGATTTGGCCACGTCGTCCATGTCCCATATGCCCACTTCTCCGCTTCCCTCTATCTGTACCATTCCCCACCCCCTTTCTCGGCTCTCTCGTATCGATCATATCCAACAAAGAGCGCCAAGACCAACAACGCGACCTCCTCATGACGGCTACCGGACGTCTCCTCGCCAAGAAACTATCGTACCCGACCGTGCGCCGCGCCGACGTCGTCGAGCATCTGCATGGCGTGCAAGTGGCCGACCCGTACCGTTGGCTCGAAGACCCCGACGCTGCGGAAACGCGCGCGTTTGTGACCGAGCAGAACGATATGACGCAGGACCTCTTGCGTCATACCGTCCCCTATGTCGCCGAAACCAAAGCGCGGTTGACCGATCTCTTTAATTACGAAAAGTACACGGCCCCGCGTAAGTACGGCTCAAAGTACGTGTTCAGCAAAAACGACGGCTTGCAGAACCAGAGCGTGCTGTACATTCAAGCGACATTGGACAGCCCGCCCCGCGTGCTCTTGGACCCGAACGCTTTAGCGACCGACGGGACCGCAGCGCTCGCGAGTCGCGCGTTCTCCGAGTCGAAGTTGAACGACGGAAAGCTCTTTTTGGCCTACGGGATCGCACGCGGCGGCTCGGACTGGCAGACGATCCACGTCCTGGACGTGCAGGACGAAGGGACGACAGTGCTCGAAGATACGGTCGAGTGGGTCAAGTTCTCGGGCATTAGCTGGACACACGATGACAAGGGGTTCTTTTACTCGCGGTACCCACCGCTAGCAAAGACGGTACAAGGCGGTGCGAAGAACGAGGAGCACGAAGAGAAGGAGCACGAAGAAGAAGCTGCAGTGGAGAAGGGGACCGAGACGGACGCAAACATGAACCACCAAGTGTGGTTCCATACGCTGCACACGTCGCAGGCGCAGGATAAATTGGTGTACGCGTACCCAAGTGAGCCGACGTTCAACGTGGGAGCTGAAGTCTCGGACGATGGCAAGAAGTTGCTCCTGTACGTGCACGACGGGTGCAAGAATGCCAACATGGTCCATGTGGCGGACCTGCGCGACTTTGACAGCTTCTTGAAAGGACCGAGTGACTCGACGATTGCAGTGACGAAACTTGTGGACAACATGGACGCCGCGTACTCGTACATTCTCAACGACGGAGACGTCTACTACTTCAAGACGAATGCGGATGCTCCACGCGAGCGCGTGGTGCGTACGAAGCTGGTGGACGGCAGTGCTACGCCCGTGTGGGAAGAGGTGATCCCTGAACAGCCGGATGCGATTGTGATTGATAGCGTGCACCCCGTGGCGCCCAATCTGCTTGTTGTGCAGATCGTGAAAGACGTGCACAACGAACTGCACGTGTATAACCTCGATGGCGTGTTCCTGTACGAGATCCCACTGCCCAGTGTCGGCACGGTCGGGGTAGCAAGCAAACGCACCGAGTCGGAGCTGTTTTACCACTTCGTGTCGTTTCTCTACCCGGGGTCTATCTTTCGCATTGATCTGTCGAAGACGGGAGCAACGTCAACCACAGCGCCTGTGGCTGAAGTGTTTCGTGAAACGACGGTGAAAGGTTTCGACCCCAGTCAATTTGAGGCGGAGCAAGTGTTCTACCCGTCTAAGGACGGCACGAAGATTCCCATGTTCCTCGTGAAGCGTAAGAGTGCACCGAAAGATGGTCAATTGCCAGTGTACCTCTACGGCTACGGCGGCTTCAACATCTCGCTCACGCCGGCTTTTAGCGTATCTCGACTCGTGTTTGTCCAGCACTTTAATGGCATGTTGGCGCTACCGAACTTGCGTGGCGGTGGTGAGTACGGAGAGCAATGGCACCAAGCTGGCATGCTGCACAAGAAACAGAATGTATTCGATGACTTCCACGGCGCTGCCGAGTATCTTATCGCGGAAGGCTATACGAACCCAGAGAAGATTGCGATCCACGGCGGGTCCAACGGTGGTCTGTTGGTGGCGGCGACCAGCAACCAGCGCCCTGATCTCTACCGTTGTGTGGTAGGCGCAGTGGGTGTCATGGACATGTTGCGTTTCCACAAGTTCACCATTGGTCACGCGTGGCGCACGGACTACGGCGACCCGGACGTGGCGGATGACTTTCACTACATTCGGCAGTACTCGCCGCTCCACAATGTTCCACGCGCTGATAGCCCCATCATGCAGAAGCTTGCCGAGCGTGGTGGGTTTCCGTCAGTACTGCTAACTACTGGTGATCATGATGATCGCGTTGTGCCCCTGCACTCGTACAAGCTCATCGCGGAGCTACAACATCAGCTCGGGAGCTCCGAGGCACAGACGAACCCGTTGCTGATTCGCATCGATACGAAGTCCGGTCACGGAGCTGGTAAGCCGACCACCAAGATCATTGAAGAAACGTCTGAGGTGTTTGCCTTTATCGCGTGGAACCTTGGTACGCCATTTGTTGCGTAAGATGCGGAGTGTTTCCATGGGGTCCGCTACTTCTACAAACACGAGAAGAGATCAGGGACGACTCATTGATGGTAGTTTGCATGATGTTTGCTTCTGTTGCCAACTTACGAGCCGTCTCAACGATGAGCGCGCGGGTCACGTCCCTAACATCGAGCGATAAATACACATGGACGCATACTTTTACATACGAGAGTGTCGAGCGGTACAAGCACATGTCAGCAGCATCGGTTCCATTGTCGTCTCAGAGAGCTTCAAGGCCTTCTCTCGTAGCATCATCAAGCGCCGCTTTGCATGCCAACAACGCATCCGGATCGCACAGTATGCTCACAGGTAGACTGCCTTCCATTTGGAGCTGCTCTCTACTCGTGGGACCGAGCTCGTACGTGTTCGCGCCTTGAACGCGCATCGTACACTCCATAGCCTTTTGCAACGTCAAGAATGCGTCATTGATCTCGTCTTTCGTGAGCGAAGCAAACCCTTGCTCCACACCCGATATCAACTCCGCAAATCCAGACATCGACGACACGGGCGCTGGAGGTGGCGAGGCTTTCAATGCATCCAGCATCGGTTTGAACAGAGCGCTATCCATCACGACGAAGTCCGGGGAATACGGTGGGAGGGCCTGCATCTGGATGTTCCAGCCGTGCTTCCGTCCTTCTTCAGCAAAGCCGGCGTCGCCTGCGCACCGAATCTTCACACTATCTTGCTGGATGTAGATGGGACCGTGCATGAGATGCACCGGCATTTTCACCCGAATGGCCGGGATCACTAGCTCTGTGATCATGCGCTGCACGTCGTCCTTCGTCACAGCCTCCAGTGCAACAAACGTCCGCTCTGGCGATGGTGGCACGTCTGCCTCCTGTACCTGCGTCACTTCCCGCACGAACGGCCATGTACCGATTTTGCCATCAAAGCACTCGTTCTTGTGCAGATCCCACTGCGGTCTCGCCACTGCTGCCATAAACATGATCTTGGTCTTCTTGTCTCGCGACAGGGCAAACCGCTTGACATTCACGTGCACAACGTTGTGCATGTCGTCAAATAGCCCGTTCAGCCGTACCTTGTCGGCGCAATACCGCAGTCGATCCAGCTTGTTCTTGTCCGTGAGCGACGGCTTGATCGAGTTGATACAAGGGCTGCCGTCCTCTTTCAAGAGCTCGTAGAGCGTTGTCTTGGGAATCCCCACTGCCATTGCCAGCGCGCGGATCGAGCCTCGCTGCGACAAGGGGATCTCTTTCACGCGCTTGAGCTCAGCCGACCAGTCGCGTTTCCGGCGTCCGCGATGTCCGACTTTTCGTGACGCCACGTCACACACTTCGTCGCCATTCTCGAAACTCTGCACCGCTCGTTTCCACAGCCGAGAGACCGTGCGCCGGTCCACTCGAAACTCCGTGGCGGCGTCCGTGACCGCGTGGCGCGCGAGCTTCGACGTGCCGTCAACGCGTCGCTCGAGGAGGAAATCGAGCATCGAGCGTCGCTCGTCGTACGTCAAGTTCTTGCTCCCGCGTTCTTTCCACGCGCTTGTTTTCTTGCCAGAAGCAAGAGGAGGGGCTGGCGGAGCTTCGACGGCCACTGGGGGTTCGGACAGCGACGCGGGGGCGCTGCATGGCGCCTCGACAGCTGCACAAGGCGTCGCGAGCTCGGGTGTGGTCATGAGGGGTCTTGCAATTGGTGGACGAGGCACTTCGGGCTGGACGCAGTCGCGCTTCGACCTTCGCATTGGCTAATAATGCGCGAGGAGTGTGCCCATCTCGTGTGGTGCACACATTGCAACTTCAACATCGCGCCCAACCGGTTTTTTATTACCACGTGCCGTTACGAGCGAGACCAACAGCGAGTAGCCCGTCACTCTTGTGAGCTGTTCAGAATGCACTGACACGCTGCGATTGCGTCGCGCTGGCAGAGTACGCTCACAGGAAGACTGCCGTCGGCTTGCAAGCTCTGCTTGGTCGCGTCTTCTTGCGAGTCAAAGTTATTAGACCCACCAGC
The DNA here is from genome assembly GCA_947650285.1 of Hyaloperonospora brassicae. Classification (NCBI taxonomy): domain Eukaryota; phylum Oomycota; class Peronosporomycetes; order Peronosporales; family Peronosporaceae; genus Hyaloperonospora; species Hyaloperonospora brassicae. The sequence goes on along the minus strand of CANTFL010001315.1, from coordinate 510,767 downwards.
CAGCATCACGCATTCCATTGTCTTTTGTAACGCCAGAAACGCGTTGTTGATCCGTCGCTTGGGCACGGCAGCAAACGTGCGCTCCATGCCCGCGATAAGCGCTTCGACAGGCGACAACGGCGTGCAGCCACGTTGCGATGGAAAAGTCGCTGGATAAATACTCTTGAGCAAGGCGTGACTTAGCACCACTAGCTCGGGACTATGCGCTGGTTGGTATTGCACGCGAATGTCCCAGCCGTCAGTGCTGCCGTGCTCGGCTACAACGGGATCATCAGCTGTCAGTCGCATCTGCTGATTGTCCATTTGAATGAAGACCGGGTCGGTGCGCAGCGCGTTCGGCATCTTGAGCTTGATCGCTGGAATGACATGGTGTGTGATCATGGCTTGAATCTCCGTCTTTGTGACCGTCTCTAGCACGCGAAGCACACGTCCGGTTTTTGCTGAATCCACAACACTCGGCGCACTGACTTCAACATCCGTTCCAGTGAGCGTAAGTTCCCCAGTCGCTATACATGGCCACACACCAAGCTTGCCGTCAAACTGTTTCTGCCGACCGGTATCCCATTGCGGTCGAGCGACAGCGATCAGGAACATGACTTTCCTCTTCTTCTTGTTCGTCATTGTCTCAGCATCACGAGCACCCGGTAGCAAACACCACTTGGTGTTGATATGCACGACGTTGAACATGTTGTCAAACACGCCGTTGGGCTGCATCTTTCGGTAACAAAAGCGCAGTCGCTCTCTCTTGTTCTTCTCCGACAGTGCTGGTTTGATCGTGTTAGCGGTCGTCGGCTTCACTTCCGATCTCGCTTCCTCATTATCGCTTTTGCAGATGTCATCAGTCTCGTAATTGCGTAGCAGACGAAACAATGTGGTGCGGGGAACGCCCACCGCCGACGAAAGAGCTCGCAACGAGCCGCGCTGGTTCAGGGGCAGCTGCTTGACTTGTTCCAGCGCCGTCGAGTAGTCTTTCCTCTTGCGTCCACAATTGCCTCGTTTCCTCGACAGCACTTGCCTCATCACAACGTCAATAGACGAGCCACTGTCGAGCGCGAGCTTCATGAGGCTCCAAATACGGGACACGGTGTTCCGATGGACTTGGAACTTGTCGGCAGCAGTGGCAATGACTGCTCGCGGCAGACGCGACTCGCCCTGTCGATGCTGGAGCAGGTAGTTGGCTAGGACCAGTCGCTCTTCGTCCGTCAAGTTGGGTCGGCGCCGACCCTGTGCCTTGTCCTCGACGGCCGCTGCCATCTCGCACGGATCACCTGCAGGCGCTGGCATGATCCAGGCGCTTGAGATTGGTTGTTGACCGGTTTTCAGCCAATAAGCAGTCTCGGTCGACAATGTAGTTTTGACGAATCAGTGGCGACATGTGGCTGGATCGAAGTGCGTGGTGTGGCGTACACATACACATTTACCCACACTTACGATCGATACGCCTCCTCCTCGTCCTCCTCCTCCTCCTCCGTCTAGACGATGCTCAAGTACCAGAAGTGGCTCACTGCAGGCGTCGCGTTGCTCGCGCTGTGGCTGTTGTTGCTGCAGTATGTGTCCAATCACGTGCAAAACCCGCGTGTGTTTTCGGTCGTGAAAGCGCTGCCCGTGTACGCAGTTGTGTCCTTTGGCGCGTACTCGCTGGCAGTCATCGCGTTGTCCGTCATGGCAGTACAAGACTTCCCCGAGGCGTCCAAGGAGCTGGATCAGCATGTCGTCGAGGCCAAACTGGACCTGGCGAAGAAGGGGTTCAAGTTCTAGAGCCACGACGGTGCAGGAGAGGGACAAGAAGAGACGCCGCACACGAGCGACTGGACCCTCCTGGTAAAACATGCCGGTGGACGGCCTGACCGACGCAGACATAATGCGCAACTGGGACGACCACTTGGTATGACCGACGAGCAGATTCACGCATCGTGTTGCAGCAGTCACGGTATCGACTGCTTCGATCGACGTCCAGAGCGCCAAGAAGAGATGTACGGATAGGGTCGTACCGTAGCTGTGTGTGTGTCATGTCGAGCCAATCAACCACAAAAGTGTTGATGCACACACCGTACCGTTATGTACCGTACACCTTCGTTCCATACCATACCGTACCGTCCCATACCATATCGTACCGACCGCCTTGCACCAGGTATTGTGTGCCGGACGTAACCAAAAACCGAGCGCGCCCTTAGGTACGATACGCGTGAGTGGATCACAGTCCAGAGGCTATTTAACTAGAATCCCATCGACACCGACACCGACACCGACACCGACACCGACCACCCCGCCGCCGACCAGCGCCAGCAACAGCTCGTCGCTTCTCGAGCCGCAAGTGCGCGCCAAGTGTGCACCCGTCCACCCCATCGCTTGCACGGCCTCCTCCTGATCCTCGTCTTCCTCTTTTCCTCCTCCTCCTCCTCCTCGTTCTCCTCCCCCCTCCCTGCCGTTGTCATGGGCGGCGAGTGTGCGCCGGATCATTGCCGCGAGTGCGGAAGCGCCGACGTGGTGACGGACTTCAGCGCGGGCGACGTCGTGTGCCGCGGGTGCGGCATGATCCTCGGTGAGCGCATTATAGATGATACCCCGGAATGGCGAACGTTTGCTAACGATGATCGCGGGGGTGACTCCGCTGCGAAATCCAGGGTCGGTGACGTAGCGGACGCGCGGCTGGACAGTGTCTCGCTGTCGACGTACCTGGTGGACTTGAAGAAAGGTGGGGGCGCCGAAGCAGGCGGCAAGCACAAGCGGCCGAACATCTCGTCCGAGAGTGCCAAGGTGAAGAAAATGCAGCGCACGATGACGCGGATTCAAGAAGTGGCAGACTGCCTGTCGCTGCCCAAGAAGATTGTCGAGATTGCGCTCGACGTGTACGCAGAAGCTGAGAAGCAGGGCGTCAACATGCGGGGACCCGAGCGCGAGAGCATGGTCGTTGCGGTGCTGTTTATCGCGTGCCGAAAAGCCGGCAATGCTCGTTCGCTCAAGGAGTTTGAAGACGCGTCGGGCGTTCCGAAACGACGTATTGGCAAGTCGTTCATGAGCTTGCAACGTCGGCTGGATCTCGAGGTCAAGCAGGCGACAACGGGAGAGTACGTGCAGCGCTTTTGCTCGAGACTCGGTCTGCCAAGTAAGACGCAGGTGATTGCGCATGCAGTGGCAAAGAAGGCAGACAGTTTGGAGCTGTCGAATGGACAGCCGCCTGTTGCAGTGGCGGCTTCGGTGATCTACCTCGTGGCCGCGTACACGAATGCGAAGCGGTCGATTCAGGAGATTAGCGACGTCACGATGATTGGCGAAAAGAGCATGAAGAGAGTGTGCAAGGAGCTGAACAAGAGTCGCGTGGTGCTGTTCGAAGGTGTGGTGATGACGTAGACGACTGTGGGTCGGGACGCCAAGAGAGGCGTTGTGGCAGCAGGAGTGTAGATCGACGGCAACAGGACAAGACCTTGTCAGGAAACAGCAGGAAGAAGAAAGATCCACGATACACTCCGGTTCGTATCTATTTATCGGAGCCCGCACCTCCCATGTGCATGGTAAGCCCAGTCAATCGATCGTTGAAGTATTCGACACTTGCGTTGTGGACAGCATCTGACCGACCACAGGTGTTCTGTTCTTTTACTCTTGTCCGCTGCTTCCAGGCCATGTGCGATCGAAAATAGAGAGCGTGAAGTCAGACGGATGAAGGACCGAGTTGGACGATGCCAACTCTTTTTCGACTGTGGCTGCGCTGTGATCGTCGGCGAGTTGGTATGATGCCACATGACGGCTATGTTTGTGTCGATACACCGCATCGACTTCGGTTTCATTGACGTGAGAGCGACGGCACTTCGGATAGACGATCGCTTCGAGATTGAGTAAGCAGCATCAACGTGACGACGGGCGCTTTGATATCCGTCACTCGCACTTCCTTACAGGTCTCATCAGCATTGTAAGAGTCGGTCTCGCGCTTTTTCTGATGTATGACAGCCACAGCACAGAAGGTCAGGTACACCGCACGATGACGCCAACTTGATTTGTTTGTCATGAATTGAGAGGCAAACAGAAATAGCAGCAACAATTGATATGGTCGAGTCGGACCAAACTTTTGACACGGCCGATTTAACGAACAGCGACGTTTCTCGTTGTGTGCGCTTTGCGATGCTAGCGACCGCTTTCCGTCGGTTCGATACCACGATGGCGAACACGGGATACCGGCGTATATGTACCGACAGATCAGTACAACTGCCCGCAATGCTGCGTCCGTTAAGTTCGGCTGCCGTCGGAGCACAGCATCGTACTTTCCCGACAAGTCGATCGCAATCGTTTTTGCAGGGATAAACCCTTTTTTCTCGAACACCCGCGTGCCGACTACCTGCGTTGCATAGTCAAATCAAGTCAAAGACCAGTCAGTCGACGGAAAAGCGCCCAGTTCCAGCGCTTCGCTGCCTGCTCTTCCCGTTGGCCGGCCGCTCGCTTGACCATGTCTACTGCTGCACGCCGTCGGTTGATGCGCGACTTTCGCAAGTTGCAGAACGACCCGCCGTCCGGTGTCTCGGGCGCCCCCATGGACAACAACATCATGCTCTGGCAGGCCGTTATTTTTGGGTACATGTTGCCGCAGTTTGCGCATGACTGTACCCATTTATAGCACCCCTAACCGCGTGTTTGTTTGTTTGTGTGTGTGTATGTGGTGTTTATGTGCACTCTGATCTTGTTGGTTATTTTCCACGTTCTTTTTTTGCTTGCACACATAAATGACCAGACCCGACGACACGCCGTGGGAAGGTGGGACGTTCAATCTGACGCTCGAGTTCAGTGAAGACTATCCGAACAAGGCGCCGACCGTGAAGTTTGTCACGAAGATGTTCCATCCAAACAGTACGTGCGTCGTACCGCCTTTTGTTGCCGCAGCAAGTTGTCGTGTTGTGACTGACTGAAACTGCTGTCACTGCTTCTGGTGCATCGCTCAGTCTACAATGACGGTCAGATTTGTCTGGACATTTTGCAGAACCAGTGGTCGCCGATCTACGACATCTCGGCGATCCTGACGTCCATCCAGTCGCTGCTGTGTGACCCGAATCCGAACTCGCCGGCAAACTCGGAAGCAGCGCGTCTTTTCCAAGAAAATCGACGGGAATACAATCGCCGCGTGCGCGAGATCGTCGAGCAGAGTTGGCAGGCAATTGCATAGAACGTCCATGTCGCTGCACGGATCGCACGGACGGAGTAGTCGTACGCACTGTTTTTACCAGTCGCTTTTGGTCGACGCAATGGGACGAGAATTTGCTGCAGTGAAGAGTGCGTGTCGTTCTTGTTGCGGCCTTGCCCCTGTTGTGTCTTGCCTGCTCGAAGCAGCTGACTGGCAAACGAAGGAAGGAGCGCGATGTGCGTGACTGGTAGCAGTGCACAGTACGCCGTGAGCGAGAGAGGTGGGAAGCCGGGGACAATGGGATGAAGAAGTGGTGCGTGTAGGAGGAAGGGACGACGAAGTAGGTCGGACTCGCGAGCGAAAAAGCAGGAGAGGTGAAAGTGAAGTAAAGATACCATTCGTTGACTGCTTGCTGTCGCGTGTACTTGCACTGGATGTTGCGTCACTGGCGAGCGAACGGAGCGTCCTCCGAGACCTCCTCGACGCTGTCGAGCAATTCGTTGGATTGTAGCTGTACCGGGTTGAAGCACAGTTTGGTTGTAGATGCGCTGATAGAGCCTGTAGTGGCAGCAGCGTTTATCCCAAAAGAGGACAGCTGAATGTCGCAGCCCAGGTCTCGCAGCGCGGCGTATGCTTCATCGCCACAGCCCCGGTACTGTTGCGCCTCACGAAGCAGTGACTCGAGCTTTGGCTCATCGTGCAAAAAGCGCGAGCGTAGTTCCACATTGCGGGCCACCATGTTGCGCACCGCTAGACTGGCCTGGCGCAATACAGACACGTCCTTGTCATGAACCTGCATGGCTCGGGAGATCTGCCTGATCGCTCCGAGCTCGACGAGCGCGCGACTGTTTTCTGGGGAGCGCAGTGCAACAGCTGCTAGTGTAGCGCACGCGTTCTGTTGGATCGACGCATTGGGCTCGTAGCGCCGCATGATCAGCAATGTCTGTTCGACGCATCCAGATTGCAAGATCACACGCTTCAGCTCGTCGGCAGCCGCCACGTTTCGGAAAAGTTTGATGCAGCGGTTGGCTACCGATGCACTGTCTCCATACTCTCGCATGACTTTCCGGACAGTGGTCAACCCATCCAGGTCAGCGATCTGCTGGCAGTTCTCTTTCGTCACGGCGACTTGTGCAAGCACCGCAAGCCAGTTGACCAGCAGATCGAGCGACAGAGTTGATACTTGTGCTGTGGCGCTGCGTCCACCGCGACGCAGAATATCTGAACAATACGAAATCACATCGCGTTCGACAAGAACTCGAATCGTGTCCTGTGCCTGCGAGAACGTCGCACGGGGATCGTCGTTGATAGTCAGCACACGTAGGCACTGCGCTAACGCCATCGACATCGCCTCATCGCCATTTGCTTGGTCAAAGTAGCTACATAGTACTTGGACACCACCCGTCTTGGCAAAATGTGCTTTGTTGCTCTCGTGCTTGCTACAGGCAGCTTTCACCAGCGCCAACACGCACACGACCGTCTGCTCTGCGTCCTTCCACTCTCGTTGTAACACTGTCACCAGTCTGTGCATACCTGCAACACCCACACCGTCCTGGTTGTCCCTGTTTTCGGCGCACAAGAGCACCAGCAACGTACTGCAAGACGCTATTACAGCACCAGAGTCCGTGTCCAGCAGTGTCAGCAGCGTATCCACTGCACCGTTCCGTCCTGACACGACACGGGACTCTGGAACAGTATCACAGACGCTCTGTAGCTCTGCAACCACATCCAGTACGTTCTTGTGTGCCTTTTTGCCATCTAAGCATTCGCGTAGGTCCGCGAGGAGCTGCTGCAGCCGCTGAGACAGCGGCTCTTGTCCTCCTCCACTGGTCTTGATGATGTTGGCAAGATCGACGCCTTGTGACTCGAACTGGCGCACTGCATCGGCCGTTGCTTCCTCGAGGGACATGTCAAAGTCCGCGACATTCTCGGCCACGCACTCGTCGAACGTCGCTTGCAATATCTGCTTCCGCGGTGGAGCCATATTGCAATATTTGCAGTAAAAAGTTGCTGAAGCTCCTTTTTGTCCGTCTAGTGCAAAAGTTGGACCACAACGTCAAGTTTGGACAACACAAACGTCGACGAGATCGGCCATGGCGGTCGACGCAGTGGACGCTGACAATGCGCTTGTCGAGGGCATAGCATCGCTTGAACAGTATCTAGACGATCAGGAACGCTCTTGCAATCAGCTCAAGAAGGTGCGGGACGTGCGGTAACGCATACATTGCGGCTGGTGCTCTTTTTTCGGGACGTCGGGGTGCGGAGCTGACGACAGATGGAAGTATACAGGGATTCCTATTGCTGACAAAAGCCAGGATGCTACTTCCGCCGCACACGCTGAGTGAGATCTCGTACCACGAAGAGAGCGAGGCGTCGATTGTGGTGACAGTGGACTGGGACGGAAAGTGGCGACTGCAAGACGCGTCGGAGGCAAAGAGGCAGAAGGTGGACGAGAAACGCAGAGGCGCGACGCTCGTGCACCGTCGAAAAGCAGGACCGAGCAACGAGGAAGCGAAACGAGATGGTGCAGAGAGCAGCAAAAGTACAGGGGTAGACTCGGATACGCTACTCTGGTTTAGTTCACTTCCGCCAAGTGATCTCCGCGAAGCGAAGAAGCAGTTTTCGAGTGGTGAGTTGGTGTTTCGTGGCTCTGACATGCACCTTATCGTAACGTCTCCATGCGTGACTGTTCTTACACGTGCAACCTGTCTTGCACATCTATAGGATTGCAAGCTTTGCTGGTGGCAGCAGCTTCTGCGCAACAGGTGCAGAAAGCGGTTCGTGATGTCGCGACGAAGAGCAACGAGCTGTATGAATAAGTCGCGACTCCGACAGAATAAGCTGGTCGGACGTTGTTGCCTTGTCCGATCTTGTGTAGCCGTTCGTCCGTGCGCAAGCTGCTGTTTCGGTAAGGACTCGATCTTTGTCCGCATAGGTTTGTGTAAATTGCAGTCGTAGCTTGCACATGGCCGTCGAGTTTGAGCGCTCTGCTTTCCAACGGACGACGAGACACCAACGTGCTCGTTGTCAGTTCTGCCGATCAAACAGGTGCTGTATTCTGCAACGGCACAAGTGCACAGCAGTTAAAACGTGTCAGTACATCCGACATAGACCGACGGCCTCCAGCGCCAAAGCAAATCAAGAGAGTCACTGCTCATTGGCGACATCACGCGCCAAAGCAGTCGCTGAGGCACTCCACTCGCACCAACAGCTTCAACGTGAGCTCCTCACGCTCTTTCTTCCCATTGGTGTACCGCACTCCACAATGATCACTCGACGCCACGAGAGACTCGCCACAACCACAACAGCATCGGCCTCCTCGTCCTCCTCATGGCTCCCCATGTCGTCGAGTCCAGCGACGGCAGCACATTAACCGCTCAGCTCGCAAGCCGCTACTCGCGACCGGGAGGTGTCGTCAAGGGCGTCGTGCGACTCGCCACTCGTCAGCAGATTCCTGACGCGCACACGGAGATCGCATACGTTATCGCCCAAGTCCACGGCCACATTGCTGTGGACAGCAATCTCCTGACGCTTCCAGTGATGCAGTTGCCGTCATCTGGTCGCGCTTCGTCACTCACTCCAGACCAGTCAGGACTCGACCGTCACATGTCCAAGCACGACCTCCTGGACGACAGTCTGACCGCGTCATTGCCCGATGTACGCAACTTTTCGGGCGACACGGGCACGTGCATCTTCCGCGCTGCGCCGTCGGTGCTGCTCTCGGATATAAACATTGCACCAACGCAGTCCGAGCAGGAAGCTCGTGCCAGTCACAAGAGCCATGGAGATACAGCTGAGGCGGTGTCGTCTTCGCTCGAAGCTGCTCGGGAGGAGACGGCAGAGCGCTGCACGCGGGAGTTTGCCTTTGCGCTGCCCAAGAGCATGTGTCCAAGCTTCCGCGGCACTTCGGCTCGAGTCTTCTATCTGGTCTCCATCACAGTGCAAGCTGCAAGTCCTGGGAGCAAAGCAGTGTCGATACACTTGCCATTTGATGTTCATGGCCCCGAGTACAAGTTCGACGCCGGTCCAGTTGCTAGTGCAAGTGACCGAGAAGCGAGTCTCGACACGGACGAGCGTGAAGCTATGGCCGGCGACAAGAGTGCCGAGGGCTCGTTGAAGCAGCAGCAGGTCGCGGACGGCACCACTCGTGCTGGCCGACTTGCCTCGTCGGCAGCGCCAGCACCTGTCGGAGTTCGCAAAGGCAGCGAACTGGCCTTCGAGCTGCGTCCTTCACTCATGCACGGCCGTGTGGAAACAGAGCTCCTGCAGCGTGCACAGACGAGCATCTTTACGATTGGCAAAGACAGCAGTCACTTGGTGCGGTTCCTGCTGACGAAACAGGCGTACCAGCCAGGAGACGTTGTGCTGGGCATGTTTGACTTTACGCGTGCCAGCATCCCGTGCTACGAAGTATCAGCGACACTGTGCCTCGAAGAGATCCTGTCGACACGAGCACTCGAGCCTGGACGCGTCGTGCAGTCCAAGGTCTTTGGGAGCTTCCGTGAGCGCACGTTGGGCGTGCTACAGACGAACGCTCGCTTCAGCATTCCTTACGACGCACTGCCGACGATCAACACGGACCTCGTGCGCTTCCAGTGGCTGCTACGCTTTGAGTTCTCAGCTGGTGCTCCCGCAGCGCAGGATTTGAGCCCGAGCGCCACTTCGTCACGGCAAATGTTCCAATGGCAAGTACCGATCGTCGTCCAGCCCGTTGCAGCCACAGACCGCCACCGGCTCGCAAATGTGCCACACAAGCTCTACTCGGGCAGTCTGCGGGTCGCACAAGTATGTCAAGCGTCGTCGTAACGCAAAGGATGCAGAGGACGCTACACTACAAACGGATACACCGCTCTACGTCGTCGTGTCGCTCTCTGTATTGCCGAGTGGGATAAAAAACGTCAAGACGTGGACGCTGCATACAACATGGTCGTACCCCGTCTGCCATCAATGACGATCCACCACGTCAATCGTGTTCTGTATTGTCTGCTTATCGCTCGCTCGCTCTGTCTATTTATTGCTATGTAGGGGCTCACGTCCCCTGTGGAAACGAATATCGTCATGTTGAACCGACTCGCCGCGCGCTCTGCCTCACGTGTCACATGTTTGCGCGACGTTCTTTTTCGCACTTAAGCCGATCCCTCGACCGGCCGGAGGAGGTTTCCATCAGTAGCCAATTCCACACGCAGACCGAAAGATGGCGAGAAAGGTGCGAACGTGCGCGTCCCTTTTTTGCGCGACACGGGCGTCACGTCGGACCACGCGCCGGTCGTCCAATCGTAGGACGGGCGTCGGTCGACCTGGGGACGGAAACAGACAGTATTGACGAATGTATATGTGTGTGCGCGTGTGTCTGTGTGTCTGTGTGTCTGGTGGCTTGTGGCGCAGCGACGTGCGACGGAGATGAACAACGCCGAAGAGGCTGAGGAAGCGGAGGCTGAGCACTGTGCAGCTGCGAGCGCCGACGAGACGAAAGCGGATCGAGAGTCGGAAGTGCACAGCTCGAACGACAACAGCAGTGGGAGCAGCTACGAGGGCGACGACGAGCCGCAGACAGAGCCCTACCGCAAGCAGCTGGAAGAAGGAGAGCCGGGAACTGTGACTGGCCGTCCCTTGCGGCTGTACGCCGACGGGATCTTTGACCTCTTCCACTTTGGCCATGCAAAGGCCCTGCAGCAGTGCAAAGAGGCGTATCCGAACACGTACTTGATTGTTGGCTGTTGCAGCGACGAGATCACGCACAAGCTCAAGGGTCGCACGGTCATGTCGGACAAGGAGCGCTACGAGTCCTTGCGTCACTGCAAGTGGGTCGACGAAGTGGTTGAAGACGCGCCGTGGGTGCTCTCGGATGAGTTTATCGAGAAACACCAGATTGATTACGTGTGTCACGATGCGCTGCCGTACTCGGATACGTCGGGCGAAGCATCAGAAGGCGATGTGTATGCACGTATCAAGGCCATGGGCAAGTTTTTGGAAACCCGACGGACGAATGGAATATCGACGTCGGACTTGATCATTCGCATCATTGCCGAGTACGACACATTCATTCGTCGTAACTTGCAGCGCGGGTACTCTGGCAAGGACATGAACGTGCCGTTCATCAAGGAGAAGAGTATCAAATTTGATATGGCAGTTGACAAGGTTCGCAACGACGTGGACGGATTCGTGCACAAGTGGATCAGCAAAGCCGATGACATGCAGCACGGCTTTCTCGAGCTTTTCAGCAAGGAAGGTCGCCTGGTACGTACCGAATCTCTGTTTTGGCTGACCTATCCTTGTTTGTCTAGCTAACAGTGGCTGCATCCTGTTGACGTTTGTGTCTGCTGTACAGCGCACATCATTCCGCAAGCGTCGAAAAATCATCAAGGAGCGCTTGTCGGAACGCATGTCGGAGATGGCGCGTGAAGGGCTATGCTAAGCGAGACCGCGTGGATGTTGCTGAGTTCGCACCGCTTGCTCGGCTGGAGATCTCCGGACGTGTTCAGCAAGACTGGGTGTGCGCGGTTGTGGTAGGCTTGAACAGGGCGTTGTGCATTTGCGTTTTTTTGTACAGCAACTTGCACCATTACCACTGAAACATGGCACGAGTTGCTTTGCTTACACACTGCAAGATGGCTGTCACGTTGTGTCGTGTAAACCCAGACGACGAGTCTGCTGGTCAAGTCGCATATTGATGTACTCATGACGTAGCACTCCGTGGCACATTGTTGTGCACTGACCATCGTGTGATTACGATACTGTCTCGAGTGTATTTCTGGACCTGATCATAGGCTCGTGGATACCCACCGTTCAGTCGAGCCAGTAAGTAGTTCAGAGCCGATTCGAAACCACACGATCGCCAGTCCAGGCCACACCCAAATGACAGAGTAGAAGCAGTCCACGTTGCTGCGCTGCAACAACTCTACAACAACGTTTGTAGCAACTCAAGCACGCCAAAGCAGGTCACCCGCGCAACATATGATCGCTCGTATGTTGTCGACACAGTCGAAGAGGCAGGTAATGTTGCGCTTTGCCAGCCAATCCCATTGAGCGTGTCAAACCGAGAGCAGCAGCGATGGTCGATCAAGTGGAGTCGGCGGACGAACGTGCGCTGCGGCGCGAGCTGCTGGCGCTTGCGAAGAAGCGCGAGGCGCTCATCAACTCGAGTGCGTTCTGCTCTTTGTTCCCTACTTCGTAGATGTGTGGGCGTCCCATCTGTGTGCACCACTTGCTCATTTCTAGTGGCTCATTGTATGACAAATAGAACGTCAAGGCGGGAAGGCAAAAACAACTGGACGAGGAGCTGCAGCTCGAGGCAGTGTGTTTGCACGTCTGGGAGAGAAGACAACTCGTGGCGCCAGACAGGCGTTCGAGCGCACGGATAGGAACAATACGCGCGGTAACGCTTCGTGGAGACTGGGGAAGCGTGACAACGACGACAATGCTCGTCCACTGGGCAAGGCAGTAAAGAGACAGAAGTTACACTCCGCAGTAGCGAGACCGGAAGGTACGGGTCACCTGGTGGTGAGAGCGGAGACTAGCAGGGAAGCCACTACGTCGCCGTCGTCGGACGCTGCTCGTGCGCAGGAGCGGAAGCAGCGTGCGGTGGCTCCGTATGCGCAGAAGGACGGTATTGCACGCAGTCGGCGCATGTTTGGTGCACTGATGGGACATTTGGGCAAAGCAAAGCGGCAGATTGAAAAGGACACGGACTTGTTCAAACGTCAAGACACAAAGCAGCACGAGGCCGAGGAAAAAGAGAGAGCACAGAGCAAGAATCTGGAAGACCAAGCCCGTCAAGAGGCCGAGGTTGCGCGACTGGAGGCGTTGGTGGCGCGCACTGAACTTGATCGGAGCGAGCAGATTGCGCGCGCCAAGTTGGAGCACTTGCAGATGATTCGGAAGAGCGAACGCCAGTCCAAGTTTTTGGTCACTATTGCGTCACCACCGATCAACTATCTTCCCGCAAAGCACACGAAAGAGACGCAAGAGCTTGTTGCGGCGTCGATGGAAGCCCATGAAGCAAAGATCAAAGCTAGTGAACAGAGTCACGAAGAGAATCTGAGAAAGATGGAAGCCGAGTTTGCGACCAAGTTGAAACAGCTTCGGGAAGATCTGAAGGCTATCAAGAAGCACGGAGTTGAAGAGACTGCCGACCGGCATGCGACGAGTGAGAAGGAGGAGGATGCAATGGACGAAGGCGACCTGGATATGGACGAAGGGTCTAGAGAGCCCGAAGAGGTTGTGGAGCGTGGACAGGAAAGGGCGAGTGAGCATAGCGACGGATCTCCAGCGGCGGTAGTCGACAACAAGGATACCGTCGAGCAACGTGCATCCGATAACGAGGCGGATGAATCAGCGGAACCAATGAGTGCTGCTGAAGAGGACGATCGCAGGTCTCCTGTACGACTAGAGGTGCGCGAAGAAAGCGGGCGGTCGGCTTCACGTCAGGCAAATGCGGACGGCCCAGTCGTGGATCACAGCGATGCAGAGGCTTCATCTCCTAGTCGCGTGAATGAGGAAGACAAGGCAGTGGAGCTTGCGCAAGAGAGCTCGAAGCAGAAGACCGATGAACCCGTCCGAGTGAGTGTCAGCAACGAAAGCGAGACAGCCGAAGCTGCAATGAACGAGCAGGCCAAATCGACAAGTCAGTCGGGTATGGCTGCTAAGACAGCTGATGACGATGAGGTTCGTGCGGCCGTCAATGTCGATAAGCTGAAAGTTATCGAGCTGCGGGCGAAGCTGAAGGAGCGAGGACTTGACACAAAAGGGTTCAAAGCTGCGCTCGTGCAGCGACTCAAGCAAGCGATGCAGGACGACGACGATGCCAAGTAAGTTTCGTATTTATGGTAGCTAGCAAACGTACCATTGCAGTCGACCAACGATCGTGAGTGAACCACTCGAATTACGTGTCAATTACGTGCAACTCACCAACGAAACGAACTTACCAACGAAACGAACTTACCAGCGAAACGAACTTACCAAACAACCTGCCAATCGAGCTCACTTTCTACCTACGTGTCAGTCGATCAAAGGAGAGTCGCGATGGAGATCGTACGTGCGCGTTCGTCTGCTGCGTCTGCGTGTGCAGACAGACTCCTTCACCGGTTCTGACCTGCGCTTTTGCTCCTCTCTCTCTCTCTCTCTCTTCCTCTCTCTCTCTCTTCTATGTATCTCTCTTCTCGTTGCCGTTCGATGCTGTAGGAAATCCCGTACACGAGTCCTGTGGATCCCCAGCGGTACGGCTCGCTCACGGTCGCGCTCTTGCTCAATGGACTTGTGTTCATGGCGCTCTTCTTTACACGCGCTGTGGCGCCAAAGAAGAACGCGCTTGTCGAGCTGGTGCTGTCGGTCATCGGAGCATCGCTGCTGGGCTTTGGCTCGCTCTTCCTCTTCTTGTGGGCCGAGATCTACGTATAACGATGCAGTCGGACAGTCTCCAGGGGCAGAGAACTCTGCTGCCGGGACGTGGCCATGCGTCCACCTGCTCGGGCTCAGCTCGCTCTGGTGACAAGAGGCGAGACGGGAAGTCGAGGAGAAGAGTGCGGGGTCTCGTGACGACGACGATGATGGAGGAGGGGAAGGTGGTAGACAAGGCCGACATGGCAGGACAGTTGTCAACAAGCTGACGTTGACCTGGTGAAGCGGGCGCTCTTGCTGCTGGTGGTGCTGCTGCTGAAGAGTGAAAAAATGTAGATTGTTTCTTCCGTCGCTGCGTGAAATGGCTGCCGTGTGTTACATGCGTGTGAGCGTGTCGGTGGTGGTGGCGATGGCTGGGGACAGTACCTGCTTCCCATTCATTGCTTGTTCTTGTTCGTAAAGCTGTGCCCTTCCTAGGTTGGCGATGGCCTGCCACTTTCGCACTATGTGCTGTACTACACTACCAGTGCAAGCAGCCCCTTGCTACAAGAGCTCTTGTCTACTACTTCCTACAGAAGCGGAGCAGCGCATGCGCACTGCATGCCCACGCCGTATCCACCGCTTGGATCATGTACGATTTGGCTCCACTCTTCCTCCCGTGTTCTACTCGTTTCGCTGTCTTCTGCAGTAGATCAAATCATGAGACTAGACTGCCTTGGCACCGCTGCTGCTGTCGTCGTCCAAAGCCGCAAGCTCGTGCCAATACAACGAGAGCTAGTTGGCGCCAGGCATGAGGCTATAATAAACGGTAGTCACGAACTTTTGCTTGTAGCGATTGGTGATGCCGAGCACCATCATGCCGTCCTTGATTGCCGTGCAGTAGAGATGATTGAGCGCCACGTGCTGCGGCACAGGCAGCAATCGTCCATCGACTGTTGGCGGCGCCTACACGACAAGGCATCCCACACAAGACACACAACACACCAGTCAAGACCAGCGCAACAGTCTGCGCATGCACCACTCGCACGAAATGGACGTACCTTGTTCAGTATGATGTGCCGCAAGTGCGGCGGAAGTGGAGGGGGCTCTTTGGTGTATTCGTCAATCTCAGGAATGTACCGCGAGTACGGGTTCTCCGCGTCGTCGTCGTCGTCATCCAGTGCCTTGTTCTTCCCGTCAAAGTCCGACAGCGGAGCAAACTCCGACACGTCGACATAATTGTTCACATTGCCTTCAACATCGGCCATCGTGAGCTGGTCAGGTGCAAACCGCCAGTCGTCGTCCACGACAAACTTGTACATGTGCTTCCCCCGTGTCAGGTTAGCAATGTACGTAAAGTCATTGCCCGAGCGGTGCATGGGGCACTGCTTGTCCCATCCATTGAACGTGCCGGTGATAAACACATTGCGGCCGCCGTGCTCCCACTTGAACACCATAGGCACCACATCTTCGCGAGGCGCCATTGCAACGTCCGTCGCGTCGGTCCCGTGCCCCCTGTTTCGCTCGGCTTGCCCGTCCAACGGAGCTGTACCGGTCCTTTCTCCGTTCAAGTACGGCGCACCGTCCAGCGACGCGGGCGGGAGGTCCACGTCCATAGCTTCGGTCGTACTGTGCTCGTCGGCATCGCACTGCTGCTGCTGTTGTTGCTGCTGCAAAGCCGACGACGACAGCGACTGGGGCCGCGTGCTGTCTCGGGCAGTCTCCACGCAGCTGCCGTCTTCCCGAGTCGGCTGCTGGTGCGTCTTGTCGTGTCCTGATTGGCTGTAATACGGGTGCTGGTGCAGCGCAAAGGCGTTCGGATCGTTCGGGTCGGCGCCCAAATGTTTGGGATCGACGTCGTCTGCTTTGCTGCTGGCGCTGCCCATAGAGTCCGTCTGCTGCTGCCACTGCCACTGTTACTGCGTCTTTGTCGTCGATAGCGAGTAGTGTCCGCCCCCGTTGAGCGGTCGGACGTGGCGGTCGTCGGTCGGGTGCGAGGCGTGGACGGCGCTGTCGGTGCGTGTACCCACTCTTTTCTTCCGGCGGCGAAGCGGAAGGTTTGAATGTCGCGCGACGCTGGCGCAACATTTACTAGCGGGCGAACGAGGCGCAACTTCGGGGGCGGTCGAGTGTCGTGCAACATACGTCGCCCTTTGCAACTACGTAGCAATTTGCTGGTGGGTTTTTTGGTCCCCAGTGGGGGTACCGGTGACACGAGCGACTCGTATGTTGCGCGGCAACTTTGTTCAGTCGCGCAAGTTCGCGTTTCTAAACCGCGACAAGGGTGTGTCAATGGACTTGAGTTAAATGGGCTGCGCGTTTTTGTTTGTTCGCCACACACGCAGCATTTCGGATGTCAAAAACACACACACACATACAAGCTGTGATCTGCTTTCTAAAAGCGAACTTACCGGATGCACGCCGACGTATCCTGTCTTTTTGCAATCCATTGCGTGCAGTCACTATAGGCATCAAAATACTGACAGCAGCGATCGGGCTCAAACAACATGCTTGACGTTCCCTCGACCACATACATACAGCTGCCTACCACATGGCCATCTCATAAATCCGGATCAATCTCGACTGCTGCCACTTGCGTCTCCAAACAACGTATAGACTGCGGCGGGAACGTCTGCTTGGCGGCTGCAAATGTGAACGTCGCCGGCTGTATGAACGCTGGCGCAGCTTGCACAGCTGCTGGCATTTGCTCTTCGTCACCTCGATCCAGCACGGCAAACACGTTGCTGCTGCCGTACTCGAGCTGTACGGGTTTTGCCGGGCGGGTCACTTGGTTCAACGTCACCGTCGGCGCGTCCTTCGGAGCCTCCAGCGCAGCCATGAAGCCGTCAAAGCCTCTCACTTCACGCACCGCCATCTTCGGCTGCACGGGGTTCGCATTACTTCAAGAACAAGACAAGCAGCAGTACAGCAGCAACAGCAACAGCAACAGCAGCAGCAGCAACAGCAGCAGCATAAGATCAGAGAAACAACCGCAGCTTCACACAAAAACGTCAAGGGTCCAGCACCACGTACAACTGGAACGTCGGTGCTGCCACTACAAACGTCGATGGCGCTGCGGCCGTAGACTGTGACGTTCTGCTTTTAAGCTTGGCAGCCATACGCTCGTCAAAGTTGCGCCACTCGTTCGGTACCGGTGTTGTCGAGCGCTTGGCCAGTTTCATCTGCCGTTTCACATGCTGAGGATCGCTCTTGTCGACACGAGTTGCGACAACAGCTCTGCTCGCCGCATAGCAGCCAGAGAAAAAAGCAAAAAGTGAGAGATCCGAAGCCAAACCAGCACGAGCTTGACTAAGTATACAGCATCACAAGTATCGTCGGTACGACCAGACAGCACGTACCTCTTGGGCTTCGTCAGCGCCATGCACATCCCACTCTTCCTGGACTTCTTGCTACCGTCGCGCTTCTTGCCGCCATTACTCTTGGACCTCGATGCTGCATCATCCGTATTCCGTCAGCCCCAACACGACGCAAAAGTCATGTCAATACTGTACAACAACACGCTCGCGCTACGTCATGCCGCCGCACCTGTTGTCTTCTTGGCCATTGTCGCGACCCCCAACGAGTCAGGTTACAAAAAAAACCGACGACGTCAACCAAAACAACAACAACCGGTTCTCTCTCGCGTCTCGTTTCGCACCTGTCGCGAGGTTGCTCCACCGGTACTACCGTTTCTATCCACGACGTTTCTAAAACCCCGTCACGACGCGACGGTCGCAGTCAGACCAACCTCTCGACAGCAGCAGCAGCAGCCGCATCAGTCGCCGCCGCCACGTCTCTCTCTCTCTCTCTCTCATGGCAGCAGCAGATCAGAGCATGAGCCTCATGGACGGCACGTACTTTGTCGGCCGCAAGGAGATCTTGGACTGGATCAACGCGCTCTGCGGCGTGTCGCTCGCCAAGGTCGAGCAGACGTGCACGGGCGCCGTGGCCTGCCAGATCCTGGACGCCATGTACCCGGGCCGAGTCCAGATGAGCAAAGTCGACTGGTCGGCCAATAAGGACTACGAGTACATTCAGAACTACAAAGTCTTGCAGAAGGCCTTTGTGCAGCTCAAGATCGACAAGCACGTGGAAGTCGATCGGCTCGTGCGTGGCAAGTACCAGGACAACCTCGAGTTCATGCAGTGGTTCAAGGCCTTTTACGAGCGCAATGCGTCGGGGCAGCCATATGATCCCGTGGCCCAGCGCGACAAGGGAAAAGGCGGTGCACAGTTTACACACAAGTTTGGCGGCCGAGCCGCCGCGTTCTCGTCGACGGCCGCGGCGCCGATACGTCGTAAAGCCGGAGCAGCAGCAGCAGCCGTGACGACGGCGAGAGCTGGTGCACGGACCGCGTCCAGCGCCGGCACAACGACGACGGTAGCACGTCCTGCGAAGACGTCAATGGGGGCGTCACGTCGTCCTGTTGGTAGCACTGGGTCGTCTGCTAGCTCTGCTGCGTCTGCGGTGGACGTGGAAGCTGCAATTGCTGCAGCAACAGAGCCGCTGGAAAAAGAGCTCGAGGAGCTGGTTGCCAACAATAAGGACTTGATGAAAGAGAGTGGCGAGCTGCGGGCGATGGTACGTGTAATTGTTGTTGTTGTTGTTTCAACGAAGGGCGTCTGCATCGTAAGCTCACACAAGCCATGTGGGGGTGGCAGGTGGAAAGCTTGGAGAAGGAACGAGACTTTTATTTCCACAAGCTGCGGGAGGTTGAAATCATGCTGCAATCGACGGAAGAGAGCGAAACGAATCCGTTGGTCCAAGCTGTTTTCAAGGTACTGTACGCTACAGAAGAAGACGGACCTGAGGACGAGCAGGTTGCAGGCGAACCGCAGGACGAGCAGATGTAGATGCACTCATGACACTAGTGGTGAGCGGTCTTTGTGGACTGCAAAGCGTCGCTTTGTGAATCGTTGTAGGACGATGGGCTATGCATAAGTCGCATTGAAGACAAAGCAGCACGAGACGAGCGACAAAGAGACGAATGAAAATGAAGGGATTGGCGTAGCGCATGAGTTGCCAGGAAGGATTCATGAATGAAAGCCTGCGATTTGGAATGCATGCGTCGAGCGCTGCCGCCCTCGGTGCCATTTGCCGTGCAGATCATCGGCAGACCTGAACATTCTTCTTGCACTTGGTGTCGTGACCACCAACCTGCAATGCACACGGAGCTGTATGTAGCCGAGTGTAATCAATGAACTCGTTCCATGATATTGACAGTTATTGGATGTCAACATGAATATTCTCTTAGCAGAAAAACCGTCACAGAGGTCAACTAGAGCGGGTCAGATTGAGGGAACATTACGTTTATATGGTGACTTTTGGCAGTAGCTAGCTGCCAACCCACTACCCACTGCCAGCTATTTTTCTCTGTTTACGACGCGTCCGCTCTCTAGCTTTGTGCGCGCCGGAGTTCTTGAACTCAGTAGTCGACTCTTCGCTGCTGGATGTAGTAGTACTTGCGTACTGTGAGGATAATTGTGAACTGAGAAATATATTGACGTATTAACCACTACCACTGACATGCATTGTTTCCTCTCTAATGATCTTGCGTCTTCCCATGGACCTGGCATCATCATCGGCTACTACAACAATATATGTGGTTAACATTTACCTGGCGTGATCATAAATCACGTAAAGTGTTATGCGACAGCAACGGTCGATCTGCAACACTCCTCCTGACCGTGATGAGCTAATTACCTTGTAACTCGCGCTTCTCCACCTGAAGTTGACATCTTAGCTCCTCGAATATTTGACGCGGTAGCGGCTTGGTCAAAATGTCTGCAAGCTGGTCCTTACTGGCACACCATTTCACACTTACGAGTCATTTGCTAGTTTCATCCTTGATGAAGTGATACCGCAGAGCAATGTGCTTTGCAGCAGCTGACACCATCTCATTCTTCATCGTTCGTATCGCGCTTTGGTTGTCAACCATGATACTTGGGACAATCTTGATGCTGAGCAGTTCATGAAGAAGTTGTCGAATCCATCCACATTCAGAAACACTTGTTGCACCGGCGATGAACTCTGCTTCCATAGTCGACATCGCAACAACGGCTTGCTTCTTTGAACTCCATGCTATCGGCCGCCCATTTATCGAAAGGAAGGCTCCGCTCGTTAATTTTCGGTCGACTCGATCACCAGCCCAATCAGCATCGGACCAAATGTTGACCTCAAGTGTTTCAATTGAAACAGCCTCACTTGACTTCCAGTAGCGCAAACCACGATCCGATGTGCCCTTAAGGTAGCGAAAAATCCGTTTGATCAGCTCCCAATGGCACTTACGAGGCTTCTCGCGATGTCTTGACGCAAAGTTGGTAGCAAACGCTATGTCCGGGCGTGCAGAATTAGCAATCCAAAGTAGCGTACCGAGAGCTTCACGTACACGATGTAAATCCACTAGTTCCTCACTGTCAGCACCATTATAACCTGTGTTTGGATCCATTGGAGTCGTTACAGTTCTGACATGTTCCAGATTGAACGCGCGGAGGGCGTCACAAATCATGCCCTGCTGCGACAAAAAATAACTTTGCTGGGTTTCGTGTACTGTGATACCAAGAAATTTCTTCACTGGTCCGAGCATCTTGATGCTGAACCGTTCTTCCAGCTTCAGTGTGACATCGCGCAGCTCCTCCTCGTCATGATACGCGATCAGCACATCATCCACGTAAAGCCCAAGGAACATCACCCGCTCTTTCTTGTCGCGCTTGTAATAGATGCACGGGTCGAGTCGTGACTTACTAAATCCAAGTGCGATGATGTACTCGTTCATCGTCTCATTCCAGCAGCGACCCGACTGTTTCAGCCCATACAATGGCTTAAGCAGCTTGAGTACCTTGCTTTCCTCGACGTCCATCTCTCTTGGCGCCTTCATATAGATGAGTTCGCGCAACAAGCCCTTCACGTAGGCGTTTGGAACGTCGCCATGAGTCAGTCGTAGTCCAAGCAAGCTTGATAGTGCAAAAAATAAACGCACACTGCTCATCTTGATGACAGGTGCGAATGTCTCCGAGAAATCAACGCCGTACTTCTGGCTAAACCCTCGAGCTACAAGTCTTGCTTTAAAGCGTTCAACGTCACCATTAGCATCAAACTTGATCTTCAAAACCCACTTGCTGTCGACGATGTTTGTACCTTTGTTTGGTTCGTCGACAACCTCCCAAGTGCCATTTTCGACAAGTGCATCGAGCTCTGCCTTCATCGCATCGATCCAGTTCTGCCTTTCAGGAAGAGTCATGGCCTCTTTAACGGATCTTGGCTCTTTCACTCGTACAACCACCATTGCGGCACCATCAGCATATCTAGCAGGCATGGTGACATGACGACGCTCACGTCGTTCTGCTAGCGATTGATTTTTGCCAGTGTTTAAATCAACCCCAGATTCCTCGCAATTAGAAATGCTCGAGCCATCTTCACTTTGACTTGGTAGGCTCTCTTCGTCAGAGATGTTGTAGGCGGGTGCATCATTTCCAGCATTCAAATCTTTGTCGATACCCTTCTTGGCCGAGTCTATTGACTGGACGTGCTGCGATACCAAGATCTTTTTAGTACGCTTGATGTACACGCGATGACCCTTCACCTTATCATCATATCCGATGAATATTCCGTGCTCACACTTCTTTCGGGTACCCATGGACTTGCTCTTGACATGAACCGTGACCCTTTGTCCCCACTTTAGTATGCGACTAAGGTTGGGCTTGTGTCCAGTGAGGGCTTCAATAGGCGACATGTTTCCACCATTCGCACGTGTCGGGAGTCGGTTTCTTATCCATGACTGATGTCGTAGTGCTTCCGACCATAGGAACCGAGGAGCCTTGGCAGCATCAAACATCATAGCCCGCATGCCGTCAAACAAAGTCCTGTGGCGCCTGTCCACCTTTCCATTTGAAGTCGATTCGTCTGGTTCCGTTAGTTGCTGTCGAATACCGCGTTGTGCACACCACGACCTTATCTTGTTCGTGTCAAATTCATCGTCGCTCCGGATGACCTTCACTCGCACGTCATATTGTCGTTCGAATCTTGTAATGAATTCAGTCAGCAACGGAAACCAGTCGGACTTAACACGCATTGGAAAGACTTCTCCATAGCTAGATGCATAGTCAACGACATGCAAAGAGTGAGTGCAGCCTCTGTAATCGTGAGGCTTGACGTTTGTCTTAATGTCAACTCCAATTACGGCGCCAATCTCGTCCGTTGGTGCTGATTCGGATGTGTCTGTTTGGGCTTTAGCACCTCTTGTTTGTTTCCCCTCGCGACATGCAGCACAGTCACTTCTCTTCTTGTCAGTGATGTGTAAAACATCAGCCAATTCATGATTCTCGATCATCGCCACATCCTCAACGTTGACATGACCGAGTCGAGCATGCCATTCCATGATGCTGTCATCAGGTTTCGCTGCGACACTCGCAATAGCTGATTCGACTGCGTGCCCATTGAGGTAGCAAAGCCCATTGTCCCACGTCGCACAGCCAGCAATAACTTTGACTCCCGTGTCGTCAAGCTTCCACAGTGACGCTCCTTGGTCGGTAAATGAGGTATGAATACCTTTCTTTGCAAGTTGACCAATCGATAGCAGGTTTTTGCGCAGCCCTGGAATTACGTGCATGTCTTGCAACAGAATCTTGCTTTGATTTACGTTGACATTGATCTCCATCACGATGTTGCCACACGTGGAAGACCTGATGGTGCGACCATCTGCGATAGTCACGGACAGATTGCATGCGTACTCGTTTTGCAACGCAAATCCAGTACCGCATATGTGGTGACTAGCGCCTGAGTCCAGCAACCATTCACGTTCATCCCAGCTGGATCTGAATGCCGCCCAGCATGATGCGTACTGACATTCATTCTCTTCTGTCTTATGGATCTCGCGAGTTGTCTCCACAACATTAGCTGAGCCTGTTGACCTTTTCTTCTTCTCCAGAAACTCCTTCTTGAGTGGGCATGTTGAAGCAATATGACCCTCATCCTCACAGAAGAAATAGGCTCGCTTAGGATACTTCTTGGCTCCTCCTGCACTGTACGCATCACCAGATTCATGTCTTGACTTCCGCTGTTTCTTCTCAAACTTCGGCTTGTCTCTTTCAGCACGCTCGTACAAATTCGTCGCCCCTTTTGGCTTACAGACGAATCCCTTTCCGTTTCCTGTGATGGAGGTCAGATATCGTATAGCTTTCTCGAGCTCGATCCCGTACTCCAAGCTGTCTTGATCAATCTTCGCCAGCAAGCTTCTCTCCTCTGATGGACAAGAGTATGAGCAGAAGTATTCAAGGATAATCTTGCTTGGATTTCCATCCATACGGCTCGCCACAGCTCTCATGTACTCAATATGAGATGTCCACGTTGTGTTGGTTCTCTTGGGTGCTTCAAGTAGCTTTCCCAGTTGAGACTGACTCAGCTTACAGCAAAATCGATTCTTCATGGACCTGCAGACACTGTCGTAGTTGGCGGTAAGTCCTCGATCC
The DNA here is from genome assembly GCA_947650285.1 of Hyaloperonospora brassicae. Taxonomy (NCBI): domain Eukaryota; phylum Oomycota; class Peronosporomycetes; order Peronosporales; family Peronosporaceae; genus Hyaloperonospora; species Hyaloperonospora brassicae. The sequence goes on along the minus strand of CANTFL010001315.1, from coordinate 486,878 downwards.
GCGAGATACTTGAAATGGCCAAAGGCAGCACCGCGAAAGCACATCGCCATAGCGCTCAGTCGATGCTCTTCATTCCAGACTACGAGATCGAAGGTCTCGAGCGTATGTATTTGCACATCAAATTGGTACTTGAACGAGTCCCAATCTGCTCCAAGTCCTGAGTGTCGTTCTTCTCCGGTAAACTCAATGACCTTGAAGTCCTTCAATTTAGGTGTACCAACTGGACGGTATGCTGTAGACGATGTCGCCGGTGAGGCGGTGTGCATTGTCACATTAGAGTCGGTTTGCCTCGATGCTTGGGCTTGTCCTCTCAACTCGCGAACCTCTTGTTGCAAGGTTGCAATGAGTTGCATCATATCCATATGAGCATATGGAGTCATCGGCGTCTGATTATCGGTTGACAAAGATGAAGTGGAGGCCCTCCCTTTCCATCAGGTGTCCGAAACGATCCCATGTCTTCAAACTGGGTAGTGAGGTTTCTCGTTGGTGAGAAGATGTCATGACCTTCCTGTTCCCCGCTTAGGCTCATAACCTTTTCTCTGTTTACGACGCGTCCGCTCTCTAGCTTTGTGCGCGCCGGAGTTCTTGAACTCAGTAGTCGACTCTTCGCTGCTGGATGTAGTAGTACTTGCGTACTGTGAGGATAATTGTGAACTGAGAAATATATTGACGTATTAACCACTACCACTGACATGCATTGTTTCCTCTCTAATGATCTTGCGTCTTCCCATGGACCTGGCATCATCATCGGCTACTACAACAATATATGTGGTTAACATTTACCTGGCGTGATCATAAATCACGTAAAGTGTTATGCCACAGCAACGGTCGATCTGCAACAGCTATTCCCTATTAGTCCGCGGCCAACAATAGCACCGATCAATGCTAACGCGCGCAATAAGTGGTGAGCAAGAAGTCGGCACCAAAGTTGTAGGTCACTATTGTTGAAGTCAGCTTCGAGAAAAAATCAGGTTGAGACTTAACGATACAAAGTACAGCGCTCTTTCCACTCCACCGAGCTTGTCAAGTTCAATTGACTACGCTTCCTCTCCACGTTACCAATCACGTGCAGTGTTTGGACTGTCCTCAGTGAAGGTGGCTTAAACTAACATCAACATAGTCGTGTATCACGTCATGCCTAACAATACTATCGAGTTCGCTACCAGTCATTTCCATCCCTATTCAATGTAGCATGTACGATGAAGGTGATGTGATACAGAGTAGACCGCCTGTAGAGTATTCGTGCAGACGGAAGCTACCTCTCGGAATCTCCTTCCATTAATACTCCTTTCGGATGCCACACCTTGACGAATATCCTGAAGATGAGATACAGTTACTCTAGATTTGAAAGTTCCGCGCAGCTTCACCGATTCCGGGTGTCGGCAGCGACTTTGTCCACAAGTCCGCTTTTGTGAGACGCGACTCTACGAGGTGTGGTCCGATAATACCTTTTCTCGCAGAATCCCGAATAAACCACATTCGTCTCTCCACATGTTTCGCAGTGGTCGTAATTCCTTCACACTCTAGATTTCTGATGTCTGCTTGGTTGTACATAAGAATGTCGATGTATTCATCGACAGAGATCTCCATTTACATCACTTGCTCTCGCGACCCAGTCAGTTGTCTTCCGCATGTAAGACCGAGATGAGCTCGGCTTTCATGGCCGATAACAAGCCCCGGTCTGTTTCTCGCAGGTCCACCGAGCCACTATATGTGTGACGGACTTTCTTTCGACCGGCTACGTCTGCCGCAAAATCCGAGTCACTTCAACTATTTACCGTAAATGCACATTTCTTTATTTCGACCTTCATGTGTATGTTAGTGTCTTAAGTTTTCTTCGAGCATATTGCAACGCGTTTTGCCGCCTTCCAGTCACTCAATCTGGGCTAGTGTGTGCATCTAGCGGCCTTATGTACATCGAAGCTAATTTTGGATCTAGTACATCGAGCATTTTGGAGCAGGATACTTGCTCCCGACTAGAAATCTCTAATGCTCGGATCACCCTTTCGCCTTGACTTGTCGGCAAGAAAATAGCTCGATCTTCGTCACTGCTGTCGTCAGATGTGAATGGCATCTCACCGTTTGCTTCCGGCAGTCAGTGGAGATATACCATCTCTTGATCTTCAAAGTCCGACACATTGCCTACATTTTCGTATCGCTAAAGCCCACGATCCTTGTGAGGACTTGTCATTCACTAGGTAAATTGAAAACTAAATCAATGTAGGTCCTTAGTTCGCTACCCTGTGCTAATCTAAGCCTACCCTTCTAGATCCTTCTTGAAGCTTCTTCAGTGACGTCAGCTATTGACGTCAGACTGTGACGTCATCCAATGACGTCATACCTATCCCTTTTACTTTTTACGCTGTAATTACTACTTTACTCGGCCGCACGCACCTAGCGGCCTGACATCTCCCCGGACTTGACTTCGCGTTGGCCGTCTCGAAAATCTTGTACTAGTTGCTGCCAATGCGAAACGTGGCGGATGGATCTCTCGCGTTCCCAAGTACTGTCACACTCCGGGAGGCCGTGTCATTTAACTAGCCATTATATTTGGCGACTGCGCTGACGACGACTAAACAACCTTTCCACTATGTGTAGTTTCTCTCCGGTGTCTGGCTTTAATATAACTGGTGCTGCTCTTGGAATTGGTCGTCCAGAGAACTCGGAGGCATTTGGCTTGTATGGGGAGAGTAGGTCAATGTTAAATGAGGAGTGCAGTCTCTCCATATTTCGCGGTAGCTTTAACTTGGCTACGTTTGGATTGATCATCCTGGTTATATCAAACAATCCCATCTTTTTTGCTGCGAGCTTCGCTTTCTTTAGATCGATGTGAGCGTTCACTGTTCTGAGCGGTAGGTTCTTGGCATCCAACAGAACTAAGTCACCGACATTAAATATAATGCTTCTTCTTTTCGAGTCGTAGTGCTTCTTTTGCCTTTCCTGAGCTTGTTCCAGGTTTTCGCGTGCCTTGCGTACTAGTTTTTGACGATCTTTGGCAAACTTGGAGGCAAATGCTGAAATTGAATGTGAGCCCAGATCAGCGTGGTCTCTGTATTCATGCGAAATCAGATTGTATACCTTTCTCCTAGTATCTATTTAGAACGGGGTGAGCTTATTAGACGCGTTCACCGACGTAGCGTGCGCGTACTCTACCTTACCAAGTAGATTTGCCCAATTTTCGCCACTGTACGATACTAGGCAGCGTAAAGCGTCTTCCAACACCAAGCTTTGGCGCTCTGTTTGCCCATCTGCTTGTTCTCTATGAGCGGTCGTCATGCTTAACTTGACACCCATTATATTCATCAGCGATTTCCATAAGTTCGCCTTGAACTTTGGATCCCGATCGCTGATAAAAACCTTCGGCAACCCATGATGTCGGACTACAGCGTAAAAAAATAGGTCTGCGGTGTCTTTCGAATCGGCAGTCGTATATTTCGGTGCATAAATCGGCCTCTTTAAAGACTTGTCTACGACGACGCAAATAGCATCATAACCTTCGGACACCGGTAGCCTAGTAATGAAGTCCATGGACACTACTTCCCAGCATTCCACCAAAATGGAAATAGGAATCATAAATCCGTTCTTCCGCTGGCTGTCAGACTTCCATCGAGCGCATGTTTCACATGTCTTCGCGTAATTATGCACGGTTTCCAATATCTTCGACCAGTAGTACCATTTCTTTAGCTTCATGTAAGTTCGGTGCACTCCTGGATGTGCCGCTGTGGCTGCATCGTGAAACTCGTATAGAATCTTCGTCTTCATTTCTGGTATGTCTGGGATGCATATCTGCTGCATTACCTCATCTTATTTTACATATATGAGTCCTTTGTCGATGATGAAGTTGTCATGCGATTGTTGAGTTCTCCAGATTTTTTGGAAAAACTTGTCTGTGCGAAATCCTTGCTGGATCGTTTTCGCACTTTGACACTGAGATGGGCGCGCACCACGTGAAACGCGTCGTTGTGGATTTGCTCCTGAGCGATTCCTATCGGACAACAGTTCCCCCGCAACCCCACATCGTCAAGTAAGAGGTGTGCGCTTCGAGCGGAATGGGCCGCATGAGAGCGTAGTGAACCATGTGTTGCTGCAAAAGATGAGAGCTGAGGGCACAAGCATCCGTAAAGTCATGTACGACGTGCGACAGATCAGGAACTGGGCACGTAGGAACAGCGAGCGCGCTAGATGGATCTCCAGACACGGCCGGGCGAGATCATTCGTCGGCCACGACGTTAGACCGTCCTTTAACATGATGTAAGATAAAGTCGAACTGGGAGAAGAACGTCAGCATGCGTGCCATCTTTGGCGACACTTTAGGATGGTGGAGCATCCATTTGAACGCTGAATTGTCGGTGTAGACCGAAAAGTGTCTTCCGTGAAGATACGGACGCCATTTCTCGAAAGCAGTCTTGATTGCTAACAGCTCTTTCTCATGAGCTGGCCATTTCAATTAGTGGGGGCCCAGATGTTTCGAATAAAACGCAATGGCGTGGTCGTTATTATAGATGCGCTGAGAGAGGACACCGCCCAGGCAGAACCCATACGCATCCGTAGTGACAATAAAAGGGTGCGTAAATTCTGGCAGCTTTAGCATCGGAGCCTGCGGAAGTGCGAGTTTTAATGCGTGAAATTATCGCTGTTGATCCTCCCCCCAGCTCCAGCGAGCATCTTGCTTATCTAATGCTCAAAAAGGACGTGACAGCTTGGCAAAATCGCAGATGAAGCGACGGTAATACCAAGCGAGTCCGAGAAAACTCAGCAGCTCCTTGCGACACGTCGGCTCCTGAAACGTTGCAATAGCATCGGTCTTCTTTGGGTCGACCCGCAGACCTTTGTCGGAAACCAAATGCTTTAAAAATGCAATCTCGTTACGACCAAACGCACATTTGTAGAGTCGAGCATAAATCTTCTCCTTGCGCAACACGGCGCATACTGCTCGGACGGGGTCGACGTGATCCTCCATGGTACGGGAGAAGATACATTTGTCGTCAAGATACACCACGACAAAGATTCCTAGCTGGTCGAACAACGTGCGCATGAGCCGCGACCAGACACCAGGCATTCCGGATAAGCCCATGGGTGCTACACACCATTGATACGTTTCCTTTTGGGTGCGAAAAGCCACATAGGGTCGACTTGATGGTAAGACTACCATTTGATGGTACCATTGCGCAAGATCTAGAAGCGTAAAAAACTTACATCCGACCATGCGGTCGAACAGTTCCTCAATCAATGGCAAAGGAATTTTTGCCACGACAGATATGCTATTAACATAGCGGTAGTCAATCACTCACCTAATGGGGATCTTGGAATTCCCGCTGCGGAGCCATTCGGCGCGTTTAGGGAACCTTCCGGTTACAGCATCCTTTTTGGGAATCCCAAATATATTTGAGACCCAGGGAGAGTTGGACACCTCGATCCATCCTTTCCGTATATTCTCCTCTACAAATCGTTGGAGAGCGTCCTGCTCCACTTTCGATAGACGGAAGGGGGAACTAGAGCTCGACACCGTATCAGGCTTCATTTGTAGCGCAAAGTTGACCGAACGCGTCGGAGACATTACCTCTGGAAGTTGTTCGGGGAATACGTCTTTGTATTCGTCTAGTACTGGCTGTAGCTCGGGCGGTATCTCCGTATGGTCTATGGTGGAAACCTTTAATTGATAAATTACCTCGTAGGCCCCGCTAGTCATTTTCGCTTGGAAGTTTGGACCATACACGTCTTCGAACGTCGTATGTGCCGCAACTTCAATTTGTTGCGTACGCTAGTTGATCTGGGGGTTGTACATGGTAAACCATGGTTGACCAAATATCAAGTCATGTGTATCCGGTAGATCCCATTCCGTAAATTTTATCTTAGGGAGCTCCATACCTTCGATTCTAGCGGTATCCTCCACCCGCTTTGTGGGTTCACTCAATGTCCAGGTACCATCAAAACACCGTGCTTGTACCATCTGTTTGCTGAGAACTTTGGACGCCAGACCGGGTTTGATTATATTTGTTGACGCTCTTGAGTCAATTAAAATCTTGACGGGTTGATTACCAATAACACCATCACGAACGAATAGCCTACTTTGCGCTGGTATGTCCGCCCCGAGCTACTTGAGTGGATGGCAATGGACGGTACCTCAAAATTCCTTTGTACCTCCACTACATTAATAGTGAATCGATCGTAAACACTTGTGTCCTCACGGCTGTCCTCATTTTTGACATACTGTCGATGTACATGGTGTTGATATTTTCGTCCGGAATTCGTGTTTCCTCGAACAGAACGTGTGGAGCGCTGATGACATTGTGTGGAGCGATGATTCGGACTACCGCATTTGAAACACAAATTTCGGCGACGACATTCGTCTTAGAAGGAATCTGCACGGTGCTAACGTCCATTGGCTCTGGGCCAGTGTTTGATTGATATCGACGACTATTGTCGTATGACCTGTACCTAGGTTTATCGTGTGAGTTGCCCCGGGAATACCTCGGTGGATGAGAACGGTCAAAGTTCAACGCAACAGTAATAGCGCCCGACAACGTTGTACAGCGATGGTACTGGACCTCTTCTCGCGTGCGACCAGAAAGTCCGCGTAGGAAGTACATAATCTGGTCCAGTTCGCTCATGTCTTGGACTTGAGTATCCACGTGGCGAAACTTGCCCACATATTCAGGGAGGTCTTTGCAATCGAGATCTCTCATATCATTCATTTCTCTACGCAGACGTTCTTGTAAATCAGCTGGAACGAATTACCGTTCGATTTTGAAGAAGAAGTCGTCCACGGTTGTGATTTACTGCTTTTGCATGACATACCACTGAGCAGCTCCTTGCTTTAGTGTGCCCCCCCAAAACGGCTAGTATACGTAGAGAGAGATCTTGACACTTCCAGTTCAATCCTCTTGCAAAGAAGTATTGCTTTACTTGCTCCTTGTAGAGGTAGAACGATTCGTCCAATCTGCCACCATACGTCGGAAGCTTTACACCTTCAAGCTTGATTCCGATAATTGTGTGGACCTTTGAAACTGCTCTAGCAACCGAGATTGTTTTTCCATAGTCGCAACCATCGATTGAAGCAGTTGTGCATGCTGATCGGAAGTCATTGGGGTGGACATTATGGCACGGTACAGTAACTAACTGATATTAACGATTAGTTGATTGTACTTGGCGGAGCTGTGGTCTTGGTACTTCTCTTGATAAAATTTTATCCGGGCTTCAAGGACTTGTTTAACTTGGCCGTCGGTTGTTGGCGGGCGAGCACGACCTTGTATTCTGGTGGTCCAGAATACGGGACTCGGGCGATTTTGCTCGTGTGCTTGGTAATCTCGCGTGAGATGCGCAAGCTCACAGTGATCTCAAATCTAAGTAAGTCACTAGTGTGCGCCACAAGCCGAGTCTTGATGTGTTTGCGCGGGTCGGAGCGTTAAACCGTGTCCAGATGCTTCTCGAAGTAGACAAGAATGCGTCTGGTGCGACGGATTGCTTCCAGTAGGTCCGCACGACACTTGTCGGCTGCGTCCGGCTTTGTCACGGATAGCTGTGCCAGCGAGTCGTTGATGTCTAGTGGCATAGGCTGCTCGCGCGGGTGGCGGGATATGAACCGAAGTACTAACCTTCCGTTAACCAAACTGACTTATTTCCGAAACGAGTCGATTTATAGTCAATAAGACCACGACCTCGATAACAGTAGCAGTGATAATGGCCCGGTAGGATTTACAGCCAATGAAAAGAAGTCCCTGCCCTCAAAAAGATTGTGACTTACGATGAATTCCCCAGATCACTGCTCTTAAGCGACGACGGCGGTTACTACGGCTACGAGGGCTACGACGGCTACGACGAAGACGGCGGAGACGGCAGTGACGGCAGAGACGGCGGGGACCAACAAGTGCTACCAGATGTGAGGACTTGTTATTCACTAGGTAAATTGAAAACTAAATTAATGTAGGTCCTTAGTTCGCTACCCTGTGCTAATCTAAGCCTACCCTTCTAGATCCTTCTTGAAGCTTCTTCAGTGACGTCAGCTATTGACGTCAGACTGCGACGTCATCCAATGACGTCATACCTATCCTATTTACTTTTTACGCTGTAATTACTACTTTACTCGGCCGCACGCACCTAGCGGCCTGACAATCCTGACCAGAAAGTTATCGGCTTCACGAGATCCTTTATGGAAAGCACTTTATAACGTCAAAAAAAAATTCCACTTAGTTTTAGGAAGTGACTTGCAAGCGGTTCACGTATTAGATGACTACGCTAAGCTTGCTTCTGTGGTATTTCAAATAAAAATGCGTCAGGCACACACCTGCTAAAGCTAGCGTCCACCAGCTTTGCGTTCAGTAATTTTCTTCGTTGCCGACCCGTTTGTGTGGTCCCTAGATATCTAGCTAAATCTAAGTGCCAGATATATAGTTGCCACGGACTTCAAGCTGTCTCAGATTCTTAGGCACGTTCATCCCATGAGGTATTACAACTCAAGATACACAAGCACTCCTCCTTGACAGCCTTCACACAGGCCATCAGGGATGTCGCCACGAATTTCTCAAACTCACCAACGAATAGAAGCAACTAGCATACTCTTTTCGGAACCAAACTCTATTTCCACAGCAAATAAGAACCATGCTCATCGCCGAAAACTGCTCATTTCCACAAGCAACTAGCATCGCCACTAATTGCTCAATAAGCGTCACTGAATAAGAGCATCATCATTTCCAGTAGCAAAGGACGAGATTTAAGACCTATTTTTGCTTTTCTTAAAGCTTCGAGTCAACACATAAGCTACGTATTCGGCCGCGTAGCTCTCAAAAACCTCAGTTGTGATCTACATGCAGCTAAAATACTATATCTCGCAACAAATCTATGAGTGCGCGGTGAATAAGCGCGTGGTTGCCGTTATTGAATTGCTTTTTCAGGGTCAATACCGTGTCTTTCTTACCTGTGTGCTTTGACAAGCAAACGGTGGGCATTATCCTTTGCCTTTCGTTTACAGAACGTGGATGCGTAGTACATTTGACTCTAAACAAGGCCGTCAAGTGATGAAGTTATGGTCTGCGACGTCTTTGCTTATCGCCATTAAAATGCGGCAAAAAGTGGTGCGATGATCGATGTAATTATAATTTGACGATTTAAAAGCAGTCACAGGAGTCATTTAAACCTTACATTAGAGCATAACACACTACTCACGAATTCGACCGGTGCGCCTATGCCTACCTTTAGTCAAAACTATAAAAGTTCCTTTGTCAGAGATGAGATTTATAGCTTAACGAGCAACTCCGTTCTATACAAGAACACGACTAACGAGTCTGATTGGTTCACTAAACTTCTAGTCCTGATTCGAGGAACTTTTACAATTCAGAGAAGCGTCCGCACAAAGCGATGAAGAATATATGCCTTTCCAAGGATTCTTAACCTAGTGTCTAAGGACGCCTGAACGAGGCATGTGTCTTATTCAGATTAAATGCGATCTGCCATTCCTTTCATTTTGTACAAAGATAAATCCTGCATGTTTAGTGAAATGTAAAAGTTTACCCTCTGCTTTAGTAAAACCAGAAATGTGTCATTGGTGGCTCAAGCGACGCTACTCAACAGTAAGGGTAAACCGATACATGGTACACGTACCCATGTCATATATGTACAACTCACAGTGTACCAGCGTTACACTATCTTTTTTTGCAACGGTGGCTTCATGGTCTACTTGTATTGCAACGCAGAATGAGCAATTTGCACGAGCCTTATCGGTCGGATGTTTGAATATAGCCGCGATTTATTACAGTGTAGTGATCGCGCTATAGTTCGAGTGAGTCAACCTTGTGTGAAGGTTTCAATGCGTCCCCTTCTACACACCTTGACTTACTTTAGCCTCGCTCTGTACAATAACAGACATCAACCGTCTCCAGGCCGTTTTACGCATCCGAATCCACGAGCGCGCATAATGAACACATTGTTGGTCTTCTTCACATCGAAACAGGCTAGCCGATGTCAATCTTGGTGACGCCTCTGTGGAACCCTCATACGAAACTCAAAACCCTTTAGCCTCCATAACATATTTAGTAGTAATGTTTACTTTCTACTGTCTCCGCTAAATCAGCATATGTAATTCTCCATGTGTTAGCTTTTCATCACTGTGGTTACACGGTAACTATTCTACATTTTTTAATTCGCAATAACCGTCTTTGGATGAAAAAACCGCGTCTTACAGTCCTCTGCGAATTCGAGCATAAAATACTATATCCTAGGGGGCGGCCTAAGGCTTGAGCACATGTCAAGGTTTCAGTAGCCTTGACCATTTATCTACTCATCCGCCGCAATAATATAATTTACCTAGCCGATTGCGCTTTATCTAACCTTATTCCGCGGACACGTAATTTTTATCAGGTCAATATCACCGCAACTGAACTGTTTCATTCCCTATCTCGCTTGTCCCGAAAGTTTTACAACGGCGGCCTTAACTATGTTATTACTTGCAGCTCGGTCTCCGTAGACTGTGCAAATCGTTTCTGCTCTCACCTTAGCTCAAAAATTTCGAACTCATCAGGTCTGGATGCTAGTAATAATAGTATCATTGCATGTTAAGAATATTGAATAACGTGATCATGGAACAACTTGTTGAACCAACCGCACGCCTCGATCACCACGACCAGGTGCAACACTTTATTCTGTCTAGCTGCTACTGATTCTAATAGCGGCTGGAATCATTGCACACTATACCTAGTATTAAATTGAATGACAAACTTATGAAGAATTTTGTGCGTGGCATGCTAATGCTTCTGCTAATCCTGTAATCTCCACATTAATGGTCATAACACCGCTCAATCATTCCAGTTACATTTCGTTCAAAATCATCCACCTTCATTTTCTTGCTCCATGTATCCCGCTTTCTCTTTCGGCAAAGGGGATGTCTCATGCAAGTTTTTTTCGTGGGACCTGAAATCCCTTTTTGACCCTGATGAAGTTAGTAGCCGTATTTCCACAAAAGACGGATACTTAACTAGAGCTGTCTTGAGTCTGAACCCTTCAAATTATCAACTATGTGGCAGCGCATTCTACGGTGCAGACTCCTGCTGGTGCCTGGAGGTGGCACGTAGTGCTGGTGTAGCCTTCGATGCAGCACATGTGGTATTCCTATGTTACGTGCCGTCCTTTTGTATCCTGCTTGCATCACCCGGAGTACGCCTTAGATGACATGCTCGATGATGGAGACCTTTTTGTACTCGTCACTACAAACCACGCCATTGATATGTTGCCCCTGGCCTGTTGACGACCCCAGCACACTTGTCTGCTTTCTCAATTGTACACCTTTGCCTCCTTGTGACACCTCGAGTTGGCATTCACTCAGTTAGCCCGCCAGTAGGTCTACCAGCTGTTGCTCGTGTTTTTTCTTCCTAGGATCTTATACATTCGTCCCTGTAGACGCTTCGCCCTTTCGCAAGTATTTCATATCTAATTCCTCTCAGCGGGTTCCATCAAAGCAATGGGATTTAACGTTAGTTTCATTACGCTTTACAGTAGAAACATCATTAACTATATGCAGGGGTGCCATTATTTTGTCCCATATCTATAACGCTATCTAGTCTTCGCCACTATACAATTTACGTAAACTGTAAGATAGGGCTTGCTATGTTGTGATATGAACTTAGCCTATAATGTAGTATTTCTCGCATAAAGCTACATCTCGGTAACTGAATCATCTAATATGAGGCACACCGTTAGAATTGAGACCACAATGCGCGAGAAGAAACGAGTTTAAATCCAAGAATGATCTGAAACGATGGTTTATGGTCGCGAAATAGGTAGCGTGTAAGCGACACAATCTGTGCAAGTAGTATCGCAAGAAGAAGTCGAGACTGGTAGAAGCGGGGAACAAGAAGTAGTTGTCAAAACTCGCACCATGCTAGCGTTCAATCGTCGCTTCACAATTATCCACGAGCACTCTCGAAGATGCGTGCTAAGGCAGTTGAAGTAGCAAATAACGACTCATGTCATGTAATGCTAGTTGTCAGCTGTCAGCTTCGGCTGCACAAATTAGCTTGGTAGGAAATAAGCGATAGAGGGGCTACAAGGATACACAGGAGAACCAAATAGTCACACAATTCAATATTACAGCACTAAAAGCTTTCTCGCTGAATTTGGCACCACTTCTAGCGAGCAGTAGTAACATGGGAGCTCTGTGTGTTTTCTCCGCGAGCGCTGATAACTTATAGGTTTTGTTCACTTGCAATAGAGCCTTAAAATCCATTTGCCCAAACAATATAGATACGTCGACCAAAGCCGATGTGCCAAGCGATCCTATTTTAATAACTCGTTGCTATGACCTTACAGAGTTGTTTCGCTGCTGGCCAAGTGTAGGATACACAAAACGTCAGAGTTGTTTCAATATGCTAAATTAGATTTAAGTCATCGAAACTTACCGTGTCAGAAATTAACCCGTCAAAAGTTAATTTGGTGGGAGCTACTGTAACAGTCTGAGCCATATCCACTATACAAAGGTCAAATGCGTCAATGGCACTATTTGTAGTTACAAATATTACATGATATATACCTTTGCCAAGTAACTATTGTAGAATTCTTGTCGCTGAACTTGAATTTTGGCACTTCTTCACCTATAGTTGATACAAGCCATTATGTTGACCGACTAAACCACTTATCGCTGCTAGACGTGCGCAATAGGTGGGGAGATAATTTTCATACTTCGTATTGGTATTTTGCTTTTGTTGAAATTTGATACAATATATTATAGTTCATATACTTCAACTATAAATTGTAAATCAAAAAGTAATTATTTCCTTCATGAAGAATGAAACGGGAAACACTTCTTACCAGTTGACTATTTAGCCCTTGTATTTACTTAAATACAAGGGTGCGTGATACCGAACGTCACGTACAGCTGGGCGATGGAGGAAGAAATAGAGAGGGCTGAGCAAAGAATGCTCAAAGTAGGGGGAAGTAAAACTGTATTCAATATAGCTATGCTTCCTGTAATCAACCTTTTTTATCTTACTTCAACAATTGTAATGCCGCAAACTCCTATGTAGGTTTTTCGCTCACCCCATGCGAGCGCCTAGCAGCGATTGGTACTCAATTTTTATAATAGCATGGCCTACATCAACCAGTAAGCGGAGCGATCTTGAATATTACCCGTGGAGGCAATATTCCATCAACGTTTCTTTATCCAGGTAATATCGATGAGCACTTCAATAATGATATAATTCACATTGATATTTAGGATGTCATAGACATGTAACGGGATGGCCCCGTTTCACAGTACCTTTTGTGCTAAACTAAACCTCCTCTATACGTATGTGCACGTGACGTTTTAAGGCACCTACTTACACTATGTTAAATGTAGGTAGATTGTATTTTGTCAGTACAAGCGTCGGCGCCTCCTTCACAGCTACCCGCGGAAGCTATAACGACTACTTGACGTCAATTGGTACAGCAAATTTAGAATTTGCTATCGTAGTATGTGGGTCGCTAGATCAGGGGAAAAGTCATGGGAACAAGGTCATAGAATGTTGACGGTTATGATGGGCGTTGTTGCTCATGGACGATTTTCTAGCGATGTATACCGACCGTAGTACGCGATTGAGAGGGATGGCGCATCTCACTCCATTCTACATGTATATGTAGGCCAGGCATGTCTGGATTCGGTCGTGTAATATACATTGGCTGTTTTTCTATTTTTTTGGAATTTGGTACCTCAAGTTTACTTTATCATCTTGTGATGTACTATATATATATATTTGCTCCAATTTCTATTGTCTTAATTGTTTGGTACGTTTTTATCCAGCAAAACTCTCGAATATTTTCAATGAGAAGGAAACTGTGCGTACTGAGCGAAAATCTCCATGAAAAACACTTCTATCTACACCACATGTCAGGAAAAACGTTGATGAAGAAAGAAAGGTGATGTATGAGCTTTTGCCAACACATTACTCTGATCCAAACTGATGTTAACTGAAAAAGATTTAGCAAGTTTCTGCTCAATAGAAGAGTCATCTTGTGAAGTAGGAGGTAGGAACACTCTTGTTCACCATGCATTACATTCTATACAATAGCAAGAAAAATCACCGCCCGCACTACGCCGTGAATGCTGGCGCTCCTCTCAGTGTGTATTCATTTTCACGAAGGAGATATAAAAATCAATTAAAAAAGGTTAAATTTGAAAGTATGGCATGCATCACTTCTTTCCAACTAGGAAACAAAGGAAAACAGCGAGAGAGACTAAGTCGACTACCCTGATAACTCTCGAATGACACACTTCTGCAGCTTTTGATGCTAAACGTGACAAAAAGAATGAAATCGTACTTCTAATTTTTGACGGCTGCTAAAGGCGACGATGCGATCAGTAAACAAAACTCCACTCTTTCACATGATTGACTTGTTCTGAACATTACTGATGCCCTATAGTCGATTTTAGATGATAAGCGGGACTTCAATCTATCCTACTATAGCTGATCGCGATTAAAATATCCCTTCTACCCGGCACTGGAGCAGATAGTAACAGCTTAAGCGCTTATGCAGGTACCATACCTTGTCAATGATCGCGAGAATGTGAGCAACAAGAAGCTAATAGCAAAGGGAGATTTATTGTTTATCTCTTATACATACAAGCAACGTTCTTGTAGCGCGAGGAGAAACACTTGCACAGAAAACACATTTAGCCGTCATGACTCCTGTCGACCCCTTCAATCATCAACCATAAGTCAGAGGTCGTACAATACTTGAAGTCACAAGTCACTCCCGGTCTCTTTTGTCGATTTCAGGCACTTAGACAGAAACGTGAGCTTCATTTTACAATAACGAGGCATTGATTATACTCCCCGAAACACACGCTTTCAGTAATCACGCGTCTTGATGATCGTTACTTGTACACTTGTCACTGTGGTATATTAGTCAGTAAAAATTGTGGTAATACACTATCATCGCAACAGCACACCAGTATCGCCGAGGTAACTCGAATATTTGGGCTCTTGCGTTATAATATAACGATATCCCTTCGCAGTTTGCCCCTTCGGGTCTAGTTGTGAAATTTCGCCTAAACGATGTTTCGCAACCGTTCCTCCGGAAGTCCGGCTAATCAGCATCTTTAAACCTATACATCTCATGACTTCACAACAACGAATATGAGACCCCGCTTTACGCTCTTTTACAGGTCACCGGGTGCAGTGTAGATTCGACTGGAAGAATTTAGGATTCCTTGGCTGAGGCCCACCGTACTGTCCCTCGACAAGAATTGACCGATGATGTATATGGGGTCACGCGCTTTACTCTCGACAAGTCTTAGCGTGGCTGGTAGCGAGTGCCCAATACGGAGTGACTTAACTTCTTGGCGCTACCAGTCAAAACCTCTGAAAGCTATGCCGCTCGACGTTCGACGTCAGGCATAATCTAACCCGCTTAGGGACTTACCGTGAAGTGCAAGCGTGTCTTGGACTTAAAAATTCTACTCTGTATTGATTATCTCTTATTCTCTTTAGTGAAAAATACGTGGGTCGCTTCTATTCCCTCTCCTGTCACCTCTATTTAAACGCCTGGTCGAATTATGGAAGGTCTTTACACCGTCTGACTCGTCGAGGTTTAGACTCGTCGAGGTCGCATGCGTCGAGGTTTATACTTTTCGAGGTCCGGCTCATTGAGGTTTGATTCCTATAGGTCAGACTCGTCGAGGTCCGACTTGTCAATAATTATGCGATTAACGTATATTTTTCAGGAGCGATTTCGCTACATCACATCACCACCAGTTGCTGCCTCACTTTTGGTGAAGATGTCGTAAGTACTTTATTTGGTGGCGCCATACTGGATCGCGAAATCTTTCTTTTCGACCATTTGTGCATTTTTGTTGCTCTTCTTTGCGTATCGAATCGCTCCGCCGTAGTTGCCAACAGTGGAGCAGTGTGTTAGCGTGCTTCGCAGTTCACAAAGTGCTTGTTTCAAGTTAAGCTCTGCAATAAGTTTTCGAGCCCATACAAATTGCTCGACGCAAATGCTAGCAGCAATGAGCCCTGAATTGTACGTATCGTCTGTTACTGCCTTTTTTGTCTTGCTCTTTGACCGAAAGATCCATCCATTTCGTTGGAGAACAAAACCAGCCACTGATCGCAAGGTGTCCGGACAATTCGCGGAGTCAGCATCACTGTAGGGAAACATCTTAAGTCATCGCTTGGTATAGCTTCGTCTCGACGATAGAATTATCCAAATGGTCATGTTCCATTAAGATAACGAAGTACTAACTTCTCTCTCGAGTAATTATCCGCAGTATACGTGTCTTTGTGTCGACCAAGAATTCGCACTGCATTAGCGATATCTGGTCGGGTACACGTCACCAGATATCGTAGGTCACCAATTAACTAACGATGTGGTAGGTTAGCGTCATTAATCTTGGTGATGTCCGTATCCTTCGTCATCATCTTTTCGTTTTACTGTCTTGGCTTGCTCCATTTGGAATTTCTTCAGCACGCAATCAATGTATGCTGTCAGAGACAAACACGTCATCACCCCAGACTCGTACTTCACCTCCATATTCAGAAGGTAAGATATGCGGTATAACCCCTATAAAGCAAAGAATGCACGCGTTGTAGAGTGGGACTCAAAAATCCGTTATGATCCCCCGAAACAATCACTGTGCCGTACTATCCGACTTTCGTTGGGGGGGGGTGCCTCGATGCCGCGTATAGAACTCAAATCACCTTGTGTACCCGTTGGCTGGCGGGTTGCACTCTTCTGTAGACCCGGACGGAGACTGTGATGTAAAACCTTTGTAGAGGTAGACCTTGGGCCCCAAGTTGATATGCTTCACTCGGTGGGCCAGTAGGTGGCAAGTCGATCGAATCGATCGAGAGTGAGCTTATAACCAAATTCATTAGTTAGCTTGCCGCTCGTGGCCTTTCGTGTGATCACAGGAGTATTAACCTCCTGGTCTTTGCCGTAATCCCTAATCGCTACTTTGGGAGGCCGCTTCCGATAGCGTGCCTTGGGGGGAAGTTCTATTCGACGAACCCACCGGCCAAACCAATAACCACACAACTATCTTCGACGGGTGTGTGTGTGTGGCCAAAAGTATATCCCTTCCTCGGAATAGGTGGGAAGACTTAACAAAATGTTCCGTTATGTGCGACGACGACGTGCCACGTTGATCCCACATTGAATAGATTTCGATATAGTCCTATCCTTAAACTTCTTTACTATATCCTTGACAAGTGCTCTTAATTTAAATGTGACTGGCCAGGAGTAGCTGGATCTTGAGGTACCGGATCTACTAATGAGGGACCCAAGTCTACCGGGAGGGACCAGGTGTACCGATGAGGGACCGGGTCTACCAGTGTGATACTCAGGTCAACTGATCAGGAACCGGGTCTACTACTGCGACACTCACGTCTAACGATGAGGGACTGGGTATACCAGTGAGAGAATCAGGTCTACAATTGAGGGACCGCCGTCGGCTTCCGTAAGTAGCACGTAACCGATTTGGTGGCAACGGTATTCCCCTAATTGTTCCTGCGGTCCTATCTTGCGTGAAGGTCCAACAACTTTGTAGTCCCTATACTCTCGGTTCCCTCTCCTGAAGATGACCTCTTGAACATTCATAGTGATGGCCTCTAGGTATATATTGTATAAAAGTATTTTACCACACACGCAGGTGTCAACCTTGGCATCTATGCTGCTCAAAGTTCCTATAAATAGCATGTCATCATCAAAGACAGTAACCAGAACAATTCGCCGTTCAAAATATGTATTGTACAACCCACGTCAAATGCGCACCGTTGGAACCATTATTCACGAAGCAAGCTTTCAAAGTCTGATACCAAAGCCGTACCGCCTGCCTCATACCGTACAAACCTTTTTTCAACGACTATTGAGAAACGCAGTTTCAACGTCGATAAGTCTTGCCTCAAGCTTTGAGAATATGTCCATCAGTAGCATCAAGAGTATCGTTGGTAGCCGAACTACAGGAGAATATGACCTGTAGTATTTCAACCCTGATAACTGTTAGATCCCGTGAAAAACAAGTCTGGCCTTGTAGCTCAAGATCTTGCCATTCTCAATCCTTTTGATACGAAGAAACCACCGCAAAGTGAGAGCTTTTGCTGTTCTTGACGTTTTGCTTTCCGGTCAATCTTCAAGGATCCATGTACCGTCTCGAAAACAAATATTTTACTCTGCTCGCTTTGCCTCCTTCCACTCTTGCCTCTGTGGTGGTTTGAGGACCTCTCGTCTGTATTTAGGACTTGTTCATTTAGACCTTCTTCCATCAAACTTATCACTTCTCAGTCTAACTTTAAATCGCGTTTAACGACTTAAATGTCTTTAGGTCCTTGTACAGTGATGCTTTCATTCGGCTATTGTTAAGAAGACGCCTTTTTTGTGCGTGCATGGATTCTAACTGACGCATGAACCGTTTTCGGTACTGATCTTGTTACGTCAGTTCCTGATACTCCTTATACCGTCGCCCGCGAGTTGTGCTATGATTCTTCTTCTTCATTCACATCCGACTCGTCAATACTCGACGATGTAGCCTCGTTCTATGTGTCTTGCAGTAACTACTTTAGGTATATCTGCTTTCACGTTTTGTGCTACACTACTACGCTCACCTTTTTTTGCCACATGTTGTATTGGTAAAAGTACACACGCAATTCTCTCGTCCATTTCGCGCTGTCCTTTGAACAATGCAGACGAGTGCTGCTTAATTACTGTTATGTCTTCACGAATTGAACGTCTCAAGCTTCCATGATATCGACGGTCCATAGATTCAGCAATCTATATCCAGCCGTGACCTAAGCGAATCCGAAAAGCAGTCCTCGATCTGACCTGTGGCTTAGCTCCGTACTTTTTTTCCTCTATTGTCACATTCACGAACAAAACAGATCCGAATACCTTGCTGCTGGGTTTACTGACATTGGTTTTGAATCTGAACAATTTCTCTGATGGTATTATTTTATTCATTGCTGGTGTTGCAGTTATGTCGTCGATGTCGATAGTGTATCGAAGTACTCATGGCCACATTTTCTTCGGGATATCAGCAGCCTGCATCGCATCTCGCAACTTTTTTCCGACCAAAACACCATTAAGTTTCTCAACTAATGCAAACTCTTATGGTATATAAATATGCGAGGGCATAGATCGGATGCCCTTCGCTGCAAGAAATGCCCCAAGCTCAGAATTGACGAATTCTCCTCCACCATCACTTGTAAATCGGCAATATCGATGTCAGTTTTGCCAGAAGTTCTGTGATAATTTGAGTTACGATCCCCTTCGAATCAGACTTAAATTTTAACCGGTAACAATACTTACATCGTGAGCCTTCATCTTGAATCAGCTGAAAGTATCGTTACTGTTATAATCCTGGTAAAAGTTTACCCATATCATAGACATCTGACATGAGTTGTCGTAGTTCACCTTGGTGCACTTTTCTGCTGCGCTGACCTTGTACGGCATTCGTTTACGCTTGGCCGACACGCAGCTTATACACGAGAACTTTTGCTTGATAGATCTTACGGTATATCGATGCCTTTTACAACGTCGCGGTCAAACATGTGTTTCAGGGTTGACACATTGAGATGGCCTAAGCGTTCGTGACGGAGCATCATTGGACTTGCATCGTCATTGATTGTCATCATCACCTCACGATCGACGATTGAAGCTAGTAGTGGTCGTTTTTCTTGACAATATAAGTCGCTCTTCTCCTCTATCCAAACATAGCTTTCTTGGAGTCTCAGTTAATAAGCTGAACGAAGGAACCCATGTGCTCTTTTCCATTTGACAAAGACTCATTAAAATTGTAGATCATTGAGGTAATACTTCCACTTCATCCGACTGTACCAACAACTTCTATTCGCTATGTTAATTTACTGCTTGTAGTAATATCGACCCGCACGTTGTTCCTCGCGTATTTACTTCTGTCCAGACGGTGAAGTAGGCTGTAGACTGTCCGAGATAAATAAACATATCGCGCTCAATACGCAAATGTGTCGTGCTTCCACAGTCTAGCCCCCAACTTCGTGAGTCCTTTGAGCGCAAGTGTTTGGCGACCATTCCGACAAACGTAGTAAATTTATCGTCATCGTCGTCCGAATCGCTAGTGTCCTGGTCAAAATTACCTCTCTTCAAATTCAAGTCGGATTTGTTGATGAATCTTGAATGCACTTTCCTTGCGCGTCTTGGAATTCCTCTTTGTATAGAAGTTGTTGTTTTTGTTGTCCTGAAACGTGTTCTGATGCCGCTTATAGTGCCAACAGCCTCGGCGAAAGTGACCGTTCTTGCCACATTGGAGGCATATTACCTATTTCATCTTCCTTAAAAACCGATTGTGCCCTGACGCCTCCAAAGCAGTGTTAACTTTTATCACCACGGCTCTTAAGTTGCCGTTGACCGATGACGTAGCTTGTTTCACCAGTATATCACGCTCTTCACGTGATCGTAGCGCACTGGTTACTTATTGCAGTGTAGGTGGATACCCTTGCCTGGTTGGTAGGTGAAATTGTTCTACCAACTCGCGATGGGTTATCTCAACACCCATCAAAAGTAGTCGTGCCATCTCAGTGTCAGTGTCAGTGATCATGTGCTCGGTGCCCATGTTTTGTAGTCGCTCACTTAAACGTGCCACATTCTTGAAGTAGTTCGCCATCGATTCACATACTTATGTGAATGCTGGTACAATTTCGACGCAGCATTACCACATAAGAAAACTAGCGCTGAGTCTTATCATAAAAACGAGCGACGCCCAAGTTTCTGTTGCCATGGCTACCAAGCACACCTTAGTTGCATCATCGTTCTGACTTTCCGCAATCCTCCCAGGATCGTAGCACGAGCGATTCGATCTTTATTGTCGAGTTGTGTCTGCAACGTTCGGTACGAGGCTGCGTTGTCTAAGTTCCGACAACGACATTCCAACCTTCTTGATCTCCAAGGTAAATTTTTGGCTCCGGTTGATTCAGCTTAAATGTTCCTTCAAAGCGAGGCGGCCTATTGCTACCATGCATCGGTCGATGGGTGGTATATTTGCAGCTCCACCTCCACTTGCTGCATCTCGTATACCGTTTCCGATCCCGCTCATGTTTTCTCTTCGACGTCACTTTCATTTAACATGATTTGGTAGGCCAAGGGCTTGGGCTCATATCCTGACAGCTTAAGCGCTTATGCAGGTACCATACCTTGTCAATGATCGCGAGAATGTGAGCAACAAGAAGCAAATAGCAAAGGGAGATTTATTGTTTATCTCTTATACATACAAGCAACGTTCTTGTAGCACGAGGAGAAACACTTGCACAGAAAACACCTTTAGCCGTCATAACTCCTGTCGATCCCATCAATCATCAACCATAAGTCAGAGGTCGTACAAAACTTGAAGTCACAAGTCACTCCCGGTCTCTTTTGTCGATTTCAGGCACATAGACATAAACGTGAGCTTCATTTTACAATAACGAGGCATTAATTATACTCCCCGAACTCGCAACCACATCTATGCTCCTCTCGATGCCGTGCGACACATCATCATACAAGAAATTGGAAGGCTTTGTGTGGCGGCTACACGGGTGCCTAAAGAAATTGCTCTTGTTGTCGGCATTAACAATCTTAGGTAAATTTCGATATGGTAGAAACCGAAGAACTCAAGCAGCGACAGATAAGGTATGATTACTGCCGCCTGATGTAATGGCACTTTTTTGTCGCGTTGCTCCAGGAGAGCCAGAGTGCGTAGATTGAATGAGGTGGAACCTGAGTGCTAGCTGTAACGGCGATCACGATGCGTTTAATATCGTGATAGGCACCGTACTTTAGCGACAAGTCAGGTGCATCAGAGCATCTACTTGGCGTGCTGGACCGCACAGAGAGCATTGATACTAAAACCAAATGTGATGCCGTCTCGAGGGTGCAATGACTCGCTCGGTGAGGACTGATCATGGCAGCAGAGAACTGTTTAAGTATTTGGCCAAGGTGTACGCAATTTATCTGGGTGATTTGAATGCTTACCCATGCAAGTACGGAGTAATGGCCAGTTATTGCTTGAGAACGCTGCATTATCAATGATCGCACTGCTCCTTGCGGCGTGATGAAGTATCCGTTTGAATTAGAGGAGTACGCTACGACCGTGGACCACGGAAACTCATACACCACCATCCCAGAGTGTCTAGTGACACAGAAGATTTTCTTGACTACTACGCGTTCTTTTTGTAAACGTAAAGCATCCTGACGTTTACAGAGGGCAGGCAGTCAAAAGCTGTCGTGGCCAAGAGCTATTGGTACCGTTACATCAGTTCTTGCCGGTCACCGCACTGTGCAAGTCTCTGACGTTCGACTGTGTCAAGTTCATGAATAAGGTGCTGTCACAATTACAAAACCCGTTTGAGTCCTTCAGTCGCGTACCACGATATGCAAATATTTGTGTCGGTTGCTGTACTGACTGGACAGTCAGATACGCTGTAAATACATGCTGTTCGAAAACAGAATGATATTTCACCCATGCAGCAAGACCCTACGTACTCCCTACTTTCCGCGACAAAGCATCGCATATATTCTAAATTCGCAAAAGGTACGCCCTACTTCGGTTGTACAATGTGTGCACAAAGTATTTTGCCCGTACTTACAAGTGTCACGGATTAGGCGCACGTGTCGTAGGATTCCATAAAACAAGGGTTCGGTTCCAGTGCGCGGATCTCGAAAGGCCGCATACAGGTTTCACATGGGCCTCTTTTCCGAACGACCGATGCTTTCGAAACAAACTAGCCTCCATTTTGGAACTGGCATCAATGAATGTATGCTAAAACCGTGCAAATTTATGAGTAATCAGGTACTAGAGCTATACCATGCAGCAGCTTAGACACTAAAGGCACATATAATTACGCCAATCTAAGTATTTGACGACGCCCCTCACCTCGCTAAGGCAAATGAAACGCTATTCTGGGCAGGTCGGATCAAAAACAAGGTTAGAAATCTGGAGCTATGCTTTATCCTCTAGCTGAAACGTAGCTACCGCTCACTAACTATCAGCTCATTACCAATGCTTCACCAGATCCCATGGAAGGTTGGAAGCCTTTTGGGAAGTTAATAAGCGCCGAAAAATCAGTCATGCGGTTCTCTTGGCATGTGCGAGAGGTATTGCCGTGACGAACTCGATGGTCAGGACCGTTGTTATAGTACTCCAAAATATGGATACCAGATCAATGTGGCATTGCACAAGACCGACGCTCAGCTAATGTTTCTTTTGAGGTAAAGGTTGTAGACGGGATGGTCGCGTTCGACTCATGATTCGTGACATATCGGTGTAAAAAGACAATGCGCTTCAAGCTGTGTGTTGCTGCGTGGGTCAGCCAACTTAAGCGAAGAAAACTTAGTGTAAATGAAGACATCTTAGTTGATCCGAGATATAGGCGATATTTCGTGGGATGCTTTGCGACTGCTCATGGGAAATACAGATGCAGTGAAGTCGTAGCATCGTGTGCTGTTGTCTTTTGTCGAGAGCAATAATCTAGCTGTATATGCTTGCCGAAAGCGACTATTTTTTGTCTCTTTACGGCATCAGTACCATTACAGCCTGCAAATTGTGCGCTAGGTCAAGATAACAACGGAGGTAAAGTATGGTTTGATGAACCTTGGCCCTTATGCCCCGTCTACTAAGGAATGTGTGAAAACGATGGAAATTACTGCAGCAGAATACGGAGGCACCAGTGCCTGTACATCTCGCCGATCAATCTTGCTTGGCAATTCTCACCTATCGGCATCAGCTGGTCCTCGCCCCACGTGATGCAGTAAATCCTGGCGCTTTTATTTATACAGCGTAGTAGCATCTTACGTATTTTGGTCATTCTATACCAAAAATAGACGCTAAAATGCTCAATCCTCTGGACGTTTTAGTAAACATTTCACCAAGCCAAAACCCACATTTATTGCTGCATAAAGTTAAACTCGAGGCAATGCTGTTACGAGCACCGCGTCGCATCAGGCCAGATTCATCCTGTCACGCACAAATTGTTGGCAATAAAGGATCGAACAACAAAAGACCTTAAATTCGGACGCGTGCTAGACGCGTTTCGACCCCTCGACGGGGGCCTCCTCAGAGGATTACAGATCACAAACCGAGCTGACCCAGTGCTGCGACCTCGGCCGCAGTTACACGTTTACCTAGGCTAGAAATTTCTACAACTTCCTCACCTGTAGACTAAATCTGTAACGGGGTGAGCCCTTACATAAAAATTGGTACGAAATAATTAATTTAAGAATATTATATATTTTGATAATATTCAATCGACATCGCTCGAGAAACGTGATGTTGTCGGAATATTACCCCGAAGGGTAACATCCGTAGGTCCACTTCTTAATTAATGTACCGTGTAGATCAACCAAATTAACCATTAATCGCTGCTGGATGCGCGCAATGGGTGGTGGACGGAAGACCCAAATAGGAAACAGTAGTTTAATATAGTTAGTTTAAGACGAAAGATGATTTCGTAAGAATATAGAAAAAAATAAAATAACAGTTCTACTTCACCTCAAGACAGAGCTTTCGGGTTCTGTATTGGCTTGGTCGCGCTTCCTCACGCCACGCTTACGTGACGTCGGGCGTACGCACCTTTGTATTATTATCAATACAAGGCCTTGCTCAGTTATCTGAGCAAGAGCGTGCCTCGTTACAAAATCAGCACTACGTAGCAGACTTTACCGGCGTACAATTAGTATCCGTATACATCCGAAATGTCAACTTCTAACGCATATTTATGCATGGGAATACATTGCCGCTGTATCGTGCCACAAACAGGCAATCGCAAGCCTAAAGCAGAGAATGACGCGGTTCTTTGTCTGAAAGCAGTGGCAATGTCTTCCCCTACTAGACGCATAAAAATATAGAGGCTGCAGCTATTGAAACCACTTACACGCCAAGTGGCTCATTGCAACAAAACTCATCAAAACCACTACCACGAACAAGACGCAAACATCTCGTGTCCGAAATGAAAAGCCACGTCTATCATCACTGTCAACGTGAATGCTTCTCGACAATGTCTTACTCCCTTTCGATTATATATTTAGCTTTCACAGCTTCAAAGTGGGTGAGACTCTCACGCCGCTAAAGGCGCTCCGAAAACTTGTCATGTCATTACATACTCCCCTCATGAATATGTAGCATCTCAAGGATTACGAAAGACGATCAGTGTGCAACCGAGTAGCGCGTTTAAAAGTCAACAATTCGAAGAAGAGATAAAAAGCAGCACTTTCGAAAGCGGAGTGCTGTGCAAAGCTGCATATGTAACACAGTTACACGTCGACTGGTAGTCGACAATAGGTGTGGTGCACACAAGGGATGGGATCGTCTTTTTAAGTAATATTAGAACACAGTGTCAATTGTTGGAGACTGATGTCTGTCAACCATTGATTACGATGCCTTTTGAGAGGTTTATTTGGGACGTAGCGAGAAGGTTAATCACGTTATTATAAGGTGTTCTTTTAGTTTAAAAGGAAATATAGTTCAGTTCCCATTCTGACCCGATAGGCACGTGCCTCTTTGAGGCGGCTTATGATTGCTGAGGATATAGCAACGCCTTGTTAAGGCAGATGCTCCTTGTGCACTCTGTGCGTCGATTCTTTGAATTGTTTGGTTCCCCTGAAACAGGGACCGTAAGCTCTCTGAGCTTGTTGAACATTTGAGTCGAGTTCTTTGAACCAAACTTTAGCTCTCTGAGCTCCTGACTCTTTGAGACAGGTTCGTAGAACTAAAGTTTCTCGTTGAGCGTAACTGTCCTTTTCTGACTTAAGAAGATGTGTAGCTCCACTACAGCAGAGGCCGCGTTCGCAAAGTCGGAACAGCTCTGACGTCCGACACGGCATTGCATGAGCCAGGTGCCACACAAAACGACTGACTGATTTAAAGGAAGTAGTGCCAGCGTATGCCACCGATAGAAAGTAACGCATGCCCACCATCATCGCCTCAGTCGCAATCATCGCCGGCGCGAGGGATTCGCAGCGGAAAGCAGGTTGACCGCCCTATTCCATTTAAATGGGACAATAAACCGCTGACCACCCTTAACAACAACGTCGGCTTCACCAGGTGGTTGACATCCCGCCAATCTAGGCAACTGCGTCATCTCTCGTCGGAAAGGCATAGGCTAGATCGAACGGGGCCTTTGTCTCATTCGCCGAGGAGAATGTATACCGTATATTCGGCGACGAAATCGACGACGGTTGCCACTAGCAGCGGTTTCAAATAGACGACCAGCAGCTTTCCAATTATCTTCGCTGCATTCACCAGACGAGTCGTCTCGCGTTAGCCAAAACTAGCAATAGCAGATGAGCTGACTAACGGGCAGAGTCTTTACTTTACAACACACATTTACCTTATCCGCCTTTACCACTTTAAGATCGACAACGATGAGACGCTGCGAAGGGCTGCTCGGCATTGCTGCGTTCATGCTACAAGGCAAGTCAATGGGTCGTTGATCGGGTTTCGTTGTCGTTAACACAACCTCACACTACTCGCAAAGCAAAGAGCCGTCGTCATCATCTACACTGCTTACTTACTGACGACATCGTCAACGCAGGCGCTGGTATGACTTTCGTGGCAGCTTTGTCTATCCATAGAGCTCGAAATGATGCGAGCGAAGCCGTATTTACGTGTTAGCACTTCGCGGGTCACGACGTTCGTCTAATCTATATCACCTTCCAGTTCCGCATCGATAGCCAGCTGCCTCGGTCATTTTTCTCGACACCTGTTCGACATCTAGCATGTTTGCATTTGCACTTTGCGACGATGGCAATCCTCCAGAATGTGGAGATCCGCGGCGATCGTGGGCCCTTCCGTCGTGGCTGATTGTTGTACTAGATAGAGTAATCGTCTACGGATTGCACACCTTCGCAACTTTGGAAGTACACGGACACGTGGTCTTCATCATTCACGTTCTTCACAATGCATTAGGTCGGCAGAAGGGTGCACTTGGCCGTGTGAGATGAGAAAAGTGCCATGTCGGATGAGGTGCTGCGTTGCGAAGTCATTGCGATAGTTTACGCAAATGCAGCTAAAAGTTGGACGATGCGTACCAGGACGTGGGGCTTCGCGATCGTCTATTTACGTGTTGCTATGTGCAGGGCCCTTAACACTCTAAGCCACGACACAGCTAAAGGTGCACCTTGTCGTGGCTGACACCTGTGTATGCGGCGCGCCCCACGGTGGATGGAGGGAGCAACACATGCTGATATTAGTGAGCTCGGGCTTACGTTGAGCTCTTGACCCTTCTCGGTATTTTCAGAATGCGACAGCCTTCAGTCAACCGATGCCAGTTGTCCGGGATCTATAAGACTCGCGATACTAGAGAAGTAGGTCCGCCTCAAGATATTGCCGCGTTTCGTCTGGTCCATTGTGCATTATGCAGATAGAGCTTGAAAGGAATCAGATGCGCTTGAATTCGGTCCTTGTTGCAGTGCAAATATCGTGGTAAAGGTCTTATACGCGCTGACATAGACGGCGGGATAATCTTGGAACTCGACAGTTGACCCAGTAGACCAAGTTTTTGACACTTCAGAGCGCTTTCCGGTTATGCCAGTCCAATGTCGAGTGCGACGTTAGCACTTTCGTGCGCTTGAGCGGTACCATAAGTGTGTGCTGCAATCTCTCTGCACCTCTTGCATGTCAGCAGTCTACTCCAGTCGTTCTCGACCGGGAGTCAGCATGTCAAAGTACTAGATGCTTAATCGCGATGTCCAGACGAGGCATACCGTTAGCGTGCCTGCTTGCCGACGGTAAAACGGTTGCCTGAATCCTAAATTACCATGTAACGGGGCACCGAAAACTACGTACTGGTCAACCAGTACGGAGTTTACTATCACTGACTGTAGTGATAGTCAGTGCCCAGATAGGTGTAGATCTACATAGAAGAAGGTATAACGACTAAGGTGAAAGACTCTAGTTGTAGGAAAAGTAAAACTGTTATCAATATAGTTAAGTCCTATAACTCTTGTATCTCTGTTTGTGCTGACTTAATTATACTAATGTAACTAAATGTATGGTGACGTCTACTCACCACCCATTGCGCGCGTCTAGCAGCGATTGGTGGGTTGATATCATCACGATATCAACCAATAAATAGACCCTTCGGTCATCTTCAACAATTTCATCATGCTCTGTGATATTGTTAAAAGAATATTCAACGTAATATTCTTTATTGTCATTTTCTTCGTAATGACAAAATCATGTGACAGGCTACCCCGTTACATCACCCTATCCTTGACTGATAGTCATCGTGTGACTATCTAAACCTTTGTGGCTACCCTTTGGATGCCAACAGGACAGGGAGTACTTGTTGGTCAGATTCATTCATTCTGACTTTACCTCGCATAGTTAACATGCGTACGCGGGGTGACTAAAAGACGGCACAGCCTGTTGCTGCGCCCGCCTCTGCGGCAGACGACTCGTTGTCTGCTACTCGTTCTCAGCCTGCAGCAGGTGTTGCTGCAGGCGCATGTGGTATCACACCTCATGCACACAGTGACCCCGAATTAGGAATCATCTACTCTGGCGAGTCAGATGGGTCTGACTCGGAAAAGCCTTTAAAGGCATCGCGTTCCCCTGCGGTGCCTCGTTCATCAAGAGACTTGCCGAACGCACGGACTCGCGACATGAGTCACTGTCTATTCGGAAGTGATGATGAATATGGTGATGAGTATGATTACTCATCACCCCGATCAACTCTTGCGCATTCGCACGAGCGATTCGACGATGGTGCGAGCCGTCGTCACACTGATAACCGTGGTACCAGCAAAGGTACCACTTCGAAGCGTGATGAGCTAAAGCCGTGGCGTTTGCCTGAACAGCTCATCAATAGCTTGTTTTACGAGACAAGTCAACACCATCGAATACCATTATTCGATGCGAGCGAGCTACATGGCTTGAGCTCCAGCGCGAAGACCTTTCGCGCTGAAGATAACTTCTATCTCAATGTTTTCTTCGAGCATCGATGGTACAATGGTGACCAAAAACGTGAAAAGGCCTCGCTTTTGGTGGCAAAGAACGCGTTCGTTCAAAATGTCAAGAATTTCGGACGTGAAGGATGGCTCCAACAACTTAAAGCATTACGCATCAAAGCTTGAAAAGCGAACTTTAACAGGTGCAAGGTACCGGTTGCATCGTTTTTCGAGTGAGGTAGGCATCCTTGTCTCACTTGGGTTGATCCTTGTGCGAGTTGTGTTGACAAATCGCAACCTACACCAAGGGACGTCTATTCCCCAAGTTCGCCCTGGGTAAGGGCACATATCTCGGCTGAGATGTGGGACGCTATTGCAAACGTGCAATCCGTCTACAGTCGTCAAAAGCGCGTGTTTAACGATGAGCCCTCGGACCAATCGGATGAGTCTCGTCATACTGGTGGACGAGACCTTCAACGTCAGCCATCAGCTGGGATCGAGGTTCCCAGCTGTCATACGATGGTTGGTACCCACGCCAGCGGACAGTATAACTTGTCCGCTCCCCATTCTTCTTGCGGTGGCTTAAGATACGCCCCACGTGAAAGCATAGACCACCTTGAAAATCCACCAGTGGTTCTGGTGGCGGTGGAAAGACAAGGTCCGGCTCAACCGCCAAGCCTGGAGGAGACTTTGGGTAATTTTTGGCGTTACCTGACGATGTTGAGGGCGGACTTCGATCACGAATACGATCGTCGGCACGACATTCTTGCGACCGTACGACGTCTCCGTACCGATCGGGAGAAATACCGATCGAATTTCGCGTTTTTCAACTTGAGAGCGAACACGAGAAGCACCGTTTGCGTGACAAGCTTACGGCGGCTCGTCGCGAGACTGCGTCGCTGAAGGTCCAACTTGAGTGTTTGGTCCGTGATTACAAGAATCTGTTGGAGATTCTTGAGCGTGTCGACTGTCTCCGTTCTCGTAAGAGGCCTCGTACTAGTAGAACGGGCGGAAATGACCAAAATTAAACGTAGGATGCGTGCGCATCCTGCGGGCAACTCAATCGTGTATGCATTGCCCTTGCGGTGCAACACACGAAATGGCCCAATGTTCTTCGGCAGTCGTTTACTACTGCCGACACTAGTGACTACTGTCCAGGTAAGTTTACCGTAGACAGTAGTACTAGGTCGTTAACCTTAAATGAAAGAACATTTGCTCCTCCATTCTTGTCTGCGTTCCGTTTCTGACGGTCTACCGCATTTGCGATGGAGTCCTGAACGAAACGGACTACCGCCTCTCGAGTCAGCAGGTAGTTCTCTGCTGGCTCGTTGTTTTAGCTTTCAGTGCGCTTCGTACGCACTGCTAAGATTGTTCTCTTCTTCAGCGAGGTTGTCCACTTCCTCGCTGGAATAATCGTTGACGATTATGATTATACCAGCATCGTCATCATTGTCTGAAGTAGCAGCAGCGTCATTGCTACTGCTAAGATCAACTTATTCGATGTCGACATTATCGACATTGACATCGATCGTATCGGCATGTGCGATGATACGTGATGAGCAAGAGCCTAAACGTTTTTTGCTCGAGCGAGCCCCCCTTTTACCTAAAGTCACACTGTATAAGAGCGGGTATTCGTGGGAGGCGTAAGCCATTCACGTAGAACGGTGTATGCGTTATTGACGCATGCACCGAATTATTGATGGCGAATTCCACCATGGGTAGGAATTCGCTCCAACTCGAAAACGAATGGCCATATTTTCGAAGGATCTCTTCGAGGACACGGTTCGCACGTTCCGTCCGACCATCTATTTCGGGATGGTCAGATGTGGACATCGTCAACCGTGTTCCGAGAGAACGGAACACGTATTGCTAGAACTCCGCCGTGAACCGAGGGTAACGGTCGGACATGAGTTCACGGGGTAATCCGTGATGTTGCAACACTGTGTCGATGAAGACACGCGCACAACCGTGGGCGTTGATCGATTCTAAGACTGCAGCAAGATGCACCATCTTGCTGAAACGATCCCCAAACACAAGAATACCATTATTCTTGTGAGATTTTTCGGGGAACCCGAAGACAAAGTCCATGGAAAAGGACTCCCAACGTTCTGCCGGGACCGGCAGAGGCTGTAGTGGCGCACAGGATAAATAACTAGGCTTCACCCAAGGACAGACTTCGCAAGAACGAATGTACTTGCGCACGAACGGTAGGTCCGTAAAAGTTACGACTTACCGTAAGGTAGGTCTTTTCTCTACCACGATGCCTGCCTGAACTCGCATCGTGACATTTGAACATGATGCGTAAACGCAAATCATCATGATCGAGAACGGCGACACGAGGTGTATTGTCAACAACTGATGTGTAGTACAGCAGGTCATTGCGAGTCGTATACCGATCCAAAGAGAAACGGTATAGAGCCGGCAAATCCGACAAGGATTTCCGAGATGGGTTCGCAAGGTGACCCATCAAACGAAGAAGAATCATATCCCCTCCGTATGCCTTCCGCACGTCATCAAGTTCAGGCGATGACGGCACACTAACTGACAGTGCCGCAACAGTAAGCAAGACCTTACTGTTGGCGCGTGTTGTCGGCTCTAAATCGGGCCGATGTGAAAGCGCATCAGCGACGACGTTGAGTCGTCTTGGCTTATACTCCACGGAGAAGTTATACTCCGCGAAGAAAGACAGCCACCTCGCCATTCGTTGTGAGAGGTGTGGACTGTTTACGGACGTGCGTAGTGACGGATGGTCCGTATAGACGATGAACGGTATATCTCCCAATAGATAGACCCGGAACTTAGCCAGTGCATATTTCATGGCAAGGAGTTCCTTGTCATGCACTGGGTAATTGCGCTCAGCTGCTTGCAGCTGACGCGACTGATAACAGATGACACGCCCCGCTCCATCTGCGTCGAACTGCATTAACGCACAGCCGATAGCAAATCGCTGGCGTCACAGACCACACGAAAAGGTCTGTCCTGATCTGAAATCGCCAAAATGAGCGCATGCATCAAGCTTTTCTTGACGCTTTCAAAGGAACGCTGGCATTCAGCGTTCCATGACCACTTGACATTTTTCTTGAGTAAACAAGAAAGATGAACAGTCATATCGGCGTAATTGCGCGAGTACTTGTGTAAGTACGCCGCTAAGCCAAGGAAATTCCTTAGCGTCTTGAAATCGACTGGCACTGGCCAGTCGGTGATCGCCTTGATCTTTTCAGGATCAGGGCGTACGCCGTGCTTACCCACGATGCACCCAAGAAGTGGTGTTTCGCTAGCCGCGAATATACATTTCTTGAGGTTTGCGTACAACTTATGCTTGCGCATAAGTTGAAGAACCTGACGAACATTAGTTATATGAACCTCAATGTCCGTCTTTCCGTCCATAGCCCGACTATGGACGAACACATCGTCGAAGTAACTCGGTGCGAAGTCTCGCACCGGTCTCAACAGATTTGTAACACATCTGTTGAAAGTAGCAGAGGTATTAATCAGCCCCTGTGGCATCACTAGCCACTCCCACATCATACCGCTGGGGGTGCTCACTTCTGTGTACGGTATGTCCCGTTCATGCATGAGGATCTGATAGAATCCGTCCATCAGATCCATGGACAAAAAGATGGTACTGTTGGACATACCATCTATGATTACGTCCTTCCTCGGTATCGGTGTCTGAGCCGGTACCGTTGCAGCATTCAACTTGTTGAATGCGTGCACTATCCGTCATCCTCCTGTGGCTTTTCGCACACATATGGTCGGAGAGCTGTGAGGGGAAGTTGATTCGTTCACATGGCCCGCTGCAAAGCAATCGGCAAGGAACTGAACGATCGCTAGTACTTGTTCACGAGGCATTAGCCACTGACGCATGACACAGTACTTCGAGCCCGGTTTGAGCTCGATCTCGTGTCGAGTGCCTTTGTCCTTCGGCAACTCGCAAGGTACGGATTGAGGGAATACATCATTAAATGTGTTCTCTTGACGTTGTTTGATCAGTAGGGTGCTCCGCTTTTACTGACTTCGACCAATTTTTGATGGATGGTCTCGCTGTTGCGGCTTTGCAAAAGCATCGGACCCTCGCTTTCTAGTTCTTCTTACTAGTGGACGATTACTGGGCTCTGCACCGCTAGGTCCTGAGCAAGAAATAATGCATTCATGTGCGTAGTGTCCCAATATATGACAGCGATGACATCTAAACGATTGCTTATCATGCGCAGGGCGAGGTTTCTCGCCCTCGACATTACAGAGGTCCATTGGCTCTGGACCTCCTATCGCTGATTGTCCTTGCGGACGAAAGGGAGTCAGCGTAGTGTCAGCCTGTCTCACACTAAATTCTTCCTGCTCCGCAGCGAAGATTGCTTCGGAGAGCGCCTTTAGCTCTCCGCGGAAAAGGTGGTCCCTGACGGGACCATCGGACAGCCCTTGAATAAATATTGTGATGATCACAAATTCACTCACAGAGTTCACCACCATGCAGCTTGCAAGGTAGCGTACGTGCTGAGCGCAAGCGTGAACATTACGCTTACCCAGTTTGATTCCTAGGATTTCAGATAGTGTTCTGAACTCTGCCCTGTGAGGCTCAAACATCTCGCTGAGCACGGTCTTGGAAATTCTCGACGACCCAAACACGTTTGGGTCTTGCAACTTAAGATTCAGAGCCCAATTCCTGGCGTCCCCTGCCAAGTACGACTGAGCGAAATGCAACTTGCATTCGCTCATCGTCGATTCGACGGGCCTCAATGGCATCGTCGACTTCGACGAGCCATTTTAACAGGGAGTCGTCCTCGACTCCGTGATACTTGGAGACGTCTATCTTTTAAGAGACCCCGGTCGACGCTCCCGTGTCCACTGCGCGGACTGAAACTTTCCCAGTTCTCCAATCCGCTGGTGATCTTGTTGTGTCAACTAGGTCACCTGAGCTCGCGAATCATCAAGTTCTCGTTGCAAGAACTTGCTAATGACGAAATTCAGCTGGTCTCTATCCCTTGTGGATAGCATGGCCCAGATAGCTTCTTCGTCAACGGTCGAACTCATTCGTTCGATCGCACTATATTCGATATCGCTCAAATGGGAGTAGCTTTTACGAATTCCGTGAAATATGTCGCCTTCGACTTCGTCCAACATGTTCATTTTGGGCGATGCAGGTGTGGTCCTTGGATGGACTACAAAGTGGTACCAGGTGTAACGGGGCACCAACAACTACGTACTGGTCAACCAGTACGGAGTTTACTATCACTGACTGTAGTGATAGTCAGTGCCCAGATAGGTGTAGATCTACACAGAAGAAGGTATAACGACTAAGGTGAAAGACTCTAGTTGTAGGAAAAGTAAAACTGTTATCAATATAGTTAAGTCCTATAACTCTTGTATCTCTGTTTGTGCTGACTTAATTATACTAATGTAACTAAATGTATGGTGACGTCTACTCACCACCCATTGCGCGCGTCTAGCAGCGATTGGTGGGTTGATATCATCACGATATCAACCAATAAATAGACCCTTCGGTCATCTTCAACAATTTCATCATGCTCTGTGATATTGTTAAAAGAATATTCAACATATTATTCTTTATTGTCATTTTCTTCGTAATGACAAAATCATGTAACGGGCTTCACCGTTACATACCAGCTTTGTTTGCTCGTAGACGGCCCCGTCATTTCAAGCGAACATACGCCGAATGCGACGGGCCCCTTCCTGCAGAGCCTACGTCGACGACGGTCGCCCCGTTTTCAGCACCTGGAATGCCAGCTGTGTGCGATGTGGCAGGGGTCGCTATCTTATGGCGTGAAACTCTTCTGCAACGGTCCTGTCCGTTTTGGAGTCAAGAAAAGTGTCGTCATCAGACGAGGGGCCTGGCCAGAGTATCGCTCCCGGCTATATTGACGCCATTGCTTGAGGAGCGCATGCAGAAAAAGATTCAGGCATGATCACATCGCGTGTCCGCATGGCCCAAGTGTAACGGGGCAGCCCGTTACATAGAAATTGTCATTTATAAGATAATGACAGTAAAGAATATTATGTAGAGTATTCTTTTAACAATATCACAGAGCATGATAAAATTGGTGAAGATGACCAAAGGGTCTATATATTGGTTGATATCTTGACGATATCAACCCACCAATCGCCGCAAGACGCGCGCAATGAGTGGTGAGTAGGCGTCGTCGTACATTCAGTTAGATTAGTATAATTAAGATAAGTCAAACAGAGAGACAGTGATTAAAGACATAATTATATTATTTAAAAGTTCTACTTTCCCCCTATCTACACTTCCTCGTTTGCCTCGCGTACGTCTGTCGGGCGCACCAAAACCCTTGCGTTAAGTTCACGCAAGGGTGTGCCCCGTTACACCTGGTAGCACTTTGTAGTACTTTTAAGGACCACAGCATTTAACATGAACATGTTGGATGATAAAGAGACCTTTTACGCCACGCGTAAGGGGTTTAACCATTTGAGTGACATCGAATGGAGTGCGGTAGAACGAATGAGTTCTACCGTAGGCGAGTTCGCCCATAGCGCCATGTTGGAGTCTCTAGACAGAGACCAACAACATGCCGCTATAGCCAAGTTCATTCAAAATGAACTTGTCGACGAAAGGGAGAAAGTAGCCTTGCTTCACCAGCAAGGCTCTCAACAGGCCGAGCAGTTGAGAGAACTCGGTGCTCAACAGACGGAGCTGTTGAGACAGCAGCAATTCCATGCTGCTGTGGGCGGGACGGCGCATGCGCGTCGTCCCGAAGTGATGAAAGTCGACATCTCCAAGTACAGTGGAGTCCCGGAGGACTCCCTGTTACTATGGTTTGTCGAACTCGACAGAGCCCTAAGGGCTCGTCGCGTCGAAGATGAGCAAATGAAACTCACATTTGCTCAGACCCACTTGGCAGGGCGTGCCAAAACTTGGTCCCTGGGACTCGAGCGTAGCGACCCACATGTGTTTAGGTCGCTATATGACTTCAAGTCCCGGCTCAGACAAACGTTTGAGCCGCCACGGGCTGAGTTCAGGGCTCGTTCAGAGCTCCTGAAACTCAAGCAGGGTAAGCGTGATGTGCACGCTTACGCACAACATATACGACTCCTTGCGAGTAGTATAACTGCCAACCCAGTACATGAACACACGTTGATTACGGTGTTCATGCAAGGGCTCGCAGAAGGGCCCGTCAGGAGCCATCTGTTCCGCCTTGAGCTGAATACGCTTGAAGAAGCGATATCAGCCGCGGAACAGGAAGACTTTAGCATGAAACAGGCTCATGCTAGCTCAAACTCTTACCGTCCACCGAGACGACAAGAGATCGGAGGTCCAGAACCAATGGACCTCTGCTATGTTGAGAGCGAGAGACCTCGCTCTTCAAACAACAAGCGATTGCAGAGGTGAAATCGCTGTCTGAAGTTAGGGCACTACGCATACGAGTGTAGTGCTCCACGCCCAGTACCAAACAGTACTGAGCGAAATGGACGACCACTTGCCAGAAAGGGCAATGGGCGTGGGTCCAGCGCTGTTGCGAAGCCGCAACAGCGAGACGGACCATCAAAAAAATGATCGGGGTCAGTAGGGGCGGAGAGCCCTACTGATCCAGCAACCTCAAGAGAATTTGCAAATCTCTTGACGAAAGTTGCTCCAGATACACAATCATTGTGTGTCTCTGCACCTGGTGATGACGTTTCGCTCATCACCTTGAAGTTGGAAGAGACAAATGATTTGTCGCTTCGTGCCCTAGTAGACTGTGGGGCGTCGAACAACTTTGTTCGTCGCCAGTCACTAGAGGGTCGTAGGCTCAAGTTCGTTGAGCGCGACATTCCCCTCACAAGGATGACGGTGCGTCTTGCAACAGGCGCATCGATTACCGTTGAGAAACGTGTAGTAGGAATCCACTACACGTTAGAGGGCGAACAGTCCGATGATGACTTCATCGTACTGGATCTGGATGACAAATTTGATGTCATCCTGGGATTACCTTGGCTCAGAAGGTACGAGCCAAGGGTGAGCTGGCAGCATCGACCCGTGAAGATGCCTGCCGCTTGTTCATCAGATGGCCATCTGATGAACATCTTGGAGCGTCCACAAGCTTGTGGATGTACTGCGAGTGAGTGCGATGGCCTCACTTGCGGTACGGTCGTTAGCACGACTGCACAAGATCACAGAGTAGCTGATCACTACACTGTGGAGCAAGCTCCCGGCGGCTGTACAGATGTACAGGCAGCGCCGAAGGTCCACCACTCGAATAAGT
Source organism: Hyaloperonospora brassicae (assembly GCA_947650285.1). Taxonomy (NCBI): domain Eukaryota; phylum Oomycota; class Peronosporomycetes; order Peronosporales; family Peronosporaceae; genus Hyaloperonospora; species Hyaloperonospora brassicae. The sequence goes on along the minus strand of CANTFL010001315.1, from coordinate 449,805 downwards.
CGAGTGGACCGGGACATGGATGTGCGCCTAGCGGGCAGCATCTTAGAAAAAAGAAATCTGTTGCCCCCAAGGGGCAACATGAAAATCCTAGGTCGACTGGAGGGTAGACCGTAGAGGATCGGTACCTGAATGTGGTTGCACAGCCACAGTCAGAAGACGTCGAGGGAATAAGTTCCCACGTACTTGAGGAAGGAATTCCTCAAGAGTCACTTGCTGAGGGATTAAGCCTTCAGCAACCTGTGGAACGAAGTTCCCAGGAAGAAACCGAGACGTTGAACGTCTTGGTTAATGACGGATCAAGCGTAGGCGCTTATACGCTTGATTTGATTGTGCCTCCGAAGTTAACTTCGGAGATAACTCAGTTGCCAACGCTAGAACCGAAACGGTTCTTGCGAGATCTTCGAAGTGGCAAAGTCAATCAGAGCTAACAACTCATCACAGAGGATGAGTATGTGGTCGATATTCGGTCGGCAACAGTATCAGCTGAGTACGAATGGGTTCTCAGCAGCTCATCGATGGACGAAAGTGTCCTCGATGAGACGACTCGGATTGAGCGATACACGTCTCAATCCTGGGAGTCGCTTCAAGCAAACCCTTTGTATAAGGATTTGATCGAATTCAAGGATGTATTCCCTCAATCCGTACCTTGCGAGTTGCCGAAGGACAAAGGCACTCGACACGAGATCGAGCTCAAACCGGGCTCGAAGTACTGTGTCATGCGTCAGTGGCTAATGCCTCGTGAACAAGTACTAGCGATCGTTCAGTTCCTTGCCGATTGCTTTGCAGCGGTCCATGTGAACGAATCAACTTCCCCTCACAGCTCTCCGACCATATGTGTGCGAAAAGCCACAGGAGGATGACGGATAGTGCACGCATTCAACAAGTTGAATGCTGCAACGGTACCGGCTCAGACACCGATACCGAGGAAGGACGTAATCATAGATGGTATGTCCAACAGTACCATCTTTTTGTCCATGGATCTGATGGACGGATTCTATCAGATCCTCATGCATGAACGGGACATACCGTACACAGAAGTGAGCACCCCCAGCGGTATGATGTGGGAGTGGCTAGTGATGCCACAGGGGCTGATTAATACCTCTGCTACTTTCAACAGATGTGTTACAAATCTGTTGAGACCGGTGCGAGACTTCGCACCGAGTTACTTCGACGATGTGTTCGTCCATAGTCGGGCTATGGACGGAAAGACGGACATTGAGGTTCATATAACTAATGTTCGTCAGGTTCTTCAACTTATGCGCAAGCATAAGTTGTACGCAAACCTCAAGAAATGTATATTCGCGGCTAGCGAAACACCACTTCTTGGGTGCATCGTGGGTAAGCACGGCGTACGCCCTGATCCTGAAAATATCAAGGCGATCACCGACTGGCCAGTGCCAGTCGATTTCAAGACGCTAAGGAATTTCCTTGGCTTAGCGGCGTACTTACACAAGTACTCGCGCAATTACGCCGATATGACTGTTCATCTTTCTTGTTTACTCAAGAAAAATGTCAAGTGGTCATGGAACGCTGAATGCCAGCGTTCCTTTGAAAGCGTCAAGAAAAGCTTGATGCATGCGCTCATTTTGGCGATTTCAGATCAGGACAGACCTTTTCGTGTGGTCTGTGACGCCAGCGATTTGCTATCGGCTGTGCGTTAATGCAGTTCGACGCAGATGGAGCGGGGCGTGTCATCTGTTATCAGTCGCGTCAGCTGCAAGCAGCTGAGCGCAATTACCCAGTGCATGACAAGGAACTCCTTGCCATGAAATATGCACTGGCTAAGTTCCGGGTCTATCTATTGGGAGATAGACCGTTCATCGTCTATACGGACGATCCGTCACTACGCACGTCCGTAAACAGTCCACACCTCTCACAACGAATGGCGAGGTGGCTGTCTTTCTTCGCGGAGTATAACTTCTCCGTGGAGTATAAGCCAAGACGACTCAACGTCGTCGCTGATGCGCTTTCACATCGGCCCGATTTAGAGCCGACAACACGCGCCAACAGTAAGGTCTTGCTTACTGTTGCGGCACTGTCAGTTAGTGTGCCGTCATCGCCTGAACTTGATGACGTGCGGAAGGCATACGGAGGGGATATGATTCTTCTTCGTTTGATGGGTCACCTTGCGAACCCATCTCGGAAATCCTTGTCGGATTTGCCGGCTCTATACCGTTTCTCTTTGGATCGGTATACGACTCGCAATGACCTGCTGTACTACACATCAGTTGTTGACAATACACCTCGTGTCGCCGTTCTCGATCATGATGATTTGCGTTTACGCATCATGTTCAAATGTCACGATGCGAGTTCAGGCAGGCATCGTGGTAGAGAAAAGACCTACCTTACGGTAAGTCGTAACTTTTACGGACCTACCGTTCGTGCGCAAGTACATTCGTTCTTGCGAAGTCTGTCCTTGGGTGAAGCCTAGTTATTTATCCTGTGCGCCACTACAGCCTCTGCCGGTCCCGGCAGAACGTTGGGAGTCCTTTTCCATGGACTTTGTCTTCGGGTTCCCCGAAAAATCTCACAAGAATAATGGTATTCTTGTGTTTGGGGATCGTTTCAGCAAGATGGTGCATCTTGCTGCAGTCTTAGAATCGATCAACGCCCACGGTTGTGCGCGTGTCTTCATCGACACAGTGTTGCAACATCACGGATTACCCCGTGAACTCATGTCCGACCGTTACCCTCGGTTCACGGCGGAGTTCTAGCAATACGTGTTCCGTTCTCTCGGAACACGGTTGACGATGTCCACATCTGACCATCCCGAAATAGATGGTCGGACGGAACGTGCGAACCGTGTCCTCGAAGAGATCCTTCGAAAATATGGCCATTCGTTTTCGAGTTGGAGCGAATTCCTACCCATGGTGGAATTCGCCATCAATAATTCGGTGCATGCGTCAATAACGCATACACCGTTCTACGTGAATGGCTTACGCCTCCCACGAATACCCGCTCTTATACAGTGTGACTTTAGGTAAAAGGGGGGCTCGCTCGAGCAAAAAACGTTTAGGCTCTTGCTCATCACGTATCATCGCACATGCCGATACGATCGATGTCAATGTCGATAATGTCGACATCGAATAAGTTGATCTTAGCAGTAGCAATGACGCTGCTGCTACTTCAGACAATGATGACGATGCTGGTATAATCATAATCGTCAACGATTATTCCAGCGAGGAAGTGGACAACCTCGCTGAAGAAGAGAACAATCTCTTAGCAGTTCGCACGAAGCGCACTGAAAGACAAAACAAAGAGTCAGCTGAGAACTTCCTGCTGACTCGAGAGGCGGTAGTCCGTTTCGTTCAGGACTCCATCGCAAATGCGGTAGACCGTCAGAAACGGAACGCAGACAAGAATGGAGGAGCAAATGTTCTTTCATTTAAGGTTAAAGACCTAGTACTACTGTCTACGGTAAACTTACCTGGACATGAGTCACTAGTGTCGGCAGTAGTAAACGACTGCCGAAGAACATTGGGCCATTTCGTGTGTTGCACCGCAAGGGCAATGCATACACGATCGAATGCACCGTAAGATGCGCACGCATCCTACGTTTTACGTGGGGAGACTCAGGCCGTACTGTCAGTACGAGCCTTATTCTTCCGATGAAGATAGCCCCACGTTCAAGAACATCCATTAAGTTCTTGCGTTCGCGCTCCAGACAATCCGTCTGGTCGCGTAGATATGTTAAATTAAAACTCAAACGAGAGATCTCTCCGCGAGCTATCGCCTGCTCGCCGAATCGGGAGCGGACATCCCGCTCGACCTGAAGCTGTGCTATGCCATAATCGGCGCAATCCCTCGCCCGATCAGCCTCGTGATCCTTGCGGTTCTTCCGCACGGTATCAGTCAAAGCGTAGCGTCGGTCGCGCTCGTGCTTCAAGTCATCGCGCAATTCATCGATTGCGCGATCCATCTCGTAAGGGTCGAGATGGTGAACCGAATCATCTGGAGGAGGTCTTTCCTCCTCCACCACATCCTTTGGTGGATGCTCACGGTGATCAACGCTTTCTAGTGGAGCGTATCTTGAATCACCGTTCCGATTCAGGATCAAGGACGAGCTCCCTCGTCCAGTGGCGGGGGTATCCACCCTCTTGGAACAGCTGGGAGCCCCGCTCTCAGCTGTTGATGGATGTTGAAGGTCTCGTCCGCCAGTATGACGAGACCCATCCGATGAGTCATGTGGCCCATCGATAAACACGCACCCTAGGCGCTTGTAGACGGATTGCACGTTTGCAATCGCGTCACGCACCTCAGCCGAGATGTGTGCCCTTCCCCAGGGCGAATCTAGGGAATACACATTCCTATGCGCACGCTGCGAGTTGTCAACACAACTCGCACAAGGGTCTCCCCATGTGAGGCAAGGAATGCCTGCCTCACTCGATAAACAATGCAACCGGTATCTAGCACCGGTTGTCGTTCGCCTTTCGAACCTGAGGCGTGTCGCCTCAAGTTTCTAGATCCACCCTTCTCGTCCAAAATTCTTGACGTTTTGGACGAACGCGTTCCACGCAGCCAAAAGCGATGTTTTGTCACGCTTTTGGTTGCTGTTGTACCATCGATGTCTAAGAAAGACATCGAGATAAAATCTTCTTCAGCGCGAAAGTTCTTCGCGCTGGAACTCAAGCCGTGAAGCTCGGTTGCATCGAATAAGGGTATTCGATGGTGTTGGCCTGTCTCGTGAGACAGGCTATTGATGAGCTGTTCGGGCAAACGCCACGGCTTCAACTCATCACGCTTCACAGTGGTACCCTTGTCGGTACCACGGCTCCCAGATTGACGACGGCTCGCGCCATCGTCATCACGCTCGTGCGAAGACGCACGAGCCGGCGGTGGTGAGGAGTAATACTTCTCACCACTCGGATCACCTTCATCATCATTACTGCCGAACAGACTGTGATGCAAGTCACAAGTCCGTTCGTTCGGCAGTGACCTTGGCGAATACTGAGGCGTCGCCGGTGATCGAGACGCCTCTGGAACATTGCCCGATTCAGACACGTCTGACTCGCCAGAGTAGATGACCTTAACGTCGGGGTCATCATGCGCACGCGGTGTTGTACCGCGTGCACCTGCAGCACCTGTTGCTGCAGGCGAAGAAGGAGCAGCAGACGACGAATCGTCTGCCGCAGAGGCTTGCACAGTAGCGGGCTGTGTGTATCTTGAGTCACCTCGCATAGACATGTTAACTATGCGAGGTCAAGCGGAAAGTGAATGGAACGGACCCAACAAGTGCTCCCTGTCCCAATGGTGGCCAACGGGTGGCCTCCATATTTCGATGGTCACACTGTGACTATAAGTTAAAGGTGGGGGTGATGTAACGGGGCAGCCCGTTACATGGAAATTGTCATTTGAGAGATATTGACAATAAGGAATATTATGCTGAGTGTTCTTATAACAATATCACCAATGGTGGTGATATTGATGGGTCGACCAAAGAGTCTGTTCATCGGTTGATATCTTGACGATATCAACCCACCAATCGCCGCAAGACGCGCGCAATGAGTGGTGAGTAGACATCGTCATACATTCAGTTAGATTAGTACAATTAAGATAAGTCAAACAGAGAGACAGTGGTTAAAGACATAATTATATTAATATAAAAGTTCTACTTTCCCCCTTTCTACGCATCCTAGTTTGCCTCGTGTACGTCTGTCGGGCGCACCAAAACCCTTGCGTTAAGTTCACGCAAGGGTTTACCCCGTTACACCAAGTACCGGGTAAGGATGCGGCAGTTAGGAGCGGCGATCTGCCTCTCATTCAGGTTAGTGGATACACTATACTCTCCTTTAATATTTCGAACCCCAGTCTTGGTCAACAGTCATTACCGCGTGGCCTTTCGAGAGTGTCCCCCGTGACGTCCGGAGCATCGAGCCAGCAGAATGAGAAACGCGCTAGGAGAAAGTTCTTGTCATGGTAGATGACCGAGTTGGTTTCAGCACAGCAGACATCTGACGAGTAAACTGTAGCTCTAATAGACGATCTGACCTCTACTCTCCTTCTTAAAGATATGGATTTCCCATCAGGAGACCAGATACTGCGAGGTAAATCGCCCTTTTACAAGAGAAGTTGGATCACTACCGCAGCTTGCGATGTACTCGAGTGTCCTGTGCTCTGTCGATAAGAGGAGAGAGGCGGCTTCCATCACGACTCCCGACTGCGCCGTCTTCTCGACTGTTTACATGCGAAGCTGATATGCAAGAACCAAGTCGAGCAGTCGGTCTCCACTGAGCTTACTTTTTGTCTAGGATGGTGCGCGCTGAGCTGCTGCATAGTATGGCAAGGACGAAAGCAGTGGCGCAGCAGCTCCAATCTCAGGTCTAGAACCATGACAATAAATTAATTGACTATCAAGTGTGGACGGCGTGCAGAGTCGCCACGAAGAAGCTGACTATATTGCATGCTTAGTTTCCTACTGCCAAAGCTGCCTTGCAGTCTGGGGTGTCACGGGCTGACAGAAACTTCGCGGCACGTCTTTTGGGACTACTGACCGAAGGCGCACGAGTGTTAGGGCAAGTTGTTTAGCCACTGGGCGGACGGGAGCTACTGATTCCCCACAACTCACTCAACCAGCGTCGTTCGGTAGCTTCTATATCTGTGGGATCCGTAGTGCTCCAGTGGTACCGGCTCGTTTGCGGGAATCGGCTGCTCACGAGACTTCAAGTCGATGTCGAGGCGGGGGAACGAGCTTCAGAAAGGATTTGATTCCTCATGAGCTCAACCCGCATCACATAGCTGTGGTGCGAGCGCAAAGACGCCGTGTTTCGAGGCATTAAGTTTGCTACATGTTAATGTGTCTGGTGCTTCTATACGACAGGCTTACGTGAGCTCGGTGCGTTAGCTAGTGTGAGCATGATAGCACCGCTGCCGTGGCTCAAGCAGCTCCTTTACACGCCTGTCTCGAACTGTTTACCTTAGATCCTAGCGACGACTCGCTACCCCCGGCGGCCTGCACGAATCTCAGCCTGACCCGGCGCTTTATTTCTTATTGGGGAGCTTCTAGAGAGATCTTGCACATCATTATAATGGATAGTTGACAGACGTGTTTTTTCTTTCCCCTCCTTCAAGATGTTGATAGTCCCATCTGGCGACCAGCTGCTGCGGGGCTCATCGCCCTTCGATAAGGGATGCAGGATCACTGAGATACCTTGCGATAGACTCGAGTGTCCTGTGCTCTGTGAATGACAGTAAATGACGGATTATGCAATACCAGACTGCGCCGGCTTTTTGACTGTTTGCAGCTGCTATGCAAGAATCGAGTCGAGAAGCCGGTCTCCACTAAATTGATTTCTGGTCTACGATGGGATATTGAGCTACATACTACGGCGAGGACGATATTAACGATATAAGCAGTAAAACGCACTTTCCATTCTTTTGATTATATTGTAGACATCGGATGCACGTCTTAAAAGCAGAGCTCAAACCGCACGCTGGATGGCGGGCGTACTGCGTCTCCGAGGCCCCCCACGTCACTTCATTCCCACATTCACCCTCAGGCGAACACTTATCCACAACCACAGTGAGCAATGCGTCTTGTCTACGCCGTGCTCCTGCCTGGCATCATCGTCTTCTTGTCCAAGTTGACTCTGCTGCAAGCCCATGCACTTCATGGCGACGTGGTGGACGATCCGGCGAGTGGCCTACGCGACACTGACACTGGGGCGACCGCCGACGGCGAGAGTTAAATAAGTGGAGGCCGTCCCAGTTATGAAACCTGGGAGGAGGTTATTGCACATTGGGATCCTTTAGTCAGTTGGGTCGAAACCAATTGTCGTCCTACAGATCCGGTTTAACGTTCCATCCGTAACATAATAAAAGATACGCTGAAATCGCACTTCAAGAACGCATTGTTGTGTTGGGGGCGAGTTCATACAGGGGTAAGTTCTGGAGAGTTCGCTTCCAGCGAACAAAAAGAAAGATTTAACGAGTTTTTCATCCGGGTTAACGAGCATTGTAGCGCAAGGCGCTGGTTCCAGAATGACTTTCGATGTCGTTTACGCGCACGGTGTGCAATTTCGCTCCAGAATGGTTGCGGTTGACTTTGTATGCGCGCACGTTGTACAATCCCGCTCCATAATGGTTACGGACCAACCGTATAAGAGCACGTTGTGAAATCCATCGAGTTTAGTCCCAGTTTAAATCGAGACATAATTATGCATGAATTCCAGAAGGCTTAGAGTAGCAGCTTGCGTGTGAACTAAGGAACTATTGCAATCACTTTTGTATTCTCCGTCAAGGCATTACATTCCAGGCACCACATCTGGTAACACTTGTTGGTCTGAAGAACCACACTCATACCCTGAACCCGACTCGACTCCGATCTGTCTGCGAAAAGCTGTGCGAAGGTTATGCACGACATTAGCGGGCCGTCAATGCTGAGCTCATGCAAAGCATGCTGGCGATGATGTCGCAACAACAAGAAATGATGCGAAAGATGGCTGAGGCTACAATACTAAAGGACTAACGTTTGGACGCAGTGAAGGCTCCCCGGTATGAAGGATAAGTAGAAGAATCGTTTGCGCTTTTTAAGGAACAAGTACAGCAGCATTTTACAGTGAGGCGTGTCAATTGGAAGTGCGCGACGATGGCAGCTACAATTATTCCAACCATTGGAAGCATGCTCGTAGGCACTTCAGCGGAATGATTTGTTTGGGTAAGAAGCAAGATCACGACTGTGGATGAGCTCTTTTTTCAACTGGAGCAATAGTTCGTACCAGCAGACCTTTAGATTCGTCTCCGTGACCAGCTTCGATACCTAGATCAGACTCAATGCCGGGACCTCAGGGAATTCGTTAATCGCTTTTGACAGCGGATGATTTAGGTCCAAAATTTGAGTGTTGTCGAATCCATTTTCTATTTCACTAAGGGAGTAAAGCATTAAACTCGCACTGAAGTCGAGTATCGACGATGCTCACCATTGAGGCAAGCGATCAATGTTGCTTATGATCTCGAGCGTCCGAATTTTGGCGTCGGGACCGCCAGACGCGTGCAGCCGTTTTGTAGACAAGAAATAAGGCCGCGACCGCGCTTCGAAGATGCCCGACTAGAGCCTATGGAACTCGATAATGTACAAGTGGAGTCTAAGAAAGAATGCTTTTAGTGCAAATTGTGCTTTTATTGTAAACAGCCAGGCCATCGACTCGCAGAATGTCCGACGAGGCCACGATTTCAAAATTCATCGCGTCCGAATGGGAAAAACGGCATGATCGATAGTGTGAAAGAGACAAAAGAGAACGATGCAAGTAGGATCGTGTTCGATCAATACACTATCAACACTGTTGAAGTACACGTGATCGATCAACATCCATCTTTGCTGCGTAAACGCGGTATGATTGATCGTGTGCACGTGACAATTTAATGGATTGTGGAGCTTTCACAAACATGATTCGTCCAGGCCTTGCGTCACGAGTCATCAGTAATCAGCGGGGATAGCTGAAGAGGTTCGATGGTTAACTAACTTCGTCAGCTGAGTTGTCGACAGTCGAAGCAACTGTTCGAATGAGTGACATAGAATTTTCTCACATGATATTTACGGAGAGTTCCTTAGGTGTTGCTCAGGACGTCATTTTTCGGCTTCCGTGGTTTAGCGATTACGCTCCGCAGATGGACTGGATCTCCGGAAAAGTTTTACATTAAAAGGCTCCAGCTAACTCCGATGGCATGAACGATAACAGGTTGGCCCAGCCTGATCATTATAATCATAGCCCTGTACGAAGTGGACGTTCGCGACCATTTTATGTGCGAAGAAACGAATACGCCGAGATTTACATTGTAAAAGTATCCCCTGTTACCACATGCGATATCATCCCTGCATGGTTTGTGGTCTTATATTGGAATATAGCATTGTTTTCCCAGAAAAGCTTCCTGATGGTCTCCCGCCGACACGTGCTGTACAGTTCGAAATTGAGATGAAACCGGATGCCATTCCCATCTCTCTAGCCCATTTCTTTTGTCCAAGACGGAGCAAGCAGCGCTCGAATCATTCGTGACAGAGAACCTTAAGAAAGGGCTGGGTAGAAGTCTCAAACTCACCTTGGGTTTCTAACGTCTTTGGTATAATATAAAAGGACCATGTTATTGGACATGCTCCCACCCGGGGTGAGTGGCTTTGGTCAAAGAATTGCTCGCAACCTATCCGCTGGGTTATTGATTATCGATAGGTGAGCAGTCAGACCAAGATTCCAAAAATTCCTCTGCCATTTTTTGAGGAGCTTATTAATCAAATGACAGGCTGAACTGTTTATACTGTGATAGATTTGGCTCAAGTAAATCATCAAATGCTTCTAAGCGAACTGAGCAGTCAATTCACGGCTTTGCGGAATCACAAGGAGACATACCAATGGTGTGTTGCACCTTTGGGCTTGGCACGAATGCCAGGCGTCTGGTATTGACTTATGCGGGTCCTCTTCGATAAATTTGACTTCGTGATTGTCTACCTTGACGACATTTGCGTCTTTTCCAAGTCTAACGCAGATCACATTCGGCATCTGCGCGAAGCGTTTAAGGTACTGCGCCTAGAGAAGCTCTACGCACACCGGGGGGGGGTGCTCTTTTTGCAAGGACAGTCTTGTGTTTTAATCCATACAATATCATAGAATGGCTTGAGTGTATATCAGCGGAAGACAACAGCTATTGAGCAGATGAAGGCATCCAGCACGCGAAAAGAACTAATCAGCTTCCTCAGATTAGCTGGATACTATCGACGGTTCATTTGTGCTTTTGCACAAATTTTCAATTTCACTTACTAAGCTCGTTATAAACGAAATGCGGTGGGAGTGGTCGCACGACCAATACAACGCATTTCGAGATTTAAAAGTCGCCCTACAACAAGCACCTGTGCTACAGCTGTCGAACTTCGCGATACCGTTTACTGTCACCACAGATGCTTCTGGGTGCTGTATGGGTGGCGTAATATCCCAGATCACAGATGGCAAAGATCACCCTATCGCTTTTTAACTCTATAAAGTTTGGGGTTTATGAGCAAGCGTGGCCTACCCACGAACAAGAACTCTTAGCGATCAAGACAGCTCTTTCCAAATGGCGCCATTGACTTTATGTACGTTCATTTGATGTGTTAATGGACAATACCGCGTGCCGCTGGATGCTTCATCATCCCGTGGTTGCACCAAAATTGGCTCGAATGTTGTCATATATTTCACTATTCGACTTTACGTTGCACCATGTCAAAGGCATTTCCAACGTGGTCGCCGATACGTTATCACGGCCGAACGGGGTTACTCTGCTCGCAGACCCTTATTTCGCTTCACTGCCTCGTATTCGTGACTGTGGGCAGCAGTGCGTTGTTTGCGATACAGCTCTGCGTCGTCACGGTCTCCATTTCACAGCTCTGTGCTCTCTCTAGCGTCTCGATCAAGAACTTCTGCTCGATATACATGCAGTTAGGAGGGTGAGTGGTGTACTTCACCACGTTGATGTAAATTAGATTCAACAGGTACAAGTGCAGGATCAAATTCAGCATATCGAGTTCGTGGTTTCAAGTGTTCACCTCTCCCTTGCGATGAAGAAGTCGTTTAAGGTCTGCTACGCGCATGATCCGGAGTTCAAGAGTACTCAAAGCAACGTTCATGAGAAGTACGTGTTGAAGAATGAGCTTCTTTATCCGAAGACAAAGCATGTTGTCAATCGACTCTGCGTTCCAGCGGACAATCGGTTGATCACCAATATCCTCCGAGAACATCACGATGGGAACACAGCGGCACATCCAGGAATACGTCGCACTCATTTAAAGGTGGCGCAATGGTATTTTTGGACAAACTTGGAGCGGGATGTACGCGATCATGTATCAAGCTGTGGTTCTTGTGTGCGATGGAAGACGAGCACACTGAAGAAAAATGGAAAGGCCATGCCAATACCTATACTAGACCACTGTTGGGAAATTGTATCGATGGATTTTATTACGGGACTGCCCATGTCAAGCGGGTTTGACAGATCATACCTTTAGTTGATAAACTGTCGAAACTTCTGCGATATGCTGCCACGCAAACCAACGTCGACGCGCCACAAGTTGCTGAACTTGTCTTTGATGTTGTAGTTCGCTATCACGGTCTACCGAAAGTCATCATAAGTGATCGCGACCCGAAATTTACGTCCAACTTTTAGCGATCTCTCATGGCGCTCATGGGTACTAAGCTTTCAAAGACGACATCGCACCGCGCACAAGCGGACGGTAAAACAGAGCATCAAAATTTAATTTTGGAAGATGCTCTACGTTGCATGGTGTCGTACCATGAAAGTGACTAGTCAGAGCATCTCAGTACTATCGAGTTTTCGCACGCTACACTGGTGAGCAAATCTACCCAGCTCTCGCCATTCGAAATTGACACGTCTCGGAAAGGCAACAACGCAAAAACAAGCGATTCCAGTGACGCCGTTACGAAGATCGGTATATCCGAGTACGCCAATAAATTTGCAGACAGAAGACAGAAGATCATCGAATTTGCACGGAAAAACTTGGAGAATGCTAAACAGAAACAGAAAGAGTATTACGAAAGGAAACGCAGCAGTATTACGTTTAATGCTGGGGACATGATTATGCTTGACGCTAGACATCTCAATTCACGCTATCGCAACCGCGGACAAGATGCAACAAATTCAAAGCTAGTTGCAAATTAGATTGAGCAGTTCAAGATTAAGAAAATGATTAACCATAATGTGGCCAAGCTTACTCTCCCTCGAGCACTCATCAAGTTGCACTCGAGCTTCAACATCGTTTTTTTAACCACTTTGTGCCAAACCCTGTGCGTTTTAACAGTCGACCGGTGCCGAAAGCCATACCAGTGATACTTGATGGAACCACCAGTGACGAGTTGCACATTGTGGAAGCGCTTGTCAAAAAACTAATGGTCAGCAGACAATCGGAGTGACTCGTCCGGTGGCATGGACTTCCAGAGCATGAGTGTACGTGAAAAAACATCAGACACCTTACACATTGGCGCGAGTTAGTACAAGACTTCCTAATACACCAACGCGAAATCCGCTCGGGGAGGATGTGGCGCAAGGCGCTGGTTCCAGAATGACTTTCAACGTCGTTTACGCGCACGCTGTGAAATCTCGGTCCTGAATGGTTGCGGTTGACTTTGTATGCGCGCACGTTGTACAATCCCGCTCCATAATGGTTACGGACCAACCGTATAAGAGCACGTTGTGAAATCCATCGAGTTTAGTCCCAGTTTAAATCGAGACATAATTATGCATGAATTCCAGAAGGCTTAGAGTAGCAGCTTGCGTGTGAACTAAGGAACTATTGCAATCACTTTTGTATTCTTCGTCGAGGCATTACGTCCCAGGCACCACAAGCATCTTCCGGAAGGTAAACGCTTTAATGTCGACCAAATCGACTCATGATTAATGGCTCAGCATGAACCAGCTAAAGCATGACAGGGCCACGATTGCTTTGGAGTAACGCGTTGCTTGTTACGTGCAGAAGGACTACAACGAAGTCGTGCCGCGGCAGCCGCACTCTAACTATAGAGTAGCTAACGCGCTGCACTGGCAGACGAATCATAAAGTGGAATTGGTGAAGCTGGTTTGATTGGTCTTGTTGCTGTATTCTGCTGTCCCTGCCATAGTTTTGTTCTTTGTCCTTTAACAGATAGCATTTAATGCTTGCGGTGTATCTCTAATCGATAAAATGAAAGACACACCTTGTAAGCGTGTACTTGTTGGCTAGAATCAAAGGGTCGTTATTTTTCTGGTATGGACTCCTGCTAGTTTTTTGTATCTCTTTTACAGGGTTTTCAAGGCCCATACCGCAACTCATGCTATTGAATTAAGTCATACACATTAATTTACATTGTGAGCCTTGCTCTGTCCACGCCTTTATAAAACTAGGTCTCTCCTACTGTCGAATCAGTCCGCAATTGTATTGCGTTGTCCAAATAGCATCAGTTTAAGTCCAAAAGATAAAGCCATTTCTGATTTTGTGCATGCGGTTTACGCCGAGTTTTGCGGCAGTTCCTTGTGAGGGTAGCAATTTATGCTTGTCCATGAGTCGATGAAGCATGCTAACGCCATGTGTATCCGCAATAATTGTCAAACGAGCAATATTGACGATAGACAAATCTACATTTTCTTGTGGTATCATAATTATCGTATAAAACAATATTGAAAACCCGCAAGCACCCAATAGCTGCCCACGCAAAACGGTTGACACACACACCAATAATAAGGATGTGTCTTGTATCACACTGATTTTGTATCTGTTACTCGCGTACACGCAGCAGCAGCCTGTAACGTTTATTAAGAATGTGGCAGCCCCGGAGACGTCCAAATTTAGCTTAAGCCAATGCGTAAACTAGTGTTTGTATAGATTAGTTACAATTCTTATCCGGCCAGGTGCTTGAAGTGCACCAAGGAATTATGGTATGTAGAGCAGTTGTAGAACGTTTATGCTATCGCTCGAAAATATCGATGCATAGACAAAACGTGGTAGTGGCAACGGCTGCAGGACCAAGGAAGTGCGCTGCGATCGGTGAGTCGCTGACGGAGCCCGTGGCGACGGGCCTGAAACGGTCACGCATTTATTCGTTAAGTCCTTTTACCATGCGTTTTTTTACACATTGGCCGTGATATAGCTGTCTCATTCCTACACGGTTGTGTGTAGGTACTTCAGCCTAATCATTCTTGTACGCAGGTAGAAGAAGAATTGATACCGACTCGCGCATAATGCAGACGTATAGTTTCGCTTCATAATCGTTCCTCAAAATATCTCACTTTTACTACCAATTTGCTTTATTCTCGAGTGGACAAGGCTATACGTAGTCTGTATTAAGCACGTCATGTTAGGAACAAAATTAACGTTTAAATTCAACTTGGAACGGCGTGTCGTTTAACGCTGGTATCGGCGACAAATAGCGATAGTGCACATAAGCAAGACGATAATCTGCAGCTCATTTGTTAATTCTCGTCCAAAAACCATTGAAATGTGTTTATTATCGCTAAAAAATATCTGTCGATGTTGGGATAGCGAATCTGGCGTGAAATTTAAAAAGAAGTCGGTTGCGCTTAAATAATCGATACGGTAATTACTCGAACCATATGTTAGACAGAGACAGCCTTTTTTGCTCATATTATATATTTCATTTACCACCAGCGGCGCCGGATGATTTAACCTTTACAGCCGCAACCAAGCTAAGCTTGATACGGTATAACGGTTGTGTTATGAAGCTCTGTGAAAGAAATCGCAATCTACCCTGAATTAGTAGCAAGCACATGTTTCCTGGCTGCAAAGTCGATATTCAGGAAGAATTCATACCAAACAATTATCCAACCTTCACCCACCCGTGCATGTTTGTCCGAATGGTGCAAGGCTTAAAAGACCGTCAAATTAGCAGCTACTCCAGCGGTACGGGTATCCGGCGGCTATTTACGAAGTCAATTCTCGTTATCGGTAGATCTCCAATGATACGGCAATGTCTTCGAAATTATAGCAGCATCGCACAGAATAGTTTTGGATCCGATAGCCTCTCAGCTTCGTACCACAAATAATTATAGCGATTGCAGAAGCTCTTGCGCTGGAAAGTAGTCGATACATCTAATTACGGGAGCTTCGCTGTACAAGATGTACGATCTGAATGTGAATTAAGATATGAAGGGAAGCCGATAAGGTGATATTGTATGAGAATCATCCATAAAAATATAGAAATATTTACTTAGTAAAATCGAAGAAATGACACCAATACAAGTTAAATTCATCCGAGCATTGTATTCTTAGCTTGCTAGAAACATTTCGTGCGACGCCAATTATACCGAACAACGCGCGGTCGGTTCGTGCGCGAGTTTATATCATCCACGTGTAATTTTATGCTATCTGTTGACGTAAGAGATGAATTATTTTCGTTAAATATGCACGGTCGTCAAAAGGGGTAGCGATCTATCCCCTTCGAGAGAACTACACCCAATTTCAATCGTCTAGCATTCCGAACGACGAGTGTAAATAGATATATCTGATTGCCCAAGCCTTAAATGCGGCGTTTACGATATTCGTAAAACGTCGATTATTTTAAAGATCTGCGTCATGAGGAAAACGAGGTGTTTCGAGCTTAAATATTTTAAAGAATTATATATTTTAATTATCTACCGTAGCAACTTCACGATGCACTCGGACTACGACCGTGAATGTATACAAGCATTCAGTGTAACAAGGTAGCCATAAATAGTAATATCAATAGAATCAGTTGTTGTAAACAGTAATATGTTACCCATTTTTAGCAATATCATCAAATACAGTGATATTGGTGAGATGACCCTAGGGTCATTTCATTGGTTGATATTGCGTTTATACTAATCCACCAATCACTGCTAGACGCGCGCAATATGTAGTGAGTGGACGTCATCATACAGGTTGTTATATATATAATTAAGTCAGGTCAAAAAAGAATAAGAGTAAAGGACTTGATTATATCGAAACAAACTTTACTTATCCTACAACTAGAGCCTTGTCATAGTAGTTCATCTTACTCTGTGTAGTTTTATACAACTAGCAGGGCACTGGCCTTCACTATTGTTAAAGAGCGTTGGATCTGTATCGGTAGTCCAGTACGCAGCATTTGGTGCCTCAATACACCTGGTAGCACTCTGTAGTCCGTCCAAGGACCACAAGTGCATCGCTCAACATGAACGTGTGGGACGATGAAAAGGCGACAGTTTTCATGAAACTAGTAATAACAACTCCTATTTAAGCGATGTCGAATGGACTACGGCCGGACAAATTATTTTGATTGTGGCCGAAGAAGCTGTCTAGTTTATGCTATACTCGTGGAAAAAGTACCAACATCAATCAGTCATTTGCTAGTTCTTGCAAAGTAACTTGATGAGTTGGGAACAAGGGTGACCATGTTGCGCCCGCAATAACACCATCTGACTAATTTATGAGACATCAACAGTGTTAATTCGCAGATTCGACGCTCAAGCATGGACGTAAGACTATAATGTTTGAAGTTTTTAGGTACCGGGGATTCGAATAAGACTGCCTATTGATATGGCTCGCCTACTAAGATGGTGCCATAAAAGCTCTTCGCACCGACGATGAGCTAATACAATTTTCATTTTCTCAACCATAATTCGAAGAGCGTACCATAAAATATGGCCATGTATCTCGAGTTGCACAACACAGATGTGTTTGGGTAGGTAAGGATCTTGAAGTGCCTGCCCAGCGATACGTTTACGCCGCTTAAAGCAGAGTTTAGGACTCTACAAGGTCTTCTGCAATTTATAGACCTTAAGCGTGATGCTCAAGCTTACGCCTAACATGGGCTTTACCTTGCAAGATGCTTGATAGCGGAACCTGCGAGTGATGATGTGCTGACAATGTTATTCATTCAGGGTATTACAGATGGCCCTGTAATGGGCCGCCTGTTCGGCGGATAGCTAATGACACTTTCATAAGCAATTTTTGCTACGTAGAAGTAAGCCTTTATTGTACGACAGGATGAACCTACAATGACTCCAAATTGTCTAAAGAGACGTCCAGAGGTTGGAGGTTCAACAACAATGGACCTATATATGTTATGGGCGAATACTTCGCCCTTCGGACGGCAGCAATTGTAGAGATGCTGTTTCTATAAAAAGTTAGGACACTACGCATATGAATACAGTGTCATGTGCTCACTATCTCGCGTTACTGAGAGAATTGACCGTCCACCAGCAAAAATAGTGGGGGACGAGGGTCCGATGCTGTTGCGAATCCGCAACAGCGAGGAGGACCACCAAACATCGGTCAAGCTAATAAGAGCGGAGCGCCCTACTAATTCAGCAACATCAAGCAGATTCGCAATCATCTTGACAAAGGTTGCTTCCGATATACAATCACTGTGTGTCTTTACACCTGGCGAGGAGGGTTAAGTTATCATCTAGCTGTTAAAAGTAACCAAGAAATTGCCACTTCGCGCCCTTTTTGATAGTGCGAAGTCGAATGTTTTTGTTGTATATCCTATCAGTCCCCTTCTTCTTTATACTTATCGAAACATGTTGTTCCGTGGAATCATTTATACGTAATAATGCTATGCTATTATTCATAAGGATAATTTCAAAAGAAGACAAAAGACTTAAAATGAACATTCTATATCTTAATGATTATTACCATGTACAGGATAAACTTCATTAAGCGAAATATCCTTCCGAAGAAGATGAAGGTGCGCCTAGCGACAGACTTATTTATGGCCGTGACGAAGCGTGTAGTTAGAATCTACTACACAAGGGAAGACTGATAACATGTTCAAATCATCGTACTGGATCTGTATAACAAATTTGACATCATCCTGGAATCACCTTGACTAAAACGGTACGAGACAAGCGTGATCTGGCAGCTTTTATCTGTCAATATTTCTGCAGCTCGTTCATTTTATGTCAATCTGATGACGATATTGGAACTCCCCTAAGCGTGTGGGAGTAGCACGTGTGAGTTTGATGGCTTCATTGTGATCCAGTCATTAGTAGGATTGCACAAGATCGCAATGTATTCGATCGCTACACAATGAAAAAGGCTGTCGGCGACTGTGCAAGCACATAGGTGGCGCCGAGGGTCCACCATTCAAACCGTAGAGTGGCCCGGGTCACGGATAAATACCAGGAATTCAGCATCAAGGAAAAACGAGAACGGTTGCAGAGATACGGCGACACGGTGATCCTAGGTCAACTGGAAAGCCATCCGTATATAATGATTGTCTTACAGTGGTTTCAAAGCCTTAGGTACTAGACGATGAGGAAAAAAGTCCCTATGCAATCGAATTTTATGTATCAGAGGTATTAGCTGAGGGTCTAACCCTTTCGCAGCATGTAGATGTGACTTGCAAAAAACTGATTAAGATATTGAATGTACTAATAAATGACGGATCAAGCGTATACTTGATCTGACTTGCATTCCTGAAACTAACTTCGGAGACCACAAGATTGCTCATTTTAAATGGAAAATTTTTATACGCAATCTTCGTAATGACAGTGTTAAGCAGATTTCCGTTCTCGTCGCAGAAACGATTGCTTCACCAAATATACGGTCGGTGACAATCTTCACTAAGGACGAAAGTTGTATCAGCTTTTAATAGATTGACGAGAAAGCGCTTGATAGAAATATTCAGGTTAAACGATACGCGTCCCAATCTAAATGTCTCTGTAGACAATTCTTTGTACAATTAGTTGATCATATTAAAGAATGGATTCATTTTAACCATAATGTGCAAGTTACCGAATACAATAGATTTGATTATGTAATCAAGCTCTAACCGAGATGTAAACACTCTGTATTGAAGTTGTGGCCACTACCTCATGACCAATTACAAGCTATCGAATTTTTCATAGTCTATCTCTTCGCAGCGGGACATTTGAGAAAGTCAACTTATTCTCACATATTTTTGACAATCTGTAAGCGTAAAGCTACATAAAGATAGAGGATTATTGCATGCATTCAGCAAATTAATTGCTGCAACGGTATCGGTTTGGATACCGATATCGATAAATACCGTTACGTTGATTTTATGTCAAGAGTACTGTGTTAACGTCCATGGTACTGATGATACCTTCTATTTTTTACTCATGCGTGTGATGCATATCACGTACGCGTAATTAAGCACCCCCAGTATTATGCTATCAGAGTGGCAAGTGATGCCACAAAAAATAAAGAAAAGCCTCTATTACGTTTGGAAGATGTATAATATATGATGAGATCGGCGCGATAAGTCGTACCTAGCTAAATTGGCGATCATTCTGTTCATAAGTGGATTATGGAAGGAAAGACGGGCGTAGAAAATATACGTCACACATATATCAGATTCTTACACTTATGCGCAAGCGTAGGTTGTACTATAACCTTAATAAAGGTAGATTTGCAGGTAGCAAAATACTACTTTGGTGCAACGTGGACCAACACGGCGTACGTCTTTATCCATAAAAAAGGCGATCACCTGCTGTCTTGTACTACTCGACGCCAAAGGACTAAGTGAGTTTGTTGGTCTTCTGGCGTAATTTGCATCTGTACTCACGCAAGTACGCAGAGATGACTGTGTATCTTCTTTGATTACTTATGAAACATGTTAAGTGATAATGGGAGCTGTTGTCAGCGCTCTTTTGGAGCCTTGAAGCGACGATTGATGCATTAGCCTTAAGTGGCTTTATCACATTAAAGCAGAACATTACATGAAGCTTTTTGACGTCATCAATTTAAAATCATCTGTGCGTTCATGCTTTTCAATGCAGACGGCGCAGGGCTCGTCGTCTGGTATCAGTTGCATCATATGCAGGAAGATTAGCACAAATACTCAGTACATTAAACGTAAATAATTGTCATGATATATTTACTGCTTCGGGTTAGTGTTAAAACCCTAAGAGATACTCCGTTTTTTGTGTATACGGACTTTATGTCATTGCACGACCGTAAAAAGTCCCCACCCCTCGCAAAATAAGACGATGTGGCTGCTCTTCTTCTCTGAGTAAAATACCCTGTGAGAATACATTCAAGGACAACTATATTACGTCAATGATGCGCTTTCTCCGCGTCCCGATTTCGAGTCGGCTGCGCAAGTCAACAGTAAAGGGAATCATATGGTAGCAAAGCTTCAATTAAGTGTGCCGTCGTCGCGGTTTCTTGACGACGTACGCAAGGGTTACGCAGATAATATAAATCTCCTGCTATTGATATATCACATTCCAAAATCATCATGAACTTTTTCACTAGAATGATTAACATTGTAACGTCCTCATCGATATGAAGCACAACAATAAATTAGCCTCCTGATTTATACCGAACGTTTCCGGCGACACACATCTCGTCGACGTTATTACAAATAATATGTATAGATAAAAAAACTGTGCTTTTAGGTGTACAAGAAATTAGACTTTCTTGATCAATCATAAAGCATAACGATGCGTTTAAAATTTTAGACTCAGATAGTATTCGAAAAATATTTAAACTTGAAACTACAACTAATAGTTCTGATATTGAAAAAAATTGATAATGGGTTTAATGTAAAAATCAATTCGGAAACAATTTCAAAAATTACGGTACTTTATAAATATGTAATGATAAATATAAATGATTCTAAAAACCAGAAGACGATCGCAAATAATAATGGCATCTTGTGTTCCTTAGCCAATACGCAAGATCCTGTATCTTGCTGCAACCCTTGTTACGGTTTTTAGAACGGGTGTAAGACGTCAACATATGACCACCCGTACCAGACGATTATACTAAACGCGCCAATTTTATTCACGTAGAAACTATTAGACTACACCTTGACTCGTTCCCGATTTTATTACACTCTTTTTGATGGTAGAATTCGTCATCTACAATTAAGGGCATGCGTCCAAACCATTTACACCGTTGTGTCGGTATAGGTAAAAATCATACATGACGGTGGAGCGCACGAAGATCAAGATTACATTGGACGGCTCACTATTGTGTGATTTCAACGTATGGGAAGGTGATCAAGTCAGTCAAGAAGCTATACTAGATATGGACTGCATGGTTCCGGTGAGTATTCGTTTGGATCTGGCGGACGAAACCCTCTGTCTACCCGATGAAGTCCTCAATTTTTTAGCGGGACGCAAGCCACTATATAGATCGACGATTCGAGCGATCAACCTGAATGATCAACACGTGATGATACCAGTTGACAGACCAACAGAGGTGAGGATAGATGTCGCACCACCAATAACTAAACCCAAATTCGACGAGATATGGAGTGGGTGCCAACAGTGAATAATGAACCTGGCAGGATCATAAAGCTACGGCTCACAAACTATTGTAATCGCGATATAACTTTACGCTAGGAAACCATATGAAGGCTGTGGATGGGAGCGGACAAGTAACTACGATCGCAGGGGTACGTTTCTGCGGGGTCGCGACGTTATGACGAATGGCAGACTTAGAGTTCGAGGCTACAACTGATCGAAAAGAAGCCTCACCTAAAGAGCATGAAGGGCCATTGGTTGAGCAGCGATCATATCCTACGCCGAGAAAGATTTTATAGCGCCAAGAAGTAATCACAGAAAAAGAGGCGAACGACGGCTGTAACGGGGCACACCCTTGCGTAACTTAACGCAAGGGTATCGGTGCCCCGACGGACGTACACGTGGCAAGCGAGGAAGCGTAGGTAGGGTAAAAGTAGAACTGTTATATTAATAAAATTAAGTCTTTAAACTACTGTCTCTTCGTTTGACTTAGTTTAACTATACTAATATAACTGGATGTATGGTGACGTCTCGTCACCACTCATTGCGCGCGTCTTGCGGCGATTGGTGGGTTGATATCATCACGATATCAACCAATGAACAGACCATTTGGTCGACCCTTCAATATCACCACTTTGGTGATATTGTTAAAAGAATATCCATCTTTATATTCTTTATTGTCACTTTCCTTAAAGTGACAATTTCCATGTAACGGGCTGCCCCGTTACATCACCCCCACCTTTAACTTATAGTCACAGTGTGACCATCGAAATATGGAGGCCACCCGTTGGCCACCATTGGGACAGGGAGCACTTGTTGGGTCCGTTCCATTCACTTTCCGCTTGACCTCGCATAGTTAACATGTCTATGCGAGGTGACTCAAGATACACACAGCCCGCTACTGTGCAAGCCTCTGCGGCAGACGATTCGTCGTCTGCTGCTCCTTCTTCGCCTGCAGGAACAGGTGCTGCAGGTGCACGCGGTACAACACCGCGTGCGCATGATGACCCCGACGTTAAGGTCATCTACTCTGGCGAGTCAGACGTGTCTGAATCGGGCAATGTTCCAGAGGCGTCTCGATCACCGGCGACGCCTCAGTATTCGCCAAGACCACTGCCGAACGAACGGACTTGTGACTTGCATCACAGTCTGTTCGGCAGTAATGATGATGAAGGTGATCCGAGTGGTGAGAAGTATTACTCCTCACCACCGCCGGCTCGTGCGTCTTCGCACGAGCGTGATGACGATGGCGCGAGCCGTCGTCAATCTGGGAGTCGTGGTACCGACAAGGGTACCACTGTGAAGCGTGATGAGTTGAAGCCGTGGCGTTTGCCCGAACGGCTCATTAATGGCTTGTCTCACGAGACAGGCCAACACCATCGAATACCCTTATTCGATGCAACTGAGCTTCACGGCTTGAGTTCCAGCGCGAAGAACTTTCGCGCTGAAGAAGATTTTATCTCGATGTCTTTCTTAGACATCGATGGTACAACAGCAACCAAAAGCGTGACAAAACATCGCTTTTGGCTGCGTGGAACGCGTTCGTCCAAAACGTCAAGAATTTTGGACGAGAAGGGTGGATCTAGAAACTTGAGGCGACACGCCTCAGGTTCGAAAGGCGAACGACAACCGGTGCTAGATACCGGTTGCATTGTTTATCGAGTGAGGCAGGCATTCCTTGCCTCACATGGGGAGACCCTTGTGCGAGTTGTGTTGACAACTCGCAGCGTGCGCATAGGAATGTGTATTCCCTAGATTCGCCCTGGGGAAGGGCACACATCTCGGCTGAGGTGCGTGACGGGATTGCAAACGTGCAATCCGTCTACAAGCGCCTAGGGTGCGTGTTTATCGATGGGCCACATGACTCATCGGATGGGTCTCGTCATACTGGCGGACGAGACCTTCAACATCCATCAACAGCTGAGAGCGGGGCTCCCAGCTGTTCCAAGAGGGTGGATACCCCCGCCACTGGACGAGGGAGCTCGTCCTTGATCCTGAATCGGAACGGTGATTCAAGATACGCTCCACTAGAAAGCGTTGATCACCGTGAGCATCCACCAAAGGATGTGGTGGAGGAGGAAAGACCTCCTCCAGATGATTCGGTTCACCATCTCGACCCTTACGAGATGGATCGCGCAATCGATGAATTGCGCGATGACTTGAAGCACGAGCGCGACCGGCGCTACGCTTTGACTGATACCGTGCGGAAGAACCGCAAGGATCACGAGGCTGATCGGGCGAGGGATTGCGCCGATTATGGCACAGCACAGCTTCAGGTCGAGCGGGATGTCCGCTCCCGATTCGGCGAGAAGGCGACAGCTCGCGGAGAGATCTCTCGTTTGAGTTTTAATTTAACATATCTACGCGACCAGACGGATCGTCTGGAGCGCGAACGCAAGAACTTGATGGATGTTCTTGAACGTGGGGCTATATTCATCGGAAGAATAAGGCTCGTACTGACAGTACGGCCTGAGTCTCCCCACGTAAAACGTAGGATGCGTGCGCATCTTACGGTGCATTCGATCGTGTATGCATTGCCCTTGCGGTGCAACACACGAAATGGCCCAATGTTCTTCGGCAGTCGTTTACTACTGCCGACACTAGTGACTCATGTCCAGGTAAGTTTACCGTAGACAGTAGTACTAGGTCTTTAACCTTAAATGAAAGAACATTTGCTCTTCCATTCTTGTCTGCGTTCCGTTTCTGACGGTCCACCGCATTTGCGATGGAGTCCTGAACGAAACGGACTACCGCTTCTCGAGTCAGCAGGAAGTTCTCTGCTGACTCTTTGTTTTGTCTTTCAGTGCGCTTCGTGCGAACTGCTAAGAGATTGTTCTCTTCTTCAGCGAGGTTGTCCACTTCCTCGCTGGCATAATCGTTGTCGATGCTGAATATACCAGCATCGTCATCATCGTCCGAATCAATAATAGCGTTGCCGCTATTAGTGAGGTGGTGTTCTTTATCGATGCCGACATTGTCGACATCGGCATCATGCTTGACGACGTTAGCGTCGACTCGTGATGAGCAAGAGCCAGAACCGTTTTTGCTCGAGCGAGTCCCCCCTTATCCAAGAGTCACACTCTATAAGGGTGGGCACACGTGAATGGCGTAAACCATTCACGTAAAACGGTGTGTGCTGTGTTGAGGCATGCACCGAATTATTGATGGCGAATTCCACCATGGGTAGGAATTCGCTCCAACTCGAAAACGAGTGGCCATATTTTCGAAGGATCTCTTCGAGGACACGGTTCGCACGTTCCGTCCGACCATCTATTTCGGGATGGTCAGAAGTGGACATCTTCAATCGTGTTCCGAGAGTACGGAACACGGTTTGCTAAAATGCCGCCGTGAACCGAGGGTCACGGTCGGATACGAGTTCACGGGGTAACCCGTGGAGTCTAAAGACCGTGTCTAGAAAGATACGAGCACAACCTTGAGCCTTGATCGACTCAGGGACATCAGCAAGATGGACCATCTTGCTGAAACGATCCACGAAGACAAGAATACCATTATTCTTGTGAGCGTCTTCGAGAAAACCGAAGACGAAGTCCAATATGACGGACTGACAGCACTCTGTCGGAACAGGCAGAGGCTGCAATAGCGCACGGGATGAAGGACTAGGCTCCACACGTTGACAAACCTCGCAAGCACGTATGTACTTGCGAACAAACTGATACTGGCGTGGCCAGTAAAAGTCGCGACTTACCGTGAAGTAAGTCTTTTCCCTTCCACGATGGCCGCTTGTTGGGGCATCGTGACACTCATACATGATGCGCAAACGCAAATCGTGATGAGCGGGTACGGCGACACGAGGCGTGTCGTCAGCAACAGCTGTATAGTACAGCAATCCGTTGCGTGTACTATACCGATCCGATGAGGATCGGTACAAAGCCGGTAAACCCCTCATGGATTTACTGGATGGATTCACCAGATGATCCATCAATCGCAGAAGATCCTTATCTTCCGCGTATGCCTTTCGTACGTCGTCAAGTAAACTTGACGACGGGACACTGACTGACAGTGTCGCAACAGTGGGCTTATTCTCACTGTTGGATTGTGCGTCCGGCTCGAAATCGGGCCAGCGCGAAAGAGCATCCGCGACGACATTGAGTCGTCCCGGTTTATACTCCACGGAGAAGTTATACTCCGCGAAGAAAGACAGCCACCTCGCCATTCTTTGCGAGAGGTGTGGGCTGTTTACGGCCGTGCGTAGTGACGCATGGTCCGTGTAGACAACAAACGGTCTATCTCCCAGGAGATAGACGCGAAACTTAGCCAGTGCGTATTTCATGGCAAGGCGTTCCTTGTCATGCACTGGGTAATTACGCTCAGCTGCTTGCAGCTGACGCGACTGATAACAGATGACGCGCTCCGCGCCATCTGCATCGAACTGCATTAACGCACAGCCGATTGCGAAATCGCTGGCGTCACAGACCACATGAAATGGTCTGTCCTGATCTGCAATCGCCAAGATCGGCGATTGCATCAAGCTCCGCTTGATACCTTCAAAGGAACGCTGGCATTCAGCGTTCCATGACCACTTGACGTTTTTCTTGAGTAAACAAGAAAGATGAACAGTCATATCGGCGTAGTTGCGCGAGTACTTGTGCAAGTACGCCGCTAAGCCAAGGAACTTCCTTAGTCCCTTGACATCGACTGGCACTGGCCAGTCGGTGATCGCCTTGATCTTTTCGGGATCAGGGCGTACGCCGTGTTTCCCCACGATGCACCCAAGAAGTGGTATTTCGCTAGCCGCGAATATACACTTCTTGAGGTTGGCGTACAACTTATGCTTGCGCATAAGTTGAAGAACCTGACGAACGTGAGTTCTGTGATCTTCAACGTCCGTCTTTCCGTCCATAGCCCGGCTATGGACGAACACATCGTCGAAGTAACTCGGTGCGAAGTCTCGCACCGGTCTCAACAGATTTGTTACACATCTGTTGAATGTTGCAGGGGCATTACTCAGCCCCTGTGGCATCACTAGCCACTCCCACAGCATCCCGCTGGGGGTACTCACTGCCGTGAACGGGACGTCCCGTTCACGCATCAGGATCTGATAGAATCCATCCATCAGATCCATGGACGAAAAGATGGTACTCTTTGACATACCATCTATGATTACGTCCTTCCTCGGTATCGGCGTCTGAACCGGTACCGTTGCAGCATTCAACTTGTTGAATGCGTGCACTATCCGTCATCCTCCTGTGGCTTTTCGCACACAAAAGGTTGGAGAGCTGTGAGGGGATGTTGATTCCCTCACATGGCCCGCTGCTAAGCGATCGGCAAAGAACTTGTCGATCGCTATCACTTGTTCACGAGGCAGTAGCCACTGCCGCATGACACAGTACTTCGAGCCCGGTTTGAGCTCGATCTCGTGTCGAGTGCCTTTGTCCTTCGGCAACTCGCAAGGTACGGATTCAGGGAACACATCCCTGAATTCGATCAAATCCTTATACAAAGGATTTGCCTGAAGTGACTCCCAGGATTGAGATGTGTATCGCTCCATCCGAGTCTTCTCATCGAGGACACTTTCGTCCATCGATGATCTGCTGAGAACCCGTTCGTACTCAGCAAATACTGTTGCCGACCGAATGTCGGTCACATACTCATCCTCTGTGACGAGTATGCAGATCTGCTTGACTTTGCCACTACGCAGATCACGCAAGAACCGTTTCGGTTCTAGCGTTGGCAACTGAGTTATCTCCGAAGTCAACTTCGGAGGCACAATCAGATCAATCGTATAAGCGCCTACGCTTGATCCGTCATTAACCAAGACGTTCAACGTCTCGGTTTCTTCCTAGGAACTCGCTTCCACAGGTTGCTGAGGGCCTGATCCCTCAGCAAGCAACTCTTGAGGAATTCCTTCCTCAAGTACGTGGGGACTTATTCCCTCGACGTCTTCCGACTGTGGCTGTGCAACCACAGTCAGGAACCGATCCTCTACGGTCGACTCTCCAGTCGACCTAGGATTTTCATGTTGCCCCTTGGGGGCAACAGATTTCTTTCTTCTAAGATGCTGCCCGCTAGGCGCACATCCATGTCCCGGTCCACTCGACTTATTCGAGTGGTGGACCTTCGGCGCAGCCTGTACATCTGTACAGCCGCCGGGAGCTTGCTCCACAGTGTAGTGATCAACTACACTGTGATCTTGTGCAGTCGTGCTAACGACCGTACCGCAAGTGAGGCCATCGCACTCACTCGCAGAACATCCACACGCTTGTGGACGCTCCAAGATGTTCATCAGATGGCCATCTGACGAACAAGCGGCAGGCATCTTCACGGGTCGATGCTGCCAGCTCACCCTTGGCTCGTACTTTCTGAGCCAAGGTAATCCCAGGATGACATCAAATTTGTCATCCAGATCTAGTACGATGAAGTCATCATCGTACGGTTCGCCCTCTAACGTGTAGTGGATTTCTACTACACGTTTCTCAACGGTTGTCGATGCGCCTGTTGCAAGACGCACCGTCATCCTTGTGAGGGGGAATGTCGCGCTCAACGAACTTGAGCCTACGACCCTCTAGTGACTGGCGACGAACAAAGTTGTTCGACGCCCCACAGTCTACTAGGGCACGAAGCGACAAATCATTTGTCGCTTCCAACTTCAAGGTGATGAGCGAAACGTCATCACCAGGTGCAGAGACACACAATGATTGTGTATCTGGAGCAACTTTCGTCAAGAGATTTGCAAATTCTCTTGAGGTTGCTGGATCAGTAGGGCTCTCCGCCCCTACTGACCCCGACCATTTTTTGATGGTCCGTCTCGCTGTTGCGGCTTCGCAACAGCGCTGGACCCACTCCCATTACCCTTTGTGGCGAATGGTCGTCCATTTCGCTCAGGACTGTTTGGTACTGGGCGTGGAGCACTACACTCGTATGCGTAGTGCCCTAACTTCAGACAGCGATTGCACCTCTGCAATCGCTTGTTGTTTGAAGAGCGAGGTCTCTCGCTCTCAACATAGCAGAGGTCCATTGGTTCTGGACCTCCGATCTCTTGTCGTCTCGGTGGACGGTAAGAGTTTGAGCTAGCATGAGCCTGTCTCATGCTAAAGTCTTCCTGTTCCGCGGCTGATATCGCTTCTTCAAGCGTATTCAGCTCAAGGCGGAACAGATGGCTCCTGACGGGCCCTTCTGCGAGCCCTTGCATGAACACCGTAATCAACGTGTGTTCATGTACTGGGTTGGCAGTTATACTACTCGCAAGGAGTCGTATATGTTGTGCGTAAGCGTGCACATCACGCTTACCCTGCTTGAGTTTCAGGAGCTCTGAACGAGCCCTGAACTCAGCCCGTGGCGGCTCAAAAGTTTGTCTGAGCCGGGACTTGAAGTCATCTAGCGACCTAAACATGTTTGGGTCGCTACTCTCGAGTCCCAGGGACCAAGTTTTGGCACGCCCTGCCAAGTGGATCTGAGCAAATGTGAGTTTCATTTGCTCATCTTCGACGCGACGAGCCCTTAGGTCTCTGTCGAGTTCGACAAATCATAGTAACAGGGAGTCTTCCGGGACTCCACTGTACTTGGAGATGTCGACTTTCATGACTTCGGGACGACGCGCATGCGCCGTCCCGCCCACAGCAGCATGGAATTGATGCTGTCTCAACAGCTCCGTCTGTTGAGCACCGAGTTCTCTCAACTGCTCGGCCTGTTGAGAGCCTTGCTGGTGAAGCAAGGCTACTTTCTCCTTCTCGAGAGCAAGTTCATTCTGAATGAACTTGGCGATAGCAGCATGTTGTTGGTCTCTGTCTAGAGAATCCAACATGGCGCTAACGACGAGTTCGCCTACGGTAGAACTCATTCGTTCTACCGCACCCCATTCGATGTCACTCAAATGGGTAAACCCTTCACGCGTGGCGTGAAAGGTGTCTTCACCATCCAACATGTTCATGTTGGATGTTGTGGTCCTTGGAAGAAATACAAAGTGCTACCAGGTGTAACGGGGCACACCCTTGCGTAACTTAACGCAAGGGTTTTTGGTGCCCCGACGGACGTACACGTGGCAAGCGAGGAAGCGTAGGTAGGGTAAAAGTAGAACTGTTATATTAATAAAATTAAGTCTTTAAACTACTGTCTCTTCGTTTGACTTAGTTTAACTATACTAATATAACTGGATGTATGGTGACGTCTCGTCACCACTCATTGCGCGCGTCTTGCGGCGATTGGTGGGTTGATATCATCACGATATCAACCAATGAACAGACCCTTTGGTCGACCCTTCAATATCACCACTTTGGTGATATTGTTTAAAGAATATCCATCTTTATATTCTTTATTGTCACTTTCCTTAAAGTGACAATTTCCATGTAACGGGCTGCCCCGTTACAACGGCAGTGCTGACAAGTTACAACCTGATCAAAACGTGATCGCCGAGGATTCAATACACTCATAGACGAGAGTGAAAGCAATGATCACGCTACGAAGAGCAATCAAAGATCGATCAAGTTACTTGTGACGGAACACACAAATGACGAGATGCAAGACGATGAGCGTGTGCAAACCACGTCAAAGGAATCTAGCAGAGTGGTGACGCCAGCCGTGACAGGGAAGATCGATTGCGAGGAGCCTGGTCGGGGGCAGAGACGATCCATCGAACAACCAGACGCGATCTATACTGTGGATGGTGATGGACAAAAACAGTCTAGAAATCAGTTTGACGAGATCGCGAGGGACACAGAAGAGTGGTGAATGCAGCCCAAGGACGATGTTTGTCTACCAACGAAAGTTTTTTCGTCGATCTCTACTACTCAAGGGTGCAGGAAGCGTGATCAGTCACAAGATCGGCATGAGGAGTCAAACTTTGAAGTAAAGATGGTCGACGCAAAAGATATCGGGCGAAGTATCAGCGACTTGCTACAAGAAAATTCCCGCTGTCAGGCAGATAGGAGTGCGATCGGAGATTGTGAGTTACGGGAAAAGTCCGATCGACTGGTGAAACGGAACGACGTTGTGGCGATCGGAGAAGAAAATACGGGGTGGAACCGCTTACCGAGTCAACGTACCGTAACGAAAGTAGAGAGTGGTATGCTGAGAATGTTGATCAGCACATGGCGATCCTACCGGAAGTTGTCACACCGACGGCCGAGATATCTTTGGAGGACATACAAGTGGGCGACCCAGGAAAGCCACTGTCAAGTGATCAAAAGAAGTTGCGAAAACTAATATGGGCGAATCGCCATCTGCTAATCGGCAAAGGTAATGCCCTACCCCCTGCGGCTCGTGGAGCGGTCTGTGATATTGATGTTGGAGGCGCTAACCCGATCGCACAGAGGGTGCAACCGGTCCCTCCCTAATTTCGCGAGAATCTAGCTGATCTATTCAAGGAACTATAGACGACGCGGATAATTCGCCCGTCCACTTCTCCGTGGGCATCACCAATCGTGGTGATCAGAAAAATGAAAGGAGAAGATATTTGATTAAGCATTGATTATAGATCAGTGAATCAGCTGACGAGATTGATGGTTTACCCCATGTCTTGGGTCAGCGACTTGCTGCAGGATATGGATAATGCCACGTGGTACTGTTCCTTAGACATGGCAAGTGGTTTTTAGGTGGTGGAAATGACGGAGCTAGCAAGAGAAATTTCCAGCGTTTATTACAACATCAGGCCTGTTTACATGGCTAAGGATGCCGTTTAAATTAAGTATGGAACCGCGGATTGACCAACGACTGATCGACAATGCGTTATATGGATATTTGAAGATTAATACACGTCTAACTGTGATCACTTGGGGATCAACAGATCTTATCGACGTGTTCACCTACGGGAACCGGATTCCGACATGAAGACGTCGGCCCTTGGTCGAAGGTCATACATCGACGAAATATACTAATACCGGTCCCATCGTGGGAATCTCTCGATCGCAAAGTGGAACGATTGTTGAACGTGTGTAATTAATAAAAATTGATCGATCAGTCTGGCTAAGAGCTTCTGGGGACGTTGCAAGGTAGACAACCTGGGTAATCAAGTGTATTTGGCTGGATTCAAAGCTCACCCAAAGGAGATAGGATCATTGGTAAACATACGATTTCCTCGATCCTTACGGTCGATGCAATCGTTTCTGGGGAGCCTCCACTATTGCAGTCGATTCATCGAAGACTGTTCAGTGTACGCCTCAGAACTGTACAAATTACGAGAACCCGTTTTTCATGAGATCCGTCGAGCGTATGACGACCCGAGCACAGTGGGGGTTGGGGGGGTAGCTCGGCTGTGTCATACTGCCCATAAAATACATCAGAAAATGCATCCAATCTTTGGGGATGATTAGGACTTGCATTCTATTGCTGAGGGTGATCGGGGCCCGGAAGGCAGGAGTCGCTAGGAGAAAGCAACGATCGCGCTCACTAACTTGAAATAGAAGATTGCGACTACACCCATTTGGAAACATTTTGACCCGGATTAACTGCCGTTGATTGTGGTGTATGCCAGCAAGTGGGCTGGGTCGGCTACATTGCTGCAGAAACATGAAAAGGTGTACTGGTCGGTCACTTTTTCAAGCCGTAAACTGAAGCCCTACGAAGTTTAATATGGCATTGTGGAGAAGGAGGTACTAGCATTGCCAAGGATGCTAGATATATGCTATACCATGCTGGTGTCTCGTGGGATCATCGTGCTGACGCGTTATTCAACCTTAGCCTGGTTGCTCCGATCTTTCGGCTTCAAAGGGAGATTAGGACGATGGGCTGCATTGTTATCAAACTGAACACTGGAGATCCGTCGATGTGAAAAGGGTGAATATGAATTACTAAGTACTCTGGCAAAAAGTATAACTCCTCGACAGGAAGTATATAAGATGTTGATAGCGATCGCGCCAAAGACACAACCACGACAAACAATCAGTAATCCTCCACCTACGGTCGAAGAGGAAGAAAATCTCTGGGTAACTAGTTTTGATGGGTCTGCTAGAGTGAAGAGAAAGCGTGGAGCATGCAGCGCGATCGTATGGAGATTACCAGGTTGGAAGGTTGTGGCTGTTGCGTCTGAGTTCGTCCCTGATCTTACTGTCAACGAAGTAGAGTAAATAGGACTACTTCTATGTTTTGATTTGTTGACTGATCGGACCAGGGAACATGTAATCATATGTGGAGATTCAAATTTAGTGATCAGGATAAGGCGTGGAGAGATCAATTGCAAGGCGCTATGCTTACATCTGCTGGGACATAAAGCGATGGAGAAACTCCGATACTGACCCAAATATGATTTCTAATATGTAAAACGCAGTTGGAACGCCAGCGCAAATCGATTAGCAAGTAAAGCTCTGCGAAAAAAGAAAGAGGGGATAGTGATGTGTGTTGATGTGGTGATCGCTCTTTTGAGGCGTCGATCCCAACTCTCCACTGGCGCCCAGACGACCGACTAACGGAGGGAGTACTTTTATTCCGTGTTCTTGATAGCCTTCCCCACCATGTGTATCCTTCGGTGGGGCGGGTTGCACTCTTCCACGTGGACTCGTGTCAATGGAAAACATGACCGTGTTTGCGATGGGGTCGAGGTTCCATTACGGTGTGGAAATCTTCACACCACGGTCGGGGTTGGTGTGATCACGTGGGTGTCGTCACGCGATCACGTGTATGCTTGTGGGGTGCTCGATATGAGTCACCCTGATCTGTAACAGATCGCCTTGTCCAAATGTAGACCTTGATTCGCGAACCTTCTGACCACTTGAGCCGTCTCGCGATCTTGGTTCCTCAACCACAAAGGGCTTCCTGCGTCCAGTCGCAGTTGGGGTGTTGTTTGAGAGATCCTGATTCCTTGCCAAACAATCCAGGGATATCACTTGATTAAAGTATTTAAACCTTTCCTTGACGTCGGGTGGCCAATGATCCACCCGGAGGAGAAGTCGACACGTGTACTTCGAAGCAAATTGAAATCTGTTTAATGTTAACCAATCAAATCCAACAACCCTATCCCTATCCTCATGTCTTGGACATCGTTTGCCACATGTCGCTCTCTCTAGACGGTAGCGATCTTGTACTTGCGTGGCCCACACCTGATATGCTTGTCTGATCGCGATCACATACCTGATCACTGATCACGATCTCGATCCCTTCCTGATCGCGATCGCCTTGCTCATCGCGGATCACATGGTGTGCTCCACACCAACTTGGTCGCGATCACATACCTGATCCCTGATCACGATCTCGATCGCTTCCTGATCGCGATCGCCTTGCTCATCGCGGATCACATGGTGTGCTCCACACCAACTTGGTCGCGATCACATACCTGATCCCTGATCACGATCTCGATCGCTTCCTGATCGCGATCGCCTTGCTGATCGCGGATCACATGGTGCGCTCCACACCAACTTGGTCGCGATCACATACCTGATCCCTGATCACGATCTCGATCGCTTCTTGATCGTGATTGCCTTGCTGATCGCGAATCACATGGTGTGCTCCACACCAACCTGATCTCGATCGCGTATCTGATCACTGATCATGATCTCGATCACCAATCACGATCTCGATCGCCTCCTTGATCGCGATTGCCTTGCTGATCGCGGTTCCTTTCTTGATCGACTGATCGCCAACGTTACCTTCCGCCTCATACCTTGACCCAAGATCGCAGGTCCCAACCTGCCCGATCTGATATCCATTTTAGTGTGACTGTCCAATGGACGCGATCTGACCAGATGAGGGACCGGGCCGTCAACCGTTAACTGGCTCGAAAATAACGGGAATGCAATCAGTTCCTCCATAGCGAATTTCCATTATCGCTTTACCACAGATAGATGAACATTATCGCCACGACCTAGTTGTTCTGAATCAGCTAGATCAGTTACGGTTACTCCGCAAGACAAATCAGAGTGTGCGAGTAGCTGCGATTACCTGTGTTGCCGCTCGACGACGCCATTCGCCACATATTGTTCAAGATGAGATTGCACAACAGATACGAATGGAACGGATCAAACAGACGCAGGATAACGAGATTTGGAACTCTTACTAGAATTTGTTTTACTAAGAGACGTATCTACGATTGCATCAGCGGATGCATAATAATGTGCCGTGATCGCGCCGGACTATGAAGTCGATCAGGATGAGTTGTTGCTCTTTTGTCCCAGATCAGCTACAAATTTAGAAGATCGCGTAGAGCTAATTAGGTTGGCGATCCTATAGCTGCTGCATCAGGAGATTTTACATCATTGTCATACCAGCTTGGAGGGCGGCCCTTAAGGTATAGGTCGAACTTATTAGTGGGCCAGGGCGAAGTTTCACTGGAGAGGTTTGTATCAAAGTTTAGAACAATATGTGGGAGAGTCTGTGGGTTGCGAGAAAGGTAAGGGCCGCCTCTGCGATCGAAGTGGAGCGAAGGGTAACGTACAAGTGACGTACCGTTTTACGATTCTAGCGATGGTACATATTCCTTCGTTGCCGCGATCTTTCAAAGAGAACACAGAGTTGTTAATCTGGGTCGACCTGCTCTCTGGATATGTGGTTGCGAAGGCTATTCCATCTCGGACCGCACAAACAATCGCAAAAAATTACGAAGAATTTGTACTCAGAAGGTTTGGCGCAAGTGAAGCAATTCGTCACGATCGAGAGCCAAGATTTAAGTCTGTTATCTTTCGGGCATTTGATCGGATCGTGGGACGGAAAAAAACGAGCTACTATGGCTTAAAGGCCACAAGCAAACGGCACAGAACTGCGCATGGTACAGACGTTGACTAGAGCGATCAATATGTATTTGTCGGACGATAATTAAGAAGATCGGGATACATATGCCGAACGATTGACATAAGCGATCAACCCCGCACATGAGCGGATTCTTGGTGACACCCTATTATATTTGATCCACGGTTGACAGCCCCGATCAACGTTTGAAGTTACATTACCTCTAGGGAGTACCGCGTCGCGAGATCGAGATCCACAACGATGGAGGTTTGGCATACAACGCCATTATCAACGGACGAGAGCGACGGTGAACAGTCGACTGAAGGAAGCAATTTAAGATCGCGCTGATCAGCATACTCAGGATAGCGATCTGCTGGACATATGCAGCGGATCGCAAATCTGGCTATTTATGGATAGCGTGAAGGAGGGTTACGCTCGAAAACTGGCACATCTGTGGGACGGACCGTAACAAGTGATCATAAGGGTGCGGGGATCACGCGGTGAGATTGGAAATCGCAGGTACGCCCTATCATGTCTTCCCAGTGGTCCACGTGTCGAAGCTGAAACTCGTACGACTGTTTCCGGATCGACCGATGGAACAACTGAGAATAAGCGAAGCGGATCGAGTAATTTTGACGAAGATTTATTTCCAAAAGACAGTTGCGTAAGCGATCTGGCAGAAGACGAGTTCGAAGTGGATAAAAAAAGGAAAGTGCGATCATGACGGCGGACACATTATAGCAGGGTGCATTAATAGATCAAAGTCTATTGAAAAGGATATATATATCCGTCGTGGGTGGACGAAGCCGACTTAAACTGTGGAGTGTTGATACAAAAATGGGATCTTGATCTTGTGAAAAAGAATCGGTTTAAAGTGATGCAGTTGCATGAAGATGGGAATGCGGGTGAGTGAGGGACAGGTCGCGGACTTGAGGTCACATAAAGGAAGGCTGTATGGGAAGTTGGAAAGGCGGAAGATGTTGTGAGTATGACAATCAAATTTTTTCCGACATGAAAGCGCAGGTAAAGGCCTAGCAGTTTTAATGATCGCCAGTGATCAGCATCGGTGGATCTGATCGCGTTGATCAGAATAGTGATCTTTGATCGGGAGCGATCTGGATGGTGATAGATCTGATCGCAGTAATCAGATCACTGGACCTTTGATCGCGAGCGATCCAAACGGAGGGTGACCTGATCGAGCATGGTTACGGAGAGGATGAAGCATGAATACGATTTTATTAATGGATTATGAGGGTTAAATCGAATGAGGTAATTGATATTGATTGAAGATCCTGACAACTGTTGGAAGATTAACAAGGAAAGAATTTGCCAGAGCTACGGTTGATCGAAGATCCAGGATGTTTTGCGATCGCGGACCGGTACTATTTACGCCACGGCTCGTCTGAGGCATCTAGAGACAAGGCATGAAATCAAGTTTGAAATCTTGGTCGTCTTGCATATTAGACCAAGGCACCACATTATTTTCTCTGACGAGGCCGGGAAGTGTAAAAACAAGGAGTAAAACAGAATGTCCAATCTGCAATGCCCGTAGATCATCCCTTGTGGGATAGAGCGAAGGACAATTTTACAACAAGGTCCCGATTGCGATTGGCGTTGCCGGCCATCTTCACAAAACTCGGCCATTTCCGGAACTGCCTGGCGCTGCCAACTGGTGATGAAGAGAACATGAGTCGATTCCCATAGCGCCTGTCGATGACGATCTTCAAACACACGATACGTTTACACCAACTCCTTGAACCACCCAGTCACTGGAAAGGAGATCGGCTCGATTAGCTGTTCGAGAATTTACCATAGTTATTCGATGTACAGATACGTGATCTGCGCCGAAGAAATAACCGGGGAGCCCATTGATCAGCCCGGAGTGCGGACGACCTCGGTGCCTTGTACGCGGGGAACGGAAAGAATTTCGGCTTGAGAAAAAATTTGACCATGAACTCCACTTCCATCTCAGCGACACTGGAATAGCTGACTCGACGCGACGACCAGGGGCTTACTCGAAAAGTTGACCGGGGAAAGCAACAGCTGTACCCAAAAATCCAATGATTACGCGGTACACGAGTGGCTGGCAGCGCAATATATTGGCCGGAAGACAATAGATTATTTACGTCTTCGCGATCATCACTGGAAATAATGAGACTGCCAGAGGAATCGCTCGACGGCTCGCCCAGATGATCGATCTTGGATACCTTGGATTTCTTGGGAATTGTCGATGAAGCCGGAAAATAAGATTGCGAGTTGGAGTGGATTCTTTCATGACGATCGTGGACGCCTTTAGAACCAATTAAGACAATTTAGCAGAAGTCGAAGCTCTTCTGCGGGCAGTATATCGCGACCCAGATAGCGCGGTGCGGGTGTCATTCTATAAAGAACTGGACCAATCGCTTAAGTCGGATGATGAAGATAATCAATTCTCCGGATTTGCTCGACTTTTCAAGTCTTCTTGCGACGTCTTCGTGGAAATCATAGGAGCCCCCTGAACCGGAGGAGGATTAGCAGGATTCTTTGGACACGCCCCGGGTGCACTCTTGGACGATGCAAATCGCTTGGATTCAGGTGATCGCGTTAACCCAGCCGACCTCCCGTGATAAAGCAATCGTGCGGGGACTGATACAGGTGCGGATGCAGTGGACTTGGTAGGATCGACCGTTCGCATGCACTCAGCTGATTGTGCGGAATTTTCCGCCGAAGCCGACCTAGTTGATCGCATGGGCAAGGTCGATAGCGGGAACGAATTATACTTGGTTAGCTTTGTGCGCGATGCAGGCTTGTGCGATTGCTGGATCATGTTCCGTGGCTTAGAAGCATCCGTCTGCACCGTATCAGCTGATCGCGTGACTGGAAATGATCGCGTAGGCCCAGCAAAATACTTCGAGCGGGCAGATCGCGTCGAAGTCATGGTCGGAGTCAGAGGGGAAGAGTCTCCGGAAACCCGAGAGCGCTTGAACGAGAGACCATGGTTACTTTCGCTTCGGGGACGCTTGCTCTCCGTAGTATCTGAAACTGACGCTGTATCAAACGGAAGACCAGATGCTAGCTGAGCCAGATGAGCCCGAAGTTGGTCGCGATCAGCTACGGCGAGATCACGATCGGCGATCGCGACACCACGAGCATATTCCGGTCCTGGATCTTACGTTGAAATCACGCATTTTCGGAGTGAAAATTTGCCATTACTTTGCGCGTTCGAGCCATTTCGCGATTTTGATCCGTGATCTTCGCGCCATGTTGGTCACGTAGCGTAGTAAATGACGCGATATGTTTCTTGAAATCGGCTATCCTCTGCTGATCGTGAGCAGAGGATCCCTGGTATTTTATCGCTTCGGCGTCCCGGAGAGCCCGGATCGAATCGAGCTGCGAATTCCGGGATTTTGACTTTTGGCTAAGCGAGCTGATCTCTTGCCGATACTGCTTCTCGAGAGACGCACGAACCGCATTCTGGTCATGCCAATTCTTTTCTGAGTCAAAGGAGACAGCTTTGGACAAGGAGATCTTCAAGCGCTGAATCTCGTTCTCCAAGTCGTGACTCCTCGCCACCAGATCCACCTTTTTGTCTAATATGCCTTCGTATTCTTGGCTGCGCTGAAAATCATTCTGTAAACAGGAGAACAAACGATCGAAACGGTGCTTGACATACCTACGCAACTAGATCCCGATTTAAAGCTACTTGTTAAACTCCTGCTCCAGGCGATCGTCGCGGTGCTTCTCTTATTTCAGGGAATCTTCACGATAGTTGTACCGCCATACGATCTCGTCGTAGCTCTCCAAGCGATCGCAAATTGTGGCGACCATGCCGGCCATCGTCGGTCGATCAACATTCGCGGCGGTCGTCGCCTTGGTACTGAGAAGAAGCGGTTACGAAGCTGCGTACGATGCAATGAGATCGAGGACGGGCGTCACCTGACCAAGACAAATAGACGACTCACCCGGATCGAAAGAAGAAGAGGTGCCATAAGGTTTTGTCATCGACATGGCGTAAACTAACACGAGGGAATATTTAAGCGAAAAGATGGATGCGCAGTCAGATCGACACTGTGTGTCGACTAACGACGCCGGGATCGACTATGGTAAAGCGACTATGGAAAATTGCTATGGAGGAACTGATCGCATTCCCGTTATTTCCGAGCCAGTTAACGGTTGGCGGCCCGGTCCCTCATCTGGTCAGATCGCGTCCATTGGACAGTCACACTAAAATGGATATCAGATCGGGCAGGTTGGGACCTGCGATCTTGGGTCAAGGTATGAGGCGGAAGGTAACGTTGGCGATCAGTCGATCAAGAAAGGAACCGCGATCAGCAAGGCAATCGCGATCAAGGAGGCGATCGAGATCGTGATTGGTGATCGAGATCATGATCAGTGATCAGATACGCGATCGAGATCAGGTTGGTGTGGAGCACACCATGAGATTCGCGATCAGCAAGGCAATCACGATCAAGAAGCGATCGAGATCGTGATCAGGGATCAGGTATGTGATCGCGACCAGGTTGGTGTGGAGCGCACCATGTGATCCGCGATGAGCAAGGCGATCGCGATCAGGAAGCGATCGAGATCGTGATCAGGGATCAGGTATGTGATCGCGACCAAGTTGGTGTGGAGCACACCATGTGATCCGCGATGAGCAAGGCGATCGCGATCAGGAAGGGATCGAGATCGTGATCAGTGATCATGTATGTGATCGCGATCAGACAAGCATATCAGGTGTGGGCCACGCAAGTACAAGATCGCTACCGTCTAGAGAGAGCGACATGTGGCAAACGATGTCCAAGACATGAGGATAGGGATAGGGTTGTTGGATTTGATTGGTTAACATTAAACAGATTTCAATTTGCTTCGAAGTACACGTGTCGACTTCTCCTCCGGGTGGATCATTGGCCACCCGACGTCAAGGAAAGGTTTAAATACTTTAATCAAGTGATATCCCTGGATTGTTTGGCAAGGAATCAGGATCTCTCAAACAACACCCCAACTGCGACTGGACGCAGGAAGCCCTTTGTGGTTGAGGAACCAAGATCGCGAGACGGCTCAAGTGGTCAGAAGGTTCGCGAATCAAGGTCTACATTTGGACAAGGCGATCTGTTACAGATCAGGGTGACTCATATCGAGCACCCCACAAGCATACACGTGATCGCGTGACGACACCCACGTGATCACACCAACCCCGACCGTGGTGTGAAGATTTCCACACCGTAATGGAACCTCGACCCCATCGCAAACACGGTCACGTTTTCCATTGACACGAGTCCACGTGGAAGAGTGCAACCCGCCCCACCGAAGGATACACAAGGTGGGGAAGGCTATCAAGAACACGGAATCAAAGTACTCCCTCCGTTAGTCGGTCGTCTGGGCGCCAGTGGAGAGTTGGGATCGATTCCTCAAAAGAGCGATCACCACTCCGCCACAATTCTTGTAATTGTAAAGGGCTCACATTGTGTGAGGTGCACATATTTTGATACATCCGAATAGTATCAGATACCGATTTCGTGTAAAGGTGTCCTATCCGCCTCCTCTAGCTTGCTAGGGATAAAACTCAAGGCAATATTTTTACACGTTTTGCAAGTGCATATATTTAAATGCAAACTTAAGCATACTAAATTGATTTACAGACAAACCAAAACTCTTATATATAATGTAATTTTTAATACGTCTAGTGCCCATCGTTATAGATCCATGATCTGTCCTCACTACCCCAATATATTCAATCCTGCGCAACGATTGGGACACTTCAATAGTGTGCAAACATTGTGGTCATAAATTCGTAGCAGCCGGATCAATTTAAACTACTTAAAAACTTTAGAAGGGGCTCAATCTATCAAAATTAGCGCTTGTACCGTGTGACCGGGACTCATACGTCAATTGTTATCTCTTGACCCTCAACTTGTTTGGACTTCGATCTGCGTCTATAATTTTAATATTAATCTTTACATAGACGCTTGTGATGATCCAGACACATCGACATGACCCGACATTAGAACGGAGTGAGACCGTTACATTAAAATTGATACGAAAGTATCAATTTTTGGATATTGTCTACTTTGATAATAATTAAACAAAATCAATCGAGGAGAGGTGTTATGTGCGGAATATTATCCCCGAGGCTAATGTTCTGGGTGCTCCCTCTATTCGTTGATGTTCTGTGTATAGCAACCTAATTAATTACCAATTACTGCTGGACGCGCGCAATGGGTCATGAGCAAGACACCCACCTAGGAGATTGTACTTTTATATAGCTAAATCAAGCCAAAAATGGTGTAATAACAAAAACTTATATAAATTTATGAACTGTTCTACTTTTTCTCTTCAATAGAGCTTTCGGGTTCTTTTATTTCGCTGCGCTTCCTCACGCCACGTTTACGTGACGTTGGGAGCACGCAACCTTGTGTTCAGCTAACACAGGGACTTGCCAGTCATTTGGTAAGGGTGTGCCCCGTTACAGACATAAAACAGTCGTGCATTTGCTACCGTGAAGATACTCATCGGTGAATGTATTCATTCCGGCGTCAAAATTTCTCTATTTGCAAACAGTAAGAGCTCGATGTGAATTTTATAAAAGACTCGTACATATTCTTTAGAGACTGCGCAGAGGCAAGCAGATGTTATGCATACATAGTAGCCGTTGGACCTATCTGGACGTTGCGCATGCTTAAGTTGTCGATGACAAGCTATTGGCGTCATCAAGTGTGACACTAGGCCCAACCCCGCGAGTAAGATTAGCATTCATTCGCGTGATTCCTGATATAGCTGAGCCGATGGGTCGAACTTAGAAAGGAAGATGGTGGATCGTCTGTTTAGACTATCTTAACGCCCTCTGGTTAGAGAAAAGAGATGTGTACATTATTGTAAGAGGGCAACCGCCTCCGAAGATAGGTTGGAGTATCAATATATTCTTCTTTTGTTCCTGTAAGCTGTGGCGGTCAAGGGACACCGTCATGATCGAGATGGGACAATGGCACTTTTTGTTCTAGACATAGTTGTGTCAATCGATGCTGTTAAGAAGAAGCTAGCAAATTATAACCGAGATTGGAGGCCAGAACTATCTTCGGTAGCACCAGAGTGGCCGGGGACCTTTTAGCAATGTTGTATTTCGTTAAGGTACCAGACGGCCAAATCTGTCTCAATTGTATTTTGCCCGTTTTGTACCGACGATATCAAGTGCGCATTTAAATTCAACTTATTGCTGTCCAAGCGTTCGAAGTGGTGGATCATACGACATAGGTGGACGTGAAATAGCTTGAAAAGTGGTGGGGGTAGTAAAGAGTAATACTAGCTTAATCGGTCATAAAATTCGCGGATGGGGTTGTAGAACCACCTAATCCAACCCGACGGCGAGCGACTGAT
Organism: Hyaloperonospora brassicae; assembly: GCA_947650285.1. NCBI lineage: Eukaryota > Oomycota > Peronosporomycetes > Peronosporales > Peronosporaceae > Hyaloperonospora > Hyaloperonospora brassicae. The sequence continues at coordinate 407,166 of CANTFL010001315.1, read as the reverse complement.
CTGGACTAAGACGGCATTAACCGCGTGATATCGTCAAAAACCTCCGATTTTGACATTCTTTACCTCCCGATTTCGCATTAGAAAGTGCCGAAGGAGTCGATGGAGGAAAAGGCGGAATACACGTTGAATTCTTGAGTACACTGAAGTAGTACATTCCCAAGGCTGCTGAAAAGGCACCTAAGGGTCAAAAATTAGAGACTTGAGCCTAGATTGAGTAGGTAGAGAGCCCCTAGACCGCGATCTAGGTTATATAACTGATTCTTGGGCGGCGAGACATCGACTTTAAGCTGGACCCGCGAGCAGTCGATGCTGATCTATTAATAACGACAAACAAAGCAATCTGAAGAGAATAGCACCTCCAGACGTCGGCCTGGCAGGTAGAGAGGGTTGACAGAAACTTCGCGGCACGTCTTTTAGGACTACTGACCGAAGGCGCACGAGTGTTAGGGCAAGTTGTTTAGCCACTGGGCGGACGGGAGCTACTGATTCCCGACCACTCACTCGACCACCGTCGTCCACTTGCTTCTATATCTGTGGGATCCGTAGTGCTCCAGTGGTACCGGCTCGTTTGCGGGAATCGGCTGCTCACGAGGCTTCAAGTCGATGTCGAGGCGGGGAAACGAGCTTCAGAAAGGATTTGATTCCTCATGAGCTCAACCCGCATCACACAATTGTGGTGCGAGCGCAAAGACACCGTGCTTCGATGCATTAAGTTTGCCACATGTTAATGTGTCTGGTGCTTCTATACAAAAGGCTTTAACTCTATATTTATATCGGAATTGAAAAGGAAATATTTCAAGCGACACCTAATCAGCTAGGGTTATCAGCGCGCGACGGATGTTAGTCTTTGTCGGGGACTTTCCGACGAAGGGGGAGAGGAGGATATGCCATTAACTGCCGCCGACCCCTCACTCACGGGGACGAAGACGGTATTGTACCGCTCTCAGGGAGACCATACCGGTCCACTGCAAGAGTTATAGCTCTGTGACCTTGAATAGGACATAAGGCCGAGACCGCGGAAGGAGTCTTGATAAGACTAGGTGATGCGAAGGGTATCTTATGCACATGCGCAGGGAGAAGCGTGTCTATAATATGCACCGAGTAGTACGGTAAGATAGGATACCAGTACGTGTATTTCGTAAGCATTCTGTAGCTCCAGTGGAATGTGTAGTAGCCATATCCCAGAGGTCACCGGTTCTTAACCCGAAAGTGAAAGTTAAACCCTAGGGTCCTGGTGTTTGGTGTTCACCAACCCTGTCCTGCCAGACAGTGACGTCCATCATTTTTGTGCTCAGTGGAAAGGATGTCCACATCAAAGAAACTGTTATATGGGAAAGTAACATGGTAAAGGAACGCCAGGATTGATGGGGCGACAGTTGGAATGGAGAAGTGATTCAGAAAGACAAGTAGAAACGGTAGAAACTAGTTACAATCATGGGATAATGCACTTTTAGTTTTGCTGCTTCGACCAACAAGTTTTCTTTACTTCGACGCTCCGCTACTTCCTATATGTCTTAAGTATAGACTGTGGCGTCTCCATGTTGACGTCTTCCACGTAAGGCGATCTCTCTACTCAAAGGAATGCCCTCTGTTTTGTCGCATTCTACTCACCGCTGCATGCATTGATCTACGCTTGAGTCTCGCTTGCCCTTTCTTTCGATTCAATACGAGGTGGTATCGGTGATTCCTCTTCCATCGTGAAGGCATCCCCGTGCAGCTGTTGCATCGTCTGGTGAACGCTTGGGATCGCATCGAATCCAAACGCGTATTTGATATTGGCTCTCCATTCCTTCATCTCCTTGTCGACTACCCGTGGGTTAAAGATTATCTCAGCAAGCTTGTGCTCTTTCAACGCATTGCACTCGTACCCATCGCGCGCAAGAGGTAAACGCGTGTACAACGATAGTATTTAATGCTGAAAACGTTGCAGGTCATAAATAGCATGGTGCTGAGTTCCGACCACTTTGCTCGGGTATACCTTTAGATGTCGGACTGGTTGACCCACTTATTCCTCTTCATCTCTTCGGCAATTTGGTGGAGGATCCGGTTCGCATAAGGTGTAGAGATCCTCTTCGGAGTCATGAAAATGGCTGATTTAAGCTCTTTCACCCCCGGCCTTAGTTCGTTGTCATCACCTTTTCCTTGATCAGATTGCACGAAGTCTATCACTGCTTCCGCGTGTTTCTCCTTCATAGCCTGTACGCGACTCATATGTCCCGCGTGAAAAACTCGCCTTCTTTTAATTATCCTCGTGGACTCCTCCGCTGTTGTACTCTTCGCTTCCAACTTATTCATCCCTTCATGGTCATTTCCTTTTAACTCGTCAGTTTCAGGCTCTCGCTTCACTTCCACATTTACTTTGGTGTCGTTCATTGATGCTTGGTTCTACTCAGCGCGTGACGATCTTCCAGCTATCGCTAAGTTTGCGCCGCTCGCTTGTTTCGAATGGATGACCATATCGCTCGTTATTGGTTGTTTGGTACCTCATGAACTATTGCAAACCCTGAAATCCTAAGTCGCGTCTTTAGTTGTGGTATAGTACTTGGCCAAAAAGGTTCGCTTACAGTCTCAACGTACAAACACAACAATCGCCGTGCTAAGTCGGCGCACGGGCTGGTACGTGAGGGTAATACCTCGCGAAACGCCCTTTCGGGATTCAAGTGTGGCTCTCGCCTAACGGATTGCTTACAACCAATTTCTTCAGAAGTCTGCCTGAGCTCAGCAGCTTCTTAACCTTTCACTACCTGTGACTTCACACCAAAGGTTGGAAGCCGACGCTCACGCGCTTTTATAGGTCACCGGGCGCATTGTACGCCCAACTAGATAAATTACAATGCCCTCAGCTGAGGCCCACCGGCTTGTCGCTTGTCAAGACTTTCAACAGTGCCGCCTATTGGATCACCGGCTTGTCACTTGACAAGCCTCCAACAGTGCCGGCTATTGGGCACTGGCTCGTCGTCGACAAGGCTCTTTCTTCCGCTAGTAGCAAGCACTTCCCAACCCTGTTATTCCTTAACCCTTGGCGCTATCAGTCGATACCTCTACAAGGTAGCCTCTCGAGGTTCGACGCCGGGCAGAATCTAGTACACGAAGGGACTCACCTTAAGTGTACGCGTGTCTTCGACTTAGAAAATTTTGCACTGTATTGGTTTATCTCTTTTGCTTTCTCGCAGAGCGAGTTTGAATGGCTCTCTGTCCTTCCCTAGTTCCTATACAAATAACGTGATGAATCTATCGTTCGGTCTTCTCGCATTCTGCTATACCCTTGAGTCGCCGAACTAATATCCGGGGACTGAAATTCTCTACACCGCACAACGCTGAAAATCTATTACATTTCCGGTCTCTTAAGCCTTACTTCATTCGTACAAACAAACACGGGTGGGTGACGGTTTGATTTTCGTCTGCTATGTACCCGTTCTGAATGTCGACTGTGCGGCCAAGCAACATGTGTTCGCTATTACATCTGGATAGCTCGTGATATCTTTCGCAGGGCTTTATAACACGACAGTTATACTGTAACGGGGCAGTGGTGACAACGTACTGGTTGACCAGTACGGAGTTCACTTCCGCTGACAGCAGTGAAAGTCAATGCACCGCTAAGTATTGCACCAATACATAGAAAGGTAGATGACTAAATTAAGACGCTAGTCACTAGTGAAAGTAAATCGGTTATTTGTTACAATTAAGTCCTTTATCTATTTGTTCTTTGTCTGGCCTGACTAGATTATATTTATAAAAAATAAAACGTATGATGACGTCTACTCACCACCCATCGCGCGCGTCTGCCAGAGATTGGTGGGTTGATATCATCACGATATCAACCAATGAGTAGACCCTTCGGTCATCACAACGATACTACTGTAAGTTCGTGATGTTGTTAAAGAAACATTACAATGTAATTTTTCTTCGCTACCATTTGAAACAATGGTAACCTCATGTAACAGGATACCCTGGTACATTTACCGTATTAAGTTTACAGCCTGTATGCGGCTGTGAAGGTACGATCATCCGGCGCCGCTGGTGGTAAATAAAATACATGTCATGAGCGAAAAATTCTGTCTCTGCCTGGTAAATTGTTCGAGAAATTACCGTATCAATCATTCAATGCCCATCAACATAGTATCACATTTCACGCCAGTTGTGTTGTCTCAACATCGACAGATCTTTCTCAAGCGATTAGAAACACATTTCAAGGCTTTTTGATCGATCCTGTACAAATGAGCTCCAGATTGCATCTTGCGTACGGGCGCTATCTCTCTTTATTTCCGATACCAGCGTCAAACGATATGCCGTTCCAAGTTGAACTTAAAAACTCAATTGCTATTACTCACATGACGTACTCAATTCAGACTACGTACAGCCTTGACCACTCGTAAATATGGCGAAACTACACGTCTGCATTATATGTTAGTTATATTTAACACTTCTTCTGCCCGCGTACAAGAATGTGAAGACTTGCGGAAGTACGCGCAGCCATGTAGGAATGAGGCAACTGCATCTTGGCCAAAGTGTAAAAAGGCATAGCAAACGGACATAGCGTGTACATGCATGACCGTCTCAGCCTGTCGCTATGGGCCTCGTCAGTGACTTACCGATCGCAGTGCACTCCCTCGGTGCTACAGTCTTTTCCACTACCACATTTTGTCCATGCATTGGACATATTAAAGCGATAACACATACGACCTATGTAACGGGGCAGCCCGTTACATGAAATTGTCACTTTAAGGAAAGTGACAATAAAGAATATAAAGATGGATATTCTTTAAACAATATCACCAAAGTGGTGATATTGAAGGGTCGACCAAAGGGTCTGTTCATTGGTTGATATCGTGATGATATCAACCCACCAATCGCCGCAAGACGCGCGCAATGAGTGGTGACGAGACGTCACCATACATCCAGTTATATTAGTATAGTTAAACTAAGTCAAACGAAGAGACAGTAGTTTAAAGACTTAATTTTATTAATATAACAGTTCTACTTTTACCCTACCTACGCTTCCTCGCTTGCCACGTGTACGTCCGTCGGGGCACCAAAAACCCTTGCGTTAAGTTACGCAAGGGTGTGCCCCGTTACACCTGGTAGCACTTTGTATTTCTTCCAAGGACCACAACATCCAACATGAACATGTTGGATGGTGAAGACACCTTTCACGCCACGCGTGAAGGGTTTACCCATTTGAGTGACATCGAATGGGGTGCGGTAGAACGAATGAGTTCTACCGTAGGCGAACTCGTCGTTAGCGCCATGTTGGATTCTCTAGACAGAGACCAACAACATGCTGCTATCGCCAAGTTCATTCAGAATGAACTTGCTCTCGAGAAGGAGAAAGTAGCCTTGCTTCACCAGCAAGGCTCTCAACAGGCCGAGCAGTTGAGAGAACTCGGTGCTCAACAGACGGAGCTGTTGAGACAGCATCAATTCCATGCTGCTGTGGGCGGGACGGCGCATGCGCGTCGTCCCGAAGTCATGAAAGTCGACATCTCCAAGTACAGTGGAGTCCCGGAAGACTCCCTGTTACTATGATTTGTCGAACTCGACAGAGACCTAAGGGCTCGTCGCGTCGAAGATGAGCAAATGAAACTCACATTTGCTCAGATCCACTTGGCAGGGCGTGCCAAAACTTGGTCCCTGGGACTCGAGAGTAGCGACCCAAACATGTTTAGGTCGCTAGATGACTTCAAGTCCCGGCTCAGACAAACTTTTGAGCCGCCACGGGCTGAGTTCAGGGCTCGTTCAGAGCTCCTGAAACTCAAGCAGGGTAAGCGTGATGTGCACGCTTACGCACAACATATACGACTCCTTGCGAGTAGTATAACTGCCAACCCAGTACATGAACACACGTTGATTACGGTGTTCATGCAAGGGCTCGCAGAAGGGCCCGTCAGGAGCCATCTGTTCCGCCTTGAGCTGAATACGCTTGAAGAAGCGATATCAGCCGCGGAACAGGAAGACTTTAGCATGAGACAGGCTCATGCTAGCTCAAACTCTTACCGTCCACCGAGACGACAAGAGATCGGAGGTCCAGAACCAATGGACCTCTGCTATGTTGAGAGCGAGAGACCTCGCTCTTCAAACAACAAGCGATTGCAGAGGTGCAATCGCTGTCTGAAGTTAGGGCACTACGCATACGAGTGTAGTGCTCCACGCCCAGTACCAAACAGTCCTGAGCGAAATGGACGACCATTCGCCACAAAGGGTAATGGGAGTGGGTCCAGCGCTGTTGCGAAGCCGCAACAGCGAGACGGACCATCAAAAAATGGTCGGGGTCAGTAGGGGCGGAGAGCCCTACTGATCCAGCAACCTCAAGAGAATTTGCAAATCTCTTGACGAAAGTTGCTCCAGATACACAATCATTGTGTGTCTCTGCACCTGGTGATGACGTTTCGCTCATCACCTTGAAGTTGGAAGCGACAAATGATTTGTCGCTTCGTGCCCTAGTAGACTGTGGGGCGTCGAACAACTTTGTTCGTCGCCAGTCACTAGAGGGTCGTAGGCTCAAGTTCGTTGAGCGCGACATTCCCCTCACAAGGATGACGGTGCGTCTTGCAACAGGCGCATCGACAACCGTTGAGAAACGTGTAGTAGAAATCCACTACACGTTAGAGGGCGAACCGTACGATGATGACTTCATCGTACTAGATCTGGATGACAAATTTGATGTCATCCTGGGATTACCTTGGCTCAGAAAGTACGAGCCAAGGGTGAGCTGGCAGCATCGACCCGTGAAGATGCCTGCCGCTTGTTCGTCAGATGGCCATCTGATGAACATCTTGGAGCGTCCACAAGCGTGTGGATGTTCTGCGAGTGAGTGCGATGGCCTCACTTGCGGTACGGTCGTTAGCACGACTGCACAAGATCACAGTGTAGTTGATCACTACACTGTGGAGCAAGCTCCCGGCGGCTGTACAGATGTACAGGCTGCGCCGAAGGTCCACCACTCGAATAAGTCGAGTGGACCGGGACATGGATGCATGCCTAGCGGGCGACATCCTAGCAAGAAGAAACTGGTTGCCCACAAGCGGCAACATGGAAACCCTAGGTCGACTGGAGGGTCGACCGTAGAGGATCGGTACCTGACTGTGATCGCACAGCCACGGTCAGAAGACGTCGAGGGAATAAGTCCCCCCGTACTTGAGGAAGGTTTCCCTCAAGAGTCGCTTGCTGAGGGATCAGGCCCTCAGCAACCTGTGGAAGCAAGTTCCTAGGAAGAAACCGAGACGTTGAACGTCTTGGTTAATGACGGATCAAGCGTAGGCGCTTATACGCTTGATCTGATTGTGCCTCCGAAGTTGACTTCGGAGATAACTCAGTTGCCAACGCTAGAACCGAAACGGTTCTTGCGTGATCTGCGTAGTGGCAAAGTCAAGCAGATCTGCATACTCGTCACAGAGGACGAGTATGTGACCGACATTCGGTCGGCAACAGTATTTGCTGAGAGCGAACGGGTTCTCAGCAGATCATCGATGGACGAAAGTGTCCTCGATGAGAAGACTCGGATGGAGCGATACACATCTCAATCCTGGGAGTCACTTCAGGCAAATCCTTTGTATAAGGATTTGATCGAATTCAAGGATGTGTTCCCTGAATCCGTACCTTGCGAGTTGCCTAAGGACAAAGGCACTCGACACGAGATCGAGCTCAAACCGGGCTCGAAGTACTGTGTCATGCGGCAGTGGCTAATGCCTCGTGAACAAGTGATAGCGATCGACAAGTTCTTTGCCGATCGCTTAGCAGCGGGCCATGTGAGGGAATCAACATCCCCTCACAGCTCTCCAACCTTTTGTGTGCGAAAGGCCACAGGAAGGTGGCGGATAGTGCACGCATTCAACAAGTTGAATGCTGCAACGGTACCGGTTCAGACGCCGATACCGAGGAAGGACGTAATCATAGATGGTATGTCAAAGAGTACCATCTTTTCGTCCATGGATCTGATGGATGGATTCTATCAGATCCTGATGCGTGAACGGGACGTCCCGTTCACGGCAGTGAGTACCCCCAGCGGGATGCTGTGGGAGTGGCTAGTGATGCCACAGGGGCTGAGTAATGCCCCTGCAACATTCAACAGATGTGTAACAAATCTGTTGAGACCGGTGCGAGACTTCGCACCGAGTTACTTTGACGATGTGTTCATCCATAGCCGGGCTATGGACGGAAAGACGGACGTTGAAGATCACAGAACTCACGTTCGTCAGGTTCTTCAACTTATGCGCAAGCACAAGTTGTATGCCAACCTCAAGAAGTTTATTTTCGCGGCTGGCGAAATACCACTTCTTGGGTGCATCGTGGGGAAACACGGCGTACGCCCTGATCCCGAAAAGATCAAGGCGATCACCGACTGGCCAGTGCCAGTCGATGTCAAGGGACTAAGGAAGTTCCTTGGCTTAGCGGCGTACTTGCACAAGTACTCGCGCAACTACGCCGATATGACTGTTCATCTTTCTTGTTTACTCAAGAAAAACGTCAAGTGGTCATGGAACGCTGAGTGCCAGCGTTCCTTTGAAGGTATCAAGCGGAGCTTGATGCAATCGCCGATCTTGGCGATTGCAGATCAGGACAGACCATTTCATGTGGTCTGTGACGCCAGCGATTTCGCAATCGGCTGTGCGTTAATGCAGTTCGATGCAGATGGCGCGGAGCGCGTCATCTGTTATCAGTCGCGTCAGCTGCAAGCAGCTGAGCGTAATTACCCAGTGCATGACAAGGAACTCCTTGCCATGAAATACGCACTGGCTAAGTTTCGCGTCTATCTCCTGGGAGATAGACCGTTTGTTGTCTACACGGACCATGCGTCACTACGCACGGCCGTAAACAGCCCACACCTCTCGCAAAGAATGGCGAGGTGGCTGTCTTTCTTCGCGGAGTATAACTTCTCCGTGGAGTATAAACCGGGACGGCTCAATGTCGTCGCGGATGCTCTTTCGCGCCGGCCCGATTTCGAGCCGGACGCACAATCCAACAGTGAGAATAAGCCCACTGTTGCGACACTGTCAGTCAGTGTCCCGTCGTCAAGTTTACTTGACGACGTACGAAAGGCATACGCGGAAGATAAGGATCTTCTGCGATTGATGGATCATCTGGTGAATCCATCCAGTAAATCCATGAGGGGTTTACCGGCTTTGTACCGATCCTCATCGGATCGGTATAGTACACGCAACGGATTGCTGTACTATACAGCTGTTGCTGACGACACGCCTCGTGTCGTCGTACCCGCTCATCATGATTTGCGATTGCGCGTCATGTATGAGTGTCACGATGCCCCAACAAGCGGCCATCGTGGTAGAGAAAAGACTTACCTCACGGTAAGTCGCGACTTTTACTAGCCCCGCCAGTATCAGTTTGTTCGCAAGTACATACGTGCTTGCGAAGTTTGTCAACGGGTGAAGCCTAGTCCTTCATCCCGTGCGCCATTGCAGCCTCTGCCTGTTCCGATAGAGTGCTGGCAGTCCGTTTCAATGGACTTCGTCTTCGGGTTTCCCGAAGACGCTCACAAGAATAATGGTATTCTTGTGTTTGTAGACCGATTCAGCAAGATGGTCCATCTTGCTGCTGTCCCTGAGTCAATCAAGGCTCAAGGTTGTGCTCGTGTCTTTCTAGACACGGTCTTTAGACTCCACGGGTTACCCCGTGAACTCGTATCCGACCGTGACCCTCGGTTCACGGCGGAATTTTGGCAAACCGTGTTCCTTACTCTCGGAACACGATTGAAGATGTCCAATTCTGACCATCCCGAAATAGATGGTCGGACGGAACGTGCGAACCGTGTCCTCGAAGAGATCCTTCGAAAATATGGCCACTCGTTTTCGAGTTGGAGCGAATTCCTACCCATGGTGGAATTCGCCATCAATAATTCGGTGCATGCCTCAACACAGCACACACCGTTTTACGTGAATGGTTTACGCCATTCACGTGTGCCCACCCTTATAGAGTGTGACTCTTGGATAAGGGGGGACTCGCTCGAGCAAAAACGGTTCTGGCTCTTGCTCATCACGAGTCGACGCTAACGTCGTCAAGCATGATGCCGATGTCGACAATGTCGGCATCGATAAAGAACACCACCTCACTAATAGCGGCAACGCTATTATTGATTCGGACGATGATGACGATGCTGGTATATTCAGCATCGACAACGATTATGCCAGCGAGGAAGTGGACAACCTCGCTGAAGAAGAGAACAATCTCTTAGCAGTGCGCACGAAGCGCACTGCCAGACAAAACAAAGAGTCAGCAGAGAACTTCCTGCTGACTCGAGAGGCGGTAGTCCGTTTCGTTCAGGACTCCATCGCAAATGCGGTGGACCGTCAGAAACGGAACGCAGACAAGAATGGAAGAGCAAATGTTCTTTCATTTAAGGTTAACGACCTAGTACTACTGTCAACGGTAAATCTACCTGGACATGCAGTCACTAGTGTCGGCAGTAGTAAACTACTGCCGAAATACATTGGGCCATTTCGAGTGTTGCATCGCAAGGGCAATGCATACACGATCTAATGCACCGTAAGATGCGCACGCATCCTACGTTTAACGTGGGGAGACTCAGGCCGTACTGTCAGTACGAGCCTTATTCTTCCGATGAAGATAGCCCCCACGTTCAAGAACATCCATCAAGTTCTTGCGTTCGCGCTCCAGACGATCCGTCTGGTCGCGCAGATATGTTAAATTAAAACTCAAACGAGAGATCTCTCCACGAGCTGTCGCCAGCTCGCCGAAAAGGGAGCGGACATCCCGCTCGACCTGAAGCTGCGCCGTGGCATAATCGGCGCGATCCCTCGCCCGATCAGCCTCGTGACCCTTGCGGTTCTTCCGCACGGTGTCAGTCAAAGCGTAGCGCCGGTCGCGCTCGTGCTTCAAGTCATCGCGCAATTCATCGATTGCGCGATCCATCTCGTAAGGGTCGAGTTGGTGCCCCGAATCATCTGGAGGTGGTCTTTCCTCCTCCACCAAATCCTTTGGTGGATGCTCACGGTGATCAAATCTTTCTAGTGGAGCGTATCTTGAATCACCGTGACGATTCAGGATCAAGGAAGAGCTACCTCGTCCAGTGGCGGAGGTATCCACCCTCTTGGAACAGCTGGGAGCCCCGCTCTCAGCTGTTGATGGATGTTGAAGGTCTCGTCCGCCAGTATGACGAGACCCATCCGATGAGTCCTGTGGACCATCGGTAAACACGCGCCCTAGGAGCTTGTAGACGGATTGCAAGTTTGTAATCGCGTCACGCATCTCAGTCGAGATGTGTGCCCTTCCCCAGGGCGAATTTAGGGAGTACACATTCCTATGTGCACGCTGCGAGTTGTCAACACAACTCGCACAAGGGTCTCCCCATGTGAGGCAAGGAATGCCTGCCTCACTAGATAAACAATGCAACCGGTACCTAGCACCGGTTGTCGTTCGCCGTTCGAACCTGAGGCGTGTCGCCTCAAGTTTCTAGATCCACCCTTCTCGTCCAAAATTCTTGACGATTTGGACGAACGCGTTCCACGCAGCCAAAAGCGATGTTTTGTCACGCTTTTAGTTGCTGTTGTATCATCGATGTCTAAGAAAGACATCGAGGTAGAAATCTTCTTCAGCGCGAAAGTTCTTCGCGCTGGAACTCAAGCCGTGAAGCTCGGTTGCATCGAATAAGGGTATTCGATGGTGTTGGCCTGTCTCGTGAGACAGGCTATTGATGAGCTGTTCGGGCAAACGCCACGGCTTCAACTCATCACGCTTCACAGTGGTACCCTTGTCGGTACCACGGCTCCCAGATTGACTACGGCTCGCGCCATCGTCATCACGCTCGTGCGAAGACGCACGAGCCGGCGGTGGTGAGGAGTAATACTTCTCACCACCCTGATCATCTTCATCATCACTGCCGAACAGACTGTGATGCAAATCACGAGTCCGTTCGTTCGGCAGTGGTCTTGGCGAATACTGAGGCGTCGCCGGTGAGCGAGACGCCTCTGGAACATTGCCCGAGTCAGACACGTCTGACTCGCCAGAGTAGATGACCTTAACGTCGGGGTCATCATGCGCACGCGGTGTTGTACCGCGTGCACCTGCAGCACCTGTTGCTGCAGGCGAAGAAGGAGCAGCAGACGACGAATCGTCTGCCGCAGAGGCTTGCACAGTAGCGGGCTGTGTGTATCTTGAGTCACCTCGCATAGACATGTTAACTATGCGAGGTCAAGCGGAAAGTGAATGGAACGGACCCAACAAGTGCTCCCTGTCCCAATGGTGGCCAACGGGTGGCCTCCATATTTCGATAGTCACACTGTGACTATAAGTTAAAGGTAGGGGTGATGTAACGGGGCAGCCCGTTACATGGAAATTGTCACTTTAAGGAAAGTGACAATAAAGAATATAAAGATGGATATTCTTTAAACAATATCACCAAAGTAGTGATATTGAAGGGTCGACCAAAGGGTCTGTTCATTGGTTGATATCGTGATGATATCAACCCACCAATCGCCGCAAGACGCGCGCAATGAGTGGTGACGAGACGTCACCATACATGCAGTTATATTAGTATAATTGAATTAAGTCAAACGAAGAGACAGTAGTTTAAAGACTTAATTTTATTAATATAACAGTTCTACTTTTACCCTACCTACGCTTCCTCGCTCGCCACGTGTACGTCCGTCGGGGCACCCAAATCCCTTGCGTTAAGTTACTCTAGGGTGTGCCCCGTTACAACCTACGACTGCTCTACATTCTAGAATTTACTGGTGTACCTCTGGCACCTGGCTGGATATAAAATTTAACTAATCAACAAACCCTAATTCAGGCTTTGGATGAAGCTCAATCCGGACGTCTTCGTTGCTGCCACATTCTTGATAAATGTTATGGTGTGCTGATGCGTGGACGCGAGTAAAAGATACAAAATTAGTGTTTTGCAAGACGCATCATTTAGATTTGTGTGTGTCAATCGATTTGCGTGGGCAGCAATCGGGTGCTTGCGAGTTTTCGATATTGGTATATATGATGATAGTGATACCACAAAAACATTTAGTTTTGCCCATCGCCATGAATCTTTGTTTATCAATTTTACGGATACTTAGAGAGTTACGCATGCCTCATCAACAACGAACAAACATAAATTGCTAACGCATGAGCTGCCGCGAAGTTCGGCGCTAACGTCACGCAATGACTAAGATAATATAATTTTTTGGGCTTACGCTGAAGTTTGTAGGATAACGCAACACAATTTCAGACAGCCTAGACAGTAGGAGCGGTCTAGTTGTCAAAAGGCGTAGACAGAGTACGGCTGACGATTTATGTTGATGTGTAGGATTCGATTTAGCAGCATGGGTTGTGGTATGGGGCCAGAAGTACCTGCAGGAGAGACAACAGAAATATGAGCAAGTGCCGATACCAGAAAACAATAGACACAGTATATCCAACTATCATGAAATCGCTCACGAGTAGCGTGTGTAACATGACCACGATATGAGCCTCACCACAAGCATTGAATGCTATGTATCATAAGGCAAGAAACAAAAACAGAGGCAGCTATTTACAACAACAAGACCGACAAGTCAAATTCATCCCTCCGAATTTATAGTCGTCTGCCGTGCAGCGCGTTAGCTATTCTACAGCTTGGTCTACATTCACCTTCTTCTTTACGCCACAAGCTTCGTCGTAGCCTTTCCGCATCACATGTAGGCAGATGTCTTATAGTCAAAGCGCTGATTTTCAGAAAGGTATACATTGACCCGTTTGATTACCGATACCCATTGTTCGCCGTCTTTGGCGCTGAGGAATGCATCAAGACTATCACCATGTGCCAAATACCAAGGATCATAGAGCTTTTTGAAGATGGTATCCAGCTTCTCTTTAGCTTCATCCATCGCTTCCGACAAGACCCCCATATCACCATTGCTATTCGATAGCAGCTTCACGATTTCATGGATCTCACCATCAAAATCCCCCCGACTCTCATGGTCGGCAGTCGCTTCAGCGTCAGTGCCGCGAAGGCCAGTCGCCAGATCGTCCGCCACATCGAAACCAAGTGCATGATGGGCTTGTAGCACATTCATCTCGGAGACGAAGACGACGATGCCAGGCAGGAGGACGGAGAAAACGAGACGCATTGCTCACTGTGGGTTTAGAGAAGTGATCGCTGGAGGGTGAATCTTGGAATGACGTGAACCGGTGGCCTCGGAGACGCAGTGAGCCGTCATCCAGCGTGCGGTTGGAACCCTGCTTACGAGATATGCGGCCGATGACTACCGTATGGTATAAGGATCGGATCGTGCGTCTCACGTACGCTTATATTCACCATCGTCATTACGATAGTATGCAGCTCAATATGCCATTTGAGACCAGAAATCAGTTTAGTGGAGACCGGCTGCTCGACTTGATTCTTGCATGCATCTGTCACACACAAACCAGTCGACGAGAAGCCACAGTCGCGCATTGTATGCACCGCCTCGACCCCTTCATTCACAGAGCACAGGACACTCGAGTCTATGGCAAGGTGGCTCATTTATACACCCTCCTTATCAAATGGCGATGAGCCCCGCAGCAGCTGGTCGCCAGATGGGACTATCAACATCTTGAAGGAGGGGAAAGAAAAAACACGTCTGTCAACTATCCATTATAATGATGTGCAAGATCTCTCTAGAAGCTCCCCAATAAGAAATAGAGCGCCGGGTCAGGCTGAGATTCGTGCAGGCCGCCGGGGGTAGCGAGTCGTCGCTAGGATCTAAGGTAAACAGTTCGAGACAGGCGTGTAAAGGAGCTGCTTGAGCCACGGCAGCGGTGCTATCATGCTCACACTAGCTAACGCACCGAGCTCACGTAAGCCTGTCGTATAGAAGCACCAGACACATTAACATGTAGCAAACTTAATGCATCGAAACACGGTGTCTTTGCGCTCGCACCACAATTGTGTGATGGAGGAGGAGGAGGAGTTTTAGGATCATCTATTGCATAATTTCCTATGTGCAAGATGTCTGAAAAGTCCTGAGCCAGAATATAAGCGCCGGTAGCGGTAGCGGATCGTGGCTGACACCCGCGTGAGTAGAATGTCCACGGGGCTCCTGAAACAGTAATTTAAGACATGCATGAAGATGAACCCACATACAGCAGTAGCCGCGGCTCGATGTTTGCGTATTGCAATTGCCCGCAGTAGTCGAGCACCGCGTGTAATGGGATGTGCCCATTACATAAAATTAATATTAATTATCAAATTTTGGGTATTATCTTTTTAGATAATTATCAATGAACATCACTATAGAAGAGGTGATGTTGGTGGAATATTACCTCTGAAAGCAATATTTTTGAATGCTCTACTTCTAAATGATGTGGTTACATCAATCAGATTTATCACCAATTGCCGCTAGACGCGCGCAATTGGTGGTGAGCAAGCAACCCACATGGGAAATTGTAGTTGAATATAGTTAGCTTAAAATAAAGACAGTTTTAATAGGAATACTTTACTTTATTAAATACAGCTCTACTTTTTATCAAACAGGGCCTTTCAATTTTGTTTGCTTCGCTCCGCTTCCTCGCACGTGTACATCACGTTCGGAAGCACGCTACATTTTGTATAGAGTACACAAAGTCTTGTCAGTTATCTGACTAGAAGCGTGCCCCGTTGCACCGCGTTTTCAGTATGTTTGGACGCTTGCGGATGGAGTAGTCACGATCCCTCTAGAGAATACCGAAATTCGCTCGGTCCACAAATGTTCTTCGCAGATCGAGCTTAAGAAGAACTAGATCCGTTCGAATTGTGTTGCGGCTGCGTCGTAGTCATCTTGAAAGCGGTTTTGCAACCGCAGACTTAGATGACGTGGAATTGGCGGGGCTTGGCGATTGGTGCAGTGGCTGAAGAAAGTGAAACGACTTCGTTCGTCGCACACTCTCCGGTCCACTGTCTTATGAATTGTCACCGACAAGCTTGTGCGGTGAGGCAGACTTAAAAATATGCGCTGCAGTGTCTTTGCATCTCCGGCATTGCATTACCTTATGGCAACTGTTGTCCAGCGTGCGGCCGGAATGGTATAAATTCAGCTGCTCAATCGCGATACGTTAGCATGTCCATTCTTGATACTCAGTGAGCCCGTTTGCGTGTTTCCAAACATGGGAAGCCTTTTGAAGTAATGCAGCTGACTGCCGACAATTCGCAATTCCCTGCGCGTCGTAAGTCTTCAACCAGGACTGGAGGGCTAGGTGCAAAAGCCTTGTATGAACGTGAAACGCTTGCCGCATAATTGCTCTCCGCTAATCGGCATTAGTTACCCTCTCCGGCACACTCCAAGGGAACCGATGGAGCTCCGGGTCGGCGATAAAAACCGAACCGATGTTGCGTGTGCCCCCAGTACTGAGACACTTGCTTAGGCGATTCCGTAGCTCGGAAAATTCGCCTTCAATTGACCAATGTATGCTATTGACATCTCGGTGAAGGGCAAATTAATGAGTCCCCGGACTCAACGGTGTCCCGACAAGACTCGACATTTTATTATCCGGAATCCGTGACCACTGATATGAGGGCCGAAACGAAGGTGAATCTCGTAAGAAAGTACAGGCTCTGTCGGTCCCGCAGCCACAGCAAGGTGGGGTGACGTAAGCTGAATAGAAGTCGCCCATCGTTGTAGTTTACGATGTAAATGCCTAGGCGAAGTTCCACCGAGCGATGGGAACGTAATCAGAAATTCCTATGGCCCCGTTCGTCGGATGCAAAGACCGCGCAGTGCACATGGGAGTATTCGATCATATTTGGCTCGCGCGAGATTTTTACGTTAGGCCCTAGAATTCAAGGATTGCCATCCTAGTGAAAGCGGCCCCAGAAAGCGGCTAGTGCATCCATCCGTTGATCAAAAACAGCGGAATGGTCTGGAAACGTGCGATGGATTGACTAGTTTCAGTCTTTGCCGTCCCACTGACTGCTCATCCCTAAAGAAAATCGTGCGTGATAGGCGTCCGACCTGAATCGAATCGACATAACTTGTTCGGGGAGGGTGCCAGGAGCTATTCGAGATCCTGCGCCAGAATGGAACTGCCGGGCCCGCGGACGATGGCGAACGTTGTTGCAGTTAGCGGAAGTATATCCAGGACTAGTGCCGATGTGGAAATCACCACGCTATAATTCCAGAGCCAGCATGCTGTAAAATATTTGTCATGTGGTTGCGTTAGCCATCGCAACGCGTGCTTCGTTCGCTGAGTTTTGACGGCTACCTTGAACGAGACCATACCAACCCCTCCCGCCTTCCGTTGCGTAAATAGTAGGCCCGGGTTAATTTTGGGCCAACGGACGGTAGGCGTAGAGCGTGCGCACAAAAGAATTGGCAATACAGCCGAGATATTAGCATTCTCGCCCAACCCGGAACATCGAAGACGGCCGCGGTGAACAGGATATCCAGTTTAAAATTGCGAAATGAATGAGTAGTCGATTTTGCACACTAGTTGCAACTTTTGCGGCAGTTATAATCCGCCTACGAAGTTTCTGAAGTCGTAGCGCCCGGCTTCGATTAGATAACGCACCTGTTTCCACTTCGTAGCCCAGGTATCGCGTCGTCTCTCAGTGTTGTAAGACTGAGATTCCCCCATACTGTTGGAGCCTGATAGCCGTGTTTAATGTAATAAATTTGCTCGTATTAGGCTGAGCGTGAAGACCCGATATTTGTCCAAATCTATTGAACAATACCAACGCAGGTGCTAATGGATGGGAATGCTCTAGAAAAATGGTGAAGTCTTCCACAAACGCGGAAAATGTATGCTCTCTCCCGCCAGCCCCGGGGCACCGGAATACCTCTGATAGTGGGCTCCTGGTAAATACCCATCCCCAGTAGTTCTACTACAATTTAGAAAGAGAAGGGGTGCGAGAGGACACCCTTGGCGTATTCCAAACCGGACGTACTGGGTCAGAAAGTTTCCTATTCACCAAAAATCGGGCGGTATTTTCCGTATACATCCGGGTGACGAGCTTGATAAACACGTCATTAAAATGAAAGCTTCGTAATGTCGCGTACATTGCGTCACGATTTACAGTGTCGTCGCATTGCGAAAGTCAAGTAATAGAATAGTTTGGCGTAAGTCGACTGAGATGTCCGTCTTCTCCTCCGCTGAAGCGAGTTGGGTAGTCTTCATCATGACCAGGTTTGGTATTGTCCGCCTCGAACAAAAACTTGTTGCGATGTCCGGATGATTGTAGGTACGACACGATGGAGTCGGGAGGCCAACACTTTATAAAAAATTGTAACTGGTTTGTAGCAACGAGATCGGCGTGTAGTCAAGTGCGTCCGGCGAATCACCCTTATTCGGAGTAGAATAATCAGTGCTCCGAGAAAGAAAAACGGTATTGAGAACCGTGCATTATTTGATTGCACACATGCACCAGCGCCGGAGCCAGTAAATCGGACGTATATTAGTAGAAGTCGTTGCTTAGCCCCTGCGGATCTATAGATTTTTGTGGCGGCCTACCTCGTTGATGGCTTGGAGGACTTCAGCCTCAGTAACGTCCAACATCAGCCTTTTTTATCGGTGGTTGAAATTAAGCGATTGTTAGGCGCTGACACGATTTCAAGCAATGCGCTTGGTAAATCTGACAAGGGTTCAACCTGATGCACGGCGCTGGGAGATGGTGATCATTCCGAAGCGAACTTGTCGGGAATGAACATGTTTCTCCCAAATAGCGACCATGAATGCAGACAATATATGTAACTGTTTGGTCGCGCCCCCAATCTACGACCCTCTTCAAAGACCATTTGAGGAGCACGGTGGTCTGTTAGAGGCTCTGCTTTAATTAAACGAGATGGTTCAGGCGGTGAAATTCTATATTAGCGCATCTCCACTGAGAAGGGGTCAATAGCTGACACCGATCGCGTCGGCTTATCCGCTTCTTTAAAGATTTAATCTTTGACGCTCGCGCTTGCGGGCGGTGGTAATGCAATATTTGCACGTTTTCACGGCAGCATCCTATGCCTTTCCGACGTAGTTAAGGATACCGCCCACCCATCCATTTCAGCAATGAGATCGGCTCGAACGCGTCCGGGTTGGTGTATCTGTAAAGGGATAGGATACCTAACGCCGGTAGAGGGTGGAGGTTTAACGCCTTAGTACGCGTAAGTGTAACTCCACTTTTTATTGTTCCGGCGCCTGGGGAGGTATTCGTACGGCTCATTACAGCACCAATTTATTTTACTTGTAAGAAACACAAAATCGGTCAATGCGGTTTGCTGACCCCCCCCCTACGAGTATCTAAAATGATCCACACAGTCGTCTGAGTTCTCATGATCGGCGTGGAATGAAGGACTTGAGCATCCTCTAGACCTTGGAGATACAGAAGGGCTTAAAATTCGGGCTTTTCGGTCGACACGACCGATGATGACCAAGCCGATCGAGTAGAGGGCTTTTGATGCATTTAAACTCACCTGTCACGATAGAGCTGTCCTGAGGAAATTTTCAACGGGCAAGAGAAATGTAGAAGGCTTCGCGTTCGAGTCTTAGCGTGGGATTGTACACATCGATTATGACCACATGATCTAATGAGACTACGATCGTCCTGATATTCCACAAATCATGACGCGATGAAGAAGCTTTCTCAGATGAAGAGATTGTTAGTAAACTGGCCACGCCTCCAAGACGAGACGACCCAATGCTCTAGTACAAAAGTGGCGGGTGACCGCCGTCCCGGAGCTTACCCCACATTCGAGTCCAGGTCGTGCATAACTCTTGAGCTCCCTCGTATGTTTAGCATATTTCCTGAATGCATCACGCTTGGAGTCGGTCACAGGCAGGACGGCGACATTAAGCCGACATTCAGCCGGTCCGTACGTTTTTTAACCCACGGACGTTCGGCGTGATATGTAGTACTTGGGTGCTTCGAGAAGTTATGATACTGTTCAGTATCACTACTGGACCATTCAGACAGCAATGCCCGTCGTCCGAAGGCGTCCGCTTAATCAAGATTGTGCCGACGCAAATGCGTTGCTAGCGAGTATCGTACAGTTCCCTTAGTAACAAATGAGCGCCGTCTCCGCTGCAGGTGTTATGGCACAGTATAAAAGCCCTCGACCGCCCTCCAATCCACGTAAAGACGGTCCTTTTGTTAGAAGGCAGACTTGGCGGCGGGATTTTGCTTTAGAAGCTTCAGATGCAACCGGATTTGTAGATCAGGTGACGAATCCGCCGCCTTCACCTCGGTTAGCACCCCTATCCTGTGCTCGAAAAGAACACAGCACAGCAGGTGCTGACTATACCGAACCTTGAGGCACGAGTCACATAGTTTTAAATTATCATCTGCAGCGTACTTCATCTCGCGTAAATTTTGCCAGTCGTCCCCGTTATCTATAAGCGGAGATAGGCCTGACCGAGCGGTTGTAAATGATGCGCGATCAATCCAACAATCGAGCCATTCTTAAGGGGCGCTGATGACACCTTTTTGCGAAAACAGTGCATCCGAATAGGAATCTATCCTGTCGCCTGCGGCAGACATATGGACCAGATCTTGGACGTCAAGACTTACAAGCATCACGCAGATAGAAACAAATCTCTTAAGGTGATAGAGAAGTACGATAGGGTTCTTTTTATCTGTTTGCATCCACTTCGCGGTCGTACTGTCGACACGCAGACAAGCCTTCACTGTTGAAGGTCGACATTATGGAAATATAAATAAGACAATACCTGGCCATTTATCGCGATCAATGCTATCGGCCGGCTTCTTAATGTCGAGCTGACCGCGTTCGTTGCTTTGTCCGGCGTCCGACATGGGTGGCTCTATTGAGTTTTTACTCTGGATGGAGTCCTCAGTGGGTTGAGCAACATCACATGATTGGTGTGCCCGTTTTCGTGTCTCCACCGGTGGTGACGGATCCGCTGTAGATGGTAGGCTCCCGTACAGAACCAAAGCGTGAGGTGCACCGCCGACTGACTGGACGTCGGCTACACCAGACCAATTATCGAGATGCGAGGCATAAGAACATCGTAGTAAGTCAATATTGCCCGGTGGAGACACGGAATATTATTGAGTTTTAGGCCCATAGTAAACCTATCCCGCAATCTAAGATGCCACTAATAGATGCGCTAGAACGGGTGGAGAATCCGAAAACTTCGATAGTCCTGCCCTCCAAGCGGAATAAAGGAGGGCTGAGTAATGTCGTCCAGAGTAACGGAGGACGAGTGGAAGACCTCAATTATGATCCTATTTTGCAGCGATAATGGCGTCTACGCACGTTGAGAGATATAATTAAGACTCCCGCCATATGTCCACGGCCTTGTGAGTCCGCGTGTCGACAGACGGACTGTATTTGCGGCACATCTGGCCCGCCGGTTCGCAGCCTTTGCGTGGAGAACATAGATGTACCGTCTTAGGAATTGGTCGCTTGTCCAAGTATTTCACACCCTCTCCGTTCCGTTTCAGCAATGTTGTAGCGGCATAGTTTCTTATGTAAAATCGGTATTGATTTGATGACTTTAGATTAGTCGATGCCTTTCAACCCCGTCAAAAGCTAAGCAGAGCAGCTACCCGGATATCATGTGCAAAGTGCTCCTCAACGTGCAATAATTCTGAGTATTGAACACCGTTCTTGATTATAGCCTTGGGTCGATTCAAGTAGCCATTAGGCCCGTCGAGTGCAGCGTCGGCCAGTGCTTGCTCTACAGACATAGCCAAGCAATAACCGGAGACAAGCGTTATTTCTTCTTTTAATATCAGTATTTGAGTGAGAACTTTCAAGTCTATCATGACTTCGATCGGGCACGGCTTCATCGAAAATGCGGTCTTCGGTTCGTCATCCATCCGGCTAAGCAACATCTGATATTTGGCCCGCACCTGGCTCTTCACAGTCAACAACATAAAGTATGAGTGAATCATCCCCTTTTCTCGCGATAGCGCCTGTTTCCGCCGAGTTTGTTCCTGTATTGACAAGCGTATATAAGGGCGGAGAATTTGCACCGGATGATGATCGTCGAGATCCGTCAGATTAGTGACTAACGGCTTCAAATTCGACCCCATGATTGGCCTCTTCGTTCCACCCATGAATGACAGGGCTGAAATTGTCTCGAAATGAGCTGTGTGGGGAAAAGTAGTGGCTGGCGGGTATTCCAGTTATTTTTAGATCCTCGGACTGATTTCGTGATCCACGGTTGCTCAATGGGGGTCTTGGGGGCAGGATATGAGTCACCAGAGTTTTTTTCAGCAGGCGTGAAGACCAATTGTGGTCTCTCACTATGACTTGCAGCAGGAGGTTCAGATACCATTGGTGGAATCACTGGCACCATGCTGGGTGTGACGGCGGTTTGGGGCGCTGCATCCGCCGACCGCTGTACTTAAAAGCGTCAATCTGCTATATTGTGAATCTCTGCGGATTGCCGAAAGGTTTCGCCAGGTCGTCCACGGCGTCTAGGTATCCCTCCGTACTCTCGATGCGACCCTCTTCCCGTAGTTGGTCATTATTAATGTAGCGGAGCTACACAGCTCCCTATGTCAGAGGAATACTCAACGTTCAATGAGCAACTTCGGCACAAAGAATCCAGCTCAGAGAGTAAACAAGTTCGAAAGCTAACGGTCCCTGTTCCAGGGGACCAAACAATTCAAAAGAATTACATCACAGAGTGCGGAGGTGAAGCTACCTTCACAGGTATTGCTAGCTTTTACCGATCAAAGACGCCTCGTGAAGCACGTGGCTTTAACGAATCAAAATGGGGACATAAATATATTTCTTCTTTTAACCTTAAAAAACTTAGAGCAATCATCATTAACCTACTCGCCTATGTCCTAAATAAACCTCTCAAACGATTTCGCAATTAATGGTTGACAGACATCAGTCTTCAACAATTGATACTGTGTTTTAATATCACTATAAAGGGTCCTCATCCCTTGAGTGAACCACACCTATTGTCGACTACCAGCCGACGTGTAAGCCCGTTACAAGTAGACTGACACCTGGAAATGGGGAACCGAGGTTGCCACACTGGAGGTACTGGAGGCGGCGACCCACGTCGGGATGACACAGAAAAAGAATAGTACCAAACCAGAGGATACGAATGACTTCTATAGAAATAGGAAAACCCCAGAAAACCTAAATGTGACCTACCACGAAGTAGAAGTTCGGGACGTCGATTTAATAACCAAGTCGTAAGGTCGAATTCCGTCGGTGTCTTCGACTTGGGGTACTTCGTGACACGACTAATTTCATTTAAACGAGTGAGATTATGTAAAGTAATCGAGTACTCGTCTCGAAGGAGTCCTGCTCTTCCACTTAAACCTTGTTTACGATTTCAAACGGAGCCGCGCTTCTGATGGTGCTAGTTAGTAAGCTTGTAGACACGGCCTTAAAATGGAATGCGCACGTCCTGAAGGCTCATGGCAGCGTTTCTAGAGAACAAGAAGAAGTGAATCGACTTGGTCGAGCAATTTAATTGATGGTATTCGTCAAGCCTAGCAGCTTGTGCACTTCATATAGTTTCACCTCATATATAAAAGCAAATTCAAGTACAGACTCGGTGATAGCACGCGTTTTTTGCCGGCCAACCGAAACCCTACAGGTGTGGCCGAGATGTAGCACAAGATGACCTTCAACTTAAGCCCGGGAGGTACTGTAAAGCCGCAGTCACTAATTGCTGTCCACTACAACCCTGAGGAAGTCCGGCATACGTCGGCATGCCAAGTTAACTTTTGCAAATACGACGATAATTTTCCACTCGTCATCAGTTCCTTCACGCAGCAGCAGTCTCCTACCCGCGGACGAGCGATCTGTACATAGCTGTTCTAGGTGTGTAATATCTGCCGGCATAAACCCGGAAGGGCCAGATATAAAATATTTGTACTTGGTGGTAGAAGTCGCCGCTGTCGACAGAGCGGAAGCTATTTCGTGACGTACGATGGTCACCCAGTGGTTAAGAATAGGTACCTTCGCCCACTTCTGCTGACTCTACAGTTTCCGAAAAGGCTCGGAAATCGCCCTTTTTGTCGTGAGAACGTCGTTACCTAAAGTATGAGCGATTCTTTTCCACTCCTTGTGCACCCTAAGATTGAACTACACATCTGCTAGAATAGACGTAAGAGGCAAGACACTTCCGCATCTTTTAAATATGGAAAGCGCTATTTGTAAGGCGTAAGCGCCACCACCCGTATCGTTAATTTGGAGTATTCCAACGCAAAAAGCTCACAAATTGTCGTCTTCTATACGTTCATGTGACAATTTCCTATGAAATAATTAGTCTAAGCTTTAAATGAACATAACCTAGCGAATAGAGCGACGGAGGTAGATGCAGCTTCGGTCGCCTCCTCCGCTGCCGCAGAGATCTCCGGGATATTAAAGCCGCTGGAACAGGTCTACAGTACGTCAATAGCGCTTGGTATGATTGGAGGGAAAGCAATTAGCTCGGGATAGGCTAAATCGCCTAAATTAGGGATTTCAGAGCCCGTAGCGGGAGAGGGCGGGGCAGACTTGTTGAAGGTAGTGGAGCGTCGAAGTGAAGAAAACTTGTTGGTCGAAGCAGCAAAACTAAAAGTGCATTATCCTATGATTGTAACTCGTTCCTACCGTTGCTGCTCATCTTTCTGAATCACTTCTCCATTCCAACTGTCGCCCCATCAATCCTGGCGTTCCTTTACCATGTTACTTTCCCATATAACATTTTCTCTGATGTGGACATCCTTTCCACTGAGCACAAAAATGGGGGACGTCACTGTCTGGCAGGACAGTGCTGGTAAACCCCAAACACCAGGCGCCTAAGGTTTAACTTTCACTTCCGGGTATCGAACCGGTGACCTCTGGGATATGGCTACTACACATTCCACTGGAGCTACAGCATGCTTACGAAATGCACGTACTGGTATCCTATATTACCGTACTACTCGGTGCATGTTATAGACACGCTTCTCCCTGTGCATGTGCATAACATACCTTTCGCATCAACTAATATTAACACTCTCTCTTGAAAGCCATTTACATGCTTTGTACGCCTACCTTGCCAAATGTTATCCTCGCAGAAACGTGTCATGCTTAGTCCGACCAAAAGCGTTTTTCAATCCTTCCGCAATCGTCTCGTCGGTTACTTTGCACTCAACCATAATGACGCATTCGTCAACCTTTTCGCGAAGATAGTTAAACTTGATGTCAATGGCCTTTTTTCTTGCATGAAAAACCGGATTCTTTGCCAGTGCAATGCACGATTGATTGGCTTCATAAACCGTCGTCGCTGCTCCAAGTCCAAAGCCAATGTTGGATAGTAATAGACGCATCCACACCGCCTCTTGTGCCGCAGCGTACAATGCCATGCACTCATCCTCGGTGCTAGAATTTTCACTGTCGGTTGCTTCTTCGACTTCCACGACACCACGTTGCCGTACTTAAAGAACACGTAGCTTGTCGTCGAGCGGCGAGAATATAAGTCTCTTGCCCATGACGCGTCCGTAAATCCTTATAGCCCTCCATTGTTCTTGCCGTGAAATACGATGCTATAATTAGCAGTCGTCTTTAGGTATTTGAGCACGCCCTTGGCTGCGATCCCGTGTCTTTTCTCATACCTTTCGCAGTACTAAGTTACTTCTCCTACCGCGTGCATGATGCCCGGTCTAGTGCACGTTGCGACGTACATAAGTGAACCAACGAGCTCGCGATAAGGCCACTTGGGAATAAAGTCGTCATACATTCCTAGCTTGGCCAACTTTTCACTTTCGTTTGACGATGTGTGAATGTTCTTGCATTGGTCGACGTCAAGTATGTCTGCCAAGCGCTTATTGTAAGCGCGCTAATTCATGATGATTGATTTTCTCTGTCGATAACGTGATAACTCGATGCCGAAACAGTATCTCAGCTCGCCGAGCTCCTTGATACTGATCTCAGTCTTGAGTGCACGTTTGATGTCATCAGTGTGTTCTTGTTTCTGCGCGAAGAGCATCCAGTCGTCCATGTGAATGAGCACGAGACTAAATTGACCATCCGATCGTCGCACATAGACACAAAGATCGGCAGACGTGCACTTGAAACCTTGGGCTTCAAGGTGCGTGTTCAGACGATGATTTTATCCTATTGCTGCTTGCTTTTTATCGTACTACCCTTTGTTCCTCAGACACTTCTTGTCCCGATGTTGCTGGTCGCCAAATCCATCCGGCTATTCCATGTAAATCACTTCCTTGACTTCGCCGTATAGAAATGCCGTGTCGAGATCAACGTTCTCCATTATTAAATCTTACTCCGCCGCAAGTGCGAGAGCAACGTTGATCGACTATTATCACGCCACCGGAGCATATCTCTCAAACAGTCCACGCCAGGACGGTGCGTGAAACCTTAAGCCACAAGTCGTGCCTTAAACTTCACGACTTCTCCATTTACTTTGCGCATAATGCGAAATGCCTACTCGCACCCGATTGCTCTTGTCCGAGGGCAAATCTCGAAGCGTCCATGTGTCGTGTTGTGTCGGAGATTATATCTCAATTTTCATCGCACGCATCCATTCGTCCTTATACTTGCTTCGCAGCACTTTATCGTATGTCGATGCTCTTTTACCATCCTCTTCAACGCTGAAACAGTATCTTGCCTCGTAGCTTGCGTCATAGTCGTCGAGGTAAAAATTTCCTTACCCTAGATTGGTAAACTCTTGCTCGTAGCGCTTGATCGCTTCTTCCTTGCGTACTGGTCTCACATAAGACTCTTGCTCACCGTCTCTTCCTAATGTGCTTAATTGCCTCGTCGGGATGGCACCGGTAGGCTGATACATTGGTCCTGTGTTGTCAGGTGTCATTATCGGACTTCCTGGTGTCGGCGGTCTGGGTTCCTCATTGATTGTTGCGTGGTCAGTTGGATCTAGATTATCCTCACCGTCGTCCACACCGTCGATAATGCCAGGCGTATCCTCGGTGTGTGTCTGATCGACCGCAGTTTCCGCAAAGGTGACACTCCGGGAAATTAAAACTTTTTATGTGTTCGTATCAAGGAGTCGATACGCTTTGTGTTGCTTTGCATATCCGAGCAGCATACACCGCACACCAGATGGTTTCAGCTTGTTTCTCTTCGATTTAGATCTATGCGGGTAGCAAGGACTTCCGAACATCCGCCATTTCTTGATACTAGGATTTCGCTTGAATACCATCTCGAATGGGCTTAAGTCTGGACTTGAAGCGCTTTGAAAAACGTTACGGGTATCCACAGCGGTCAGCATCGCCTCATACCAGTATGTCTTGTCCAGCTTAGCCTAGCTCAGCATACAACGCGCCATCTCAACCAATGTGCGATTCAGCCGTTCTGCCATGCCATTCTGCTCCGGATTAAATGGATTTGTAAACTCCTGCTTAATAATCTTTTGCCAACAAAATCGAGTCATCTCGTTATTTTGGCATTCACCGCCGTTATCAATTCGTATTACCGTCACGTCCAAACTGCATTCGATCCTATTATCGTAACAGTACTGTTTGAACGCTTTGGTGGCATCACTCTTCGTGCGTAGGGGGTAGACCATCGCATAGCGGCTTTAGATCATCATGAACGTCGCGACGTAGCGATGGTCCGATCTTGATGCTGGTGTGATTGGTCCTAGAACATCCGAGCATTCGATTGAGTCTATACGGTGACTCTCCCTCGCTTCTGTGTCAGCCTCAGTGCTGTTAAATGTCTTCCAGACTTGCCTGGCTATCGCGCAAATATCACAAACATCTTTTGGGTCCATGCATTTTACTTGTATGCAGCCGTCCTAAATCATCTTGTTTACGGTGGAGTATGATACGTGTCCAAGTCGGCGATGCCACAATTCAGCTATATGCTCTACCACATGGAATCGTAGGGCCTCTTTAACACTAAATTTTAACAGCATTCCACATCTCAGACCTGTCGCAACTACTTGTTCACTTTTTGATACAGTAAACCCGTCACTGTTCATTTCTACCGTCATTCAGCGCGCAGTAGCTGCTGTAAGCGAGAAAAGGCTCTTGCTGAGGTCGTGCACGTGAAGTGTATTCTCCAGACGCACATTGATCCACAACGTGCCGTTCTAAACAAGCAAGACCACTGTGTCTTGTCCCAGCACCTGTAAGCCTGCACTTTTTTTCGCGCTATGCACGCTTCGAGCAGCTGGCGATTCGATGTATTGAATACACGCGCCTTTGTCCTTGCACATATGTGCCGTTGCTTCGCTGTCCGTGATCCAGCACTCGCTTATGCTTTCTTAAATGGCGTTAAACGCCACATTCGAGTGATCTTTTTATCTCTCGCCACGCTTATGTTTCTCTTTCCGGCAGTCGCGCACGTAGTGCTCGCGCTTTCTCCATTAAAGCATTGAAAACTTGACCCTGTCTTTCGCCGACCGCCGCTTCTTTTGCTGAACTTTTTTCCTGTCGTCTTCATACATGAAGCGCTGTCTCGTTTTCAATACGCAACACTTCCTTCCTGCGCACTTCCTCAGCACTCAGCTTGCTCACCAGATCCTTGAAGATAAATTGTGTGACGCTTATGCGAAAAACCTGCACAAGACTCTCGTATTGTACCGGACGACTTCGTAGCAATGTTGCACCCGTATCTTCTTTACTCGGTCCACACGAAGCTCCATTCATCTCCAATACGAACCTCTCCAACTCCAGTACGTGAGCGCTCAAGTCCGGTGCCGTATACTTCAAGATTCTGAACTTTTCTATAGCCACAGCCGACTTGAAATTTCTTGAGTCCGATGAACTTGCGTGAAAACTCCCCATGATATCCGTACACTGCCCGTTGTGATGACATGCATAAGCTGAGTATCGCATAAGTTGAGCACGATCGTCGCGTGCGCTTGCTGCTTTTTCGCCTCAAAGACACCGGATGTGGCGTCCACCGCTTCCCAAAATCTCTTGGACACGAGGTACATCTCTATCTTAAACGCCCATAACGAATATTTGGTACCGTCAAACTTGTTCACTTTGGGCGCGAAGTCGTTACTTGGGCTCATAACCTGTTAAAGGAACTTTCCTTAAGTGTACGCGTGTCTTATACTTAGAAAATTCTGTACTGTATTGATTTATATCCTTTGCTTTCTCGCAGAGCCAGTTTGAATGGCTCTCTGTCCTTCCCTAGTCCCTATATATTTAACGTGATGAATTGGTCGTTCGGTCTTCTCGCATTCTGCTATACCCTTGAGTCGCCGGCACCCGAGTCGCCGACGACCGAGTCGACGACACTGAAGTCGCCGACAATTGGGTCACTAACACCCGAGTCACCGGCCCTTAAGTCGTCGACACTTAAGTCGCCGACACTAGACTTACCGAACTTTGCCACTGTCGCGTGAGTCGCCGACCCTTAAGTCGCCGAACTAATATCCTAGGACTGAGATTATTTACACCACAACTACCCTAGTAGCAATACGAACCTTACGGGCGAGTTTCTCGACCATTCTCTTCACCCTTAAATCTGTTGGTCATTTCGGAACGTTTCCACCGTACCATGGTATGATCCTCCAGGACACTTCGCTCCTTCCTTCTAGTGGCGTATTCTATTTGTGATCTGCTCGGTAAACGAATCTCTGTTGCATGTTTCAGTCTGTCGACGACTCAGGAGACGCGATTTCGACCTGATTCTCCGCCGTCATCTACGCTTACTTCGTCAGCTCCTGCATTTGTTAATGGAGCGATTTCCGACCGGGGAATGTCTTTGCCGCCGACTTAAGCCGTGGACGAATGAATCGTCGAGCTTGGATGATGGAACTGACACTTGATCGAG
Organism: Hyaloperonospora brassicae; assembly: GCA_947650285.1. Lineage (NCBI taxonomy): Eukaryota > Oomycota > Peronosporomycetes > Peronosporales > Peronosporaceae > Hyaloperonospora > Hyaloperonospora brassicae. Next base: position 377,557 of record CANTFL010001315.1, on the reverse strand, counting down.
ATCGGCTTCTTGTGACAATTCTGTGCCGGGCGTCGTCCATGCGACCCCGCCCAGGATGAACCTTTACTTGACCATAAATCTGGATCTTCGCTGGATACGCTGGAACTCTGGCGTCTTCTCTCGAGCATCGACGATCGGGTGCAACAAAGGGAAGTTGAGTTGATCCGATTGATCGTGACGTTGATAGAATCTACTCGCCCACTTCGTGACATGTCATTGAGGCGATCAATTTTCCGAGTTCGTGCGCTGGATGATTTAAATTCGTTGATGGCCGCTGATGTCTTTCCCATCGTCGACCATTCTGCAGATATCGCGGTTCCATGCGTGGCTCTATCTCAGTCCCACCAAGAGAATGCTTCGCTTTGTCGACGAATGAAAGCTGATGTCTTGGACTCGGTGGACCTGTAGCATCGTTTGTCAACGACTGAGAAAGAGTCACAAAATTGGAAGTCCGCTGCTCTCAAGACGATCGAGTTGATTGACTCGTTGCACAAGTCGATATACTCGCTTGAGTCATCTGCGCACCTGACTGCTACGCATCGGGACAATCGTCTTGCTTCGACTAAGCGTATGATTGTCGAGCTGTCCGCCGTTATAGCGGAACGTGATCGCTTGATCAACCAGCTGACGCGCGAACTCGCAAATGCTGAAGATCGACACACGACTATCCAAGGTGTTGCCGCTGGTTACATTCGTCAGCTTCTGGATGCAACGATGACCTTGTGCAACGGGGATAGTCATGCGCTCAGGGTGATGCGACGCACCTTCAGCAGTCAACAACAAGTCATCCGACAACAAAAGGCTCTGCTGCGTCGTGGAAACATACAATGTTCGCTGGATCCGAACCTTGCGGAAGCCGCAGAGTTTAAAGTGGACTCCCGGGATTAAATCCTTAAAATATGGACATCAAATTGCGGCTGTGTCGACTTCTCGCGACTCGGTTCCCGAAAGTCATTTGGTTCGATGGATCAACGACGTGTCAGAACATGATTTTGCGGCTCGAGCCTTCGTCTGCTTCCACCATCACGCTAGCGATGGCTCGAGCGACCCTCATGGATACGCCTTGCATTGTCGCGCCTCTGGCATCTATACAAAGTTCGGAGTCTCGGTATCGACGGTGGACGCTATCATTTGCATCTTCTTCTGCGGCTCCCGTGTCTTCGATTTATACGTCGTCGACTGCTGTGACCGTCGGCGTAGCGTCTTCGTCGTCTACTATTGTGTCCGTCGGCGAGCCATCCTCGTTAAACGTAACATTTTTTACTTATCTGAGGAGACGATCGGATTCGTGTGATTCTACAGAGACCTCTAACGCACTCCCGGATCCACATTCGCCTTCCTGTTCGGCTTGGTCATCTACCGCTAGGTCGGTATCGGCGGATGCCACAGCTTCATCGCCTCATTTACCGTCCGTTCCAGCTGTTGAATCATCCTTTCATGGACGTTATACTTCGTCTCTCACCAAGCTGGATACCATGTCAAATCAACGATGACACCCATTTCCGCGCCTAAGATGATGAGTCTCGCTGAAGAGGCTATTTCGTCGACCACCTCACACTCCCAGCGTCTGGGATTAGCAGGAGCGAGTAATTATGCTGCGAACTCCCATGTTGCTCCAAATATATTCCTCGCCCCGCGTGTCCACCGGTAGCTCACCAGTTTAAGTTGCGTCGAAAGGTGAGTGCAGGACGTCGTCGAGTCATTAATCGTTCACCCGCATCACCGAAGAAGGTCAACGCTCCGAGGTCTTCAGCACGACTGAAGAAATCCAAGTATTCCGGTCCACCTGTTGCCCTAACCGCATCACTTCCCCGGATGAGAACTCGCCGGGCTTCTGCGATCGACTTCGTACCCCCAGATGGGATCGCTCATGTGCTTCTAGTCCAAAGCCAAGCCACTCCGGTCCCTGTTTCGTCGGCTGTTATCGACAACATACCATCAATTGAAGTCGTATCTGACGTGGTGTCATCGACGTCGCCGACCGCCGTCGTTGTTTCTGATAGTGCGTCTTCCGTCATTCCCGTAAGCCAATCGTCTGCTAGGTCTTCCAAGAAAAGAAAAGGCGCATTCCTTCCGTCATCCGATTCAGTTTCTGTCAAAGCCTCCTCGGGGGACGTCCCTGCCGTCTCGACTAGCGTGGCTCCCGTCCGTTCATCGCAGAACAGGGTCAAATTTCGCGTCACTCCGTCGACTTCGTCCATTGTCTCCGCTGCTGTCGTTTCTTCGACTAATTACTTTGTTGTACGACCCACCAGATATCCAAAGAAGAAGCAACGGATTCAGCGGTCTCAAGCCAATCTCAGAAAGACGCTGACAGCTGAGGTGACAGCCTCTTTTTCGTTGACGTCCCCGCATCTGTTGGCGCCAAGAAATATGGAGTGCAATTCTCCGTCACCCCCGTGGCGACTCTTGCAATTGGCTTTCCTGAGACAATAACGGTTCCGTACTATCGTCTTCGTGCTCGTGCAGGTCCAATGGTCACTCGGGCGTCCAGGTCGACTCCTGCCATGCAAGCAAGTCGGGATATTTGTTTTCTCCATCACGGGTCAGCTCGTTGTTGGTAGCGCGTCACGTCGGCTCGGTCCCCTATCCGATGGTTGCGCGGTGGTTCGAAGTCGTTCGTCGCTCCCACCCCCGTTTCACTCGCAGATCTGCTAGCGTTTGCCGACGTATATGATCCGTCGTATCCGTGCCATCGTACTCTGGCATAATATCTATCGAAGCCGTTATTCATGAGTGTGTCCAAGCTTGGCGACGCTCATAATCGGCTCCGCCGTTCTATTCATCATTCTCATTGTAGTTCCTTTTTGAAATTGGTGATTGAAGCGTGGGTCATGTTTCGCGTAGATAAGCGTGATCCAACGCCGTCTGCCCGTGTCGATACTCGCTCGAAATTTTTATGTGGCTTTATGGGAGCGTAAGAGTTGGATCTTGAAGTCTAGTATTCGTATGGGAATGCAACCAGTTGAAAACCCTTCGCGCTCACCTGAAGACTTGTCCCAAATTTATGCAGCTTGGGTCAATTATGCTGCCGCACGCAAACGTCGAGGGGATCTTCTTCGGAAGGTCACGAGGGTTTTAAGTACGATGCGACGTCTGCGAAGGCATCTCGTGGACCCACACCTTTACTCGACCCCGAACTTCTCTTTGAGCCGTCAGTTCCTGTGTTCCCAATCATGAGTTATGCGTCGGTGCCCGAGGGTTTTGACTCGTTCAACGAAAGTAGAGTGCTTGACCAAGTTAAACCCTGGAGTGTTTGGTGGTTGACTCGTCCATCAAAGCACCATATCACACGTGCTTCCGTCCGTGCAATCCGAGCTTCCGTGTCTTCTCTCCGGTCGGCACGTCAGAGACTGAAGTAGAATCACTTGTCGTCGAGGATGTCGACGCAGACGAAGCTACGCCTCCGGTCATCGATCCCTCTACTATCGAGCCCAAAGCCGGGATGGTATGAAGATTTACGTCGACACTTCTGACTGTGTCCATACGCTGTCGCATAGTGATTCCAGCTCGTCCATCGCTGACATATTGTCGCTTCTATCTTATCTTCGTTCCTTCATCTCGTTAATCCATTCATCTCTGTCTCCATGCAATAATCCATTTTGAAGCAGTAACTTCACTTTTATTTCGGCCGGATAGTCTTCTAAGAAAGAGAGTACGCGTGGTGATGGTATTTATACCGTTCGTCTGCGACTTGCACCATCTGCAGACGATTCTATCTCTTCTTCCGCCTCAAGGAGTCGGACAATAAACCTCCACATGACAAGTTGGTCAATGGTTCCCATGTGGCTTCATCGTATTCCACCCATTTTACAATGAACTGTCGCTGGCTTCTGTCAGCAGCTGTCGACCTTAACCTGTCATCGTCGAGTCCGGCTTCAACCTCGCATCGGCCACTGAACTTGTCGGGCCTCCAGATATCTTCCGGAGTAGTTCTTCGTCAAATTGAAGTCGATGTGTATCTTCTAGCCCTTCCACCAACTTCGTCGTTGGACGTGCTCCTTGTTCTGTCACTTTTTTAAAGCGCGAAATATGGACAACCAGGTAGAATCGATATCCGCTTCTATCTGGCTACTCCAATATAAACGCGAGCTCTTCAACGTATTTATTGACTCGGAAAGGATCATGCCACCTGTGGGCTAGCTTCTTTTTCATTCCAGACTTCACCCTTTCCATTGATAGCCACAGTTGGTCTGCTTCTTTTATCACGGCGTTAGACGTCATACCGATCGTCTTGCTTCGAACTCTGTTGTCACCAGTTCGAGCAAATTGATCTCCTGGCGTTTCATCATTTTGCTTAGTATTCTGTCTAGTGTTTACTGACTCTGCACGCCGGATGAGTTGACTTGGTGGCTCGTTATTTTCACGCTCTCTTCTTTCTTTTTCTTTTACTTGGTATTCTCTTGCTAGTCGTAGTGCTACTTTCTGCATGCCGGTTAGCTTTGCGCGGCCACTGAACTGAATTTGTCGAGCTCATCACTCTATTGTTCCTTGGCTTGGCGAGTCTTATCGATTCTGTTATTGCTTTCAGTGTAAAATGGGCATCGCAGCCATGTACCAAATCGAAAGGCGTCTCTTTTCACGTCGAATCTCTTGATTTGTTAATAGCATGAACTAATTTTTCTGCAATGTTATCCCAATCAGTATGTAGTGAATCTTCCACATACACTCGTTCAGTCTGTATCATTGTCTTCACAATTCGCTCTTGTTGACCGTTTGTTTGCGGACGATAAGTGAGATTGGATCTTGACTTAGCTAGCTTCATTTTACAAAACGTTTGGAAGGCTTCGCCCATAAACCTGGGATCTCTGACGTGACGAATGAGACTAGGAGCACCGAAATGACGGGAAATTTTCTCTTCAAACGCTTTCGCTACCTTTAGCAATGACGTATCGTTTATAGCCTTAGATACTACGAATCCCGTATTATGATCTTTGATCAGTAATGCGCCGTATATCCTCTTCGAGTCCTCGAGAGTGGTATGACGAAATATATTGGCACCACTTAAAATTGGTCACTCGGAGACCTTATTATTAGGCGAAAAACCCTTAAGCGCTGGTTTGTTTTGCTTGTACTGCAATCTTCACACGCCTGTACGTGTCTGACGACATCCGCGTACAACTTGATCCAGAAATAATCAGTCTGGACCTTGTGGTATGTCCGCACAATTTCTTGGTCACCTTCTTCTATTGAGGCATGGTAATTGAACAGGATTTCGTCGACTAGTGTTGTTGGGAATACCAGTCGCAGTTCGATGTTGACTCGTGTGTCTCTTTTAATTCTCGGCGTCGTCCTTCATAGTAAAGTATCCCGTCTTGACCTAACACGAATCGATCGGCGACCTTCCCAGCATCGCTAGCCTGACGGTGTTTCAATTTGTCAAAATTTCCTCGCAGATACACCTTGAGATTTGCCCACTTCTTCTCTACTTCTTGTGCGATCGATATCCGCTCTCTACGCTCATTTTGAACTATTCTGGGCCAGTGTCCTCCACATTTGATGGCGCTCGAGTCTCGGGATTCGATCGAGTCACTGCACATCGAATGTTCTTATCGTATTCTTGATTTGTACCCGACTCTTCAACCTTCGCTGTCGGTCGCCCATTGTTCAATTGGTCGGTGAATCGCACACGACATGTTGTGCTCCGTGTGATCACAGACACTATTGGCCTACCATCACTAATCTTAACCGGTTTGTCATCCCCGACCAACTTTTCTTGTATCTGGTTCAACTTCCGTAGCTCCTCGTAGCGTCCCTCCCTCATGACTATACAGTAAGTCTTGGTGTTTAATGCTTCTCGGCCAAAACGTCGGTAGCCGTATTGTAACAACGGATAACATGAAAGTATCGCACGGAGTTACACCTTTTTACTAGCTCCTTATGGTGTGTCAGTTCCACTTGCAGTGCGTTGTGTTGCATGCGGTCACTCCCATTGCTTGTGGATCGCTAAATTCGAGTCCCCCACTATGGTCAGATCAGGTACTTGATGGTCCAATGCTGCTTAGGTGCCTCTATTCATGCCGACATTTTTATCCAAATTAATTGTAGTTGATAAGAGGTAATCACTTACAGCCATCACAATCTTACCCTCAGGAAGTTTCCACAATATCCACGAACATATCCAAAGCCGCCTTGTTTTGCCGTCGTCGATAAACCGTCGAAAGACATTAAAAACCACTGAATTCTGACGAGACTCTTGCATACAAAATCTCCGGACCAAGGCTGACCACTGCCCCATGGATGGAACGTGGGTCAATGTGGGTTAGCGATTCGTCAATTTCGACGGTCGGCGGGATGGACGCTGGCAGTAGCTGCTGAAACTTCACATCGCGCTCGCTGACCCTCTTGACTTTCAAATGATAGGATGGCAGCAATACGGCGAATTTGTATGCTCAAACGTATAATGATTTGAATGTAAAGGCCCACTCCAACGTGAAGTACCTCGTATAGACGTGGATCGTTATACCCTAAAGTAGCGTATAAGCAATCTTGCTCAGCTGCAATAATACTAGCACCTCGCGCACGGCCAAATAGTAATTCTTCTCATTCTCGTAGCGGAGCTACACAGCTCCTTAAGTCAGAGGAAGACTTAACGCTCTTACGAGCAACTTTAGTTCTACGAACCCGACTCAGAGAGTCAACAAGCTCAGAGAGCTTAAGGCCCCCGTTCCTAAGGGACCAAACGATTCAAAAAAATCACAGCACAGAGTGCTCAAGAGCAGCTACCTTCACAGGTAATGCTAGCTCCTACTGATCAAAGACGCCTCGTAAGACCCGTGTCTTTCAGTGATCAAAAGGGGAACTGAATTTTTGTTTCTTCATTCAACCTAAAAGAACACCGTAGAACAACGTATTTAACCTGCCCTAAATAAACCCTTAAAAGATCTAGTAATCAATTGATGACAGACATCAGTCTTCAACAATTGATACACTCACTGCGTTCTAAAATTACTTTATAGGGTACCCCCTATCTTGTGTGCACCACATTTATCGTCGACTACCAACCGGCGTGTAACCCCGTTACACCCTCCCCTACCAGACTGACGTTATCACCAAACGTCAATCGGCTTCTTTCCTTGAAGAGGTTGGTGTGTGTGTGCTTAACCTTGCGGTTGCTTAACACGAAACACCATGGCATTGCCACCCAACGAGTCTCGGACTCTTTCCTCTTACCTCGGTTTCGATGAGGATGTGGACTATTATAGTGATACCAGTGTCCATGGAGATGACGGAATATCGTCCCTTTCCGCTGTACCTAAGGCTCGTCCTCTAACAGCTCCGACTCCGTTTGTTGAACGTGGTGATACCATAGCGCCAGTGGCGCAGCATCATACAACAGATGAAGGTAAGAACATCATCACGAACCCGGTAGACGAGCAACAGGAGCTAATCCTTCAGCGTGAGGAGAAAGCTCGACGTCGAGCGCATACCCAGGTGGTTGTTCAGAACCGGAGTGGTTACGTGTTTGCAACACCTATATGTGGAGCTACGTCTCCGTCAAACGGAAGGCCTGAGCCTCGCAACATGGGCAATTGCACCAGAGGCTACGTCGCCGGAAGACATTGCATTCCGTAAGGTTCTACATGAGAGGTATCTCGAACTATTCTTTACCACGCAAGGTCAATACCTGGCACACCTTAAGAGTCTCTCTCATGGTGTTTCGATTCGACCGATAAAGGGCGTGCCCATCTTGTTGTTCGCTGGCGAACTGCCCGAGGAGAAGAAAAATCAGTTCATCCATTGGGTGTACCGCAAGCGGCACCTTAGCAGTGTGCCAGCGCTGCGAGCCAGCGCCGATGTGGCTGAAGTTCATCAAGAACGAAAGCTCTGGTTCGAGTATGCCAAGCTCAAGGTCAGAGGCCAGTTGCGTACGCGTACGCATTATGCTCCTGCTACAATGGCAATCACGGGGCACGACCCTGAGGTGCGGCGCAACACGCTACCTCCCACCACTATTAATGAGAATCGTTCTCGTTCGCAAGGCAACCCTGGTCACGATGTTCAAACCCATCCACGGCGTAAGGGCAGTCCTGCCGAAAGGGTATCTCATACTCCCACGAGTTCTCCGACTCCGGGTACCCTCTCCACTTCACCAGATACTGGTATTGGCCACGGCGACGACGTTGTTGAAGGATTTTCCTCCAGATGGAACTGGTGGTTCCCTTGCTCATCGAGCAGCGTCGGTGGTGGTCGGGGTACCGAATGAAGGGCTTGAGAAGGTGGTCCTTGAGCTGAGTGGCCTCCAAGAGACATTGGGTAATACCCAGAATGAACTCGACGCGATGCAAGCCCGTGTACAGCCGTTAGAGTTGGTCTTAGCCCGTTTGGATGGTCAGCTGGACCTCCTGGGTCGGATGCAACATTCTACGTCACGGCCTTATTTCCACGCGCAAGCGCCTCCGAGTTCACATGGGACGGGTCCAGATATGGCTTCAGTAAGCCAACGTAAAACACTGGGTGCGTGCGCAGTTTGCGCGGAACGTTGAGCGTGTACGCCAATCCCTTCTAAGCAATGACCGTGAATGGCCCAATGAAGCGCGGACGCAACATTGTCTTGAAGACGGCAGACACTACATTTATAGGTAGGTTTTTTAGCATTGAGTAGGACTTGGTCTCAGACCTTATAACTTTCGATACAACCTCTGCCTTTAGCATGAGCTTGTTACTTTTTTTATCTTGGCTATCAGCCAGTGCATCACGTACGTGACGTAACACATTCAAGCGCGTTGCGAGAAACTCGCTTACCTGTTTCTGAACAGTAGCAGGGCTGAAACCAGCAAGCCGATCGGCCATCTCTCCCTCACCAAGCCCTGAACCACGCAGTGGTAGCGTTAACGGAACGCGAGGGTGTGTGGGACCGTTCACGTAGAACGAAGTAAATCCTGTAGAGGCGTGAACAGCGTTATTTAACGCAAACTCAACGACAGGGAGCATCGAACTCCAACGTTTTGGTGTATTAGCGCAAACACTGCGTAATATGTCACCGATAACGCGATTGACTCGCTCGATTTGACCATCGACCTGCGGATGATCCGCTGTGGACATGTCCAAACGTGTGCCGAGCACCTTGAAGATGGACTTCCAAAACTTTCCAGTGAAGAGAGGGTCTCGGTCAGAGACAATTGCCACGGGCAAGCCGTGTTGTCGAAACACTCGATCGATAAACAGCATAGCTGTACCTTCACCATCAATAATATCAGGCACAGCCGCCAAGTGAGCCATCTTGATCAAACGGTCAACAAAGACCACAATATCCGTATTGCCTTGCACATCTCTCGGCAGACCGAACATGAAATACATGCTGATGGACTCCCAGCACCCAGAGGGTATAGGAAGATTAGCGAGCGGCGCAGCCGCATGAGCTGAGGGTTTCAACCGTTGACACGTTTCGCACGTACGCACGTATGTGCTTACCCATTTGTAAAGTTTGTGCCACCAATAATATTGGCTCACAGAGCTAGATGTCTTCTCTCGACCGAGATGACCGCTTACCGCAGTATCATGCGCCTCATAGAGGATGCGATACTTCAATTCCTCATCATGAGGGACAACAAAACTGGGAGTATCCTCCATATCTGTGCTATAGAACAACAGGCCTTGATCGATGAAATATTGATGTAGCCTCGCACGTAAACGTGCCGACAATGTAATGTCTTAGTCGTTAAACTCCTCGCTCCCCAGAGCACGTAGCAAAGCTACACAATGTTCATCTTTGGCATATGCCGAACGAGTGAGGTCTGTGACCGATGATGAAAGAGTCGTAACATAAGCAAGCTCATAGTCAGGACTGCGTGACAACGCCTTAGCCAAAGCATTATGCTTACCCGGCTTATACTTCATCTCGAAGTTGTATTCCGCAAAGAATGAGAGTTAACGAGCCATTCGCTGAGAGAGATGTGGCGACTGGGTAGAAGTGCGTAATGACGCATGATCGGTATAGATCACAAAAGGCTTAGAGCCAAGCAGATGAACTCTGGATTTGACTAAATCATACTTTATTGCAAGTGGCTCTTTGTCATGGACTAGATAGTTATTTTCAGCTGCTTTCAGCTGCCGGGACTCAAACGCAATGACGCGTTCCCGTCGATCATTATCTGTTTGTAACAGAGCACTCCCGATGGCAAAGTCAAATGCGTCACAGACGTCACTGAAAAGTCGATTAGGATCAGGCAAAGCCAAGATTGGCGCATGAAGGAGACTTTCCTTTACTGCTTGAAAAGCATCATGCTCGGTGCTAGTCCAGCACCATTCCATATCCTATTTAAGGAGATTGGATAATGGACGAGCCATGTCTGCGCAATTCGCACTGTACTTGAGCAAGTAATTGGCAAGGCCAAGCCACTTACGTAGGTCCTTTTAGTTTTTTGGAACCGGCCAATTAACTATGGCTTTAACCATGGCGGAATACACTCGTAGGCCACGCTTCCCAATGAAGCACCCTAAAAAGGGAATCTCTTGTGCACCAAAGATGCACTTAGAGGCGTTGGCATACAACTTGTTTGTGCGCATGCACTCGAGCACTGCTCGTAAATGGTCGATGTGATTATCCACATCAGACCGGCCGTTCATAGCACGACTACGGACAAAGATGTCATCAAAGTAGGTCTGTGCATAACCTCGATGAGGCCGAAACAGTTGCGTCACAAGACGATTGAACGTAGCTGGCGCGTTGGACAAGCCATGTGGCATAACTAGCTACTCCCAAAGCATACCGCTCGGGGCACTAACCGCTGTTAGCGGAATATCGTTCTCACGCATGAGCAATTGGTAATAAACATCGACTTAGTCGAGCGCACTGAACATTGTACATCCCACCATGTTGTTCTGAAGAACATCTTTCCTAGGGATTGGTGTCTGAGCCGGGATCGTGGCAGCATTAAGCTTTTTGTAAGCATGAACAATGCGCCAATTCCCATTGGGCTTTTTGACACAGAAGGTCGATGTGGAATGAGGATATATGCTCTCACGTACCATTCCTGCCGCGTGCTTTGCACGAAAGAAATCGTCTATGACGTCACACTTTTCCTTCGGTAAAGGCCTCTGCCGTGCTACGCAGTAATTAGTTCCAGGAACCAAGTCAATTTCATGACGTACACTTCTATCGGGAGTTTAGACGGACGGTGGATTGTGACACATTACGTCCTGAAACTCCTTTACCAAAGAATAAAACGGATCAAGAAAACCCTTAAGGATCGAAGATCCACTACGGGCATCCAATGCCGTCTTTGGGTTCTCAAGGACAGACTCGTCCATTAACGAGGATGAGTTCAACTCAACATTGGGTCGAGTGAAGACTAAGTCGGATAACTCCCCTGCCTTTAAGGCTTGGCCAAATTCGCCGTCAGAATTTTCGTCTAGCTCAAAGAGAGTATCGAAGGACGGAAGAGTCTCAAGACTAATATTGCCATCGATCTGGCCAGTCAACCCATTGACAAGTGTATATTGTATATTATTACTATTTTCAATTCGTGACTTCTTATACGTGGGGCGCTTAACAGTTGCCACCCAACACTGGGATTGTTTCCTCCAAGAAACCTTACGCCTACTAGAGGCCGGTACAGTAGGGTCCCCGTGGTTGCTATTCATATTAGCACGCTCTATACGAGAGCTCATTTCTTGCACGACATCTGGTGAACTGTTACATAACTCGAACACTTCAGCCAGTGAATTCACACGTACCACTTCACGTACAGCATTCGGGTCTAGACCTGAACACTCTGGCTTCTCGCTATCAATGTCATTACCGACATTCAGTGAGGTCCCACCTCGGCCGCCCTCACTCTGTGTAATTTCACGTGCCACCGCACTTACATCAAAGAAATTACATTTTTGATGTCCCGGCCCTAGTCCAACCATGCTTGATGCATGCAGTGACTCAGTATCACAACGAGTATCACTCAGCGGAGTACAACTCTCTTCAAACACGTTTAAAGAGCTCCGCTTAATATTTATGTCATAGACATTCGAGTTCGTTAACTCCGACATACCAATGTCCAGCACATTGACATCTTCCGTCAATGGCTCGCGCCATTAGCGCTTTTGTTGTCTAGCAAAGGTGGGTTCATGACTTTCCAAATCTTCGCTAGGAACATTGCGCGTTGCACCAAAGGTCTTAGACCTCCAATCAATCCATGGTTCATGGCTTTCAAGCCAGGCCATACCCAGAATGAGATCATATCTCGATTCAAATCTAAGACAAGACAGCGTTCAATGCTGTCTAAGTCCAACAACTTCACGCCCAAGTTTAACGGAACTTTAGGCACAGTAACGCGACTACCCGTCGCTAGGAGAACAGTGATGGAATCACCCTCGTGCGCTTTGAGCACTCAGCGTATTGCTGACTCCCCTCAAGGGAACGACGTCTAGCATAGATGCACGACGCCCCGGAAATATCTAAGATCGACCACGGCTTTTCAAAGCCTTTAACTATCGCCTCGGCGACTACCAAGCCAGGCTTGTATCTACGCTCTGTGCTTGCTGGCACGGAGCTCTGTGGGGTTAAGCCCTGTTTCACTCTACCTCGCAGAGAAGTGACAGAACTCAGTTCTACCCCAGTAGGGCGCCCCGCGCCTACTGGGTGCCGACGTTTCCCCGTGCCATACCAAGTTTCTGTTTGAGGCTGGGGTTTCGACCCGTAGGATTCGATCGTTACTTACGCAAAGGACAAGTGGGACGCCAGTGTTTAGTGCTTCGCACATGTAACAGCGTCTCACGTCCTGGCGTTGCTCGGCAACATGGAGCTCCGCTTCACCTTCATCTTCAGCATTGCTGAGATCCATCGCTTAGAGCTTACAGTAAGCTGAGCTATTTGCTGAGATTGCCCTCGCATAGCTTGGGTTGTACCCATTCCAACCAAGTCTTGCTGACTTAACGTTATGATCAGCATTATGAGCGATGCTCACAGCCTCTTTGAAAGTCGAGGGATGGACTCGAAAGACCTCGGTCCTGGCAACTCCAGTGCGGATACCTTTCATAAAGACTGTCACGTAGACAGTCTCAAGGAGAGGGTTGGACTGCATGGCAGCCATCAGAGTTCTCAACACCTGGACATAGTCCGTTTACTCGTTCTTACCATGACGGGTAGACAAGAAGCGTAAGCGCACGCGATAGGTCTCTTTGGGCGGGAAGAAAACTCGCAAAAGATCTACCTTGAGCGATTCCCACGTGAGAAACGCCAAGTTGACCGACGTGCCACACGTCAAAGCCCACTCTCTAACTCTTCCATCGAGCTTAGAGATAGCCAACGAGACCCGCTGGTTCTCAACTGAGATGAGACCAGAGTCCATGGCCATCTCAATCTCACGGATCCAGAGGGTCAAGTTTTCCCCCTCCTTCCCGGAGTAATGTTTAACGTCCACCCGAAGGGGACGAGGCTTAGCCTCTTCTGGTGGCATAGTCACGTAGCGTACCGGCATAGCCGACGCTACTTGGTTTTGAACCTGGCCCAACAGGGCTGTTTCATACCGCATGAAGGTCTCGACTCGTGCATTGAGCACATCGGGACCTTGTGCAGCTAGAAACTCCACATACTCAGGGCCTACGGTCGCGTTCAGCTTATCAAGCGCGACCTTTTGAGCCTCAGAAAAGGGTGTGGATTACTTCATCCTTACAGAGGATCAGTCCTTACCGATTTAGGCGTAGATTGATTAACAAGTGCTACCAAGTGTAGCCGAGCTACATAGCTCCTTAAGCCAGAGGAAGACTAAACGCTCAGTGATCAACTTTGGTTTAACAAATCCGACTCAAAGAGTCAACAGCTCTACGAGCAACTTTGGTTCTACGAACCCGACTCAGAGAGTCAACAAGCTCAGAGAGCTTACGGTCCCTGTTCCAGGGGGACCAAACGATTCAAAAGAATCACAGCACAGAGTGCTCAAGAGCAGCTACCTTTACAGGCGTTCCTAGATCTTTCGATCATGACGCCTCGTAAGACACGTGTCTTTCAGTGATCAAAAGGGGAACTGAATTTTTGTTTCTTCATTCAACCTAAAAGAACACCGTAGAACAACGTATTTAACCTGCCCTAAATAAACCCTTAAAAGATCTAGTAATCAATTGATGACAGACATCAGTCTTCAACAATTGATACACTCACTGCGTTCTAAAATTACTTTATAGGGTACCCCCTATCTGGTGTGCACCACATTTATCGTCCACTACCAGCCGACGTGTAACCCCGTTACACATACCCATTATGCTGATGTGCGAAATCTCTCTAGGAGCACCTCCACCAAAAAAAGAGCGCCGGGTCTGGTCGACTTTCGTGACAGATTTCCGGGGTAGCGAGTCGTCGCTAGGATCTAAGGTAAACAGTTCGAGACAGGCGTGTATAGAAGCTGCATTCGCCACGGCAGCGGCGCTATCATGTTCACACTAGCTAACGCGCTTATTTGACGTAAGCGTGTCCAACAGAAGCAATTGACACATTTAGACGTAGTAAACTTAATGCCTCGAAATACGGAGTCTTTGCGATCGCACCACAGTTGGGTGATGCGGGTTGAGCTCATGAGGAATCAAATTCTTTCTGAAGCTCGTTCCCCGCCTCGACATCGACTTGAAGTCTCGTGAGCAGCCGATTCCCGCAAACAAGCCGGGACCATGGGAGCACTACAGATCACACAGTCATGGAAGCGACTGGACCCCGCTGGTCAACTGGTCGGGGTCGGTGGCTCCCGTCCGTCCAGTGACACGAAAAAAACTTGCCCTAATACTCGTGCGCCTTCGGACAGTGGTCCCAAAAGACGCGCCGCGAAGTTTCTGTCAAGCCGTGACACCTCAGACTGCTCGGCAACTTTGGCCGAGGGACGCTCAGCATGCAAAATATGCAGCTGCTTCGTGGCGACTCTGCACGCCGTCCACACCTGGTAGTCAAATAGATTGTGGTCATGGTTCTAGACCTGAGATTGGAGCTGTTGCGCCACTGCTTTCGTCCTTGCCATATATGCAGCAGCTCAGCGCGTACCATCCTAAATGAAAGCTTAGCTCAGTGGAGACCGGCTTTTAAACTTGATTCTTGCACAGCAGCTTCGCACGTTAACGGTCGAGAAGACGGCGCAGTCGAGCATTATAATGAGAGGGGAGAGGCGGCGTCCATCAAGAAGCACATGACACTCGGGTAGAGTGCAAGGCGTCGTAGCAATCATCGATCCTTTATCAAAGGGCGGTTTTCCCTCCAAAAGCTGGTCGCCAGATGGGACTATCCGCATCTTGAAGGAAGGGAGAGTATTGTGTATCCACGAACCTGGATGAGAGGTGGAGCGACAGCTTTCAAGTGCCGCATCCTCATCCGGACCTTGGGGCATGCGGACACACTATTGCGGGACGCGCTAAACAGCGCCAACTGAAAGAATTCCTGGCGCAAACTATATATACAACTACACAAATACGTATAGTCAGTTGTATTTGGGTCGTAATTTGTGCTCGTCTTTACAGACGGCTAAACGACAGCGGTACATAGCACCGCGTCTTGCGATTAACACAAACGCATCATACATTTCCTAAAGGCGACAATCCTTACCCCACACCATTACTAAACGTTACGCCTTAGCGCTTGGAAACACACAAAAAAAAATTTGAGCCAAAATACTGCACTGACGTAAGACAAGTTCGATTTAAGGTGCCGAACTAGCGTAAGGCAGGTTCGAGCTGCAAAGCTTACTGTTTACCTTCATTTAATCCTTTCGCGACTTATAAAGCTACTGATTTCAGATTTCTGGATGGAGAAATTTCAGCAAGACAACGCCTGCTCAATTACGTCCCCCCAGCAGTCCGAGGTTGATGGCAACACGCGACCTGACTTGTCGAAATAAGTAGAAAGTCGATAGTATGTATGTTCACTACTGGAGCGACGGACAGTAGCGAATCTGGTAACAGGCGTCACAGGTAGGTGGTATTGGCTGTCTTAACGTACTTGTCTGAATTATTTGTACCCATGATGTTCAACAGGCCACTCAAGTCCTACCTAGATGCACCATTCATCATAATTTTCTGCCAAATGTGTCGAGTGTAAATGATTTTATGTCGTGTACAGAACAAGTGTATCAAATAGCAGCTATAATAGGTGATAAATATTTGTTATAAGTGTCCGGAGGACAGGGCCAGTCATATTTTCAATCTGAATATGATCCGAGAAAAGAAACCGCCCCGAGAAGGCATTGCTACAATCAGTTGTATCGTGGACAGACTCTACCTCTTCCAATGGATCACCGACATGTCGCGGGGCAGAATACTATGAAGTGACAGGAAGTACCGAATCAAGTGCGTCATTTTCAGTCTTCAAGTGAATATCCCGCACCCGATCAAGAACTTATCAATTATTCTTCCGGCCACTGCAAGTACGATCAAGATCACGCATATCGGCTACATTATAGTAAAACCTCCATTACTTCGAGACTAGCACTTATATGATGGGTCCTTACAAGATAAGGTGGTGATGGTAGTGCTACTTTTGTTTCAAGGCAATTTTCGGCACGCCCCACCACACTTCTCGTTAACGCACTAAATCTATACATGTTCTTATTGCTTACATCACGTTTTCCAACGTTGACAGCTAATACAGAAATGCCAATAGCTCAACAATCAATGCTTTGACATCACACGACTCATTATTTTGTATGTCTTTCAATCAAGCCTTTTTGCTGTATCATAAGTGTATCGAAGCAGCCCGTTACATGGAATTGCCATTAAAAGAAACAATGACAATAAAGAATAAAAAGTTAAATATTCTATCATCAAAATCACCAATAGTGGTGATATTTGTCGGATGACCGAAGCGTCTGCTCTTGGGTTGATATCTTGACGATATTAACCCACCAATCGCCGCAACGCGCGCGAAATGAGTGGTCACTAGATGTCATCATACATTCAGTTAGATTAGCAAACCTTTGTCAAGACAGACAGAGAGACAGTAGATATACTTAATTATATTAAAATAACAGTTTTACTTTTCCCTTATCTACGCTTCCTCGCTTGCGCCGTATACTCTTGTCGGGCGCACAAAGACCCTTGCGTTTAGTTACTCAAGGGTGTGCCCCGTTTCACCTGGTAGCACTTCGTAGTCCTTCGAACGACAACCACATTATCATGGACATGTTGGATGATGAAGAGACCTTTCACGCCACGCGTGAAGGGTTAACCCATTTGAGTGACATCGAATGGGGTGCGGTAGAAGGAATGAGTTCTACCGTTGGCGAACTCGTCGTCATCACCATGTTGGAGTCTCTAGACAGAGACCAACAACATGCCGCTATAGCCAGGTTCATCCAAAATGAACTTGTCGACGAAAGGGAGAAATTAGCCTTGCTTCACCAGCAAGGCTCTCAAAAGGCCGAGCAGTTGAGAGAACTCGGTGCTTAATAGACAGAGCTGTTGAGGCAGCAGCAATTCCATGCTGCTGTGGGCGGGACGGCGCATGCGAGTCGTCCCGAAGTCATGAAAGTTGACATATCCAAGTACAGTGGAGTCCCGGAAGACTCCCTGTTGCTGTGGTTCGTCGAACTCTACAGAGCCTCGAGGGCACGTCGTGTCGACGATGAGCAAATGAAACTCACATTTTCTCAAACCCACTTGGCAGGACGTGCCAAAACTTGGGCCTTAGTGCTCGAGAGTAGCGACCCACATGTGTTTAGGTCGATAGATGAATTCAAGTCCCGGCTCAGACAAACGTTTGAGCCGCCACGTGCTGAGTTCAGGGCTCGTTGAGAGCTACTGAAACTCAAGCAGGGTACGCGTGATGTGCACGCTTGCGTTCAACATATACGACTCCTTGCGAGCAGTATAACTGCCAACCCAGTACATGAACACACGTTGATTACGGTGTTCATGCAAGGGCTCGCAGAGGGGCCCGTCAGGAGCCACCTGTTCCGCCTTGAGCTGAATGCGCTTGAAGAAGCGATATCAGCCGCGAAACAGGAAGACTTTAGCATGAGACAGGCTCATGCTAGCTCAAACTCTTACCGTCCACCGAGACGACAAGAGACCGGAGGTCCAGAACCAATGGACCTCTGCTATGTTGAGAGCGAGAGACCTCGCTCTTCAAACAACAAGCGATTGCAGAAGTGCAATCGCTGCAGAAGTTAGGGCACTACGCATATGAGTGTAGTGCTCCACGCCCAGTACCAAACAGTCCTGAGCGAAATGAACGACCATTCGCCAGAAAGGGCAATGGGCGCGGGTCCAGCGCATTTGTGAAGCCGCAACAGCGAAACGGACCATCATAACATGAACGGGGTCAGTAGGGGCGGAGCGCCCTACTGATCCAGCAACCTCAAGATAATTAGCAAATCTCTTGACGAAAGTTGCTCCAGATACACAATCATTGTGTGTCTGTGCACCTGGTCATGACGTTTATCTCATTGCCTTGAAGTTGGAAGCGACAAATGATTTGTCGCTTCGTGCCCTAGTAGAATGTGGGGCGTCGAACAACTTTGTTCGTCGCCATTCACTAGAGGGTCGTAGGCTCAAGTTTGTTGAGCGTGACATTCCCCTCACGAGGATGACGGTGCGTCTTGCAACAGGCGCATCGATAACCGTTGAGAAACGTGTAGTAGGAATCCACTACACGTTAGAGGGCGAACAGTACGATGATGACTTCATCGTACTGGATCTGGATGACAAATTTGATGTCGTCCTGGGATTACCTTGGCTCAGAAAGTACGAGTCAAGGGTGAGCTGGCAGCATCGATCCGTGAAGATGCCTGCCGCTTGTTCATCAGATGGCCATCTGATGAACATCTTGGAGCGTCCACAAGCGTGTGGATGTACTGCGAGTGAGTGCGATGGCCTCACTTGCGGTACGGTCGTTAGCACGACTGCACAAGATCACAGTGTAGTTGATCACTACATTGTGGAGAAAGCTTCTGGCGGCTGTACAGAAGTACAGGCTGCGCCGAAGGTCCACCACTCGAATAAGTCGAGTGGACCGGGACATGGATGTGCGCCAAGCGGGCGACATCCTAGCAAGAAGAAACCGGTTGCCCACAAGCGGCAACATGGAAACCCTAGGTCGACTGGAGGGTCGACCGTAGAGGATCGGTACCTGACTGTGATTGCACAGCCACGGTCAGAAGACGTCGAGGGAATAAGTCCCCCCGTACTTGAGGAAGGTTTCCCTCAAGAGTCGCTTGCTGAGGGATCAGGCCCTCAGCAACCTGTGGAAGCAAGTTCCTAGGAAGAAACCGAGACGTTGAACGTCTTGGTTAATGACGGATCAAGCGTAGGCGCTTATACGCTTGATCTGATTGTGCCTCCGAAGTTAACTTCGGAGATAACTCAGTTGCCAACGCTAGAACCGAAACGGTTCTTGCGTGATCTGCGTAGTGGCAAAGTCAAGCAGATCTGCATACTCGTCACAGAGGACGAGTATGAGACCGACATTCGGTCGGCAACAGTTTTTGCTGAGAACGAACGGGTTCTCAGCAGCTCATCGACGGACGAAAGTTTCCTCGATGAGAAGACTCGGATTGAGCGATACACATCTCAATCCTGGGAGTCACTTCAGGCAAATCCTTTGTATAAGGATTTGATCGAATTCAGGGATGTGTTCCCTGAATCCGTACCTTGCGAGTTGCCTAAGGACAAAGGCACTCGACACGAGATCGAGCTCAAACCGGGCTCGAAGTACTGTGTCATGAAGCAGTGGCCACTGCCTCGTGAACAAGTGATAGCGATCGACAAGTTCTACGCCGATCGCTTAGCAGCGGGCCATGTGAGGGAATCAACATCCCCTCACAGCTCTCCGAACTTCTGTGTGCGAAAGGCCACAGGAGGGTGGCGGATAGTGCACGCATTCAACAAATTGAATGCTGCAACGGTACCGGCTCAGACGCCGATACCGAGGAAGGACGTAATCATAGATGGTATGTCAAAGAGTACCATCTTTTTGTCCATGGATCTGATGGACGGATTCTATCAGATCCTGATGCGTGAACGGGACGTCCCGTTCACGGCAGTGAGTACCCCCAGAGGGGTGCTGTGGGAGTGGCTAGTGATGCCACAGGGGCTGAGTAATGCCCCTGCAACGTTCAACAGATGCGTTACAAATCTGTTGAGACCGGTGCGAGACTTCGCACCGAGTTACTTCGACGATGTGTTCATCCATAGCCGGGCTATGGACGGAAAGACGGACGTTGAAGTTCACAGAACTCACGTTCGTCAGGTTCTTCAACTTATGCGCAAGCATAAGTTGTACGCCAATCTCAAGAAGTGTATATTCGCGGCTAGCGAGATACCACTTCTTGGGTGCATCGTGGGTAAACACGGCGTACGCCGCGATCACAAAAAGATCAAGGCGATCACCGACTGGCCAGTGCCAGTCGATGTTAAGGGACTGCGGAAGTTCCTTGGGCTATCGGCGTACTTGCACAAGTACTCGCGCAACTACACCGAATTGACGGTACATCTTTCTTGCTTGCTAAAAAAAATGTCAAGTGATCATGGAACGCTGAGTATCAGCGTTCCTTTGAGGATATCAAGCAGAGCTTGGTGCAATCGCCGATCTTGGCTTTTGCAGATCAAGACAGACCATTTCATGTGGTCTGTGACGCCAGCGATTTCGCAATCGGCTGTGCGTTAATGCAGTTGGATGCAGAGGGCGCGGAGCGCGTCATCTGTTATCAGTCGCGTCAGCTGCAATCAGCTGAGCGTAATTACCCAGTGCATGACAAGGAACTCCTTGCCATGAAATACGCACTGGCTAAGTTTCGCGTCTATCTGTTGGGAGATAGACCGTTTGTTGTCTACACGGACCATGCGTCACTACGAACGGCCGTAAACAGCCCACACCTCTCGCAGAGAATGGCGACGTGGCTGTCTTTCTTCGCGTAGTTTGACTTCTCCATCGAATCCAAGACAGGACGACTGAACGTTGTCGCCGATGCGCTTTCGCGACGGCCCCATTTCGAGCTGGTCGCACAATCCAACAGTGATGATAAGCCCACTGTTGCGACGCTGACTGCCAGTGTTCTGTCGTGACGCCTACTAAACGATATACGTAAGGCATCCGCAGACGATAAGGATCTTCTGCGATTGATGGATCATCTAATGAATCCGTCCCATAAATCATTGAAAGATTTACCGGCTTTGTACCGATCCTCATCGGATCGGTATACTACACGCAACGGGTTGCTGTACTCTACACCCGTTGCCGGCGACACGCCTCGTGTCGTCGTCCCCGCTCATCATGATTTGCGATTGCACATCATGTACGAGTGTGACGATGCCTCAACCGGTGGTCATCGTGGGAGGGAAAAGACTTACCTTACGGTAAGTCGTGACTTTCACTGGCCACGCCAGTATCAGGTTGTACGCAAGTACATACGTGCCTGCGAGATTTGTCAACGAATGAAGCCTAGTCCTTCATCCCGTGCACCGTTACAACCTTTGCCGGTGCCGGCAGAACGATAAAGTCCGTTTTAACGGACTTCGTCTTCGGTTTTCCCAAAGACGTTCGCAAGAATAATGGTATTCTTGTCTTCGCGGATCGTTTCGGCAAGATGGTCCATCTTGATGCTGTACCCGAGTCGATCCCAGCACACGGGTCTGCTCGTGCCTTTATCGACACGATTTTTCGACTTCACGGGTTACCCCGTGAACTCTTATCTGACCGTGATCCTCGGTTCACGGTAGAGTTTTGGCAAACCGTGTTCCGTACTCTCGGAACACGATTGAAGATGTCCACATCTGACCATCCAGAAACAGATGGTAAGACGGAACGTGCGAACCGTGTCGTCGAAGAGATCCTTCGAGGATATGTCCACTCGTTTCCGAGTTGGAGCGGATTCCTACCCATGGTGGAATTCGACATCAATAATTCGGTGCATGCTTCAACACAGCACACACCGTTTTACGTGAATGGCCTACGCCATCCACGAGTGCTTACCCTTATAGAGTGTGACTCTTTGATAAGGGGGGAGGGACTCGTTCGAGCAAAAACCGTTCTGGCTCTTGCTCATTACGTGTCGACGCTAACGTCGTCACATATGATGCCGATGTCGATCAGGTCGACATCGATGAAGAAGATCATCTCGATAATAGCGACGACGCTAT
Source organism: Hyaloperonospora brassicae (assembly GCA_947650285.1). Classification (NCBI taxonomy): domain Eukaryota; phylum Oomycota; class Peronosporomycetes; order Peronosporales; family Peronosporaceae; genus Hyaloperonospora; species Hyaloperonospora brassicae. Next base: position 355,513 of record CANTFL010001315.1, on the reverse strand, counting down.
TATTGATTCGGAAGATGAAGACGATGCTGGTATATTCAGCATCGCCAACGATTATGTCAGCGAGGAAAAAGACAACCTCGCTAAAGAAGAGAGCAATCTCTTAGCAGTGCGCACGAAGCGCACTGAAAGACAAAACAAAGAGTCAGCAGAGAACTTTCTGCTGACTCGAGAAGCGGTAGTCCGTTTCGTTCAGGGCTCAATCGCAAGTGCGGTGGACCGTTAGAAATTGAACGCAGACAGGAATGGAAGAGCAAATGTTCTTTCATTTAAGGTTAACGACCTAGTACTACTGTCTACGGTAAACTTACCTGGACATGCCGTCACTAATGTCGGCAGTAGTAAACTAGTGCCGAAATACATTGGGCCATTTCAAGTGTTGCATCGCAAGGGCAATGCATACACACTCGAATTGCCACGTAGGATGCGCACGCATCCTACGTTTTACGTGGGGCGACTCAGGCCGTACTTTCAGTACAAGCCTTTTTCTTCCGATGAAAATAGCCCCCACGTTCAAGAACATCCATCAAGTTCTTGCGTTGGCGCTCCAGACGGTCTGTCTGCTCGCGCAGATAAAAATCCTCGAAATTCAACCTAGCGATCTCTCCTCGAGCTGTCGCCAGCTCGCCAATTAGGGAGCGGATGTCGCGTAACATGAAACTGAGAGACCGCATACTCAGCGCGGTCTTTCGCATGCTCCGTCTCGTATTCCTTGCGATAGTCCTCCAAGGAATCAGACGGAGCGTAACGCCTGTTCCTCTGGTTCTTCAAATCATCGCGCAATTCGGCGATTGCGCGAATTTCCTCGTATCGGGGCGAGGTGGTGAGCAGAATCATCTGAAGGAGGTCTTTCCTTCTCCACCACATCCTTTGGTGGATGCTCACGGTGATCAACGCTTTCTTGTGGAGCGTATCTTGAATCACCGTGACGATTCAGGATCAAGGACGAGCTACCTCGTGCAGTGATGGGGGTATCCACCCTCTTGGAACAGCTGGGAGCCCCGCTCTCAGTTGTTGATGGATGTTGAAGGTCTCGTCCGCCAGTATGAAGAGACCCATCCGATGAGTCCTGTGGCCCATCGGTAAACACGCGCCCTAGGCGCTTGTAGACGGATTGCAAGTTTACAATCGCGTCACGCATCTCAGCCGAGATGTGTGCCCTTCCCCAGGGCAAACTTAGGGAATATACGTTCTTATGTGCACGCTGCGAGTTGTCAACACAACTCGCACAAGGGACTCCCCAAGTGAGGCAAGGAATGCCTGGCTCACTGGACAAACGATGCAACCGGTACCTAGCACCGGTTGGCGTTCGCTTTTCGAACTTGACGGGTACCGCCTCAATCGTCTTATGCCACCCTTCTCGTCCAAAATTCTTCACATTTTCCACGAAGGAGTTCCTCGCTGCCAAAAGCGAGGCCTTGTCACGCTTTTAGTTGCCGTTGTACCATCGATGCCTAAGGAAGACATCAAGGTAGAAATCTTCTTCAGCGCGAAAGCTCTTCGCGCTGGAATCCAAGCCATGAAGCTCAGTCGCATCGAATAAGGGTTTTCGATTATGTTGACTTGTATCATGCGACCAGCTATTAATGAGCCGTTCAGGAAAACGTCACGGCCTCAGCTCATCACGCTTCGAAGGTGCACATCTGTCGGTACCACAAATGTCAATATGACGATGTCTCGCACCATCGTCAAATTGCTCGTGCGAAGGAGCACGAGTTGATCGCGGTGATGAGCAATCATACTCATCACTATATTCATCACCACTGCCGAACAGATTGTGACGCATGTCGCGAGTCCGTACGTCCAGCAGTATCGTGGATAAATGAGGCACCGCAGGTGAACGTGATGCCTCCAAAGACTTTTCCGAGTCAGACACGTCTGACTCGCCAGAATAGACGACCTCAATGTCGGGGTCATCATGCGCACGCGGTGTGGTACCGCGTGCACCTGCAGCACATTCTGCTGCAGGCGGAGAACGAGCAGCAGACGACGAATCGTCTACCGCAGAGGCTGGCACTGACGCGGACTGTGCGTGTGTTGAGTCACCCCGCATACACCTGTTAGCTATGCGAGGTCAGGTCAGTAGTGAATGGAACCGACTCAACATATGCTCCCTGTCCTATTGGTGCCCAACGAGTGGCCACCATATTTTCGATAGTCACATAGTGACTATCAGTTACGGGGTGATGAAACGGGGCAGCCCTTTACATGGAATTGTCATTAAAAGAATTCAAGACAATAAATAATATTGAGTTGAATATTCTTTAAAAAATATCACCAATATTGGATTTTTGGTGGGATGACCAAAGCGTCCACGCATTGGTTGATATCTTGATGATAATAACCCACCAATCGCCGCAAGACGCGTGCAATGAGTTGTGACTAGACATCACCTTACATCCAGTTAGATTAGCATACCTTTGTCACGACAAACAGAGAGACAGAAGAAAGACTTAATTATAATACTATTGTTAGTGAGTGTTTTGCGGCGACATGTGGAGGATGTATTTTGCATATTAGCTTAGTTGTATTGTTTTTGTAGGGTTATGATGTGGAATGTTAGCGATGTCGACGGAGCAACAGAGTGGCTCAGTCGTTTGGGAAGGGGGATTCCAATCGGGTGAGTGCGGGGTCGAGTCCTGCCGTGTGCAAGTTAATTGTGACTGACACTCACGACCTGGTGTTTGGCGTTCACCAGAACTGCGACCCACCCGCAGTTACGTTCCCCACAACCACGCAATCGTTTTCATTCTGCATATGACGAAGCAGAGTTTTTACCAAAGGTATATTACGAGACGTAATTACCCCGTGATAGGTAAAACAAAAAGCGGTGGAGACAGGGCACGAAATCAGTGGCTGAGAGTCACCGGAATCTACCAGCCATTCATTTTTGGAGATAAGGACAACATAAATACAAGTCACTTTTCAGTATTCATCCCCGGCCGTAAGCCGTCTTCATCCTAGCAAAAGCTCCATAGCCTAGTAATATTCTTACAGGTTATGAGCCCAAGCAACGACTCCGTATTCAAGGTCGAGCCTTTCGACGGTTCGAACCATGGCTTGTGGAGCTACAAGATGAAGATGTACCTAATGTCGAAGGGGTTGTGGGGCGCGATCGCGGGCGACGAGACAATAAGTGAGGCTAAGGAACAGCATGCTCACGCCGCGATCACGCTAAACCTGAGCGACTCGCAGTTGATGTATGTCATCGACTCGCCGTCTACAAGAGACGCGTGGGGACGTTTGGCGCAGTTTCATCATAGCCAAGACATGGCGAATCGACTTTGGCTGAAGGAAAAGTTCGCATCGTTCAAGTATGCAGCATCAAACATGAGCGCTCACGTCATGGAGCTTGAGGCACTCGTCATAAAGTTAAAGTGAGCGAACTGCGGTCCAAGTGAATATGACGTGTGCGCGGAAATGTTGCGGAGTCTGCCTTCAAGCGTCGAGAGCTTGGTTCAGGCATTCCGTATGTCCGTCACAATATTTAACTTCAGTGACCTCGTGAGCAATTTGATAGCCGAAGAAGTGCGCCAGAAGGAGGCTGCGCGGGTAGAAGAAGCAACGGCTCTCTACACAAACAAGAAGAAGGGTAAGCAGTACCCAAAGAAGCAGTATGAACGGCGGTCAAATGGGCCATCGGGAACCTGCTACAACTTTGGCAAGGTCGGAAACTACGCCAGAGACTGTCGCTCCGGTCGAGGACTAAGGGAGAACCAGCATGACCAGTCAAACTTCGAGTTTAACGCCAGCGAAGGTTTCGCGAATGACAGCTGGGTCATGGACAGTGGCGCGTCTGAAACATGTGTAAAGATCGAGATGCGTTCGAAGGTTATGAAGAAGTGCACAACGCACGAAGCATATCAAGCGCGAAGAGCAACTTGAAGTTGAATGTCATCGGACATGGAACGGTGAAGCTGCGCGTTTAAACAGGGCATGCGTGGATCGACGCTCGCCTTGAGATTACTTCACGTACAAGATTTGTCCAAGAACCTGTTTTCACTCACGACTGCGGCAGCGCGCGGCATGACGGTAGAGATTACGCACAACAAATGCGTTATGAAGCGTGGCGGTACACCGGTCGCAACAGGAAGGAATAAGGACTTCCTATTGTACCTCAACGTTGATTATGGTACGGAATGCCACGTAGCCGAAGATGAGACTGTGCTATGGCATAGAAGACTGGGTCACGCGTCGTATGGGACACTGAATGACATGGTCAAAGACGGAAGGATCAAGGGTGCGGAGATGAAGTCGAACGTTGCGTGTGACATATGCGCAGCGTCAAAGCAAGTTCGCAAGTCATTCAAGACTAGCGATGAAGAAGCTGAAACCAGGGAGAGTTCGCGCATAGACATGGTGGAATGTTTCGACGTTCTGGGGCCTATCACGCCAGAGTCTAAGTCCGGCTTCAGTTACATCGTGACTTTATCTTGATGAAGAGTCGGTACGTGACGGTCTATCCGTTGCTAAAGAAGAGCGACGTTGCAAATGCGTTCAAGCGATTCTACCAAGAGACCAAGACCGCGTCCGGAACAACGATCAAGGTGCTGCGAAGCGACAACGGCGGCGAGTATCGAAATGCGGCGATGGACAACTTTTGCAAGGCAAAGTTCGTCAAGCAAGAGTTCACAGTTCCTTACAACTCGCACGGAACGGGATGACGGAGCGCATGAACCGCACGCTAATGGAGATGACGCACTGCATGCTCAAGGACAGCGGACTCGACAAATCGTACTGGTGCGAGGCACTCATGAAAGCAGCAGACGTCCGACCCGTTTTGCCACATGCGTCGAACAAGAACTCAAGCCCGTTTGAGATGGTGTTCAAAAATGTTCCACGCATCGACCACATGCGCGTATTTGGTGCGCAATGCTATGCGCACGTGTCGAAGGAGAATAGGAAGAAGCTGGACGTCACAGGCGTGCGATGTTTCTTTCTCGGCTACGCAAACGACCAGTAGGCATATCGACTTCTGAAAGCGCACGACGGCTCGATCGTGATATCAAGAAGCGTCACGTTCGTTGAGCACTCCGTCTCGAAAGTTTCGAAAAACAGAGAGACGCGTGTCTTTGATGTCATTTGAGACGAGGACAACTTGGAGACACCGGTACAAGACGAAGACATGATGGCACCGGTGACCGAAGAAGCGTTTCGTACGCCACCACTACGAGCACAGAACGTCTCTGACAGTGAGATGGGTAATCGACCGAGCGATTCCATTCCGACGCGCGCATCTAGTACACCCGGACGAGATGGAGAAGAAGAGTGGATGGTGCGACCGGTTCGGAAGAATCGCAGCGTGGTTCGATACGAACAAGAGTTCCCAAACCATTGTCGTGGCCATTTCAAGCTGGACGACTTTAAGGCTGAATTCGACGCTTTCTACTGTTTCTCGGCTGAAGAAGATGGGGAGCAAGCGTCCAGCTATCAAGAAGGGATGAAGAGCAACTACAAGGACCAGTGGCTGCAGGCAATGAAAAGCGAGATGAAGTCGCTTGAAGAACACAGCACATGGAAGCTCGTGGACATGCCCCGGGCAAGAAGGCTGTCGGCTGCAATTGGGTCTTCAAGATCAAGCGCGATCCAAGTGGAGAGATCATCAAGTTCAAGGCGCGCTTGGTCGCTAAGGGGTTCACGCAGCGTCCTGGAATCGACTACAATGAGACCTTTGCACCAGTGGCGCGCAAGGAATCAATCAACACAGTGTTGGCAATCGCTGCGGCTGAAGACCTAAAGGCAGAGAGCGTCGATGTTGATACGGCGTTCCTCTACGGTAAAGTGGAAGAAGAGATCTTCATGGACCAACCTTACGGCTTTGAAGATAAAAGCAATCCAACAAAGAAGTGTGTGCTGCAGAAGGCGCTATACGGGACGAAGCAAGCAGCGCGGCAGTGGAACAACAAGTTGAGCCAGCATTTGGATGATAAAGGGTTCAAGATCAGTTCTGCGGACCTGTGTGTTCATTCGTGTGTCAAGGGAGGAGTACAGCATCATCGTGATCTACGTGGACGACTTGATGATATACTGCAAGACGAAGGAGCACATCACAAGTATCAAGAGCTCGTTGAAGGAAGAATTTAGCATCCAAGATCTTGGAGATCTTAAATTTTGCCTCGGGATCGAGATTCATCGCGAGCGCGAAGATAGAACGATCAGGATTAATCAGAAGGCCTAAATTAAGCGACTATCGATGAAGTTCGGCGTTGAGAACTGCAAGGACGTGCTCACTTTGGCAGACAGCAACTCGAAGCTTACCAAGTTGCGTCAAGAGGAAGCGTTTGTTCCGAAGTACCCATACCGTGAGCTGGTAGGCGCGTTGATGTACATCGCCACATGCACGCGACCGGATATCGCGCATGCGGTTGGCAATGTTGCGAAATATTGCGAGCGCTACAACAAGTCGCACTGGACAGCGGCGAAGCGCATTATTAAGTATCTTAAGACGGCTCAAGATTTAAGCATCGTGTTCAGCGGCGTCAACAAGGGAGAGCTGATTGGATTCGCGGATGCTAACTGAGCCGGCGACCTCGATACGCGACGCTCGACAACAGGATACGTTCTCTTTTCTAAATGGGAGCGCGATATCGTGGAATTCGAAGCGTCAACCAACGGTCGCCACTTCAAGTACCGAAGCAGAGTACATGAGTCTGTACAGCGCGACGCAGGAAGCAATTTGACTTTGAGTTCTGCTCAAAGACCTGAACTACTGTGGCAAGATAGCGACGACGATTTTCCAAGACAATCAAGGTTGCATCGCTCTGGCCAAGAATCCAGTGTATCACTCGCGCACGAAGCACATTGACATCAAGTTATACTTTCTGCGTGAAAAGTTCACAAGTGCAGTGTTCGAGCTCGAGTTCAAGCCGACAGAATAGATGGTCGTGAACGAATTCACTAAGGCAATTCCAAGAGACAAGCACACCAAGTTCATCACGGGTCTCGGCATGGCTGTGTAGGGCGCACACATCGCATGCACATCAAGGGAGAGTGTTATTGAGTGATGTTGCGGCGACATGTGGAGGATGTATTTTGCATATTAGCTTAGTTGTATTGTTTTTGTAGGGTTATGATGTGGGATGTTAGCGATGTCGACGGAGTAACAGAGTGGCTCAGTCGTTTGGGAAGGGGGATTCCAATCGGGTGAGTGCGGGGTCGAGTCCTGCCGTGTGCAAGTTAATTGTGACTGACACTCACGACCTGGTGTTTGGGGTTCACCAGAACTGCGACCCACCCGCAGTTACGTTCCCCACAACCACGCAATCGTTTTCATTCTGCATATGACGAAGCAGAGTTTTTACCAAAGGTATAATACGAGACGTAATTACCCCGTGATAGGTAAAACAAAAAGCGGTGGAGACAGGGCACGAAATCAGTGGCTGAGAGTCACCGGAATCTACCAGCCATTCATTTTTGGAGATAAGGACAACATAAATACAAGTCACTTTTCGGTATTCATCCCCGGCCGTAAGCCGTCTTCATCCTAGCAAATTCTCTATAGCCTAGTATTATTCTAACAAATATAACAGTTTTACTTTTACCTTATCTACGCTTCCTCGCTTGCCCCGTGTACGCTTGTCGTGCTCACGAATACCCTTTTTAAGTATACGCAAGGATGTGCCCCGTTTTACGTTGGCTGAAGGCTGTCGCGCTTTCCAAACACCGAGCAGCGTTAAGAGCTCCACGTGAAGCCCGAGCTCACGCATGTAAACAAGTGTTGCTTTCTCCAGCCACCGTGGGGCGCGCCGCATATACAGGTGTCAGCCACAACAAGGTGCACCTCCAGCGCTTGTGTCGCGGCTCAGAGTGTTAAGGGTCCCGCACATGACAACACGTAAATAGACGATCGCGAAGCTCCGCGTCCTGGCACACGTCGTCCAACTTTTAGCTGCATTCGCGTAAACTATCGCAATGACTCCGCAACGCAGCACCTTATCCGACGTGGCACTTTTCTCATCTCATACGGCCAAACGCACCCGTCCGCCGACCTCATTCGTTGCGAAGAACGTGAATGGTGACGACCACGTCTCCATGTACTTCCAACGTTGCGAAAGTGTGCAATCCGTAGACGATTACAATGTCCAGTACAACGCTCAGTCGCGACGGAAGCGGCACACGATCGCCGCAAATCTCTAATTTATGGAGGATTGCCTCCGTCGAAAACTACAAACGCAAACACTCTAGATGTCGAGCCGATGTCGACAAAGATGACCGAGGCAGCTCGCTCTGGATGCGGACCTGGAAATGTATATAGAGGAGACGAACGTCGTGACCCGCGAAGTGAATACACGTCAATACGGCTTTGCTCGAATCGGATCCGAGCTCTATGGATAGACAAAGCTACCACGGAAGGCTAACCAGCGCCTGCGCTGACGATGTCGTCAGTCAGTAAGCAGTGCAGATATGACGACGGCTCTCTGTGTTGTGAGTAGCGTGAGGCGGTGGTAACGACAATGAAACCCGATTAACGACCCATTGACTTGACATGTAGCTCGAACGCAGCAATGCCGAGCAGCTCTTCGCGGCTTCTCGTCGTTGTTGATCTTAAGTTGTACTGGCGGATAAGTTAAATGCATGTTGTAAAGTAATTACTCTACTCGTAAGTCAGCTCATTTGCTATTGCTAGTCTTGGTTAACGCGAGGCAACCCGTCTGGTGAATGCAGCAAAGATAATTGGAAAGCTGCTGGTCGTCTATTTGCAACCGCTGCTATTGGATGCTGCTGGTAACCATCGTCGATTTCGTCGACGAAGAAACGGTCTCCGTTCTCCTCGAGGAATAAGATACACGCCTAGTTCGATGTACACTATACGTTTCCGACGAGAGATGACGCAGTTGCCTAGAGTGGCGGGGTAGCAACATCCTGGTGAATCCCACGTTGTTACTAAGTGTAACGGGGCAGCCCGTTACATGATATTGTCATTAAGGCTAAAATGAGAATAAAAAATATAACGTTGAATACTATTTCAACAACATCACAAAGCATGATGATTTTGTTGAAATGACCGAAGGGTATACTCATTGGTTAATATCGTGATGATACCAACCCACCAATCGCTGCTAGACGCGCGCAGGTGGTGAGTAGACGTCATCATACGTTTAGTTACATTAGTATAATTAAGTCAGGACGAACAGAGACACAAGATTGATAGGACTTAATTGTATTAACTAACAGTTTTTACCATTACCACGACTAGAGCCTTGCCTTCGTTGTAGCTTCCTCCGTGTAAGTGTTTACACCTATATGGGCACTGATCTCCACTATTGTCAGTGAAAATTTAACCCCGTACCGGTAGTCCAGCACGTAGTCATCAGTGCCCCGTTACACCTGGTAGCACTTTGTAGTCCATCCAAGGACCACACTCGCATCGCCCAACATGAACATGTTGGACGAAGTCGAAGGCGACAGATTGCACGGAACTCGTGAAAGCTACTCCCGTTTAAGCGACGTCAAATGGAGTGCGAACGAATGAATGAGTTCGACCGTTGGCGAGAAAGCTATCTGGTCCATGCTATCCACAAGGGACAGAGACCAGCAGCATTCCGTCATTAGCAAGCTCTTGCAACGAGAACTTGACGAGTCACGAGCGCAGGTGACCTTGTTGCAACAACAATATTACCAGAGAACTAAAGAACTGAGACATCATCAGTCTCAGTCCGCGCTGTCGGCGCTCACGCGTCGACAGGAGTCTCTTAAACTAGATATATTCAAGTATCACGGAGTCAAGGACGACGCCCTGTTAAGATGGTTCGTCGAAGTCGACGGTGACATCGCGTCCTGTTGCATGGACAATGAGCGGATGCAAGTCGCATTTGATCATCGTACTTGGCAGGGGACGCCAGGAATTAGACACTGAATCTCAAGTTACACAACGTGAACGTGTTCGAGTCGTCAGACGTCTTCAAGACCTTGCTCAGTGAGACGTTTGATCACCCAGGGAAGAGTTCATGACTCTTCTCTTTTGAGCCCCTCGAGACCAAACAGCGGAAGCGTAAGGTTCACGCTTACGCCCAACATGATCGATACCTTGCAAGTCGAATGGTAGTGAGCCATGTGAGTGAATTTGCGAAGATCACAATATTCATTCAAGGTCTTGCAGATGGTCCCGTCAAGGATTACCTGTTTCGCGGGGAGCTGAAGACGCTCTTCGAAGCAATCTACGCTGCGGAGCAGGAAAATTTTAGTGTGGGACAGTTTTACACTACGCTGACCCCCTATCGTCCACAGAGACGATCAGCGGTCGGAGGTCCAAACCCAATGGACCTCTTTTATGTCGAGGGCGAGAAACCTCTCCCTGTGAACAACAAGAGAATGCTGAGACGCCATCGCTGTCATAAGTTGGGATACTACGAATATGAATGCAGTGTCCCCCGCTCAGAACCCCGCGGTACTGAGCGCAGTAACCGTCTACCAGTTAGAAGAAATGGAGGAAGAGGTTCCGATGCTGTTGCAAAGCCGCAACAGCGAAGAGAACCATAAAAAAATGGTCGGGGTCAGTAGGGGCGGATCGCACTACTGACCCGGCAACATCAAGAGAATTTTCAAATCTGTTGACGAAGGTTTCTCCAGACACACAATCATTGTGTGTCTCTGCAACTGGTGATGCATTCACTCATCACCTTGACATTGGAAGTGAAAAAGGACTTGTCACTTCGCGCCCTAATTGACTGTGGGGCGTCGAACTACTTTGTTCGTCGCCAGTCACTAGAGGCTGGAAGTATCAACTTCGTGATGCGGGAGATCTCTCCGACGAGAATGACGGTGAGCCTAGCGATAGGCGCATCGATCAATGTGAAGAAAGTTGTAGTCAAAATCCACTACACGTTGAAAGATGAACAGTACGATGATGACTTCATCGCACTCGACCTCGATGACAAGTTTGATGTCATCCTAGGACTACCTTGGATCAGGAGATACGAGCCAATGGTGAGCTGGCAGTATTGACCAGTAACAATGCTTGCTACTTGTTCATCAGATGACCATCTAAGAATATCTTTGATAGCCCAAATTCATGTGGGTGTACTGAGATTGAGTGCGATAGCCTCACTTGCGGTATGGTTGTTAGTACGATTGTACAAGAACACAGTGTAGATGATCACTACATTGTGGAGAAATCTCTCTTCAATCCTGTGGATGTGACTTCCCAGAAAGTAATCGAGACAGTAAATGTATTGGTTAATGGCGGATCAAGCGTAGGCGCTTACACGCTTGATCTGATTGTGCCTCCGAAGTTGACTTCGGAGATAACTCAGTTGCCAACGCTAGAACCGAAACGGTTCTTGCGTGATCTGCGTAGTGGCAAAGTCAAGCAGATCTGCATACTCGTCACAGAGGATGAGTATGTGACCGACATTCGGTCGGCAACAGTATTTGCTGAGAACGAATGGGTTCTCAGCAGCTCATCGACGGACGAAAGTTTCCTCGATGAGAAGACTCGGATTGAGCGATACGCGTCCCAATCCTGGGAGTCACTTCAGGCAAATCCTTTGTATAAGGATTTGATCGAATTCAGGGATGTGTTCCCTGAATCCGTACCTTGCGAGTTGCCTAAGGATAGAGGCACTCGACATGAGATCGAGCTCAGACCGGGCTTGAAGTACGGTGTAATGAAGCTGTGGCCACTGCCGCGTGAACAGGTGCAAGTGATCGACAAGTTCTTTACCGATCGCATTGCAGCAGGCCATGAGAGGGAATCAACTTCTCCTTACAGCTCTCCGACCTTCTGTGTGCGAAAGGCCACAGGAGGGTGGCGGATAGTGCACGCATTCAATAAATTGAATGCTGCAACGGTACCGGCTCAGACGCCGATACCGAGGAAGGACGTAATCATAGATGGTATGTCAAAGAGTACCATCTTTTCGTCCATGGATCTGATGGACGGATTCTATCAGATCCTCATGCGTGAACGGGACATCCCGTACACAGCAGTGAGTACTCCCAGCGGTATGCTGTGGGAGTGGTTAGTGTTGCCACAGGGACTGAGCAATGCCCCTGAAACGTTCAACAGATGCGTTACAAATCTGTCGAGACCGGTGCGAGACTTCGCACCGAGTTACTTCGACGATGTGTTCATCCATAGCCGGGCTATGGACGGAAAGACGGACGTTGAAGTTCACAGAAATCACGTACGTCAGGTTCTTCAACTTATGCGCAAGAATAAGTTGTACGCCAATCTCAAGAAGTGTATATTCGCGGCTAGCGAGATACCACTTCTTGGGTGCATCGTGGGTAAACACGGCGTACGCCGCGATCACAAAAAGATCAAGGCGATCACCGACTGGCCAGTGCCAGTCGATGTTAAGGGACTGCGGAAGTTCCTTGGGCTATCGGCGTACTTGCACAAGTACTCGCGCAACTACACCGAATTGACGGTACATCTTTCTTGCTTGCTCAAAAAAAATGTCAAGTGATCATGGAACGCTGAGTGTCAGCGTTCCTTTGAGGATATCAAGCAGAGCTTGGTGCAATCGCCGATCTTGGCGATTGCGGATCAAGACAGACCATTCCATGTGGTCTGTGACGCCAGCGATTTTGTGCTCGGCTGTGCATTGATGCAATTTGATACAGATGGCGCGGAGCGCGTCGTCTGTTATCAGTCGCGTCAGCTGCAATCAGCTGAGCGTAATTACCCAGTGCATGACAAGGAACTCCTTGCCATGAAATACGCACTGGCTAAGTTTCGCGTCTATCTGTTGGGAGATAGACCGTTTGTTGTCTACACGGACCATGCGTCACTACGAACGGCCGTAAACAGCCCACACCTCTCGCAGAGAATGGCGACGTGGCTGTCTTTCTTCGCGTAGTTTGACTTCTCCATCGAATCCAAGACAGGACGACTGAACGTTGTCGCCGATGCGCTTTCGCGACGGCCCCATTTCGAGCTGGTCGCACAATCCAACAGTGATGATAAGCCCACTGTTGCGACGCTGACTGCCAGTGTTCTGTCGTGACGCCTACTAAACGATATACGTAAGGCATCCGCAGACGATAAGGATCTTCTGCGATTGATGGATCATCTAATGAATCCGTCCCATAAATCATTGAAAGATTTACCGGCTTTGTACCGATCCTCCTCGGATCGGTATACTACACGCAACGGGTTGCTGTACTCTACACCCGTTGCCGGCGACACGCCTCGTGTCGTCGTCCCCACTCATAATGATTTGCGATTGCGCATCATGTACGAGTGTCACGATGCCTCAACCGGTGGTCATCGTGGGAGGGAAAAGACTTACCTTACGGTAAGTCGTGACTTTCACTGGCCACGCCAGTATCAGTTTGTACGCAAGTACATACGTGCCTGCGAGATTTGTCAACGAATGAAGCCTAGTCCTTCATCCCGTGCACCGTTACAACCTTTGCCGGTGCCGGCAGAATGATAAAGTCCGTTTTAACGGACTTCGTCTTCGGTTTTCCCAAAGACGTTCGCAAGAATAATGGTATTCTTGTCTTCGCGGATCGTTTCGGCAAGATGGTCCATCTTGATGCTGTTCCCGAGTCGATCCCAGCACACGGGTCTGCTCGTGCCTTTATCGACACGATTTTTCGACTTCACGGGTTACCCCGTGAACTCTTATCTGACCGTGATCCTCGGTTTACGGTAGAGTTTTGGCAAACCGTGTTCCGTACTCTCGGAACACGATTGAAGATGTCCACATCTGACCATCCCGAAACAGATGGTCAGACGGAACGTGCGAACCGTGTCGTCGAAGAGATCCTTCGAGGATATGTCCACTCGTTTCCGAGTTGGAGCGGATTCCTACCCATGGTGGAATTCGACATCAATAATTCGGTGCATGCTTCAACACAGCACACACCGTTTTACGTGAATGGCCTACGCCATCCACGAGTGCTTACCCTTATAGAGTGTGACTCTTTGATAAGGGGGGAGGGACTCGTTCGAGCAAAAACCGTTCTGGCTCTTGCTCATTACGTGTCGACGCTAACGTCGTCACATATGATGCCGATGTCGATCAGGTCGACATCGATGAAGAAGATCATCTCGATAATAGCGGCGAAGCTATTATTGATTCGGAAGATGATGACGATGCTGTCATTTTCAGCATCGCCAACGACTATCCTAGCGAGGATGACATCATCCTTTCTGATGAACAGAAAGAGGATAGCACACTTTTGGTAGTTCGAACAAGGCAAACTGAAATAAAAACAATACCGAGTCAGCAGAAGGATTTCTGCTGGCTCGTGAAGCTGTGGTCCGTTTTGTACAGGATTCCGTCGCTTACGCGGTGGACCGGCAGAAACGGAACGCTGACAAGAATGGAAGGGCAAATGTACATTCATTTGTTGAAGGCGACTTAGTCTTACTATCTACGGTAAACCTACCTAGACGCGCAGTACCTAACGTGGGCAGCAGTAAACTACTTGCCAAGTATATCTGCCCCTAGCGTGTGCGGCGCCGACAAGGCAACCCATACACGATCGAGCTGCCACGTAAGATGAGCACGCACCCTACGTTTTACGTGGGGCGTCTCCACCCGTACTGTCAGTACGAGCCCTCTTCTTCCGATGAAGATAGCCTTCACGTTCAATAAATTCCATCAGGTTCTTGCGTTCGCGCTCCAGACGTTCAACCTGGTCGCGCACATCAGAGATCACTCCGTTCAAACGAAGGATCTCTCCGCGAGCTGTCGACAGCTCACCAACGAGGGAGCGGACGTCGCGCTCGACCTGCAGCTGCGCTACCGCATACTCAGCGCGGTCCTTCGCACGGTCCGTCTCGTGCTCTTTGTGGTGCTTCCGCAAATAATCAGTCAGAGCGTAACGCCTGTCACTCTCGTGCCCTAAATCATCGCGCAAGTCAACGATTGCGCGATCCATCTCGTAACGATTGAGATGGTGAGCAGAACGATCTGGAGAAGATCTTTCCTCCTCCGGCACATCCTTTTGTGGACTCACACGGTGGTCAACGCTTTCTTGTGGAGCGTATCTTGAACCACGGTGACGATTTAGGATCAAAGACGAGTTACCTCGTCCAGTGGCGGGGATATTTACCCTCTTCGAGCAGCTGGGAGCCCCGCTACCAGCTTATGTTGGATGTGCCTGGTCTCGTCGAGCAGTACGACGAGACGTACCCTTTGGTGGTAGAGGGGCATCATCGTACGAACGATCGGCGCGCTCATAAAGGAATTGCAAATTCTCAATCCCCTCGTGCATCTCAGACGAGATGCGCGCCCTCCAGTAGGGCTGATTATGGAAGTACGCCTGCTTAGGGGCGCGAACTGAGTTGTCTACAAAATTCAGGCACTTATTTCCCCACGAGAGGCAAGGCAAACCTGCCTCTCAAATATAATCGGTGCAATTTATACCGTGCACCGACATGACACTTCTGTTCAAACTCGCTGCGAGCAGCATCAAGTTTGTCCAGCCAAGACTGTCGACCAACAGTCAACATGTTGGTGATAAATGCGTTCCACGCCTGCACCAACGAGTGCGTGTCTTTCTTCTTATTGAAGTGGAACCTTCGATGCTTGAAAAAGACATCGATGTAAAATTCATGTTCAGTGCGATAATTCTTCGCACTGACATCAAGACCATATAGCTTTGATGAGTCAAAGAGTGGGATCTGACAGCCCTCAGTGGTATAATCATTCCACTCTCTCTGATCTCTCAAAGATGGCATCCATGGCTTACACTCAGGAGCAGATCGGATAGCATCACGATCCTGCTTCTCTTGCGTGGTGCCAGGGTAACCGGCACCACTATCACGGCTTTAGCTACGATGACTCCGTAAGGAGTCATCGAAATCCACATAAGGACCTACTTCCTTTTGCTACACGCTTGCCTCACCCGTATACGACCGCGATCGGTTCGATCCCGGTGACGAGTGATCGAACTCGTCGGATGAACCGAAAATGTCCCGCCGTGTCTCGGAATTGAGACTGCCGCGAGGCGTTGCAATCTCCATGCCTGCAACCGTACAGTCAGGCTTTGCGGACGGCTTCGAGTCAGATGGGGAATCCAACTCGCCCGAATAGATCACCTCTATACCGGGATCACAGTCCATGGGACTACCACCCGCAGCCGAATATGCGGGTGAAGAGGCTGCACGTGGATGACCACGTGCACCTGCAACTATGGGTGTTGCAGGTTGCTCATCAGCAGCAGCAGCAGCAGGTGAATGACCACCTGCTGCTGAGTCTTGAGTGTATTGATCTCCGATTGCACGCATTCTTGCAGCCGCATCATTTGCAGCCTTGCTCGTCATGTGCTTTAGAGTAAAAATGTGAAGGAAAAGACCCACAAGTGCTCTCCGTCCCCAGAGCGACACAACGTTAGTCACAACCGATCATATCATTCACTATAGTGACTGATGGTTAAGGGAGGGGTGATGTAACGGGGTTGGCCCGTTACATAAAAATTGGCACGAAAGTACCAATTTTTGAATATTATCTGTTTTGATAATATTCAATCAATTTCATCCGAAATGAGTGATGTTGTCGGATATTACCGCTAAGGATAATATCCGTGGAGGGGTTCACTTCTCGGTTGATGTACAGTGTACATCATCCAACTTAACCATCAATCGCTGCTGGACGCGCGCAAAAAAAGGGTGGTGAGCAAAAGACCAACATAAGAGAAGGAAGTTTAATATAGTTAAAGTAAGTCATAGGATGATTTATTAATGTCTTAACTATATATAATAAACAGCTCTACTTTCGCCTCAAGACAAAGCTTTCGGGTTCGGTTTGGTCTATCGCTTCCTCGGTTGCCCTGTGTACGCTTGTCGGCCGCACGTTACCCTTGCGTTAATTTCACGCATTGGTGTGCCTCGTTACAATACTCATTGGTTAATATCGTGACGATACCAACCCACCAATCGCTGCTAGACGCGCGCAGGTGGTGAGTAGACGTCATCATACGTTTAGCTACATTAGTATAATTAAGTCAGGACGAACAGAGACACAAGATTGATAGGACTTAATTGTATTAACGAACAGTTTTTACTATTACCACGACTAGAGCCTTGCCTTCGTTGTAGCTTCCTCCGTGTAAGTGTTTACACCTAAATGGGCACTGATCTCCACTGTTGTCAGTGAAAATTTAACTCCGTACCAGTAGTCCAGCACGTAGTTGTCAGAGCTATGTTACGCTTTGCCTCTCATCCAGGTTTGTGGATGCTGTAACGGGGCAGCGCGGTACATGGAATTGTCATTTAAAAACACAATGACAATAAAAAATATTAAGTTGAATATTTTTTATACAATATCATCAAAGTGGTGATATTGAAGGGTTGACCAAAGAGTCCGTTCATTGGTTGATATCATGATGATATCAATCCTCCAATCGCCGCAAGACGCGCGCAATGAGTGGTGACGAGACGTCACCATACACTCAGTTATATTAACATAATTAAGTTAAGTTAAACAGAGAGACAGTGGTTAAAGACTTTACTATATTAATATAACAGATCTGCTTTCACCTTATCTACGCTTCCTCGCTTGCCTCGTGTACGTCTGTCAGGGCACCGAAACCCTTGCGTTTAGTTCACGCAAGGGTGTGCCCCGTTACAGATGCACTTTACTTTCCCATTCTAAAAGATGTGGAAAGTCCCATCTGGCGACCAGCTACTGAGAGGCAAATTGCCCTTTGATAAGGGATGCAGGATCGCTACGACGCCTTGCGATGGACTCGAGTGTCATGTGCTCTTTGATGGACGCCGCCTCACCCCTCTCATCACAATGCTCGACTGCGCCTTCTTCTCGACTGTTTACGTGCGAAGCTGCTGTGCAAGAATCAAGTTGAAAAGCCGGTCTCCACTGAGCTGACTTTTCGTCTAGGATGGTACGCGCTGAGCTGCTGCATAGTATGGCAAGGACGAAAGCAGTGGCGCAACAGCTCCAATCTCAGGTCTAGAACCATGACCACAATCTATTCGACTACCAGGTGTGGACGGCGTGCAGAGTCGCCACGAAGCAGCTGCATATTTTGTATGCTGAGCGTTCTACGGCCAAAGCTGCCGAGCACTCTTCAATTTTATCGGTTTTGCAGAGGGACAAATTTTAAGGTACACCTGGCTAGCCAGGGCTCTCAGCGCACGACGGACGCCGAGTCCCTACTCACGGGGATGGAGACGGACATGGGGCCGGGACCGAGGTCTACGTCCGCCCCGTCATCACCCGCCATGAGCTTTGAACTCCCTGGAGTAGGCGATTCAACCTCTCCCAGGTTGCTATCTCCCTCCCCGAATACGCCCGGAACTATCGACGGCGTGGGGACCTGTTCCGGCGGCTCTGATACACCGGAGGTATATGCGGCAGCTGCGGCGACGACCTACACAGCATCTACCTCCGTCGCTCCATTAGCTATGTTTCGTGCATTGATCGCGGAGATGAAGGGTTCCACAGGGACTTGTCACATGGACGTATGAAAGACGACACTTTGTAAGCTCTTTGCAGTGGAATATTCTAAATTGCCGATACGGGTGGAGGCGCTTCCGCCCCACAAAAAGCGCTTTCCCCATTTAAAAGACGTGGAAGCGTCTAGCCTAATACGTCTGTTCGAGCAGGTGTTTATTTAAAGCTCGGGCACGTTGAAGGAGTGGCAACGAATCGCTCGGTCTTTGGGCAACGGCGTTCTCACGACAAAATGGGAATTTACCGAGCTCATTCGGAAACTATCGAGTCAGCACAAGTGGGCGAAGGCACCGATTCTTAACCATTGGGCGAGCGTTGTACGTCATGGAACAGCTTCCACTGCATCGACAGCGGCATCCACTACCACCGAGTACGAAGATTTTATGTTTGACCCTTCCAGGTTTCCGCCGGGTGAAATCGAACTTTTAAGACAGCTGTGTGCGGATCGCTCGTCCGCGGGTCGGAAGGTGCAGCTGCGTGAAGGGACTGATCACGACTGGAAAATCATTGTCGGAATAGCGGAAGAGTCCGTGGCGTGTCGACGTATGCCAGACTTTATCAGGTCTTTATTGGACAGCAAGGAGCGACTGCGGCTTTACAGTACGGTCCAGGCTCAAGTCGAAGGTCATCTTGTGCCACACCTCGCTCACGCCCGTGAGGTTACTGTAGGTCGGCAAACGACACGTGCTATCACCGAGTCTATTCTGGAATCTGCTGAAATTGCTAAGGTAAACCTGTTGGAAGTGGAGATGTCATAGCGGACACTTCTTTCCGGGTCGACGCCCCAGCTGCCAGGTTCGTTAGCTGTATTGGATGATTGGTGTGGTTACACTAAGTGCTAGAAGGTTCTTAGTCGTAGAGCGCAGGATAAAGCAAGATCTCACTTCTAGATAAATTAATCCACTGACGAGGCCACCGGCGGGGGGGGGGGGGCGAAACGCGTCTGGCGCGCGTTTTAATATAGAAGTCATTAACCATACTTTCTTCTATTTCCTACAGAACCTTCAAGAAGTGCACAAGCTGCTAGGCTTGACAAAGACAATCAATGATGACCGCTCGATCAAGTCTATCCACTTCTTCTTTCTCTCTCGAAATGCGGTCATAGGCCATCAGGAAGTGCGCATTCCATTTCAAGGCCGTGTCTACATGCTTACTAACGAGCACCATCCGGAGCGCGGCTCCGTTTAAACCGTCAACAAGGTCCTCGTGAAAAGGTCGGGCTTCTTCGATCTCAGTTCTCGATTATTCTTCAAAATCTCACTCGTTTTAAACAAATTGGCCGCGTCGCGGCGTACCTCAAGTCGAAGATACCGACGAAATTCGACTTTAAAGATATGGATACCAATTGCCCAACGTCCCGTACGTCTACTTCGTAAAAGGTCACATTTCGGTTTCCTATATGTCCCCTCTTTCTGCAAGGAATCGTTCGTATCCTCTGGTTTGGTATATCAATCATTTTTCGTCATCCCGACGTGCGTCGTCGCCTCCAGTGCCTTCAGTGTGGTAACCTCGGTCACCCAGCCTCTCGAAGTCAGTATACGGATGACCAACTCCGGGGAGTGGGTGGCATTGAGATTACGGAGGGAAACCTCCAAGCCGTGGAGGACCTGGCAAAACCTTTCGGCAGCACCGCCGAGATTCGAACCATGGCGGATCGACGTCTTCAAGTCCAGCGGTCGGCAGATGCAGCGGACCAAGCCGCCTTCACACCCAGCGGGGTGCCAGTGAGCCCACCGTTAGTACCCGATCTTCCTACTGTAGGTCCCAGTCTTAGGTCTCAATCGATCTACACTCCTGCTCGACCAAACTCTAGTGACTCGGTCCCTGTCCCCAAGCCCTCACTTGAACAACCGTGGATAACGAAACCAGTCCATTAATCCAACAATCCCTGGACCTCCCGTCAGCCAGTCCGTTCCCCAACACAGTTCAGTTTGGGAAGGTTTTCAGTGCTGTCCTCCACGGGTAGAACGGACAACCCAAGCACGGGGTCAGCTACTGAGCCGCTGGTCACTAATCTGACTGCTGCTGACGGCCCGCAACGGGTGCAAATTCCCCGTCCACCTCTACGCTTGTCAACACAGGAACAAACTTGGCGGAAACAGGCGCTATCGCGTGGAAAGGCGCAGACCTACTCGAGCCCACTGTTGCTGACTTTGAGAGTCAGGAGCGAGTCACATGTCTGAAGTTACTCAGCCGCATGCATGACGAACCAAAGCACGCCATTTCGTTGGCACCGCGCCCGATAGACGTACCAACAGACTTAAAGGCTCTCATTCTACTACTGGGATTACAAGAAGCGATTACGCCCGTAACCGGTAACTGCTTGGCTATGGCTGCAGCTCAAGCAATGGCCGACGCTGCTCTGGACGGGCCTAATGACCAATCGGAACGACTCACGGCTATCATCAAGAACGGTGTTCTTTACACAGAATTATTGCACCTCGACAAGCACTATGCACACGTTATTTGGGTCGATGCTCTCCTTAAAGTTCAACGGGTTTGGGCGTTCCTGACGAAACGGGAGTCGGTCAATCACTATCGCTGGTATTTACACTACTATGCCGCAACACCATCGGCGAGAGACTCCGACATTGCCGAAACGGAATGGGAAGGACGTGACCTTCTTAGACTAGCGGCCAATTTCCTCAGCTGGGACATGTATGTGCTTCACGAGGAGGCTGCGAATATGTTCGGCCAGGTATGTCACAAATACAGTCCGTCTGTCGAGACGCGGAATAATAAGGCTATAAAAATAGTGCGGGAGACTTCATTATCTCTCTCTACGTGCGCAGACGCGATTATAGCTGCAAAACTGGAGCCTGGAACCGGTCTTCCTCTCGTTCTCCGTCTCTCTGGAAGGAATTACTCAGCTCTTCTTCATTCCGATCGAGGGGCAGGACTCTCGGAACTGTCGGATTCCCCACTTATACACTCAAATCTTACAGGGCCCTCTCATCTTGCGTCTGACGCACCCGGAGGGCCTCAAACTCCTACGGATGTCCAGTCTGTCGGCGGTGCGTCTCACGCTTTATTGTTGGAAGGTAGCCCGCCATCTGTTGCGGATCCGCCCCCACAAGTGGAGACACGGAAACGGGCACACGTCTCCTTTGCTGATAATCTACCCACCGAGGACGCCAACCTAAGAAAAAGGCGCTAGAGCCACCCATGTCGGCTGTCGGACCTAGCTACGCGCGCGGTCAGCTCGACTTTGAGAACTTGGAGAGCCGTATTGATCAAGATGACTGGCCGGGTCTTTGGTTATCTTTAATCCCGGAATGGCCACCTTCAGCATTGACGGCTTGTCCGCGTGTCGACAGCACGACCGCGGAGTGGGTGCTAACAGCTCAACAGGACCCTATCGCACTTCTTCATCACCTCCGGAGATTTGTTTTCCCCTGCGAGCTGCTCGCAAGTCTGGACGTTCAAGTTCTGGTCCACTTGGCAACCCGTTGACGACAGAATAGCCTCCTATCTGGGCTACACTCATTTCGTACAAAGGTGGCGTCAGCGCCTCTACAAGAGTGGCTCGGTTGCTGGATTGATCGCGCAACTTCTACAGCCGCTCGGTCAGGCGTATCTCCGCTTAAAGATAACGGGGACGACTGGCACAAATTACGCGAGCTGAAGTACGCTGCGGATGATATTTTAGACTATGTGATCCGTGCCGCAAGGTTCGGTATAGTCAGCACCTGCTATGCGCTCTTCTCTTCGAGCATGAGATAGGGGTGCTAACTGAAGGGGTGGCGGTACCGCCATCACCTGATCTACCAATTCGACGGCATCTGCAGCTTCTAAAGCAAAATATCGCCTACAAGTCTGCCTTCTACCAAGTTGACCGTCAATACGTAGACTGGAGGGCAGTCGAGGGCTTTTTCTACTCTTCACTGACGCCTGCAGCGGAGACGGCGCTCGTCTGTTACTAAAGGCACTTTACGCGATTCGCTAGCAACGCATATGCGTCAGCACAATCTCGACGACGCGGATGCCTTCGAAAGACACGCATTACTGTCTGAGTGGTCGAGCAGTGATACTGTACGATCTCATTTCTTCTCAAAGCATCCACGTACTACTTATATCACACAGAACGTATGTGGGTTTAAAAAAAGTGTACGGATCGGCTGGATGTCAGCCTGGCGATGCCGTCCTGCCTGTGATCGACCTCAAGCGTGGTGCATCCAGGAAACACATGTTTAAACATCCGAGGAAGCTCAAGAGTTGTGCTCGACCTGGGCACGTATGTGGGGCAAGCACCGGGATGGCGGTCACCCGCTGCTTTCGTACTGGAGCGTAGGGTCGTCTAGTCTCGGGGAGTGGCCATTTTGCTTACACCCTCTTCATCTGTGAAGGCTTCTCCCTGGCGGCAAGATTTGTGGAATACCAGGACGATCGCTGTCTCATTTGACGATGTGGTCCTCGTTAATGTGTACGCTCCATCGCTCAGACCCGAGCGCGAAGCCTACTACATTTCTCTCGCCCGTTGGAATTTTCCACGGGACAGCTCTGTCGTGACAGGTGACTTGAACTGCGTCCAAAGCCCTCTCCTCGATCGGCTGGGTCATCATCGGTCGTGCCGACTGGAAAGCTCAAATCTTCAAGCTCTTCTGGATCTCCACGGACTAGAAGATGCTCGGCTCCTTCACTCCTACGCCGAAGATGAGGAAGCGGACGACTGTGTGGATCATTTTACATACTGGGAGGAGGAATCGGCAAGTCGCATTAATCGTTTTTACGTTTCTCAGCGGTGGGCTGATTTGGTGCAGCGGTTAGCCGTCCGAACACCTCCCCAGGCGTCGGACCATCAAGAAGTGGAGTTACACTTACGTGCGCGGCAGCGTCCTACCTCCACCCTCTACCGACGTCCGGTAATATACCCCATTTAGACACACCAACCCAAACGCGTGCGCTCCGATCTCATTGCGGAAATGGATGGGTGGGCGGTATCCCCAACTACGACGGTCAGGCAATGGGATTCAGCCGTAGAAGCATACAACCAGTGCATCACAACCGTCCGCAAGCGCGAGCGTCAAAGACGCTTCCGTTTTAAGAAGAGGGTAAGCCGACGCGACCGGCGCCAGCTCTTGACCCGTCCTCAGTGGATCAGCGCTAATATGGAAGATCCCCGACTCGAGCATCTCGTTCGAATAGGGCAGATCCTCGAACGGACCACTGCGCGCCTCAGATAGTCGTTTAGTGGTGTCGCAGATTGGGAGCGCGTACAAACAGTTACGAATGTCGTTCGCATTCATGGTCCGCCCTTTGGGCGACACCTGTCCATTGCTGACAAGTTCGCTTCAGAATGGTCACCAGTTCTCCGTGCCATGCATCGGGTAGAACCCTTGGCAGCTTTACCAAGAGCGTTGCTTGACTTTGTGTCAGTGCCTAACGATCGCTTGATTTCTACCGCTGCTAATAATGGTCTGATGGTCGACGTCACTGAGACTGAAGTCCTCCAAGCCATCACCGATCTTAGCCGCCACAAAGCTTCAGGGCCGGACGGTCTTAACAATGACTTTTACAAAGATACGTCCGCGTTACTGGCTCCGGCGCTGGTGCACGTGTGCAATCAAATATTGCACGGTTCTCCTATGCCACATTCCTTTCTAGAAGCGATGATTATTCCTGTTCGAAAAAAGGGTAATTCGCCGGACGCACTTGACTACAGGCCGATCTCTTTGCTCCAAACCAGCTACAAAATTTTTGCGAAAGTGCTGGCCTCCCGACTTCAGCGAGTCTTACCTACACTCATCGGGGAATCGCAACAAGGTTTTGTTCGAGGTAGAAACATGCAAAAACTGGTTATGATGATGACTGCCCAACTCGCTTCAGCGGAGGAGAGGACGGATCTATCAGCCGACTTAAGCCGAGCTATTCTCTAACTTGACTTTCGCAAGGCGTAAGACACTGTGGACCGAGATTTTTATATACGCGGTATTACGAAGCTTTCAATTTGACGAAGTGTTTATTACGCTCGTCACCCGGATGTATACCGGAACAACCGATCGGTTTCTGGTGAATGGGGAACTTTCTGAACCAGTTTTTTGTCCGGTCCGGAATACGTCAGGGGTGTCCTCTCGCACCGCTTTTATTTCTACTTGTGGTGGAATTACTTGGGCTGGCTATTCACCAGGCGCCCTCCATCCGGGGTATTCCGGTGCCCGGGGCCTGCGAGGTGGTGCATACATTCTCCGCGTTTGTGGACGACTCCACCATATTCCTTGAGCATGCCAATCAGTTGGCGCCTGCGTTGGAGCTAGTCTCTAGATTTGGACAACTCTCGGGCCTTCATGCCCAGCCTGCCAAGAGCAAATTGATTTTTTTAAACACGGCTATCAGGCTACACCAGTATGGTGGCATCTCAGTCTTACAACACAGAGAGACAACGCGATGCCTGTGGTATAAAGTGGGGACAGGGGCATTATTCGATCGAAAATGGGCCTTCGGCTTCAGAAAATCCGTCGGCGGCTTCTCACTGCAGCGGAAGTAGCGACTAGTGTGAAAAATCGTGTCCTCGTTCTTAACGCGATCATTTTACCGGCTTTCCTGTTCACCGCGGCCGTCTTCGATGTGCCGAGCTGGGCGAGAACGGAGATATCTCGTCTGTACCGCCAATTCCTTTAGGCTCATGATTCTATGCCTGCCGTTTGTCGGCACAAAATTAACCCGGGTCTCCTCTTTACGCCACAGAAGGCGGGCGGGGTTGGTCTGGCTTCGTTCGAAGTAGTCGTCAAAACTGAGCGAACGAAGCACGCGTTGCGTTGGCTAACGCAGCCGCATGACAAATATATTACAGCATGGCGGCGCTGAACATATAGCGTGGGGGGTTCCACATCTGCTCTCGTCCCGGAGTTCCATCCGTCTGCTTCAACAACGTTTGCAATCAGGCTAGAACCCGGTCGTTCCTCTCTGGCGCAAGATATCGAACGGCTCCTGGCACCCTCCCCTGAACAAGTGCTGTCGATTCGGGCCAGATCGGACGCGCATCACGCTCGTTTGTCTGAAGGGGAGAGCAGTCAAAAGGACGGTGACGAATGGTTTATATCATACCTTCAAACGTTTCCTGACCATCCCGCTGTTTCTGATCACCGGATGGATACATTAGCCGCTTTCTGGGGCCGATTTCACTGGGATTGCAATCCTTGAATTCAAGGGCCAGACGGCAAGCCCCTTGAGCGGGCCAAATATGCCCGGATACCTCCATGTTCACTGCGCAGTCTGTGCATTCGGCGACTGGGGTCAAAGTAATTTCTTTTTACGTTCCCGTCTCTCGGCGGTACTTCGTCTAGGCATATGCATCGTAAATTACAACGTTGGGCGACTTCGATCCTTCTCTCGTCACCCCACCTATCTGTAGGTGCGGGACCGGTAGAGCCCGGGCTGGTCTTACGTCATCCACCGCCGTTTCGGCGCGCTTATAAACGGTCCCGGGTACGGGCCGATTAAATTGTCGGGTCATGTCGGGGCCCTGTCGAGTCCGCGAACTCGGCGATTTGCCTCCGCCAAGATGCCAATAAAATCCATTGGTCGATTGACGGGGATTTACCAGACTTACGGGGGTCGCCTGAGCAAGTGTCTAACTTCTGGGAGCATTCGCACCATCGTACTTTGGTGTTTCATGCCCACCCGGAGCTTCACCGTTTCCCTTGGAGTGTGCCAGAGACGGCGGCCAATGTAGATAAGTAAACAACGCTTATGCGGCAAGCGTTTCACGTTCATAAACGCCTTCTGCACCCTGGTCTCCAGTTCTGGTTGAAGGCCTACGACGCGCAGGCGATCTCGAATAGTTGGCAGTCAGCTGCATCAAATCACTCGCCTTCCCAAGTTTGGAAACACGCAAACGGGCCAACGGAGTATCAAGTCTGGACATGCTATCGTATCGCGACCAAGTAGCTAAATTTATACCATGCCGGTCGCATGCTAGACAACAGTTGTCGTACGGTGCTGCACTGCCAGGGACGCAAAGAGACAGCGGCGCACATTTTCTGGGAGTGCCCAATCGCGCAAGCGTGTTGGTGTCACTTGATAGGACACTGGACCGGTGGGGGTGCGACGAACGCAATCCTTTCCACCTTCTTTCAGCACTGCACCAATCGCAAAGCCACGCCCGTTCCACGTCAGTTGAGTCTGCGGTTGCAAAGCCGTTTTCAAGATGACTCTAACGCCGCAGCAACAGAATTCGAACAGATCTGGTTCTTATTAAGCTCCGCCTGCCAAGAACATTAGTGGACCGAGCGGAGCTCGGCGGTCTTTAGAGGAGTCGTGTCTTCTACATCCGCAAGTATCCAAACGTACTGGACACGCGGTGTTCGCCAGCTACGGGAAATTGCAATACGCGAGCATCGAGCCGCGGCTACTGCTGTACGAGGGGCCCGACTTCATGCATGTCTCGAAATACTGATTCAAGAGCCCCGTGGACACCCGCCCTACGCGGGTGTCAGCCACGATCCGCTGCCGCGACCGGCGCTCATATCCTGTCTCAGGACTTTTCAGACATCTTGTTCACATTAAATATGTCAATAGATGATCATGAACCCCCCCCCCGAATCTACCAAGCAATCTGAGATGTCACGGCTTGTGTAACTGGGCAGCCCGTTACATGGAATTGTCACTTTAAGGAAAGTGACAATAAAGAATATGAAGATGGATATTCTTTGAACAATATCACCAAAGTGGTGATATTGAAGGGTCGACCAAAGGGTCTGTTCATTGATTGATATCATGATGATATCAATCCACCAATCGCCGCAAGACGCGCTCAATGAGTGGTGACGAGACGTCACCATACACTCAGTTATATTAACATAATTAAGTTAAGTGAAACAGAGAGACAGTGGTTAAAGACTTAATTATATTAATATAACCGATCTGCTTTTACCTTAACTACGCTTCCTCGCTTGCCACGTGTACGTCTGTCGGGGCACCGAAACTCTTGCGTTAAGTTCACGCAAGGGTGTGCCCCGTTACACCTGGTAGCACTTTGTAGTCCTTCCAAGGACTACAACATCCAACATGAACATGTTGGATGAAGAAGAGACTTTTCACGACACGCGTGAAGGGTTTACCCATTTGAGTGACATCGAATGGGGTGCGGTAGAACGAATGTGTTCTATCGTAGGCGAAGTCGCCATTAGCGCCATGTTGGAGTCTCTAGACAGAGACCAACAACTTGCCGCTATAGCCAAGTTCATTCAAAATGAACTTGCCATCGAGAGGGAGAAAGTAGCCTTGCTTCACCAGCAAGGCTCTCAACAGGCCGAGCAGTTGAGAGAGCTCGGTGCTCAACAGACAGAGCTGTTGAGACAGCAGCAGTTCCGTGCTGCTGTGGGCGGGGCGGCGCATGCGCGTCGTCCCGAAGTCACGAAAGTCGACATCTCCAAGTACAGTGGAGTCCCGGAAGACTCCCTGTTACTATGGTTTGTCGAACTCGACAGAGCCCTAAGGGCTCGTCGCGTCGAAGATGAGCAAATGAAACTCACATTTGCTCAGACCCACTTGGCAGGGCGTGCCAAAACTTGGTCCCTGGGACTCGAGAGTAGCGACCCAAATGTGTTTAGGTTGCTAGATGACTTCAATTCCCGGCTCAGACAAACGTTTGAGCCGCCACGGGCTGAGTTCAGGGCTCGTTCAGAGCTCCTGAAACTCAAGCAGGGTAAGCGTGATGTGCACGCTTACGCACAACATATACGGCTCCTTGCGAGTAGTATAACTGCTAACCCAGTTCATGAACACACGTTGATTACGGTGTTCATGCAAGGGCTCGCAGAGGGGCCCGTCAGGAGCCACCTGTTCCGCCTTGAGCTGAACACGCTGGAAGATGCGATATCAGCTGCGGAACAGGAAGACTATAGCATGATACAGGCTCATGGTAGCTCAAACTCTTATCGTCCACCGAGACGACAAGAGATCGGAGGTCCAGAACCAATGGACCTCTGCTATGTTGAGAGCGAGAGACCTCGCTCTTCGAACAACAAGCGATTGCAGAGGTGCAATCGCTGTCAGAAGTTAGGGCACTACGCATACGAGTGTAGTGCTCCACGCCCAGTACCAAACAGTACTGAGCGAAATGGACGACCATTCGCCAGAAAGGGCAATGGGCGTGGGTCCAGCGCTGTTGCGAAGCCGCAACAGCGAGACGGACCATCAAAAAATGGTCGGGGTCAGTAGGGGCGGAGCGCCCTACTGATCCGGCAACCTCAAGAGAATTTGCAAATCTCTTGACGAAAGTTGCTCCAGATACACAATCATTGTGTGTCTCTGCACCTGGTGATGACGTTTCGCTCATCACCTTGAAGTTGGAAGCGACAAATGATTTGTCGCTTCGTGCCCTAGTAGACTGTGGGGCGTCGAACAACTTCGTTCGACGCCAGTCACTAGAGGGTCGTAGGCTCAAGTTCGTTGAGCGCGACATTCCCCTCACAAGGATGACGGTGCGCCTTGCAACAGGCGCATCGATAACCGTTGAGAAACGTGTAGTAGGAATCCACTACACGTTAAAGGGCGAGCAGTACGATGATGACTTCATCGTACTAGATCTGGATGACAAATTTGATGTCATCCTGGGATTACCTTGGCTCAGAAAATACGAGCCAAGGGTGAGCTGGCAGCATCGATCCGTGAAGATGCCTGCTGCTTGTTCATCAGATGGCCATCTGATGAACATCTTGGAGCGTCCACAAGCGTGTGGATGTTCTGCGAGTGAGTGCGATGGCCTCACTTGCGGTACGGTCGTTAGCACGACTGCACAAGGTCACAGTGTAGTTGATCACTACACTGTGGAGCAAGCTCCCGGCTGCTGTACAGAAGTACAGGCTGCGCCGAAGGTCCACCACTCGAATAAGTCGAGTGGACCGGGACATGGATGCATGCCTAGCGGGAAGCATCTTAGAAGAAAGAAATCTGTTGCCCCCAAGGGGCAACATGGAAATCCTAGGTCGACTGGAGAGTCGACCGTAGAGGATTGGTGCCAGACTGTGGTTGCACTGCCACAGTCGGAAGACGTCGAGGGAATAAGTAACCACGTACTTGAGGAAGGAATTCCTCAAGAGTCACTTGCTGAGGGATCAGGCCCTCAGCAACCTGTGGAATCAAGTTCCCAGGAAGAAACCAAGACGTTGAATGTCTCATTTAATGACGGATCAAGCGTAGGCGCTTATACGCTTGATCTGATTGTGCCTCCGAAGTTAACTTCGGAGATAACTCAGTTGCCAACGCTAGAACCGAAACGGTTCTTGCGTGATCTGCGTAGTGGCAAAGTCAAGCAGATCTGCATACTCGTCACAGAGGACGAGTATGTGACCGACATTCGGTCGGCAACAGTATTTGCTGAGAACGAACGGGTTCTCAGCAGCTCATCGATGGACGAAAGTGTCCTCGATGAGAAGACTCGGATTGATCGATACACGTCTCAATTCTGGGAGTCACTTCAGGCAAATCCTTTGTATAAGGATTTGATCGAATTCAAGGATGTGTTCCCTGAATCCGTACCTTGCGAGTTGCCTAAGGATAGAGGCACTCGACACGAGATCGAGCTCAAACCGGGCTCGAAATACTGTGTCATGAAGCAGTGGCCACTGCCTCGTGAACAAGTACTAGCGATCGACAAGTTCTTTGCCGATCGCTTAGCAGCGGGCAATGTGAGGGAATCAACATCCCCTCACAGCTCTCCGACCTTCTGTGTGCGAAAGGCCACAGGAGGGTGGCGGATAGTGCACGCATTCAACAAGTTGAATGCTGCAACGGTACCGGCTCAGACGCCGATACCGAGGAAGGACGTCATCATAGATGGTATGTCAAAGAGTACCATCTTTTCGTCCATGGATCTGATGGACGGATTCTATCAGATCCTCATGCGTTAACGGGACATCCCGTACACAGCAGTGAGTACTCCCAGCGGTATGCTGTGGGAGTGGTTAGTGTTGCCACAGGGACTGAGCAATGCCCCTGAAACGTTCAACAGATGCGTTACAAATCTGTCGAGACCGGTGCGATATTTCTCACCGAGTTACTTCGACGATGTGTTCATCCATAGCCGGGCTAAGGACGAGAAGACGGACGTTGAAGTTCACAGAAATCACGTACGTCAGGTTCTTCAACTTATGCGCAAGAATAAGCTGTACGCCAACCTCAAGAAGTGTATATTCGCGGCTAGCGGAATACCACTTCTTGGGTGCATCGTGGGTAAACACGGCGTACGCCCTGATCCCGAAAATATCAAGACGATCACCGACTAGCCAGTGCCAGTCGATGTTAAGGGACTGCGGAATTCCTTGGGATATCGGCGTACTTGCACAAGTACTCGCGCAACTACGCCGAATTGACGGTACATCTTTCTTGCTTGCTCAAGAAAAATGTCAAGTGGTCATGGAACGCTGACTGTCAGTGTTCCTTTGAAAGCATTAGGAAAAGCTTAATGCAATCGCCCATCTTGGCGATTTTAGATCAGGAAAGACCTTTTCATGTGGTCTGTGACGCCAGCGATTTTGCTATCGGCTGTGCGTTGATGCAGTATGACACAGACGGCGCAGAGCGCGTCGTCTGTTATCAGTCGCGTCAGCTGCAACCAGATGAACGCAATGACCCAATGCATGACAAGGAACTCCTTGCCATAAAGTATGCACAACTACGTTCCGAGTCTATCTCTTAAGAGATAGACCGTTCATCGTCTAAAAGGACCATACGTCACAACGCACGGTTGTAAACAGTCCAAACCTCTCGCAAAGGATGGCGAGGTGGCTGTCCTTCTTCGCGGAGAATAACTTCTCCGTGGAGTACAAGCCAGGACGACTTCATGTCGTCGCTGATGCAGTATCACGTCGGCCCGACTTCGAGCCAACGTCCCGGGTCAACAGTGAGGCCTTGCCTACTGTTGCGACACTGTCCATCAGTGTGCCTTCGTCGCCGTTACTCGACGACGTGCGGAAAGCATACGCAGGAGACACGAATCTTCTCCGTTTGATGGGTCATCTTGAGAACCCATCCCGGAAATCAATGAGGGATTTATCGGCTTTGTACCGATCCTCATCGGATCGGTATAGTACACGCAACGGATTGCTGTACTATACAGCTGTTGCCGACGACACGCCTCGTGTCGTCGTACCCGCTGATCATGATTTGCTTTTACGCATCATGTATGAGTGTCACGATGCCCCAACAGGCGGTCATCGTGTTAGAGAAAAGACTTACCTCACAGTAAGTCGCGACTTTTACTGGCCCCGCCAGTATCAGTTTGTCCGCAATTACATCCGTGCTTGCGAAGTTTGTCGACGGGTGAAGCCTAGTCCTTCATCCCGTGCGCCATTGCAGCCTCTGCCTGTTCCGACAGAGTGCTGGCTGTCCGTGTCC
Source organism: Hyaloperonospora brassicae (assembly GCA_947650285.1). Classification (NCBI taxonomy): domain Eukaryota; phylum Oomycota; class Peronosporomycetes; order Peronosporales; family Peronosporaceae; genus Hyaloperonospora; species Hyaloperonospora brassicae. Next base: position 323,804 of record CANTFL010001315.1, on the reverse strand, counting down.
ATGGACTTTGTCTTCGGTTTTCCCGAAGACGCTCACAAGAATAATGGTATTCTTGTGTTTGTTGACCGGTTCAGCAAGATGGTCCATCTTGCTGCTTTCCTTAAGTCGATCAAGGCTCAAGGTTGTGCTCGTGTCTTTCTAGACACGGTCTGTAGACTCCACGGGTTACCCCGTGAACTCGTATCCGACCGTGACCCTCGGATCACGGCGGCATTTTGGCAAACCGTGTTCATACTCTCGGAACACGATTCAAGATGTCCACTTCTGACCATCCCGAAACAGATGGTCAGACGGAACGTGCGAACCGTGTCCTCGAAGCGATCCTTCGAGGATATGTCCACTCGTTTCCGAGTTGGAGCGAATTCCTACCCATGGTGGAATTCGCCATCAATAATTCGGTGCATGCTTCAACACAGCACACACCGTTTTACGTGAATGGTCTACGCCATCCACGAGTGCCCACCCTTATAGAGTGTGACTCTTGGATAAGGGGGGAGGGACTCGTTCGAGCAAAAACCGTTCTGGCTCTTGCTCATTACGTGTCGACGCTAACGTCGTCACATATGATGCCGATGTCGATCAGGTCGACATCGATGAAGAAGATCATCTCAATAATAGCGATGACGCTATATATTGACTCGGATGATGATGACGATGCTGGTATATTCAGCATCGTCAACGATTATGCCAGCGAGGAAAAAGACAACCTCGCTGAAGAAGAGAGCAATCTCTTTGCAGTGCGCACGAAGCGCACTGCTAGACAAAACAAAGAGTCAGCAGAGAACTTTCTGCTGACTCGAGAAGCGGTAGTCCGTTTCGTTCAGGACCCCATCGCAAATGCGGTGGACCGTTAGAAACTGAACGCAGACAAGAATGGAAGAGCAAATGTTCTTTCATTTACAGTTAATGACCTAGTACTACTGTCAACGGTAAACCTACCTGGACATGCAGTCAATAGTGTCGGCAGTAGTAAACTACTGCCGAAATACATTGGGCCATTTCGAGTGTTGCATCGCAAGGGCAATGCATACACACTCGAATTGCCACGTAGGATGCGTGCGCATCCTACGTTTTACGTGGGGAGGCTTAGGTCGTACTGTCAGTACGAGCCTTCTTCTTCCGATGAAGATAGCCCCCACGTTCAAGAACATCCATCAACTTCTTGCGTTCGCGCTCCAGACGATCCGTCTGATCGCGCAGATATGATACCTCGGAACTCAACCGAGATATCTCCCCGCGAGCTGTCGCCAGCTCGCCGAATAGGGAGCCGACATCCCGCTCGACCTGAAGCTGCGCTGTGGCATAATCGGCGCGATCCCTCGCCCGATCAGCCTCGCGATCCTTGCGGTTCTTCCGCACTGTATCAGTCAAAGCGTAGCGCCGGTCGCGCTCGTGCTTCAAGTCATCGCGCAATTCATCGATTGCGCGATCCATCTCGTAAGGGTCGAGTTGGTGCCCCGAATCATCTGGAGGTGGTCTTTCCTCCTCCACCAAATCCTTTGGTGGATGCTCACGGTGATCAACGCTTTCTAGTGGAGCGTATCTTGAATCACCGTGACGATTCAGGATCAAGGAAGAGCTACCTCGTCCAGTGGCGGGGGTATCCACCCTCTTGGAACAGCTGGGAGCCCCGCTCTCAGCTGTTGATGGATGTTGAAGGTCTCGTCCGCCAGTATGACGAGGCCCATCCGATGAGTCCTGTGGCCCATCGGTAAACACGCACCCTAGGCGCTTGTAGACGGCTTGCAAGTTTGCAATCGCGTCACGCATCTCAGCCGAGATGTTTGCCCTTCCCCAGGGCGAACTTAGGGAATACACATTCCTATGCGCACGCTGCGAGTTGTCAACACAACTCGCGCAAGGGTCTCCCCATGTGAGGCAAGGAATGCCTGCCTCACTTGATAAACAATGCAACCGGTACCTAGCACCGGTTGGCGTTCGCCGTTCGAACCTGAGGCGTGTCGCCTCAAGTTTCTTGAGCCACCCTTCTCGTCCAAAATTCTTTACGTTTTGGACGAACGCGTTCCACGCAGCCAAAAGCGATGCTTTGTCACGCTTTTGGTTGCTGTTGTACCATCGATGTCTAAGAAAGACATCGAGATAAAATTATTCTTCAGCGCGAAAGTTCTTCGCGCTGGAACTCAATCCGTGAAGCTCAGTCGCATCGAATAAGGGTATTCGATAGTGTTGGCCTGTCGCGTGAGACAGGCTATTGATGAGTTGTTCGGGCAAACGCCACGGCTTCAACTCATCACGCTTCACAGTGGTACCCTTGTCGGTACCACGGTTGTCAGTATGACGATGGGTTGCACCATCGTCAAGTCGCTCGTGCGGAGGAGCACGAGCTGATTGCGGTGATGAGCAAACATCCTCACCACCCTGATCGTCATCATCACTGCCGAACAGACTGTGTTGCAACTCACGAGTCCGTTCGTTCGGCAGTAGCCTTGGCGAACACTGAGGCGTCGCCGGTGAGCGAGACGCCTCTGTCGCATTGCCCGAGTCAGACACGTCTGACTCGCCAGAGTAGATGACCTCTACGTCGAGGTCATCATGCGCACGCGGTGTTGTACCGCGTGCACCTGCAGCACCTGTTGCTGCAGGCGAAGAAGGAGCAGCAGACGACGAATCGTCTGCCGCAGATGCTGGCACAGCACAGGGCTGTGTAGGTCTTGAGTCACCTCGCATAGACACGTTAGCTATGCGAGGTCAAGCGGAAAGTGAATGGAACGGACCCAACAAGTGCTCCCTGTCCCAATGATGGCCAACGGGTGGCCGCCATATTTTCGATAGTAACATGGTGACTATCAGTAAAAGGGGTGATGTAACGGGGCAGCCCGTTACATGGAATTGTCACTTTAAGGAAAGTGACAATGAAGAAATGTAGTTGAATATTCTTTATACAATATCACCAAAGTGGTGATATTGAAGGGTCGACCAAAGAGTCTGTTCATTGGTTGATATCGTGATGAAATCAACCCACCAATCGCCGCAAGACGCGCGCAATGAGTGGTGACGAGACGTCACCATACACTCAGTTATATTAACATAATTAAGTTAAGTCAAACAGAGAGACAGTGGTTAAAGACTTAATTATATTAATATAACCGATCTGCTTTTACCTTACCTACGCTTCCTAGCTTGCCACGTGTACGTCTGTCGGGGCACCGAAACCCTTGCGTTAAGTTCACGCAAGGGTGTGCCCCGTTCCAGCTTGACCGAAACTTCGCGGCACGTCTTTCGGGACCACTGTCCGAAGGCGCACGAGAATTAGGGCAAGTTGTTTTGTGTCACTGGACGGACGGGAGCCACTGACCCCGGGGAATCGTAAAAAAACACCAGTGTTCGCCAAAAAAACACCGTTACGATGAGACTATCCATTAACCTTATTCAATATATGCACAAAAGGGTAGAAAAAATACCTCTTTTGATTGAACTTTGTTAGAAACGTTTCTAAGATAAGTCGGACACTCTACTTTATAAACGGACTGCAGTCTTCAATTTCGAGACGACGGCTCAGGGCTTGCCCTTGCACACGCTCAGCAATCGCTGCACGTGCATACCGTCACGTCGACTGTGTCACGGCGCATTCCTCGATATTGCTCCTGTACTTATCTTTCGCGGCCGTTTCTCCTGCCGTCTTCTAATATCGCCGCCAATCGTCTGAGTAGACAATAATAGGATACGAGGGACGGGCTGTTGCAGATTGTGGACTTATAGCCAAAGCAATGCAAGAAAGAGAGAGAATTGTGCTTTTTCGACGTGGCTGATGACTGAGTGACTAACAAACTAAACCACATTTTGTTGTGTATATTGCTTTTGCTGGTATTTTCTTATGTAGTGTGGTTATTGATGTTGAGCAGACCCACGCTGGTGTCGCGTTCTGGGAGTTTAACAACTTTTCGGATGGTGCAAAGTTTTTACAAGTAGTAGAATCCAGGTACGTGGGTGTGAGTAAGAAATAATGAGGTTCGATAACTGACTGCTGGTTTGATACTGTTGTGTCGATGGCTGCAGGGGGCCTGGAGCGATCATGGTCTCATGTTCGACTTAATGCTAAGGTTTTTGAACGTGTCGATGTGACTTACGGTGTCCGCGACCAACCTGGCGTTGCTTGGTTCGCAAATAGGCGCAACGCATCAGGTACTTGCGATGCCGTGTGAAATACTAACCATCGATATTTAAGCTAAATGATCTGTGTTGTTAAGGAGACTGCAGTATATGGCACCGGTCTACTTGAATTCACGCTGGCACAAGCCGTCATATTTCTCATCGGCGTTTATTGCAGTATTATAACATGGTTATACTTGTTCTCCTGTTGAGGAAGTAATAGCAGGTGAACAATGCTGCAGCTGACAGGTATGTGCAACAGGGCTACTAGCGTCGCGTGTGTATTTTAGATTTGATATGGCATGACCGATGACACCATATAATAAAATGGCGTGGGTTGGTCTACTTATTGCTTGCAGGAGATATCTTTTGCGCAAAGCCATCGTTGAATTACTTTTTGCCGACTCCCATAGATGATGCCGAGGAGACATGTCCTTGCCGACGTAATGCTAAGGAAAGCGTCAATAGTCCTAATTAATAAATAATGGGTGTGTAAAAATGTAAATGCTGTTGGACATACCGCCACCATCATACCTTTCGCTCTCACAGCGACGACGCAGCCAATCCCGCCGCTGCAAAGACTGTCTCGTCCGAGGCCGCTTATATTTCAACAGCAGCAAGCTCCACCGGTTTAGAAATCGTCGCTACAGATGTTGCCGTCACGCCCTTGCTTGTACCTGCGACGTTGCAGGAGCCGTCGTCTCGCAGGTGAAGACTGCAGTCCGTTGATCAAAGAGTGGGGAACAGACTGTCTATTATACGAAATTATGGTGTACAAGACGTCTAGAAAGACCTAAGCCAGGATAGCAACGCCGGTGTCGAATGATCCAATGGTTGGACGAGTCTCACCGCTGTGTGCAATGCTCTAGATGGGGCCATGGTGAGCAGCCCAATGCATTGCATTAGACGAGTTCCGGCCACCTGGGTGTGTAGCTTCCTACACTCCCGCATCGCTAGTGCGTGTAATTGCCGAAAACTTTACACCATGTATTCGTATATACCTTCCGCCAAAGTGACGGAAAGACCTTCGTGAGCGACCCGATCGCGCTGAACTTATATAATCGTGATACATATTAAACATAATACCCACCACATCCGCTTCCATTGACACATATAAGCCTCCATTGAATGTCCAAACGCGCTCAGCAGCCGCCGTGAAATGATCGGATTCAACGGCGGGGACGTCCGTGACATGCAAAAACTCGCATGAAGCTGCATACTGGTCGGATTTCCCGTGCATCCGGTCCAGTAGGTTATGAGTGTAAGCCAGCAACCCTGGGCGGTTGGACAACCCCAAAAAATGTGATCCAAAGTCTCTCTTTTGCCCGCGACAGACCGAAGGTGTTCGACCGCAATCCGGTCAAAAAGCGGAGGGTCCGACTTTTCTTAGAATCGTTTCTGACAAAGTTCAATCAAAAGAGGTATTTTTTCTACCCTTTTGTGTATATATTAAATAAGGCAAACGGATAGCCTCATCGTAACGGTGTTTTTTAGGCGAACACTGGTGTTTTTTTACGATTCCCCACTGACCCCGACCACTCGACCAGCGGGGTCCAGTCGCTTCCATGACTGTGGGATCCGTCGTGCTCAAGCGAGACCGGCTCTCGTGCGGAGATCGGCTGCTCACGAGACTTCAAGTCGATGTCGAGGCGGTGGAACGGGCTTGAGAAAGGACTTGATTCCTCACGAGCTCAACCTGCATCACACCATTGTGGTGCGAGCGCAAAGACGCCGTGTTTCGAGGCATTCAGTTTGCTACGTCTTAATGTATCTGGTGCTTCTGTTGGACATGCTTACGTCAAATCAGTGCGTTAGCTAGTGTGAACATGATAGCGCCGCTAATGTTGTTCAAGCAGCTCCTTTACACACCTTTCTCGAACTGTTTACTTAGATCCTAGCGACGACTCGCTACCCCAGGCGGACTGCCACGAATCTCGGCCAGACCCGGCGCTCTAGTTCTAGTGGAGGAGCTTCTAGAGACGTTGCACATCATTATAATGGGTATGGGTGATTGACAGACCCGTTTTATTCTCTCCCCTCCTTCAAGATAAGGAAAGTCCCATCTGGCGACCAGCTACTGAGAGGCAAATCGCCCTTTGATAAGGGATGCAGGATCGCTACGACGCCTTGCGATGGACTCGAGTGTCATGTGCTCTTTGATGGACGCCGCCTCACCCCTCTCATCACAATGCTCGACTGCGCCTTCTTCTCGACTGTTTACGTGCGAAGCTGCTGTGCAAGAATCAAGTCGAAAAGCCGATCTCCACTGCATTGTTTTCTTGTCTCAAATGGCATATTGAGCTGCATTCTCTCGACCAGAGGAAGGTTAAGAGCAGTGAACCGCACCTTTTAGTCCTTTGACCAAACAGTGAACGACAGGACGTACGTCTTGAGAGCAGGGTTCACACCGCGTGCTAGATGACGGGCGCACTGTGTCTCCCTGGCCCTCACTTCACTTCATTCCGACATTTACCCGCCAGCAATCACTTGTCCATACCATCAGTAAGTAATGCTTCTTGTCCACGCGTTGTTCCTGCCTGGCTTCGTCGTCATCGTGTCTATGATGAACCCTCTACGAGTCCATGCACTTCGTGGTGTCAAAGATGATCCGGCGAGTGTGCTTCGCGACACTGGATCTGGAGCGACTGCGGACGAAGAGAATCGAATGAGTGCAGGCACTTACAGCTACGAGAATTGGGAAGGTGTCACTGCCTATTGGTCTAACCTGATACACTTTGCCCAAACGAACTGTAAGCCTTCACGAAAGTCCCCGGCGCACATCCTTGATGAAATAAAAGACAAGTTGAAGTCTCACTTTCAGAACACGCTGAAGTATTGGGAGAGTGCGAACGAGGGGGTGGATCGCGCGGAGTTCCATTCCAGCGGAAACAAACAAGCTCTAATTGACCTGTTCAATGATGTCAACGAACACCTTCCTGAAGATGAACACTTTGACATCGCCGCCATCGGCTCGGTGGTCATGAACCAGCCCTAGCTAGCTGAAGCTCGTCAGTTCTAAGATTTCGATGGAGAAACTCTTTTGCTTGTAACGTGCAGAATGATCACACCAAAGCATGTGAAGCAACGAATGCGGTGGCTAGAGTTTATAGTTTTAGTATAGCTAACTAACTACGCTGAACGACGACTCTAAAAGTAAGGCGGTGTATTTTATGATTGGTCTTATCGCTGTAATTTGCTGTCCTTGCCGCGGTAGTGTTATCTGGCCATTCTAATAGATAGCATTTCAAAAATGCGGTCTATCCATAGTCAAAATGATGTATGAACACCTTGTGATCGTTGTAACGGGGTAGCCCGTTACATGAAATTGTCACTTTAAGGAAAGTGACAATAAAGAATATAAAGATGGATATTCTTTTAACAATATCACCAAAGTGGTGATATTGAAGGGTCGACCAAAGGGTCTGTTCATTGATTGATATCGTGATGATATCAACCCACCAATCGCCGCAAGACGCGCGCAATGAGTGGTGACGAGACGTCACCATACACTCAGTTATATTAACATAATTAAGTTAAGTGAAACAGAGAGACAGTGATTAAAAGACTTAATTATATTAATATAACAGTTCTACTTTTACCCTACCTACGCTTCCTCGCTTGCCACGTGTACGTCCGTCGGGGCACCCAAATCCCTTGCGTTAAGTTACGCAAGGGTGTGCCCCGTTACACCTGGTAGCACTTTGTAGTCCTTTCAAGGACCACATCATCCAACAAGAACATGTTGGATGAAGAAGACACCTTTCACGCCACGCGTGAAGGGTTTACCCATTTGAGTGACATCGAATGGGGTGCGGTAGAACGAATGAGTTCTACCGTAGGCGAACTCGTCGTCAGCACCATGTTGGAGTCTCTAGACAGAGACCAACAACATGCTGCTATCGCCAAGTTCATTCACAATGAACTTGCTCTCGAGAGGGAGAAAGTAGCCTTGCTTCACCAGCAAGGCTCTCAACAGACGGAGCTGTTGAGACAGCAGCAATTCCATGCTGCTGTAGGCGGGACGGCGCATGCGCGTCGTCCCGAAGTGATGAAAGTCGACATCTCCAAGTACAGTGGAGTCCCGGAGGACTCCCTGTTACTATGGTTTGTCGAACTCGACAGAGCCCTAAGGGCTCGTCGCGTCGAAGATGAGCAAATGAAACTCACATTTGCTCAGACCCACTTGGCAGGGCGTGCCAAAACTTGGTCCCTGGGACTCGAGAGTAGCGACCCAAATGTGTTTAGGTTGCTAGATGACTTCAATTCCCGGCTCAGACAAACGTTTGAGCCGCCACGGGCTGAGTTCAGGGCTCGTTCAGAGCTCCTGAAACTCAAGCAGGGTAAGCGTGATGTGCACGCTTACGCACAACATATACGGCTCCTTGCGAGTAGTATAACTGCTAACCCAGTTCATGAACACACGTTGATTACGGTGTTCATGCAAGGGCTCGCAGAGGGGCCCGTCAGGAGCCACCTGTTCCGCCTTGAGCTGAACACGCTGGAAGATGCGATATCAGCTGCGGAACAGGAAGACTATAGCATGAGACAGGCTCATGGTAGCTCAAACTCTTATCGTCCACCGAGACGACAAGAGATCGGAGGTCCAGAACCAATGGACCTCTGCTATGTTGAGAGCGAGAGACCTCGCTCTTCGAACAACAAGCGATTGCAGAGGTGCAATCGCTGTCAGAAGTTAGGGCACTACGCATACGAGTGTAGTGCTCCACGCCCAGTACCAAACAGTACTGAGCGAAATGGACGACCATTCGCCAGAAAGGGCAATGGGCGTGGGTCCAGCGCTGTTGCGAAGCCGCAACAGCGAGACGGACCATCAAAAAATGGTCGGGGTCAGTAGGGGCGGAGCGCCCTACTGATCCGGCAACCTCAAGAGAATTTGCAAATCTCTTGACGAAAGTTGCTCCAGATACACAATCATTGTGTGTCTCTGCACCTGGTGATGACGTTTCGCTCATCACCTTGAAGTTGGAAGCGACAAATGATTTGTCGCTTCGTGCCCTAGTAGACTGTGGGGCGTCGAACAACTTCGTTCGACGCCAGTCACTAGAGGGTCGTAGGCTCAAGTTCGTTGAGCGCGACATTCCCCTCACAAGGATGACGGTGCGCCTTGCAACAGGCGCATCGATAACCGTTGAGAAACGTGTAGTAGGAATCCACTACACGTTAAAGGGCGAGCAGTACGATGATGATTTCATCGTACTAGATCTGGATGACAAATTTGATGTCATCCTGGGATTACCTTGGCTCAGAAAATACGAGCCAAGGGTGAGCTGGCAGCATCGATCCGTGAAGATGCCTGCTGCTTGTTCATCAGATGGCCATCTGATGAACATCTTGGAGCGTCCACAAGCGTGTGGATGTTCTGCGAGTGAGTGCGATGGCCTCACTTTCGGTACGGTCGTTAGCACGACTGCACAAGGTCACAGTGTAGTTGATCACTACACTGTGGAGCAAGCTCCCGGCTGCTGTACAGAAGTACAGGCTGCGCCGAAGGTCCACCACTCGAATAAGTCGAGCGGACCGGGACATGGATGCATGCCTAGCGGGCAGCATCTTAGAAGAAAGAAATCTGTTGCCCCCAAGGGGCAACATGGAAATCCTAGGTCGACTGGAGAGTCGACCGTAGAGGATCGGTTCCTGACTGTGGTTGCACAGCCACAGTCGGAAGACGTCGAGGGAATAAGTCCCCACGTACTTGAGGAAGGAGTTCCTCAAGAGTTGCTTGCTGAGGGATCAGGCCCTCAGCAACCTGTGGAAGCAAGTTCCCAGGAAGAAACCGAGACGTTGAACGTCTTGGTTAATGACGGATCAAGCGTAGGCGCTTATACGCTTGATCTGATTGTGCCTCCGAAGTTGACTTCGGAGATAACTCAGTTGCCAACGCTAGAACCGAAACGGTTCTTGCGTGATCTGCGTAGTGGCAAAGTCAAGCAGATCTGCATACTCGTCACAGAGGACGAGTATGTGACCGACATTCGGTCGGCAACAGTATTTGCTGAGAACGAACGGGTTCTCAGCAGCTCATCGATGGACGAAAGTGTCCTCGATGAGAAGACTCGGATTGAGCGATACGCGTCCCAATCCTGGGAGTCACTTCAGGCAAATCCTTTGTATAAGGATTTGATCGAATTCAAGGATGTGTTCCCTGAATCCGTACCTTGCGAGTTGCCTAAGGATAGAGGCACTCGACACGAGATCGAGCTCAAACCGGGCTCGAAATACTGTGTCATGAAGCAGTGGCCACTGCCTCGTGAACAAGTACTAGCGATCGACAAGTTCTTTGCCGATCGCTTAGCAGCGGGCCATGTGAGGGAATCAACATCCCCTCACAGCTCTCCGACCTTCTGTGTGCGAAAGGCCACAGGAGGGTGGCGGATAGTGCACGCATTCAACAAGTTTAATGCTGCAACGGTACCGGCTCAGACGCCGATACCGAGGAAGGACGTCATCATAGATGGTATGTCAAAGAGTACCATCTTTTCGTCCATGGATCTGATGGATGGATTCTATCAGATCCTCATGCGTGAATGGGACGTCCCGTTCACGGCAGTGAGTACCCCCAGCGGTATGCTGTGGGAGTGGCTAGTGATGCCACAGGGACTGAGTAATTCCCCTGCAACATTCAACAGATGTGTAACAAATCTGTTGAGACCGGTGCGGGCTATTGCACCGATTTTTTCGATGATGTGTTCATCCATAGCCGGGCTAAGGACGAGAAGACGGATATTGAAGTTCACAGAAATCACGTACGTCAGGTTCTTCAACTTATGCGCAAGAATAAGTTGTACGCCAACCTAAAGAAGTGTATTATCGCGGCTAGCGGAATACCACTTCTTGGGTGCATCGTGGGTAAACACGGCGTACGCCCTGATCCCGAAAATATCAAGGCGATCACCGACTGGCCAGTGCCAGTCGATGTCAAGGGACTAAGGAAGTTCCTTGGTCTTGCGGCGTACTTGCACAAGTACTCGCGCAACTACGCCGAGATGACTGTTCATCTTTCTTGCTTGCTCAAGAAAAATGTCAAGTGGTCATGGAACGCTGAGTGCCAGCGTTCCTTTGAAGGTAACAAGCAAAGCTTGATGCAATCGCCCATCTTGGCGATTATAGATCAGGAAAGACCTTTTCATGTGGTCTGTGACGCCAGCGATTTTGCTATCGGCTGTGCGTTGATGCAGTATGACACAGACGGCGCAGAGCGCGTCGTCTGTTATTAGTCGCGTCAGCTGCAACCAGATGAACGCAATGACCCAATGCATGACAAGGAACTCCTTGCCATAAAGTATGCACAACTACGTTCCGAGTCTATCTCTTAAGAGATAGACCGTTCATCGTCTAAAAGGACCATACGTCACAACGCACGGTTGTAAACAGTCCAAACCTCTCGCAAAGGATGGCGAGGTGGCTGTCCTTCTTCGCGGAGAATAACTTCTCCGTGGAGTACAAGCCAGGACGACTTCATGTCGTCGCTGATGCAGTATCACGTCGGCCCGACTTCGAGCCAACATCCCGGGTCAACAGTGAGGCCTTGCCTACTGTTGCGACACTGTCCATCAGTGTGCCTTCGTCGCCGTTACTCGACGACGTGCGGAAAGCATACGCAGGAGACACGAATCTTCTCCGTTTGATGGGTCATCTTGAGAACCCATCCCGGAAATCAATGAGGGATTTATCGGCTTTGTACCGATCCTCATCGGATCGGTATAGTACACGCAACGGATTGCTGTACTATACAGCTGTTGCCGACGACACGCCTCGTGTCGTCGTACCCGCTCATCATGATTTGCGATTGCGCATCATGTATGAGTGTCACGATGCCCCAACAAGCGGCCATCGTGGTAGAGAAAAGACTTACCTCACAGTAATTCGCGACTTTTACTGGCCCCGCCAGTATCATTTTGTCCGCAATTACATCCGTGCTTGCGAAGTTTGTCGACGGTTGAAGCCTAGTCCTTCATCCCGTGCGCCATTGCAGCCTCTGCCTGTTCCGACAGAGTGCTGGCTGTCCGTGTCCATAGACTTTGTCTTCGGGTTTCCCGAATTCGCTCACAAGAATAATGGTATTCTTGTGTTTGTTGACCGGTTCAGCAAGATGGTCCATCTTGCTGCTTTCCTTGAGTCAATCAAGGCTCAAGGTTGTGCTCGTGTCTTTCTAGACACGGTCTGTAGACTCCACGGGTTACCCCGTGAACTCGTATCCGACCGTGACCCTCGGATCACGGCGGCATTTTGGCAAACCGTGTTCATACTCTCGGAACACGATTCAAGATGTCCACTTCTGACCATCCCGAAACAGATGGTCAGACGGAACGTGCGAACCGTGTCCTCGAAGCGATCCTTCGAGGATATGTCCACTCGTTTCCGAGTTGGAGCGAATTCCTACCCATGGTGGAATTCGCCATCAATAATTCGGTGCATGCTTCAACACAGCACACACCGTTTTACGTGAATGGCCTACGCCATCCACGAGTGCCCACCCTTATAGAGTGTGACTCTTGGATAAGGGGGAGGGACTCGCTCGAGCAAAAACCGTTCTGGCTCTTGGTCATCAAGTGTCGACGCTAACGTCGTCACGTATGATGCCGATGTCGAACAAGTCGACATCGATGAAGAAGATCATCTCAATAATAGCGATGACGCTATATATTGACTCGGATGATGATGACGATGCTGGTATATTCAGCATCGTCAACGATTATGCCAGCGAGGAAAAAGACAACCTCGCTGAAGAAGAGAGCAATCTCTTAGCAGTGCGCACGAAGCGCACTGCTAGACAAAACAAAGAGTCAGCAGAGAACTTTCTGCTGACTCGAGAAGCGGTAGTCCGTTTCGTTCAGAACCCCATCGCAAATGCGGTGTACCGTCAGAAACGGAACGCAGACAAGAATGGAAGAGCAAATGTTCTTTCATTTACAGTTAATGACCTAGTACTACTGTCAACGGTAAACCTACCTGGACATGCAGTCACTAGTGTCGGCAGTAGTAAACTACTGCCGAAATACATTGGGCCATTTCGAGTGTTGCATCGCAAGGGCAATGCATACACACTCGAATTGCCACGTAGGATGCGTGCGCATCCTACGTTTTACGTGGGGAGGCTTAGGTCGTACTGTCAGTACGAGCCTTCTTCTTCCGATGAAGATAGCCCCCACGTTCAAGAACATCCATCAACTTCTTGCGTTCGCGCTCCAGACGATCCGTCTGATCGCGCAGATATGATACCTCGGAACTCAACCGAGATATCTCCCCGCGAGCTGTCGCCAGCTCGCCGAATAGGGAGCCGACATCCCGCTCGACCTGAAGCTGCGCCGTGGGCATAATCGGCGCGATCCCTCGCCCGATCAGCCTCGCGATCCTTGCGGTTCTTCCGCACTGTATCAGTCAAAGCGTAGCGCCGGTCGCGCTCGTGCTTCAAGTCATCGCGCAATTCATCGATTGCGCGATCCATCTCGTAAGGGTCGAGTTGGTGCCCCGAATCATCTGGAGGTGGTCTTTCCTCCTCCACCAAATCCTTTGGTGGATGCTCACGGTGATCAACGCTTTCTAGTAAAGCGTATCTTGAATCACCGTGACGATTCAGGATCAAGGACGAGCTACCTCGTCCAGTGGCGGAGGTATCCACCCTCTTGGAACAGCTGGGAGCCCCGCTCTCAGCTGTTGATGGATGTTGAAGGTCTCGTCCGCCAGTATGACGAGGCCCATCCGATGAGTCCTGTGGCCCATCGGTAAACACGCGCCCTAGGCGCTTGTAGACGGATTGCAAGTTTGCAATCGCGTCACGCATCTCAGCCGAGATGTTTGCCCTTCCCCAGGGCGAACTTAGGAAATACACATTCCTATGCGCACGCTGCGAGTTGTCAACACAACTCGCACAAGGGTCTCCCCATGTGAGGCAAGGAATGCCTGCCTCACTTGACAAACAGTGCAATCGGTACCTAGCACCGGTTGTCGTTCGCCTTTCGAACCTGAGGCGTGTCGCCTCAAGTTTCTTGAGCCACCCTTCTCGTCCAAAATTCTTGACGTTTTGAACGAACGCGTTCCACGCAGCCAAAAGCGATGCTTTGTCACGCTTTTGGTTGCTGTTGTACCATCGATGTCTAAGAAAGACATCGAGATAAAATTATTCTTCAGCGCGAAAGTTCTTCGCGCTGGAACTCAATTCGTGAAGCTCAGTTGCATCGAATAAGGGTATTCGATGGTGTTGGCTTGTCTCGTGAGACAAGCCATTGATGAGCCGTTCGGGCAAACGCCACGGCTTCAGCTCATCACGCTTCACAGTGGTACCCTTGTCGGTACCACGGCTCCCAGATTGACGACGGCTCGCGCCATCGTCATCACGCTCGTGCGAAGACGCACGAGCCGGCGGTGGTGAGGAGTAATACTTCTCACCACTCGGATCACCTTCATCATCATTACTGCCGAATAGACTGTGTTGCAACTCACGAGTCCGTTCGTTCGGCAGTAGCCTTGGCGAACACTGAGGCGTCGCCGGTGAGCGAGACGCCTCTGTCGCATTGCCCGAGTCAGACACGTCTGACTCGCCAGAGTAGATGACCTCTACGTCGAGGTCATCATGCGCACGCGGTGTTGTACCGCGTGCACCTGCAGCACCTGTTGCTGCAGGCGAAGAAGGAGCAGCAGACGACGAATCGTCTGCCGCAGATGCTGGCACAGCACAGGGCTGTGTAGGTCTTGAGTCACCTCGCATAGACACGTTAGCTATGCGAGGTCAAGCGGAAAGTGAATGGAACGGACCCAACAAGTGCTCCCTGTCCCAATGATGGCCAACGGGTGGCCTCCATATTTCGATAGTAACACGGTGACTATCAGTAAAAGGGGTGATGTAACGGGGCAGCCCGTTACATGGAATTGTCACTTTAAGGAAAGTGACAATAAAGAATATAAAGATGGATATTCTTTGAACAATATCACCAAAGTGGTGATATTGAAGGGTCGACCAAAAGGGTCTGTTCATTGATTGATATCGTGATGATATCAACCCACCAATCGCCGCAAGACGCGCGCAATGAGTGGTGACGAGACGTCACCATACACTCAGTTATATTAACATAATTAAGTTAAGTCAAACGAAGAGACAGTAGTTTAAAGACTTAATTATATTAATATAACAGTTCTACTTTTACCCTACCTACGCTTCCTCGCTTGCCACGTGTACGTCTATCGGGCACCGAAACCCTTGCGTTAAGTTACGCAAGGGTGTGCCCCGTTTCAATCGTTGTCTTGCTGGGCGAACTTTGGAGCTCGTTTCTTTTTTGGTAACAATGACAACTGCCAGAATTTTAATTTTAATTTTAAGTTCTTCTGCCTCATACCGCAACCCATGCTATAAAATTAAGTCATAAACATTAATTAATATCATGAGCCCTGCTCTGTCTACACATATGGACAACTGAGTCTCTCCTGCTGTCTAAGAAGTCTGCAATTATATTGCGTTGTCCTAAACATCAGCGGTAGCCCAAAAGACAAAGCCATTTTCGGTTTTGTGCATAGGATCCACGCCTAACTTTGCGACAAATCCCCGTGTGGATAGCAATATATGCTTGCCCATTTGTCGATGGAGCATGCTTACGCCCTGTGTATCTGTACTAATGGTCAAACGAGCAATATTCACGATAGACATTTCTACATATTCTTGTGGTGTCATCATTATCATGTAAAACAATAACGAAGACTCACAAGCACCCAAAAGCTCCCCACGCAAAACAGTTGACACACACACCATGATTAAACATGTGCCTTGTATCACACAAATGTGTATCTGTTACTCGCGTCCATGCAGCAGCACCTTGTAACGATTTTAAGAATGTGGAATCAATGAAGACCTACAAAAATAGATTAAGCCAATGCTAAAACTAGTATTGTATAAATTAGTTATAATTCTTATCCAGCCGGGTGCTAGAAGTACGTCAGAGAATCCTGGCATGTAGCGCAATTGTAGGCCGTAAATTCTACCGCTAGAATATGTTTAATGCATAGACAAAATATGTGGTAGTGGCAAAGGCTGCAGCGCTTAGGAAGTGCACTACGATCGGTAAGCCACTGACACAGCCCGTAGCGACGGGCCTGAAACGGGTACACGTTTATTCGTAAAGAACTTTTGCCATGCATTTAACACTTTGGCCTTGATAAAGCTGCCTCATTCCTACATGAATGTCCGTATTTACTTAAGTCTACTTATTTTTGTATGCAGGCAGAAGAAAAGTTGATTCAAACTCACACAGAATGCAGACGTATGGTTGGCCTTATTTTCGAGTGAACAAGGCTTTGCGTAGCCTATATTGAGTACGTTATGTGATCAATAGCAATTGATGTTTTAAGTCTAACTTGTACCGGCGTGTCGTATAACGGTCTATCGGATATATATAGCGATAGTGCACATACGCAAAACGAAAAATCTGCGGCTCATTTGTCAATGCTCGTCCAAAAATCGTTAAAATGTGTTTTTAATCGCTACAAAATAATATCTGTCGATGTTGAGACAACGAAATTGGCGTGGAATTTTATACTTAGTTGATGGCACTTCAATAATCGATACGGTACATTTTCAAACCATATGTCAGGCAGAGGAAGCCTTTTTCGCTCATATAAATTAAATTTTTGTAAACACCAGCTGCACCAAATTTTTAATTTCACAGCCGCACATCGGTTGAGCTTGATACGAAATTTCGATTGTGTTGTAAAGCCCCGTAAATGATTATACAAACGCTATACAGTATAATCGATACATGTTGCCTGCCCGCAAAGTCGATTTTCAGAAAGGGTATATAGCAAACAAGAATACAACCGTCACCCCCTATGTTTGTCCGAATGATTCTGGGCTCAAGAGACCGTCAAATTAGCAGCTACTTCAGCGTTCTAGAAATCCGGTGGCTATCGTCAAAGTCAATTCTCGGTGTCGGTAGATGATCAAGTATACTGCGGCTTCTAATGAATTATAGCAGCGTCGCACCAAATAGTTTGGCTTCGATCGCCACCTAGCTTCGCACCACATAAATAAAGCGAATGGAGAAGCTCTTGCGCTGGAAGTAGTCGTTACATCTAATTACGGAAGCTTTGCTATATAAGACGTATGACGCAAATTTTGCTTAAGATATGAAGGGAAACTAATACGAAGATATTGTTGAAGTATTAAATTTAACAAATATAGAAATGTTTACTTCGTAGAAGAGAAGAAATGACCTTAATACAACAAAACAATAATGCTAACATTGTGTCTTCATATTGCTAGAAGATTTTGCGCAACGCAGATTATGCCGAAACACGCGCGGCCTAATCTTGCGCGAGTCAAGATCATCCACTTGAAGTAACGGGGCACACCCTTGCGTGAACTTAACGCAAGGGTTTCGGTGCCCGATAGACGTACACGTGGCAAGCGAGGAAGCGTAGGTAGGGTAAAAGTAGAACTGTTATATTAATATAATTAAGTCTTTAACCACTGTCTCTCTGTTTGACTTAACTTAATTATGTTAATATAACTGAGTGTATGGTGACGTCTCGTCACCACTCATTGCGCGCGTCTTGCGGCGATTGGTGGGTTGATATCATCACGATATCAACCAATGAACAGACTCTTTGGTCGACCCTTCAATATCACCACTTTGGTGATATTGTATAAAGAATATTCAACTACATTTCTTCATTGTCACTTTCCTTAAAGTGACAATTCCATGAAACGGGCTGCCCCGTTACATCACCCCTTTTACTGATAGTCACCGTGTTACTATCGAAATATGGAGGCCACCCGTTGGCCACCATTGGGACAGGGAGCACTTGTTGGGTCCGTTCCATTCACTTTCCGCTTGACCTCGCATAGCTAACGTGTCTATGCGAGGTGACTCAAGACCTACACAGCCCTGTGCTGTGCCAGCATCTGCGGCAGACGATTCGTCGTCTGCTGCTCCTTCTTCGCCTGCAGCAACAGGTGCTGCAGGTGCACGCGGTACAACACCGCGTGCGCATGATGACCTCGACGTAGAGGTCATCTACTCTGGCGAGTCAGACGTGTCTGACTCGGGCAATGCGACAGAGGCGTCTCGCTCACCGGCGACGCCTCAGTGTTCGCCAAGGCTACTGCCGAACGAACGGACTCGTGAGTTGCAACACAGTCTGTTCGGCAGTGATGATGACGATCAGGGTGGTGAGGATGTTTGCTCATCACCGCAATCAGCTCGTGCTCCTTCGCACGAACGACTTGACGATGGTGCAACCCATCGTCATACTGACAACCGTGGTACCGACAAGGGTACCACTGTGAAGCGTGATGAGCTGAAGCCGTGGCGTTTGCCCGAACAACTCATCAATAGCCTGTCTCACGCGACAGGCCAACACTATCGAATACCCTTATTCGATGCGACTGAGCTTCACGGATTGAGTTCCAGCGCGAAGAACTTTCGCGCTGAAGAATAATTTTATCTCGATGTCTTTCTTAGACATCGATGGTACAACAGCAACCAAAAGCGTGACAAAGCATCGCTTTTGGCTGCGTGGAACGCGTTCGTCCAAAACGTCAAGCATTTTGGACGAGAAGGGTGGCTCAAGAAACTTGAGGCGACACGCCTCAGGTTCGAAAGGCGAACGACAACCGGTGCTAGGTACCGATTGCACTGTTTGTCGAGTGAGGCAGACATTCCTTGCCTCACATGGGGAGACCCTTGTGCGAGTTGTGTTGACAACTCGCAGCGTGCACATAGGGATGCGTATTCCCTAAGTTAGCCCTGGGGAAGGGCAAACATCTCGGTTGAGATGCGTGACGCGATTGCAAACTTGCAATCCGTCTACAAGCGCCTAGGGCGCGTGTTTACCGATGGGCCACAGGACTCATCGGATGGGTCTCGTCATACTGGCGGACGAGACCTTCAACATCCATCAACAGCTGAGAGCGGGGCTCCCAGCTGTTCCAAGAGGGTGGATACCTCCGCCACTGGACGAGGTAGCTCGTCCTTGATCCTGAATCGTCACGGTGATTCAAGATACGCTCCACTAGAAAGCGTTGATCACCGTGAGCATCCACCAAAGGATTTGGTGGAGGAGGAAAGACCACCTCCAGATGATTCGGTTCACCAACTCGACCCTTACGAGATGGATCGCGCAATCGATGAATTGCGCGATGACTTGAAGCACGAGCGCGACCGGCGCTACGCTTTGACTGATACAGTGCGGAAGAACCGCAAGGATCGCGAGGCTGATCGGGCGAGGGATCGCGCCGATTATGCCACAGCGCAGCTTCAGGTCGAGCGGGATGTCGGCTCCCTATTCGGCGAGCTGGCGACAGCTCGCGGGGAGATATCTCGGTTGAGTTCCGAGGTATCATATCTGCGCGATCAGACGGATCGTCTGGAGCGCGAACGCAAGAAGTTGATGGATGTTCTTGAACGTGGGGGCTATCTTCATCGGAAGAAGAAGGCTCGTACTGACAGTACGACCTAAGCCTCCCCACGTAAAACGTAGGATGCGTGCGCATCCTACGTGGCAATTCGAGTGTGTATGCATTGCCCTTGCGATGCAACACTCGAAATGGCCCAATGTATTTCGGCAGTAGTTTACTACTGCCGACACTAGTGACTGCATGTCCAGGTAGGTTTACCGTTGACAGTAGTACTAGGTCATTAACTGTAAATGAAAGAACATTTGCTCTTCCATTCTTGTCTGCGTTCCGTTTCTGACGGTCCACCGCATTTGCGATGGGGTCCTGAACGAAACGGACTACCGCTTCTCGAGTCAGCAGAAAGTTCTCTGCTGACTCTTTGTTTTGTCTTTCAGTGCGCTTCGTGCGCACTGCAAAGAGATTGCTCTCTTCTTCAGCGAGGTTGTCTTTTTCCTCGCTGGCATAATCGTTGACGATGCTGAATATACCAGCATCGTCATCATCATCCGAGTCAATATATAGCGTCATCGCTATTATTGAGATGATCTTCTTCATCGATGTCGACTTGTTCGACATCGGCATCATACGTGACGACGTTAGCGTCGACACTTGATGACCAAGAGCCAAAACGGTTTTTGCTCGAGCGAGTCCCTCCCCCTTATCCAAGAGTCACACTCTATAAGGGTGGGCACTCGTGGATGGCGTAGGCCATTCACGTAAAACGGTGTTTGCTGTGTTGAAGCATGCACCGAATTATTGATGGCGAATTCCACCATGGGTAGGAATTCGCTCCAACTCGGAAACGAGTGGACATATCCTCGAAGAATCTCTTCGAGGACACGGTTCGCACGTTCCGTCTGACCATCTGTTTCGGGATGGTCAGAAGTGGACATCTTGAATCGTGTTCCGAGAGTATGAACATGGTTTGCCAAAATTCCGCCGTGATCCGAGGGTCACGGTCGGATACGAGTTCACGGGGTAACCCGTGGAGTCTACAGACCGTGTCTAGAAAGACACGAGCACAACCTTGAGCCTTGATTGACTCAAGGAAAGCAGCAAGATGGACCATCTTGCTGAACCGGTCAACAAACATAAGAATACCATTATTCTTGTGAGCGTCTTCGGGAAACCCGAAGACGAAGTCCATTGAAACGGACTGCCAGCACTCTGTCGGAACAGGCAGAGGCTGCAATGGCGCACGGGATGAAGGACTAGGCTTCAACCGTCGACAAACTTCGCAAGCACGGATGTAATTGCGGACAAACTGATACTGGCGGGGCCAGTAAAAGTCGCGACTTACTGTGAGGTAAGTCTTTTCTCTACCACGATGGCCGCTTTTTGGGGCATCGTGACACTCATACATGATGCGTAAACGGAAATCATGATGAGCGGGTACGACGACACGAGGCGTGTCGTCGGCAACAGCTGTATAGTACAGCAATCCGTTGCGTGTACTATGCCGTTCCGATGAGGATCGGTACAAAGCCGATAAATCCCTCATTGATTTCCGGGATGGGTTCTCAAGATGACCCATCAAACGGAGAAGATTCGTGTCTCCTGCGTATGCTTTCCGCACGTCGTCGAGTAACGGCGACGAAGGCACACTGATGGACAGTGTCGCAACAGTAGGCAAGGCCTCACTGTTGACCCGGGATGTTGGCTCGAAGTCGGGCCGACGTGATACTGCATCAGCGACGACATGAAGTCGTCCTGGCTTGTACTCCACGGAG
Organism: Hyaloperonospora brassicae; assembly: GCA_947650285.1. NCBI lineage: Eukaryota > Oomycota > Peronosporomycetes > Peronosporales > Peronosporaceae > Hyaloperonospora > Hyaloperonospora brassicae. The sequence goes on along the minus strand of CANTFL010001315.1, from coordinate 302,561 downwards.
AAGTTATTCTCCGCGAAGAAGGACAGCCACCTCGCCATCCTTTGCGAGAGGTTTGGACTGTTTACAACCGTGCGTTGTGACGTATGGTCCTTTTAGACGATGAACGGTCTATCTCTTAAGAGATAGACTCGGAACGTAGTTGTGCATACTTTATGGCAAGGAGTTCCTTGTCATGCATTGGGTCATTGCGTTCATCTGGTTGCAGCTGACGCGACTAATAACAGACGACGCGCTCTGCGCCGTCTGTGTCATACTGCATCAACGCACAGCCGATAGCAAAATCGCTGGCGTCACAGACCACATGAAAAGGTCTTTCCTGATCTATAATCGCCAAGATGGGCGATTGCATCAAGCTTTGCTTGTTACCTTCAAAGGAACGCTGGCACTCAGCGTTCCATGACCACTTGACATTTTTCTTGAGCAAGCAAGAAAGATGAACAGTCATCTCGGCGTAGTTGCGCGAGTACTTGTGCAAGTACGCCGCAAGACCAAGGAACTTCCTTAGTCCCTTGACATCGACTGGCACAGGCCAGTCGGTGATCGCCTTGATCTTTTCGGGATCAGGGCGTACGCCATGTTTGCCGACGATGCACCCAATAAGTGTTATTTCGCTAGCCGCGATAATACACTTCTTTAGGTTGGCATACAACCTATGCTTGCGCATAGGCTGAAGAACCTGACGAACGTGAGTTCTGTGAACTTCAACGTCCGTCTTTCCGTCCATAGCCCGGCTATGGATGAACACATCATCGAAATAAATCGGTGCAATAGCCTCGCACCGGTCTCAACAGATTTGTAACACATCTGTTGAACGTTTCAGGGGCATTACTCAGTCCCTGTGGCATCACTAGCCACTCCCACAGCATACCGCTGGGGGTACTCACTGCCGTGAACGGGATGTCCCGTTCACGCATGAGGATCTGACAGAATCCGTCCATCAGATCCATGGACGAAAAGATGGTACTCTTTGACATACCATCTATGATTACGTCCTTCCTCGGTATCGGCGTCTGAGCCGGTACCGTTGCAGCATTCAATTTATTGAATGCGTGCACTATCCGCCACCCTCCTGTGGCCTTTCGCACACAGAAGGTCGGAGAGCTGTAAGGAGAAGTTGATTCCCTCTCATGGCCTGCTGCAATGCGATCGGTAAAGAACTTGTCGATCACTTGCACCTGTTCACGCGGCAGTGGCCACAGCTTCATTACACCGTACTTCAAGCCCGGTCTGAGCTCGATCTCATGTCGAGTGCCTCTATCCTTAGGCAACTCGCAAGGTACGGATTCAGGGAACACATCCTTGAATTCGATCAAATCCTTATACAAAGGATTTGCCTGAAGTGACTCCCAGGATTGGGACGCGTATCGCTCAATCCGAGTCTTCTCATCGAGGACACTTTCGTCCATCGATGAGCTGCTGAGAACCCGTTCGTTCTCAGCAAATACTGTTGCCGACCGAATGTCGGTCACATACTCGTCCTCTGTGACGAGTATGCAGATCTGCTTGACTTTGCCACTACGCAGATCACGCAAGAACCGTTTCGGTTCTAGCGTTGGCAACTGAGTTATCTCCGAGGTCAACTTCGGAGGCACAATCAGATCAAGCGTATAAGCGCCTACGCTTGATCCGTCATTAACCAAGACGTTCAACGTCTCGGTTTCTTCCTGGGAACTTGCTTCCACAGGTTGCTGAGGGCCTGATCCCTCAGCAAGCAACTCTTGAGGAACTCCTTCCTCAAGTACGTGGGGACTTATTCCCTCGACGTCTTCCGACTGTGGCTGTGCAACCACAGTCAGGAACCGATCCTCTACGGTCGACTCTCCAGTCGACCTAGGATTTCCATGTTGCCCCTTGGGGGCAACAGATTTCTTTCTTCTAAGATGCTGCCCGCTAGGCATGCATCCATGTCCCGGTCCACTCGACTTATTCGAGTGGTGGACCTTCGGCGCAGCCTGTACTTCTGTACAGCCGCCGGGAGCTTGCTCCACAGTGTAGTGATCAACTACACTGTGACCTTGTGCAGTCGTGCTAACGACCGTACCGCAAGTGAGGCCATCGCACTCACTCGCAGAACATCCACACGCTTGTGGACGCTCCAAGATGTTCATCAGATGGCCATCTGATGAACAAGCAGCAGGCATCTTCACGGATCGATGCTGCCAGCTCACCCTTGGCTCGTATTTTCTGAGCCAAGGTAATCCCAGGATGACATCAAATTTGTCATCCAGATCTAGTACGATGAAATCATCATCGTACTGTTCGCCCTCTAACGTGTAGTGGATTCCTACTACACGTTTCTCAACGGTTCTCGATGCGCCTGTTGCAAGGCGCACCGTCATCCTTGTGAGGGGAATGTCGCGCTCAACGAACTTGAGCCTACGACCCTCTAGTGACTGGCGTCGAACGAAGTTGTTCTACGCCCCACAGTCTACTAGGGCACGAAGCGACAAATCATTTGTCGCTTCCAACTTCAAGGTGATGAGCGAAACGTCATCACCAGGTGCAGAGACACACAATGATTGTGTATCTGGAGCAACTTTCGTCAAGAGATTTGCAAATTCTCTTGAGGTTGCCGGATCAGTAGGGCGCTCCGCCCCTACTGACCCCGACCATTTTTTGATGGTCCGTCTCGCTGTTGCGGCTTCGCAACAGCGCTGGACCCACGCCCATTGCCCTTTCTGGCGAATGGTCGTCCATTTCGCTCAGTACTGTTTGGTACTGGGCGTGGAGCACTACACTCGTATGCGTAGTGCCCTAACTTCTGACAGCGATTGCACCTCTGCAATCGCTTGTTGTTCGAAGAGCGAGGTCTCTCGCTCTCAACATAGCAGAGGTCCATTGGTTCTGGACCTCCGATCTCTTGTCGTCTCGGTGGACGATAAGAGTTTGAGCTACCATGAGCCTGTCTCATGCTATAGTCTTCCTGTTCCGCAGCTGATATCGCATCTTCCAGCGTGTTCAGCTCAAGGCGGAACAGGTGGCTCCTGACGGGCCCCTCTGCGAGCCCTTGCATGAACACCGTAATCAACGTGTGTTCATGAACTGGGTTAGCAGTTATACTACTCGCAAGGAGCCGTATATGTTGTGCGTAAGCGTGCACATCACGCTTACCCTGCTTGAGTTTCAGGAGCTCTGAACGAGCCCTGAACTCAGCCCGTGGCGGCTCAAACGTTTGTCTGAGCCGGGAATTGAAGTCATCTAGCAACCTAAACACACTTGGGTCGCTACTCTCGAGTCCCAGGGACCAAGTTTTGGCACGCCCTGCCAAGTGGGTCTGAGCAAATGTGAGTTTCATTTGCTCATCTTCGACGCGACGAGCCCTTAGGGCTCTGTCGAGTTCGACAAACCATAGTAACAGGGAGTCTTCCGGGACTCCACTGTACTTGGAGATGTCGACTTTCATGACTTCGGGACGACGCGCATGCGCCGCCCCGCCCACAGCAGCACGGAACTGCTGCTGTCTCAACAGCTCTGTCTGTTGAGCACCGAGCTCTCTCAACTGCTCGGCCTGTTGAGAGCCTTGCTGGTGAAGCAAGGCTACTTTCTCCCTCTCGATGGCAAGTTCATTTTGAATGAACTTGGCTATAGCGGCAAGTTGTTGGTCTCTGTCTAGAGACTCCAACATGGCGCTAATGGCGACTTCGCCTACGATAGAACACATTTGTTCTACCGCACCCCATTCGATGTCACTCAAATGGGTAAACCCTTCACGCGTGGCGTGAAAGGTCTCTTCTTCATCCAACATGTTCATGTTGGATGATGTGGTCCTTGAAAGGACTACAAAGTGCTACCAGGTGTAACGGGGCACACCCTTGCGTAACTTAACGCAAGGGATTTGGGTGCCCCGACGGACGTACACGTGGCAAGCGAGGAAGCGTAGGTAAGGTGAAAGCAGAACTGTTATATTAATATAATTAAGTCTTTAAACTACTGTCTCTTCGTTTGACTTAATTCAATTATACTAATAAAACTGCATGTATGGTGACGTCTCGTCACCACTCATTGCGCGCGTCTTGCGGCGATTGGTGGGTTGATATCATCACGATATCAACCAATGAACAGACTCTTTGGTCGACCCTTCAATATCACCACTTTGGTGATATTGTTCAAAGAATATCCATCTTCATATTCTTTATTGTCACTTTCCTTAAAGTGACAATTCCATGTAACGGGCTGCCCCGTTACACATGTCACTTTATGATATTGTTGACAAAACAGATCATTAAATTCGGTTAAAAATGTGCGGTGGTCAGAAAGGGTAGCAATCTACCCGTTTTGAGAGAACTACAACCAAATAAATCGTTCAGAAATTTGAAAGACGATTGCAAATAAAGATATCTAATTTTTAAGCGTAAAAAAGCGGCGTTTACGAGCTTCGTTTAACACTAAATATCTCGAAGAGCAGCGTGATGCGGACAATGAGGTGTTTCAAGCTTTGATATAAAAAAAGATTAGCACCATTTTTTAGCTACCGTAGCAACAAAACAATCCACTAGAACCGCGATTGTGAATGTATACAAGCCTTATTAATAACATAGTTACCTTAAACTATAATATTATTTTAATAAAAGATTTTAGTAAACAATATTAGGTTACCGATTTTACCATTATATTAAATACAGTAATTTTGGTGAGATGACTTCAGGGTCACAATATTGGTTATTATTGCATTAATGTCAACTTACCAGTTACTGAAAGACTGGTGCAATATGTTTTGATTAGACATTTTTATATATTTGTAATATATATATATATAATTAGGTCAGGTCTTGATAGAAAAACAGAGTTTAAGGACTTGATTGTATTAAATAATATATTTGTTTTTTTATAATAATGTCTTGCATTAATAGTTTATCTTGATCTGTGTAGTGCTTACGCCTATCAGGGTTCTGATCTTCGATGGTGTAAGAGAGCGTTGAATCCATATTTATAGTCCGATACGGAGTCGGTATTGCTTCAAAACACCTGGTAGCACTCTATAGTCCGTCCAAGGACCACGAATGCATCGCCAATTATGGACGTGCATGTTGATGGAGAAGGCGACAGCTTTCAGAAATCTCGTAACAGCTACTCCTATTCGAGCGATGTTAAATGGAGTTCGGCCTGAAAAATTAGTTTACTGTGGTCAAAGGAGCTGTCTGGGCCATGATATCCAACATCAATTAGTCATCAGCAAGTTCTTTTAAGAAAAACGTAATGTGTTGCGAGAAAAGGTGATCATGTTGCGACCACAATATCACCAGCTGACTAATTGCTAGGACAACAACAGTCTTGGTGCGCAAATTCGACGCTCAAGCATCGACGGGAAACTCTATATTTGAAAATGTTCAGGTACCGCGGATTCGAGGAAGGCCCCCTGTTAAGTTGGCTTGCCGACAAAAATGGTTCCATTTAAGCCCGTCGCATCGACGATAAGCTAATATAATTAGAAGCGACCAATAAATTAGAATTCTGTGTCTCGAATTGAACTACCCAGATGGGTTTGGTTTGCTAAGGATATTGATGTACTTGCTCAGCGAAATGTATAAGCCGCCCAGGGGGAGTTCAGGAGTTTATTAGGTGTTCTGTATTTCATAGAGGTTAAGGGTGATGCTTAAGCTTGCACCTTACCTGGGCTTTACCTTGCAATGTGCTCGGTAACGAACCCTGCCAGTGATACTGTGCTAAACATGTTATTTATTTAAGGGCTTGCAGATGGTCCGTCAAGGCCCGTCTGTTTTGCAGAGAGCTAATGGTTTATTAGAAGAGGTTTAAGCTGAGTAGAAGAAATGCTTTGGTGTAAAACAAAATTAACCCACAATGACTCCATGTTGTCCACAGAGTCGTTTAGAGGTCAAAATTCAGAGACTATGGACCTCTCGTATGTAGAGGGCGAAAGATTATGCCCTTCAGACATCAGCGATTGCAGAGATGCTCACAAATTAGGACACTTCGCATTTATATTCAGTGTCATCTGCTCACTACCATAAGTTAATGAGTGAACTGACCGTCCACTAGCTAGAAAAGATGGTGGACGAGGGTACAAAGCTGTTGCGAAGACGCAACAGCCGGGTGGACCACCACAAATTTGTCAAGCTTGTAGGGGTAAAGCTCCCTACTGATTTAGCAACATCAAGAAATATTTCAACTATTTTAACGAAGGTTGCTTCAAATATACAACCACTGTGTGTCTTTACACCTGTAGAGGAGGACTGCGTCATCACTTAACTGATAAAGTTGACCTAGAATGTGTCACTTCGCGCAATAGTTGACAGTGCGGCGTCGTTTTTTTTGTTGTATGTTGCATTAGTCCATTTCTTTTTTAATTTCTCGAAACATAGTATTACGTAATAATCATCTATACACAAAATTGCAATGCTATTATTTTACTTGACCATTGAAAAACAAATGAAAACCTTGAAAACATATATCATATATTAACATATTTTTGTTCATAGAGGAAGCGTGATGTCAGTAAATCAACTACAATTAGAAGACTGATGGTAAGATGCTCAAATATTCGTACTGGATCTGGAGAACAACTTTGACATCATTCTGGAATCACCTTGGATCAAAAGGTTCGAGGCAAGCGTGATCTGGCAGTATCTGTCTGTCAATATTTCTGCAACTAGTTCTTTATATGTTCATCTGATGGTAGTCTTGGAACTCTGTGAAGCGTGTATGTGTAGCACGAGTGAGTTTGATGGCCTCATTGTGGTATGTTCGTCAGTACGACTGTACAAGATCCCAATTTTGTCGATCGCTACAACGTGGGAAAGGCTTTCAGCGACTGTGGAAGTGCACAGGTGGCGCTGAGGGTCCATCATTATAAATAGTCGAGTGGACCGAGACATGGATGAATTCCAGAAACTCAGCATCCAGTGAAAAAGAGATTGGTTGCCGAGATTCGGCAACAAGGTTATTCTAAACCGACTAGACAACCGTCCGTAAAGTATGGAATTCTGACAATTGCTGCATAGCCACAGTCATAAGACGATAAGGAGAAGAGTCCCTATTCAATAAAATATCTTATCAGTGGTCGTAGATTTGGGCCTAACCCTTTCTCAGCATGTAAATATGACTTCCGAAAAAATAATTGAGACATTAGAGGTATTAACTAATAACGGATCAAGAGTAGACTTGATTTGATGTGCATCCGAATTAAGCTTCAGCGATCACAAGAATGCTCATTTATAACGGGAAAAAATAATACGCGATCTGCGTTGTGGCAGAGTCAAGTAAATCTTCATACTGGTCCCAAGGGACGATTGGATCGCTAATATACGGTCGATGTTATTTTTATTTAGGAGAAGCGGTGTCTTAGCATTAAATCGATGAGCGAATAAGTGCTCGACAGAAAGACTCGTAATGAGCAATACGCGTCCGAATCTTGAATATCGCTGTAGCCAATTCTTTGTACAACTATTTGATCGAATTGAAGAATGTATTTTCTTAATCCGTCCCATGCGGGCTACCTATTAACAGACCATTGTGCAATGGAATCGTGCTCGAACTGGCCTTTTAAAGCTCTGAATTGAAGTAGTGGTCACTACTTCGTGATCAAGTACTTGCGATCGACATGTTCATTACCGATCTCTTTGCAGCGGTCTATCTTAAGAAGGCAATTTATTCTCACAGTTTTTCGACCTTCTGTAAGCGTAAAGATGCATGAAGATAGAGGGTAGTTCATGCATTAAACGAATTAAATAGTCCAACGGTACCGGTTCGAATGCTGTGTCGATAAATGATGTTGCTTTGATTGTTGTCAAGAGTCCCATCTATTGTCCATGGTAATAATAGATAACTTCTATTTAATTCTCATGCATGTATAGGGTACCGCTTACGCAAAGTAAGAACTCTATGTGGTATGCTATTTAAAGTGACCATTGATGTCACAAATAAATAAAGAACAACCTATATCACGTTTAAAAGATGCATAATATATGTTGAGATCGGTGCGAGAAGTCGTATTGAGCTATATTGGCGATCTTTCTGTCCATAAATGGGCTATGGACGAAAATACGGGCGAAGGAACTTTGAAGTTACACGTTTATCCAATTCTTACACTTATGCCCAATCATAAGTTGTCCGAAAAACCTAAAGAAATGCATATTCGCAGGTAGAAAAATACTACTTTGGTGCAATGTAGGCCAGCACGGATTACGTTTTTATCTGAAAAGGTCAAGGCAATCACCTGCTGTCCTGTGATACTCGGTGCCACGGGACTAAGTGGGTTCGTTGGTCCGGTGGCGTAATTTGCATTAGTTCTCACGCAAGTACGTCGAGATGACTGCGCGTTTTATTTGTTTACTTTAAAATCATGTTAAGTGACAATGGAAGCTGTCTGTCATCGCTTTTTTTATTCTTTGAGCAGAGATTGATGCACTTGCCTACATTGGAGTTTGCAGGCTAAAGCAGAGCTATACGTGTTGTTTAAGAGGCCATTTTTAAATGATTTTGCGTTCATGCATTCCAATACAGACAGCGTAGAGCGCGTCGTCTGGTATTAGTCGCATGATATGCATAAAGATATTCCCAGTTACTCATTATAATGAATGATAACTACTCGTCACGATATCATCACTGAATTTTTGATGTAAAAACCTAAAAGATACACCATTAGTTAGGTATACAGATTTATGTCATTACACACGTCCTGAAAGAGTCTCAAATGACGAAGTGGCTAATCCTCTTTTCTGAGTTTTAAACCCCTTAGAAATACAATCTGGGTTGACTAAAGTTCGTCACTCATGCACTTTCTCCGCGGACGGATTTCGAATTGGCTGCAGAAGTCAAAAGTGAAGACAATCCTGTAGTTGCGAAGCTTATTCAGTGTGTCTTCGTCGACGTTTTTTTTGACGACGTACGAAAGGGTAACACATGAAATAAAAAATCCTGAGCTTAATACATCACATTCCAAAGCCATTTTAAAAGGTTTTTTACAGGTTTTTAAACACTGTTACGTCCTCATCGATATGAAGAACAAAAATTGATTGATTGCCTGTTTTAGACGAATGTTGCCGGCGACACATGTCTCGTCGACGTTATTACGCATTATTTTATTTTTCACAGAAACTTTGTTTTTTGGTACACAAGAAATAAAAATAGTTTTAATAAATAAAAACATTTAGATGCGTTACATATCTATATAAAAGACTTTCTGAAAACATTAAAACTATAAACAGATTTTAATCGGTCTAATATCGAAAATTCAAAAATGAACTTATATATTTAAAAAAATAAAAAAACTATCTACAAAACAATGGTAATTTTATAAAAATTCGATGACGATTACACAGAATTTTTAACTTAGAGGAGGATCGCAAGAGAAATGTATCTTGTATTGAAGAAGATGCTTTATCTCGCTGCAGTGCAAGATGCTTTATCTCGCTGTAATTTTTTTGGGTTTTATGGAACGGGTGTTGAGACGTTAACATATAGCCACCCGTACCAGAAGGTCAGTGTAAACGCGTCAATTATATCTACATAAATATTGATAAACTACACGTTGACTCGATTTCCCATTAAATACACTATGTGTGATGGTCGAATATGTCATTTACAACTTAGGGCATATGTATACTTTATATACACCGTACGTCGTGAATTGATTACGCCCACCAAATATTCCAAAATTTATATAATGTCAATCCAATACAAGAAGGGTAGAATATATTGTGCGAAAAAGTACGTGCTTCTTGCTTATCACTTGTCGACGATATCTGCGTCTTCTAGGATGCCTAGCCGACCAAAGCGACATCAAATATCATAAGCAGCTTCAAAAATTATCATTTCGCTATATATGACGCAGATAATGGTGAAAATGATAATCTCGTCAGCATCATTAATGTATATACCAGCTAGGATGTAGACATCATTTTGGCATAATAAATTCATGTATTAGCAGCTCACACATAGAACAATGAAACGTACACAATATAGTCAGATTTTATATCCCTCCTGACATGGAATAAAAGAGGTCTATATCGCTCAAAATTACATCGTATAAGTATTGGACTGATCGAAACGTAACGGTGATTCTTAAGGAAGTTTATTAGATCATAAACCATCGATTTGAAAGGTAGTCTACCTTGAATTACCTAGACATAGAATGACTAATATCGGCATTTATAAGATAGATTTCAAAGTACATCGGTCCGTTACATGTACTGCATCGCTAAGGCAATGTGTACACGATTAGTTACCTTGTCGAAATTCGAGCACATCCGACGTTTTATATCGGGCGTTCCCGCCCGTATTATTAGTGCGAGGGCTCAGTCAAGAACGGAGATCGGCATAACGTATAAACATAATAATACGTTTCTTGTGATCACCGAAAAAACCTTGAGTTCGTCATTTTCCCAACCGAAGCTTTTAAAAAAATGCAATTCTGTTGCGCAAATTACAACATTCTCCTTTTCTTCGGTCGAGATTGGGCAATATGTGCTGTATCATCCGACCGATGGGCACGGTGGAGTTTCACAGTCGCCGCCAAATTAAGGCGAAGGATTTCCTCCTAATCGACTTTGTATAAAACTCTTTCGGATGCGCTCTAATCCATCGATCACTTCTTGCAGGTGCTTTAATTTTTTGAAGCCAGATCTTTTTGCGCGCAACTATCTTGTTAAGGGACATGCTCGGTGGCAAAATCTTTCACGAGGGGCGTAAATTTACAGAAGGTGACTCGAAGAGACATCAAGCGGATTCCCACGTTTGCTGGAAGTTGTATTCACCCTCGCATGACATCTGGATGCCTCGTGCCCAGCTGGTAAATGATATCGTGGACCTATAAGATCAGTTTGACCATGCACATTTGATAAGTCAGTGATTTCTCCTCCGGAAAACAAGCACCAGTTGTGATTATGAAGGCATTATAAAGGTAACAATTATATCGCTTACCTTAATTCGGATATAGAGCTCAAAATTGGGGCAAATTAGGATTTTCTCCGAGCGCACTACAAACATTCATTTAATTTTTTACATGCGTCACTTCACGTGAGGCAGTTATCACCTGCCTCACGATTTAATCGACGTACCTCAAATTTTGCTTTGGTAATGGTTCTTATCATTTATTAGATACGTAGTAATATGCTTTTTAAACTATGTTTTACGCACAATGTCTCAGCCATTGCTGATAAAAGCTTTCCATGCGGGCAACGGCGAGTTTTAATAATGCTTGTGGTCCCCGATAATACACCATTGCGTGTAACAGCATCGACTTATATCAATGATCTACATTGCGAAAGTTGTTCGAGCTATTATTGAGACCTTGAAGTCTTAGTTTTTCAAATAAAGGCATCACAAGGTTTTCTTGTCTCATTCGATAAGCTGTTTATCACCTTTTTAGAAGAAGGCAAGGATTGGTATCGAGGTCTCGCTGTGGGACAAGAGCCTCCGCCGTGTACCAAAAAAGCATGTGGCCCACAAACTTTGAATCCTCAATTGCGCAAGCTATCGTCGTATTGAAGCAGATTCTAGTGATCACAAGCGGACGTAAGTTTTAAGTAACGTAAGTGCTTATTATGATTAAACAAGGCATGATGCTCTGCATAAGTAATCTTTCTTGGACAAGCCATCTTGGTGAAGCTCAGCAACAGTTTATAAAAAATGATCTAGCCGGCGTAGCGATCATTCAATTGTCAAGTCTACCATATGAATGTCCAAGGTTGATGATATAAAATCGGCGGCATCATCAGCACGTGTACAGTACCACGTGTATATCCAGCAATAGGTGCTCCCGACAAAGCATGGTTTTACTATAAGCAATACTTCGAGCTCCTGAAGCGACGGGTGCTGTAGCTAAAGACGTATCATCTGTCAAACACCCGTATGACACTAAAGCGCAATCTATGGACTTCTTTGCTACATACGCTGAGCGTCGCATGGAATTTTCAACCATGAGATGTGAGGTCGGAAATGAGTTCATCTGAACTAAAAATTGCTATATTTTTATAAGTTTTTCCAAATGTTGAACGCGCATCGAAATAGGTGCTAGTGTGACAAACGGTCGGGGATGATGAAATGGGGTGAGCCTGAATTATATTTTGATTGTATATGTTATAAAGATTGTAGAAAATGTTTAGGTCCGATTATTCCTTTTAAATAACACAAAGGTCATGGAAGTAATTGTGGTAATCTCTGAATGTATTTACTGTTTCATGCAGACATCAAAGTACCAATCATAACTTCTAGACGCGCGCAATGCGTGTTTAGTAGAAGTCACCATATATATTATTATATCAACATATGTAAGATAGGACTAACAAGTCCAAAATATTTCAGAGTCTTTCTATAAATAACCTTATTCTTATATTTGACTAAGCTTAGTTTGTTTATAACGATCTAGGATTGCTAAACGTGGTATGCGATATCAAGGAATATAATACGCATAGCTCGAATTTTATACCCATTATAACTTGATCTTATTTACATGAACATATAATAACATGATTCGAACGTATTTTCTGGATCACTACCCATTTATGCGCACATTTTAATTGTAATATGATTATTGCATAATACGCGTAAAGTGAATATATAGGAAAATATTATTTATAACTTACCTTTTTGGTAAACAGCACCCACCCCGTTATATTGCTGAAATCTCCTCCATTGTCGGCTTCTGATTGGTAGAATCGAGTATATTACCAGCCTCAGAAGTAATTTAGAATATCATTCACAAATGATAAACTAATAAATATGAGCAAAAAATGCCGTTCTTTAAGTCAGCGACGTGTAGTAATTTATTTTAGGCTACCTCAGTTGATCGAATCATTACTCGGTCAAATGAGACTTATAAATGAACGCTTCTGGAAGAGATTTAGCTTGAATCGATAATCCTGCATGAGCACAAAGATAAAGATATTTAAAATTACCATATTCTAAATTGACTTTGAGCCAGCCGCAGAAGTTATTAAAGAGGTACATTTTGTCGTACTACCTGTTCAAATGACCAATGAGACTAACGTGTTATTTAATGATGGAAGTGGCTCGACGTGGCGTCTGACAAGAGCCATATGTAGCTTTACTCGTCAAGAATTCCGTTTAAAGTCAGTCTTCATCCGCTGGGCACTTCAATTAACTTCGTTTCGATTCAAATGGAGAACGACCGCAGAATTGACGCTCACTACTCCTCGTCATTGGGCACGATTCCGTCAAGAGACTGGTCTGAGCCGATCAACATGACGGCATTGATCACCAAAATCAACGATGATACCTCATTGAGCGCTACAAGTTTCGTCGCTAGCGCCACGAACGGTGTTTATTTGGAAACATCTGCTCAGTCGTTGAAGGCCGCATCAACAAGTTTTTGTCGAGTACTTTTCCACTCAGGGAACAGCGATAAATTTAGCTCATATTAAGGATCTTGTTGATTCAAATTGGGTAGCAAACCGTGGCAAGCAACAGCTTTACATCGACAAGGCGATAGGCTTTCTCATTTTTGTGTCAGCTGGAGTGCAGACACTGTTGGGCCACAAGAGCATGAATGATATAAAACATTGGAAATTGATTCTATTGCTCGCCTTCTGTGCGTCTTGTTACTAATATTTCAATTGATTGCATAGTTTAATGTGATAAAAGACTGGTCAAATAGACCCTCGTTAATGGCAAGACAACGTTTGGTGAGATCGGTCACCCGCACCGATCGAACGATAAGCCTCACTACTACTCGCTAAAGTTTTGCGCCATTATCTTCCCGAAGCGTAATCAAATACATGAAAATTTATATATCTTACGGTAATATATGGGTAGGTGCTGATTAACGAAAAGGTGAGCGATGAATACCGATTCCCTATACATAACCGGAAGAGCAAATTGGCTATAATGTGATCTCTTAACCTAATGCACCTTCTAAATTTACTTATTACTGCATATATCATTAATTTCCATTCAGTTAAAATTAATATTAGTGACTTAAACTGATTAGTGTAGATATAATGGGCTTACGCTAGTAGATCAGTTATTTGTTCGTCACTGAAGTGACTAGTTATCGTCAATTTAAAATGTTCGGTTCAAAGCAATCTACATTTTTTTATTACTTTATTACTTTTATAGTTGGTATTTGTTATATACCCCACCCCTTGTAAATACTTATCGTATGTGTTACACATTCTTGTATGTACATCTCAAAAGTGAATGAACGGTTAGACCTACGCGTACAGCTGCTAAAGGACAACAGAAGCCCAGTCGAGGGATCGTTCACCTGCTGATGGAATTTGGAAGCCTGAGTTGTCATGCGATGATGAAGGTGGCGATGTATCGATTAAAGCGTGTAATTAAGCTGGATGTGTGGCGTGTGGAAGTCCCAAAATATACAATTGACACGATCTGCAGGTTTTATGACCTAGTTATTTAAATGTAGCTTTCGACTTTTAAGCGTCTACAAAGTCTTTAAGAAATACAAATGCTTAGTGCTCATCCCCTTCTGTAGAATATCTTATGGCTTACTCCTGAGTCACAAAGGAACCGCGAGCCATTCGTTTCGATTGATCGATCAAACAAGTCGTCGAAAGAGCCCTAAAGATGTCACTTTTACGATCGAGACGTGGAGATAATTACGGTGATAGTAGCCCTCGTTATTTTTGTGTCGCCTCTTGTTAGAGTCAAAGTATTTAGGGCTATTGGAGCGGTCACGAAGATCTTGCTGGCGATACATTGACACCTAGCACGAGGTAAAAGCGTAATATTTTTGTTACGTTATCAAGTAGCATTTGTGGCTTTGATCACCGATACAATTACATTTTTTTCAATCATAACAACGCCTTAGTCGCAGCCACGAATATTAATTCTTAGTTGCACCTTCATTTTAGATTATTTGTTCAATTCGCCAGGTCTTAATGATTTTAAAGTCTGTACAAATACCTCGAAGTCGAAGTAAAATATCTAAATTAACGTATCGTTGAAATCGATGCAATAGTAAATATGATCTTGACGGCCGTGCGTTGACATAAGCGTAAATTTCATTCATTAAATTGTTCGTTTTATGGCCGTAAAAATGACATTTGACTTCCTGATACATTTTCTTACATTCGACTGAATCATCTCATTTAATTTGGTGCAAATTACCCAATGATTTTGCAAAAAAGACGTACAATGTCTCTTCTACTAAAACGGTGCTATGTTTATCATGAAAAGTCTTTAGTCGTGTAATAACCGATAATATTTATTCAATCAGATTAAACTAGAGCACATATATCTACAAATGTACAAACCAATTGCGGTTTTGCAAGACCAGTACAGACGCACAATGTATTCGGACCAAAATGTACCTCTCGAACCATTGTTTGGGCAATGTAGATTTGTTGAACGAGGCCAAGTATCTGAATAAAATGGACTTCATAAATTTTATATGAACTTGAATTACCTTTCCACCTGACGTTATATCTAAAATAACGACAATCATCTGGTGGAATGATTACGATATTTTTATCGTTGTTTGAGGCGAGGTGAAACACAAATTTCCAGCGTCAAGTAAGTCCAAGAATGATTCTGACTGGACGATACAAGCTAATAAGGGTGGCTTACCATCATATAATTGAACAAGAAAGAATTCGAGTTCTTTGGTGACAAAGGTGGATATGTGTCTACTCTGAGGTCAATACGTAATCCAAGACAAAATTTATAAGAGACTAAGAGATATTCCATGGATCGTGAGTTCACCCAATGATCACAGGATCGCTCTGGAATAACGCGATCCCGAGGATCGCGAAATTTAAAAAATACCAAATCACTAGATCACCTAGGATCACGAGATCATTCAAGAAGCACGTAATCACTTGGGATCACGAGATCGTGCAGGGATCACGGGATCACCCAGTGATCGCGAGATGACCTAGAAATCACGAGTCCATATTAAAATAGGAGATCATCCACTGATCACGAGATTACCTAAAGAACGCGGTCCTAACACGAGGATGTGTTCTTAACACGATATCGCGATCCAAACATAAGACCGCGGTTCTAACAAGATATCGCGATCTTAAGACGAAATCGCGATCCTGGATCTAGCTGTGTACAAATTATATATTAAATACGCCGACTTCATTAAATGGAAAACTCGATGTGGGCCAATAGGTAAAAGAGGGCAATATTTTGGAAAGACAGAAGCGTAGCATCCGATATTTCGCATACAGAAGTGATTTACGATATGTTAATTTATGCGTTTGATTAATTAACAATTTAAATAAGATAAGTTGCTATTAAGAACACGTATCGACGTTTCCTCCAGGTTGTATACTGGCCACCCTCCGTGAGAAGTCGTTCATAATATAATCAAGTGATATGCCTGAATTGTTTGAATGGGGTCGAGGACTATCTAACAACTGCACCAAATGCGTTCGGAGGCAAGAAACACGTAGAGGTGAAGAGTGCAAGATCGCGAGACGGCTTAAGTGGTAAGAAGGCTTGTGCCTTATATACCTACTTTTGGACATAACAATCTTGTAGAGATCAAGGTTACTCATAACGAACACCTTACAAGTACATTCGCAATCGTGTGAAGGTTATCACGCAATAGCTAATTCCCGAACTCGGTCAAGTTCAGCATAGACTCAATTTCACTTGGAAGAATGCAAACCGACCTACCTAGGGGCACATATAGTGAGCAAAGGTTACAGAACGGAAGTGGAGAACCCCTCACGTTTACCGGTCGTTCGGGGGCCAGTAGAAAGGTTTTAACGATGCATCAATCGAGCAATAACCACGTCATTACAATCACGTCTTACTTGCTTCATTTATTTTACACTAAGATACTTGGCCATAGTACTAATCTACCAAAAGATGTGGTATTAATTATGTAAATATATTTATGTATTGCATTTGGATTTACTTAATGTCGACAAATACGGTTGTGTAAATTTGAATTTTGCGGCGATTTTGAGAAAAAGTAGGACATATGCTGGATCATGAAATATGATAAATATAGCTACATGCCGATTGCAAAAGGATCAATTCTATTGCGCTGTCACTTCATTTAATCTCAATCGGCTCTATTTCATTAGCATTTAGATGGAGACTCTATTACATGAAATATTATTTACATCTAAAAATTTAAATTATGGGCATAAACCTTAGATTGAGAGAATCAAATGTAATCAAATTTGGGACATAAATTTTAAGCGTAAGAGGAATCGTAACTATCTGAATAGAGCACATTTGAATGTACGGACAAAATTTTAATGATATGTTGATTGGCAATGAATTCGACGCCTCAGCGCAATTGATGATGCGATTCCTAAGCGACGCAGCACATAAAGCATATAGTTATACATTACCAGTATTTCAGTGTTGCTATCATTTTTCACTACACAAGATTCTTGCAAACAGTAAAGATGTATCGTTAGCCGTAGATGGCGAGTAATTCTGTTGCATGCATACAGTGTATAGTATACGATGATCCACCCTTCATGATAACATTTTAAATTTAACGACCTACATCGAATTTTAATAGCACAAAGCCTTGCTATTATACTTTTAATGATGTTAGTGTATGCTCACAGAAAAACCAATGCCCATTTCGTCAACTACAGCTGCATCATTTTAGCCGATTATGTCGTTTCAAGGCTGAGCATAGAGATATCGTTGTCATCATCAGAGTCGTCAACAGCAAAATTTATTACATCGATCGCATTTGAATAGGCATCAGTCGCATTGGCGTTAATAATATAACGCTATGAGCAAACGAAATTGTTTATAGGATCAAGAGATTTCCTCTACCTTTAATCTCAGTTTGCATTTTTATACGGTGTGGATGATATGATAGAGAGATTATTCCCGAAGATCGATAAATTCATGTTCGACGAATCACCCAATTTGTTTCGATAACTCATTTATCAATAGATGCACACAAAGCTTGATAACTAGAGGGCATGATGATATGTATGTTTGAATGTATAGTGGGCAATTTTAATTTGGCCATCGATTCCAATAATGAAATGAATAAATGCATTATCACTAGAGACACGCGAATAGTAACAAAGGGTCTTAACAAAGAACCAATGTACGGGCTAGACTATATGCGCGTATTATTGTTTCATTAATGATACAATCGCATTTAGGCTTTGTGATATACTCCGACATACCAACATCAATAAATATCATGTTGAATTGAGCATCACACACAAATAACCACTCAATTTCTATAGAAGCGCCTTCGTTGTCGAAGCCTAAATCCACGAAAAGGGACTCCGAACACTCTAATATAATGGTAAAGTTTGTATGGAGGAACAACATAAAGAAATAGAATTTGCCCTTTAAGATCCCCATGCAACCAGGTATATTTATGCGCATGAATAGATATTGACGAAGTAAGAGAACTTTGCCGGCCGTGCAATTCATCTATTTAATACTAATCTGTCCATTTTTGGGCGCTCTACAAAAATCACACATCATCTACCGGCGCGTCTGATCAACTTGATAAGTTTTTTATATGGTTTGGCGACAGCGTTTGATGCATCGTAGATTAGCTTACATACAGGACTGTATCGATAAATTACGTCCGAAACGTCGCTTAAATAGTTTAGGTGCTTGCCAAAGTAGAAGTGAAAGGTATTCCACAAGTCGTACGAAAGTCTCGAGCTTGATTACCGGCCAATTAAATTAGAGGGAACCAGAGCGTAGAGACATCGCTCCATTTCAGCGTTATAACAATAATATATATTTCACGAATGGATCGAAAGTGGAAAATAGCTGACGCAAATGGTAGCTGATAATGCGCTTTGCGCTGCATCATATTGCAGCAACGATTAGCGAGTTTAAATGTTATGGCTTTAAAACCACATGAAACTTTCTGATTAAATCTACAATCGCTATGGTAAGTGATGACATTAGGATTTACCTGATACAGGAGAAGAAGTTCTGACACTCGGTAACAAAAAAATACTTCTCATCTAATTCAACATAAGAATGGATTAACGGATGTCTTCGCGAATTGGGCGGTTATGGGTGGAACTACATGGTTATGTTGAGTAATTTGCGATGTTCGCCGACATCGACCGGCAACTGTCACTATGTCATCGCCAACTTTTTTTGAAAATAGGTAGTTTGCTGTTCCTATTAATGATAGACTTATAATTCGTATACTTCGAGCTAGGAATACACAATTCATCAAGGTAGTGTACATATTTTGCTCGCTCATACTTGTTCGGACCTATGGATCGTGATATTCGTGATCTTAAAAAAAAATAACTTCCCATCTATATCCTGGCTATGGACGAACATTTCATTTTAAAAAGTCAATGCACATGCTTGTACTCGTTTTAGACGGTTTAAAAAACATTTGTTAAATGTAGTGACATAGCCGAACAATATTTATGTATTTAATTAGAAATACTTACTGCCTCGTTCATAATGTCGCGATTAACTATATGCATCTGACATAAGCCATACATCCGATTATTTGACAGCCAGATAGTAATCCTACCCATGATTATAAATTCTAGGCCAATTTTTGATATATGCTTTATTTAGGTATATCTGTAGTATTAAACTTATGATTCGCATGGACCGCCATTATATGGTGGGTTTTAAAACAAATGAGGTAGGAGAGCTATCTAGGGAGGTCAAAATCAATACCGTAGATTGATGCTAAGCGACCGGTAAAAATATTGTCAATCGTAATGTCTGGTTCAGAGAACACTGAACATTTATGCAGTATACAGCACTTAGAATTCGCTTCATATCAATCTCGTGTGGAGTTTCCTTGTCTTCAGGCAACTTGTGTGACGTAATGCTAAATTATATATTGTAAAATTCGATCATAGACTTGTCGTATAGATATGCCGTAACGATTCCTAGGATTCCAACGTGTAACGCTCGATTCTAGCAGTGTCTATAACTACACGAATTTCAATTGATGAGCTGATGATTACTACATTTAATCATAGAATATACTTATTAAAACAATTTTCGGCAATTAAACCGTCCTATGTGAGAAGACGATCTTAATGATATTATTACGGCGCAAATATCGAAATACCGCCGAAGAACGTGCGTTAGATCCCTTAGTCATCTCTGAAATCGGCCTTATATGCGCTTCTTGATCAAGTATATCAGCTTCTGCACCGTATGATATAAAGCAATGCATCCATTGTCTTATGTATATAGAGGAGTGTATATGCATATTACATGGGCGTTATATTCTCAGCAGCTTCCAATATGTAGAAAAGCTACAACATCCAAATCCATCACCATATGATTACCAGTCAACAAAGAATTGTCGTGGAGCCTTTTTCCGGCAGCAATCGTTTATTCCGACAATGCTTTCTGCTAGTTATGCACCAGAATCATTCCTTTCGGCTTAAATTAGTAGCGACATTTTCACTCTTAATGGTTCATGACGGCCACAGTAGCTTGCGATTTTGTGTAGCATCAAACTACACCGAGATCATCGGTAGTCATACCGACTAATTGGTAACTGTGTACGCCATTGGGCTCACTCGTAAAACAATCACGCTCGTCTAACGATGCCAATACATCCATCAAATGGCCCTCATATGTACAGCGGCAGGCATTTTCGCAAATCGTTGCTGTCACTTAGATATTAAGTTTTACCTGTGAACCATTCGGCGAAGGATGGTATTAGCTTGTATTTTTATTTCATTACTACCAGATTATAATAATGTACATCCTTGATCCTTTTGGGGGTCACTACGACAAATTTCCTTTGAGTTACAGGGTTTTTTTGCAAAAGGTATCATTATCCTCGTAAAAGGATTGTGGCACTGAACCCACCTGAGCGCACGACTTTTCTAGAAATTAAGTTATAACGAAATTTCGACCTCATACATTTCAGAGATCGCAAAGTAGGAAATGGGATGATCACTCAGTATACCTGTAATGCAGATTAACCGCTCCAGCACTAATAGTAGTCTCACACAGCGAGTGTGGGATAAGTAAGGCATTAGTCAAGAACCATGCTATATGTCGTTAGATTTTTAAATTGGTTGGACACTCGGCCCCTTTTGACCCCATTTATATTTTGACATATCGAAGAACTGTTGGGTGCTTGCAAAGGCGTTAAAATACGCTCGCTTTATTTGTGGCCACAGTAAGATTGCAATGTTCTAATGTACGTGGTACCACAATAGACACAATGTAATCGTTGGTGTAGCTCACTGACTTTTGTGGTCAAGGTTATTTCCATTACCATGTGTAACCTGGAGATTTACTCTCTCAATCTATTCGCAACAGAGATCCAAATATCGCAAAATTTTAAATTACTGTCGATTTGTGAACGGTATGATGTTAGGCTATGCTAGTACAATTTAAGCTTAAGGCAGCTAATTCCTAAACTGAAATCGAATGATAAAGTGAACCTGATTCGAAGTGTGAAAGGCGTGTCTTATTGAGATTATACCACGGCCTTCAGTAAACACAGAATTTTTGAGTATAGAGCGAATTGATTTGTCCAATGCAAATCTCGAAAGGCATCGATGTAATGTGCAAAAGCTTGCATATTGAGATAACCCTATATTTGCTTCACAATTATTCATCGATCGCTTATCTTAGCTTAAATGTGAATGTGGGCCGGGCCTTTAACATTTAATTTACTAAAAAAATAATATGGGTTGTGAATCTTGAGTGCTGAAGACAAAGGCTTAGCTCACATAGATAAATTTAATTCGGAAAATGCATATATAGTACTGTCGTTAGCAACTTGGCGAGCCCTTATGGCATAGATCTAGTCGACTTGACACCCTACCAAGAATTCATCCTCGAATAATATTTAATCTAAAATATTAATCTTCATGCGTTTTGGCCAACACTCACAATTCAAACCTTTAAAGTAATGTTTAATTGCTCATGTAGCACCAGCTCCGTCTGCCACAAACCAAACATATAATTTGATTGCTCTGGTAATAAATATATCTGATGGAGACGCAAGTTTGTTATCTCTATATCAGCTTCATGCTCACTCTAGATAAATCTGTAGACAATATTATAATTTTTGTATTTATATAATGTAATCAATTCACAATGAAGGTAATGATGGCGGAATAGAGAACAATAAAAAACTCACATGTTTCTGTGCGTTTCATTCGAGATAACAGTAAAGATTAATGAATCTCACGCGTTGAGTAGTGTTGTTCTAGAAATAGATATGTCAGTGTTAAATTATACATTTGCCTTTACTGTACTCACCGCATTTATTAAATACGTGTGGTAAAAAGTACTTTTGCTTATTAATTGGTTAGCCACTAGCAACGATATTAGTGCAAGCTTGTGTGCTCTTATCACCTGATGTACAATGTACACCGATAATAAGGAATCAGATATTGAGCATAGGTAGCTCAAAAAGGGAGCACTATAGACCGTATTTTTTAGTCACGTCTGCATATTAAAATTATTGATCTTATATAAACTACACTTACGTACTACCGGTAGATGTGAAATCTCGCGAGCTAACAGTCGCGTGCCTCTACCTATAATTGATGCTTTACTGACTTAATTGATTTTGCTACATCAATACGTAAAGAGGCGTCGAATATTGTCTACGCAAATCAAAAGGACAACGTCGTTTATTGTTATATCCGCAACATGCCTTGAATACTTTTTAAAAGGGTGTGTACTACTATCTGCATGTATATTACAAATTAATATCTCATTGACTTAAAATTTAAATAAAAAATTATGTTATCGACATTTACAATATAGTATTCTAATTTATATCTTGATGAACCTGAATGGTTGAATTTAGTTGCATCGTGCTTATGAAAATTGCGTTGAGAACCAATCTGAGAAAGCGACGATTGAAATTTGCGATAGGAGAGCTGATCGCGTTCTGGGTATATCCGAGTCAATTAACAGTTGGCAGCGCCGGTCCCACGACTGGTCGGATCGCGTTTATTGGACGTATATACCAGACTGGATATCAGATCAGATAGAAGGGGACCTACGAGATCGGGATATCGTATGAAGGTCGAAAGGTACGATTCCTGCAGATGAGTAATTGCCATGGGGAACGTTACAGTGGCGATCAGTCGATCAAGAAGGAAAGCGCAATCAGCATGACGACTGCGATCAGCAAGAGCGACCGAGATCGTGATTAGGGATCAGGTATGTAATCGCGATCAGGTTCGTGTGGAGCACACCATGTGGATTGCACTCAGTGAAACGACCTCGATCAGGAGATGATCGTGACCAGTGATCGCGTAGGTAATCGTGAGCAAGTTGGTGTGGAGCACACCATGTGATCTACGATCAGCAAGGAGATCGTGATCAGGAGTCGATCGAGATTGTGATCAGGAAGCAGGTATGTGACCGCGATCAAGCTAGTGTTGGTTTCGCCACACGATCGGCGACCAGAGGGGCGACTGCGATCGAATAAGTATGATAGGTGTGTGCCGCGCAAGTACACTTTTGCTGCCGTCTAGATAGAGCGACATGTGGCAAGTGATGTCCAAGACATGGGGATAGAGATAGGGTTGTTCGATTTGAGTGGTTTACAGTAAATACAGTTCAATTTGATTCAAAGTACACGTGTCGATTTCTCCTACGAATTGATCACTGGCCGCCCGACGTCGAGAAAAAATAACATACTTTAAGCAAACGATATCCCTGTATAATTTTGTTAGGGATCAAGAACTTTCAAAAACAACCCCAAATGCGACTGGAACCAGGAAATCCTTCGTGGTCGAAGACTTAAAATCGCGAGACAACTTGGGTGGTTAAAAGGGCTGCGAATCAAGGTCTTCATTTGGACAAGGCGATCTGTTACAGATCAGGGTGACTCATATCGAGCACCCTACAATTATTAAGTATCCCGTGAAGAATCATACGAGATCACGTCAACTCCAATTGAGGCTTAGAGAATTCCACATCAATATCAAACCTCGACCATACCGCAAACACGGCCAAGTTTTCCAATGACACGAGTCTACCTGGAAGAGTGCGACCCGCCCCACCGTAGTATACACCATGTGAGGCAGGCTATCAAAATTAAAAAATCGGAGTGATCTCTTTTTCAGTCGGTCGTTCTGTCGCTAGTAAAGAGTTGGTATCTAGTACTCAAAAGGGCGATCACCACTCCAACACACCATTGTCTTAATAAAATTCTCCCAATTTCGACTCCATTCGGTCTACTTTTCACGCGAACATGCCGTTTGCGATTTGTTTCGAATTCTCCAAAGCGTCGTGGAGACCTCCTTCACATGGCCTTAAAGTCTTATAACTGTGTATAGAACGAGTCAGTTTTCGCGCAAACGCTTGACAGGATGTCTCCTGCCCTGGATCCCGAGCTCTTTTTGAGCCAACTGTGCCTCGTTTATCGGTTGTGAGTCACTCCTGGGTGTCATCAAGTCCTGAATTATTTGCCATGCTCAGTGGGTTGTGTGCCTCTGAGCCATGGCAGGTATAGCAGTTGCTCGGTCAGAAAAGAATTCCAACAACACTTGCTTGAGCCACACCTCCTAATTTTTTGTAATCTTTTCAGCGGGTGTTGCCGATACGGATGAAGTGTCTCGTATTTTCGAGGATGTTGATGTAAACAAACTTGCTGGTTTATCTGTGATACCCGCAGAACCCATTCCTGATAATCCTCGTGACATGCAAAAATTTCGACTCCTTGGTACCCCAGAGCTTCGCCTCGCGATCTGGCGATTTCATGTTATCCGTAACCGACACCTAATATCCTTATTTATTTTGTCGCGCGGGTATCTCAACCCGATAAGGTGTCCCTTAAGGCAATACAATTGAGTAAATTAGTCTCTTTCTTTCATGTATCTTGAGCAACATCGACGCAGTGGCTTTCTATCTCTCCTCTGCCTACTTGTCATCACAGCGATGCGCTTAGTGGTGATAGTTGTGCGTGTGCTAGCACTAATCTTTCACCCGCACCATCTTCAACAAATTTACTCGCTTAATTTGCCGTAGATAATCGTACAACAAATCTTCGCACAACAGATAAAAAAAGGCTTCTACGTAAGTGTGTCATAGCCTTTGTACTTTACCAAAAGTCATAATGAATCCAACCGTTGCTAACGTAAAGTTGTAAGTCATCATCAACAACTATTTTACTTTGCATCTTACCCTCGTTTCGCCTGGCTTTTCAAAAAACACCTGGTAAGAGTTTCTCGTCAAAAATAGAAAGCTCGATTCTCATGTAGATTCGTCGTTACGCTGAAATTGATCCCTCATTTTATTAATGTGTACGTCGGACTTTCACGCTGACTTGGAATTCCGTCGCAAGCCTAAACGCTTTTCTTTGTGTCGTTTAGACTCGTGGCGCCACATGACCGGTTATACTGAGTCGAACGCTTTGCTTGCCTGGGCCAGCATCCGCCGGATCGACTCGGTCAGGAATTTTAGTTTGACGTGCGCGTCATAAACCTAAACTAGGTAAAAAGGGGTATCATTTCCTAAATTCTCTTTATTGATTTCATTTTCACAATATCTTGGCGATGTCTCCCATTTAAGATTAAATAGAATCTATGAAATGCACGCGCAATGTCTGTATCGTCCTGTGCGAAAGTTTGAAATGCTTCACTCATGAATTATGGGTATCTATCAAGACGAATGAAGCTGGGAGCTCCGAAACGACAGAAATTTACACTTCTAATGCTTTCGCAACTTGTAATGTCCCTGTTGTAATTATGGGTCTAGCAATTACGGATCCTGCGAATCGATCATGAAACTGTAGCACTGCCGTATCGCCTCGCCGGGTCCCCAGTAGAGGAATAAAAAGTTCATTGATACTACCTAGAAAGTCCGGTCGATTATGACGGTACCCGGTAATTGTCGTATCAAGTGTGCGTGCATTGCTAATGCTGCAATCTTCACATGCTTGTTTGTATTTCGTAACGTCGGCGTAGAAACTGGTTCTCCAGTAGTCGAACTCACTAGATGAAGCGTCTGTACGATCCTTTGGTGTCCGCCTTTCCCAGAGTCATAGCAATATATTATATCTCATCGATGAGAGTAGTGAGAATTACTGAGCGTAACTTAAGGTAGTTGTCCAGCTTCCCTCAAATTTTGACGCCGTCCTAGGAAGCATTGTATACCAAATTCGCTTTGTGCAAAACGTTCCACAAATAGCCCGTTAAGTTAAATTGTAAATTTTTTATCTTGTCGAACTCGCCTCAACGCAAAACCTTGGGTGTTAATAATTTTTCTTTCATAACTTGATCTTTTGAGATCCTGTCCATGATTCGGCTTAAACTACTAGCGGATAGATGCTTTTGATGTACTGCGGCTCTCGGCGCTTAGACGATTCTGTAGGTTGCTTTGGTACTCGTCGAGCCTCGGGCCGCCGAGTTATTCTCTCGAAGCTATCTCAAATGTGTATTTCCTCGAACAAATCTGACGCTTAGTAAATATTGTTATATGGGTTCTCGCGCTACTTGGTGTGTTTAGTTGCTCTTAGATGGTTTGATAAGCAAATCGTACTCTTCGAGCTGTCCACCGCGTGTTCGTAGCTATCGCAGGCGCTTTCCTTGTCTTTTGATGACTGCGGCTTAATAAGTAACTTGTATTGTATGCGGTTAAGCTTCTGCAGGTTATTTTATCGTCCCAGGGATTCCACCACTTGCCTTAAATTAGATTTCAACGCTGAGTTGGCTAGAGTATCCGCTGCCCGATGTAGCACCGTATCACGTGCTAATAACGGACAGAGTTGAACTAAGCTTCCTATTCGTTGTGAAGCGCTAACATCACCGGAAACGAGTGTGTTATCGTAATAATCAAATAAGTCGTACAGCAGCATCAACCTACAAACTCAAACACAATTGCCGAGATTAGTCGGTGCAAAGGGCTGATACGTTAGGATAAAAACTTACGCGGTTCGCGCCTTCGGGTTCAGTTTTGGCTTTCGCCTACCTGATTCCTTACAATTAATCCTTCAGAGGACTGCCTGAGCTCAGATGCCTCAAAACCTCTCTCTTCCAGTGACTGCACATCAACGGGTGGAAGCCGACACTATACGCGATTGTACAAATTGCCGAGCTCAGTGTGCCACCGACTAGAAGCTTTACGATGGCCTCGGCTGAGGCTTCCAGGCTCGTCAGTCAGACAATTTTTTGCAAAATGGGGCCTTCCCTTAGGGCTCTTTGGCTCGTCGTTGACGAGACTAACAACGGTTCCTTAACTGAGGTTTTCCGGCTTGTCGGCGACGAGACGCCTTCTTTCGCTAGTTGTGAGCACTGCCCAACCCGGGCCTTCCCAGACTCTTGTCGCTACCAGTCGATACCTCTTCAATCTATGGCTCTCGAAATTCGACGGCAGGTTTAATCTAGCCCACGCAGGGACTTACCTTTCGTATACGCGTGTCTTGGACTTAAAAAATTCTGCACTGTATAGGTATATCTTTTTTGCTATCGCAGAGCCAGTTTAAATGACTATCTATCCTTCCCTGGTTCTTATTTTAATAAAGTGATGAGTATGTCTTTTGTTCGTCTCGCATTCTGCACCGTATAAGCGACTTTGCCTGCACTCGAGTCCGCGACACTTGAGTCGTCGAAGCTTATGCCTCCGACATTAACTCGCCGGCTCTAAGTTTGCCAAACTTCGCACTGATTGAAATAGTGGAAGTTCTCTATACTACACGAGTACTTCTTACATACAATTACACCCATTAATTGCTGGATTGTGAGCCTGGGGTCACTTACAATAACAAAGACAGGTACTTTGTGGATAAGTGCTGCTTCTGTTCAATTTTTTTCTGTGTTCTCCGCAAAAATTTACTGGCGGTGTCGACAGTTGGACACTCGAAGTGATTACAATGGTACGATTTGGCAATTCTCACAATATCAAACGACACCCTTTAAAACTTGAATGCTTTATGTCTTTTCAAATCCATCGAACAACAGAACAAAACAAACCAATTGTATGGACAGTCGCGCATAGAGTAGATCAGGATCCATTTTAATACTTGTTGAATTTTTACATATGGCGCAATGTGTCGTATTAACTCGTCGAGGTCGATAGTGGGAAACGGTTGCAACAAATGGGCGAAACTCACATGCGCTTGCTCACTCTCTTGATCTTCAGATAAAAGGGAGAGTATGCAGCAAAGCTGGAGGCCATTCTGTATACTACTTTGGACCTTGTAGCTTTTCCATCATGTATAATTAGGTGTATACGTGGATGAGTATCTCACAAAAGCGATTCTTCGTAATTTTCAGCATCTAAAGCATCACTAGAACTAGCAATCGTCAGGGTCAAACAGACCTTGCGTTCCACTAAGAATCGACCACAAAACCGGACTGGATCTATGATTTTGTCGTGCTTTTGCATCACTGTACTGCTCAACGCCTTTTGATTAGAAATACCCATAACATGACGTCTGCTGTGGAGTCATAATCACGCAGAACTGAAATTTGGCCTATTCATTGTTGCAGCATCGCAAAGGATGCGCGCCCTCCGACCTGGTTTTCTTGAGACAAGAAATTACATTTTTCGAGTTGGTACAAAAGTACTGCGCATACGTAGAGATGTTCAAAATGAATCGGCTGGAATCGTACAACTCTTCGAGAAACGATTGCATATCCTTTCTATCTAAGAACAGCAATTTATTGAGTTTTACCAAATTGGCTATGTCGGCTGCAAAAATTCCTATGGTGTCACTACATATACCACTTGAGGCTATAGAACAAGGCTCATACCGAAGCTGATTCTAATTCGACACTCTATGAAGCATTTTAACAACTGGTCGAGCGTTAATAAATCTTTAACGAAGCTTTTACGTCCAATATACATACAGTCCACAAACAATCGACGACAGAATACAATGACAATTGTCGGCTCATCGGGCTCGTCCGTGACATACATGTTGGCCGTTGGGTCTTTGACCACGCGTTGTAACAGATCTTACTCGTCAAAATATCGGTAGTCGTCTTCGAGCTTTGCCAACGCAGATCCACCAGTACCAAATTAGTTGAATTCTGTGGTTTCTGTTGCACTTTTACGCGCGGTTTCATCGATGGCAACTTAATTTTTCCTGGCAAAATTTTGCAAACCATCTCTCGACTAAATGTACCCCCCCAACGCGTTTTCAATGAAGCGCTGGTAATTCTTGAAGCATTCTTGAGTCCAACCCTATGTGCAACCGGACAAATTCCCCAGAGTACATAAAAACGCTGACACGTGACGCGCTCGTTTCGTCATCATTACCTCCTCAAATCCACCGGCCGCAATTGAGTGAGCAAAAACAATGATAGATTTCGAGCTCGGTCAACGGATAGTCGACTAAGGGCATATCGTATCTCATGCTCGCCGTGACGGCGTTAAGGATTTGATGAATGATGCATAACCGGATGCAAACGCCAATCTTCTTCGGGACCATCACTGTGAACGACGCCCATGTACATCAAGGAAAAACATTTAGGCATTCCTTTAATAATCTTTGCAAAAGATCGTACAGCTACGATAGATGGCGTAGTACACTATATGCTAGCGGAGGTAGAGCGTTACCGCTGGAGACCATGATTCCTACGTGTTCCTGAAATACACCATTAAACTTCGCTCGTTGGGATTCCGTATGGTCTGTGCATATCACGTAATTTCCGGTGTAATTTAGCTTGTTAGGTGCTAAAACGTAAGATCCGGTAGGGACGCAAGCTCTTGTGCATAATCTATAAGGCTGTCGTTGTTAACTATATGCTTGAACTTGCATGTATCGATTGAAGGGTGTGTCGATGGGTCATCCGTACCGTCGACTGATGTAATGCGAAAAAGAATCGGTAATTCGGCTAGTCAAATTGCCACTCGTTTCCGTCTGTCTTCGTATCGCTCCGTTTCGCGATTTGTCAAGTCGATAGGAGGGAACCGTCACTGTACCAACATGACCGTCTACAGACCACGTCTCGTTGAGCTGGGCAAAAACGCATTGGTCGAAAGCATTATTGTCGATTTAGCGCAGGTAGCTGAGTACAACCTTCCTACATAAGTACTGTAGGCTGATTTTCGTCTGATTGCCGTTTCGTCGTTCAGTAACGTGCTCATCTGTATATCGTATGCACGATCGACCTCGGTCTGGGTTAACTTATATTGTTGCACATTGTGTATGTCAACCGCTCCGTCAGACGCATTCCATTTGTCACTCCGAACGTGATCATCGTGTCGTAATATTCCTGTAAGACGTGTGTCAGCTCGCCAACCGACTTCAATTTTTTAGTCATACATTCCGCATAATCGTATTCTTCTCATTCACACAAACAACCGATAATTTAGTTTTCGTATGCTATTTCCTGACAGTCATGATACTTTGTCGCATTTATTATGACGTAACAAATGACCCGCGGCAGCACTTCGTGTGGCAGCCAGAGCAACAATGGGTATTGAAATGGACACAAAGCACTTCTGGTCGAGACGTTGGTCAGCCGTGCTCTCGTTGCCGGCCCTTTTCTTTTGTACATCACAGCCTTCACGGGTGTGGTTCGGCCACGATTGCGTTGAACATGTGTTTATTTACTGGGTTGTTTTCGTTGCCGACAGAACTCTTCATACAACCGACTCTCTCCGATCAATGAGATAGTCGGGCCTCTAGCGATTTCACCTCCGTATGTGGTGTCGTCGATTGCTCTTGCCGACATTAATAGAGGTATAGCGTTTTGATCTGAAAGTTTGTCCATCGCGTTGAACAAGTCGGGTCGGATACCGGCTGGTATAATAAAATTTGTTTTAAGGAAGCGTTCCAAACTCGCCTGATGTAAACTTTTAACACATCAAATTTTTAAAAACACTGCTAACTCTTGAGTAATCTAAACTGTGCTTCGTGACGTGTTGACGAGCTTGGACTTTCCTATTACTTTTACATCAATTTGTGTATCGTTGATCATGAGTAGTAATAACGTAGCTTCTTAGCTTATGGATCGCTAATGGACAAAATGATAGCGCCTGTATCCAGCAATATTTTGGTCCGTCTGTCATTAATAGCTCCCATGACTAGCGATTTCATCTGTACTCGTCGATCGAGATTCCTGGACGACCACCATTCGAATCCTTTCCTTATATAAGCTTTGAATTTTTTGTCGCCCCCATCTTAGTACCCAGTCGTCTATTTTGTGTATTATTGCGATCGATCGACATTAATTAATTATCCAACATACCCGTATATCTCGTGTTCTCCTCTCCTCGTCCTTCGGGCCGTTACGTATAAAAAAGGTAAACATTGTTTGCTTCCTCTGCGGTTTAACTAACTGTGGTAGCCCGTTGCTATCTAACCCAGTCAGAAGCGGCAAGCCGATTTTTTGTAATGGCTTGAGGGAAGTAGATACCGTAGGAGGATTTTGGCGCAGCGAAATTATCTACCTAGAATTTGACGAACTTTACCAGCTTCTCAAATTGTGCGGAAAAACTTTTTCTAACCGACAGCGTTAATTTGTTTATAGAACTTGCATCGTCGTTTCTGCAAAAAATAAGCGTGATGTCTCATGGCACCGCATGCACCTCACATTCGGTACCTGCGAATCCATGCTCAACGAATCTGCGCATTATGAATGGCACACGCTTTCACGTCGGCCGTAAATCTTGTCCGAATGTGGTATCAGAGTAACGTGGGATCGAGAGTGATCTTGACGGCTGACTAAGTTTTGGATTTGACTAATTACTACTTTTGCTTCCATCCCGTCCGATTCAGAGTCATAAATGTAGTCATATTGGTGTTCTTGTGCACTTCCATCAGTAGGCATATCGTATCAGTTAGATTTGCGGCTACGTATTCATTGAGCGCTGCTCGCAATGTTTCATTGGGAGCCGATGGAAGGGTGACGCGTTGCCATAGTCATATACTCGGTTGTTGTTCCATCCCTACCGACCTTGTCGGTCATCTTCGTATTTCATCCGACGATAAGGTCGGCCACACTGTCGTTCACCAAAGTTTACTCACGTCGTGATACAATCTGACGAGTACCATCATCTCTTTTTTAGTCAATTCTTTCGAACTCTTTTCTTGTGGAGAATCATCTCGTACCCGGTATCACTCGGTCACGCTGTTACTTTTGCTTCTCTTGGAGCAAACGATAACGAATAAATTTCGCTACGCGCTATATATCATCGATTGTTTTAGATCTATCAGATTCATAGGATCGTCATTGGTATCGTTGCACTTAAAATGAATAGCTGAACGTGGTCGGCAGCATCCTCACCTTCTTTATTATGAAAAATTGCGCCGTCCGTGCATCACGGATCAGTCATAGTAGTAAATAGCACATGCGCTCGCTTCCACCACACCTCGACGAGCGAAACCTCGACCTCGCAGACTGTTTGAACTGCGAGAAGTAATAGTCAAGTAAGGTACTACGAGCAAATTTTACTTCCACTTAGTCGTATTCTGGAGTCCATAAAAAGCTTCTCTGCGCATTTTTTACTTTCACTGGGTCATGAAGTTGCCGATACAAATATTGGCCTATTAGCTAGGCATAGCGAAAGAGGCTCGAAACACATATCTTGCGTTTGTCACGTCTCTTAAATCTTATATGTCAAATTTATGATCTATTGCAAATAATGCCCAGAATGATAACGCTCCTGTTCAAACCTGGCAATATTTTGTGATGGCGCGTATGTTCGTATTTTATTGACGTAGTCTCTTTCACTTTCAGCATTACATAAGTTCAACTGTCTGTCGAGGCTATTTGATCGCTTATCGACCTTTTGATGTCCGTCGTGCGCGTCTCCATCTCATTCGCAGAACCCATCACCACCTGTAATCCCCTTCGCTTCATGATCGTCATAAGTGGAGTCTCAATATTTCTAGGAGTGCGCGGAGGGAGGTCCATGTGGGGAGCGACTTAATATAAAGTGGCTTTCGCCCCCAAAAAGACTAATTCTTTTGGATGTGAGGTTTGAGGAAGCAGAGGGTTCGCCATTCCCATATTATTGACTTCTCGTACGACCTGCTCATCTAAACGTGGTGCTTTTTCTTGTATCCACGATCATCAATTACGCATGAGTTTGATTGTTCATCGAAAAGAGGAACTTCGTTCCACCAATCACCCCAAACATCTCTTTTAGATTACACCTTCAACTCACCAACTCGCCGCCAACCACACGACCCATAAGTCCTCTTAAATCAGGTTCGTAGGCAACATTATGCACTTATAACCAATTTCTTACACGGCAGAACCGCACTGTAGAATAGCTGATCTAGATACAAGCTGTTGAAGGGTTGCACTAAATCATGATTCACATTCGCCTACGTCACTTGGTAGTCGGACTGTGGTTTGAAATATTAAATCCAGCGACTAGTCTATAATTCCTCGGCAAATCGACACAGAACCCGATTATCCAGAAGCGTATCGACATTAATCGTAGCCCTAGGATCGAGAAGGGGGGTCGCTCAATTGGGATCACAACTTGACCATCATATACTTCTTCGTCGCGCTCGTCAATCTGACGTCGTTTAATTTCGCACGGGCATTGAAGTAAACGTCATTTAGCGAGCGTTCTTTCGCTTAGTGGCTGAATACAATAACATAGTTGTCATCCGCTTGTTCATCCCTCTTACTATCCTGGCTTGGCCCCCGCATCCACAGTCGTCGAATTGAAGAGCTCGATCCAACCTAGCGTTCAAGCGAGTGGTGATCCATTTCTCTCAACTTGATTCATCCGACTAGTATTCCTGACTGTTGCTGGGGTCGTGCCGCTTGCGTCTTTTAATTAATTATCCGTGATATCCTTAATTGTATGATATTGCTATAACATTAGCAACACCGAATGGTTTCGGTTCGCGAAACGAGTTGTGGTCTGGTAGTTCGAAAAAAACTTTGGCAATACATTATTAACGTAACAACACAACAATTGCCGATCTAGTCGGCGTAGTTGGGATAATATATAGCCTTCATTCCATTCGCCAGTCGTCTCTCCGGGTTCAGTTGGGGCGCTTGCCTAGGTAAATATATCTAACCACTCACTCTGCTTTCCGTAAGACTTCCTAAGCGCAGAAGATTGTGTTTCTCTATTTCTGTGACGTCTCACTTATGATTGACGTCGGCGAATTTACGCTTGTACAGGTCTCCAGCCGTAGTAAACGCCCCAACTAAAGACTTATGGTGTCGTTGGTTTAAGATCCACCCACTCTCTGCTTGGCGAATGTTTTTGGCAAGGCTTTTTATTGTGTTACTGGCATGTTGTTCCCGAGTCTGAAAGCGGCACCGTCTTCTTGGCAACCAGCTTGTTGCGCGACGAGACCTATCTTCCGCTTAAGCGAGTAATGCCCACCTCGAACTGACATACCTCGTGGCTCTTCCAAACAATACCGCTAAAGCTATGACCTCGAGGCTCGAGAGTAGACATTATCGAGTCCACGCAGCGTCTTATCTAAAAAGTGTATACGGGTCTTGATTTTTTAATGTCCGCTATGTATCTATAATAGCACTAAACTATTTAATTTCATTTGATACCCTTAAATGGATTTCCTTCATCCCCTCTTGTCGTCTTATACAACTGGAAAAAGTGATGATCACAATTTTCTATGTACCCCGACTCTCCACTGGCGCCCGGACGACCGACTTACGGAGGGCTACTTCGAATCCGTGCTCTGCGTCTTCTTGCTCACCTTGCGTACCCGCCAGAGGGACGAGTTGTGCTTTTCTTGTTGGACTTGAGCTGAATCTGAGCTTGACCATCTTAAGGATAGGTGTTGATCGAGTGGAAATGCTTCACACGGTCAAACGTAGGTGTGGATCGCGTGGAAGTTCTTCACTCGGTCGCTTGTAACTAGGGTGCTCTCCCATAGTCGCCTTTACCAGGAACGATTCTTGATACGCGAGCCTTCTGACCACTTGAGCCGTCTCGCGATCTTGAATCTAAACCGTAAGGTTCACTGAGTCCTATCAGTTGCGGGGGGGGGGAATTGGCTTTCCGCCTGGCCAAAAAATCCAAGGACGAAGTTTGCAGAGATATGGGTGACTCTTAATTCAACGGGATGTCAAAGATCCCGATCAGGAGAAGTCGACGCGTGTCTTTCGTTGCAAACTCAATCCTGTTTAATGTCAACCAACCAATTTCAAACACTATGAATATTCCTATCTGTTCTTTAGGTCAACTGTTGTACACCTCCTGTCAATTCTATTTATCTCTTACCTCATGTGGTCCACA
Organism: Hyaloperonospora brassicae; assembly: GCA_947650285.1. Classification (NCBI taxonomy): domain Eukaryota; phylum Oomycota; class Peronosporomycetes; order Peronosporales; family Peronosporaceae; genus Hyaloperonospora; species Hyaloperonospora brassicae. The sequence goes on along the minus strand of CANTFL010001315.1, from coordinate 267,554 downwards.
GCAGATAATTCGTGGTGGATCGGTCCACAGCGGATCGCTCCATAGCGGATCGCTCCACAGTGGATCGCGGTTTATGGGATCGCGGTATATGGTCCCCATCAATTATGTGGTCCACACCCATGATATGATCCACACCACCCAGCAGTAATAAGGATAGAAGGTGGATCAATCTGCGCGACTTGGACAATCATAATTCTTCAATCATTCGTTTGGTCACCTTCCTTGTCCCAACAGGCCCATCACCGTACGCGCTCCGGCAATTAAACTGGTTTTGCACTTTAGGTGAATCGCGCGATCCACACTTTCGTCATTCTTCCTTCGCGCTTCTCCACAGTTTCCCCCTGCATCGGCGATCGACATACGGTGTCGATAGGCTACGCACCCGGTAACAGCCATGACTCTATCCTCGTCTGCACCGTCCAATTCACCCGCGCCTCCTGGTGCTACCTCGGAATGTGGTCAAGCGATCCCTACTCCCTTGTCACCGTCGGTCGTTCCTGACGGATCGTGTACTTTATTCCGTAAACACAGGTCAGTGCTCACCCTCTTTGGCGGATCGCGAGAGTGTGTTTTCGCAAATTGCGGCGTTGTGCCACCAACTAAAACTTTATGATGAAGCCGTGACAGATTACCGCGCTTTGAAAAAAGCGTATCTTGGCAAAAAATTGCAGATCAGACGGCTCCAGGCGGAAGTGCGATCGTACATCAACTTGGCTTAGTGCTTAGCAACTTACATCTAAAGGTGCTATGCTAGGCTGGGGTGAGATTACCAGTCTCTGATCCGGACGACGAATGAATTGTAAGAAGAACAGGAAAGACGTTTGGAACACGATGACGAGATCCGGATGATAAAGACCGCTATTATTCTAGCCAACACAGCTCTGGAGAATGAGAAGGATCTTCAAATGCGCGAAGTGGCTTCAGCCCAGCAGCAAGTGGGAACGATGACCTCGCGCCTCGATACCGCTGAGTAAAATATGTGCGGCTATCTCCAAACAGCCACGTAGACGTCAACCAAGTATAATGAACTCTTTAAACGGACCAACAAGATGCTTAATGTGGCCACGCCGGCATTGCAAGATTTGTCCAAGGCATTAAAAGGCCACCTCCGAAAACACCAGTATGTCGAATATGAGCTGCGAAGGCTCTGTTCGGACCTGGTGGAGCGAGATACCAGAGTAAATTGCAGTAAAAATCAAATGTTAAACTGAAAGCAGAAATGTCTTTCGGTAGTCCGTGATCGCGACGCGATCCGGGTCCACCTGGTTCAGGCGAATTCTGTCGATCTCCTTCTTTCTCTAGGGGTAACCTCTGCTGCTTCCGCTACCTCACCAACCAACAAGCGATCCAGGTCCTGGGAACCCAATCTCCTGACTAAGCGTCCCCGCATAGCAAAGGTGGCGCGATCTGGAATGGATTTAGAGCTCTCCCATTGGCCAAGTCCACCGGCAGCTCCCTGCGATCTATTGGATCAGTGCGATCCACGCCACCTTCTGGATCTTCAGAAATTTCTCTAAAGTCGGCGCGATCTTCTAGGCAGGCGCAACCTGACCAGTCCCAGGCTTCTATAGGGCGATTTACTGGGCCGGTGCGATCCACCGTAGGTATCGCAGGAAAAAAGAGATCGGACATTAGGCAGGGCACAAGCGAACGCAGAAGCTACCAGCCAGTACTCTGTCTCTTTTAAAGACCTATACATTCGAACCATGCGATGAAGACACGCTGAATGCTTTTTTTATATCGCTTTCTTCGTCACGGCGATGGGATTGCCCTAAGAGCGGCTCGTCATGTTCAGGATCAAACAATGATCCGATACTCGTAAATTCGCGAAATCCTAAGTGCGGATGACCACTCAGTCTTATGTTGACCTACGCCTGTTGCGACGCGTCTGGTATCAGAATTGAATTTACTTGGCAAAGTGTCCAGTAATTTGGACGGCTCACAGAGCATTCCTAGCGACTCGCGAAAGGCCAAGAATGGTCTGATTCCGGCAGCGAGATACGACCGTATGGCCCCAACAAGGGGCTCCGCGATCAGTAGTTTCCCGGCTACCGAAATTGGGTACCCCGGTCTCACGCCCAAGTACCCCCGTAGTCCGCACGGCGTATTCGTGTAACTTGCGTTGAGGACTTAAACGTGGACATCCTGCTAAAGCAATAAACGCGGTCACAAAGATTCATATTTTCAACTCCCCTAGCTTCTCCATGTAACTCTGCGCCACCCTAATCCGAGTGAATTTCGAGTTGTGTAACTTCTGCACAGATGTCGGCCCTGTAAAATCAAGAACCCTGGAATCACTGCAGGAGCCAAGCTATACCCGTTTCATTTCGCGCGACTGTCTGGTTTCCTGAACTTTCAAATGTGTATCGCGACCTCGAGAATCGGCACCGGCAGGATCTGTAGGAAGCATCCCACGCCATTCACTTGGCGGCCGAGCAGCGCGAACGCGATCCAGAGCTGGCGGGGATTTACCAGCATCGCAAGCAGCGGCAATCGCGATCCCTAGCTTGATGGAAAACCTCATTACGCTTTATCCTTTAAGGGATTATCGACAGACACCGCGATTTAGATCTGTTACTGGATCCATCTTACATGCATATCCCGTCACCGGTCAATATGCTCCCATTTTACTGAAGTTAAGGTGATTCCTAAAGAACATACCAAAAGTAATCTCAGCGCTGACGCGTCTAAATTTTGCTGTACCATGGCGCAACTATTTTCGAGTTCGCATCAAGGATCACCTTGAACGCCAATCGCTTGCTTGTCCGGTAAAATATTTTTACAGTAATTCATAGCGATCCTGCAGTCATTGTGTTTAATCGCTCAATATATCTCCATCGTTTTATTCTTTTTCGATCGTCACATATATTCTTTTTCTTTGCATTTGTTTATTTATCACGGCAATTGGGTCTCAATATCCTGGATTGCAACACAATTTACCTCCACTTCTTCATCCTCTACAACCTTATTGCATGCAACTTCAATTACGACACGTCGCTTATTAGCACATCGATTTTACGTGTGATTGCATTATCTCAAAGCGGTTTTTGCGGACTTAATTGCGAGCGAATACTTGCAGCAAAGCTCCACAGTTCAAGTTGACATCGTCTATTTATGTCGGATCACCCGATCCCTTTCATTGAATCAAATACTGTTGTTGCACTCTGCCAAAACAGGTCCACCTGCCGGATCGCACATCCAATATATTCCCGACTTTACAGTCATCTTTATCTAATGTGCGCTCCCAGATATCTTCATCAGCAGGGCTTGGTCAAAACATTTAACCGATCCGCCTCTTCAACGTACAAGTTGGGTTTTGGCCGATACGGAAAATACTCTACCCTCTTAAGCTTAGATATTTGTACCAAATGAAAGAATCGGTACGGAGTATTAGCAATCTTAAACCGTACCGCGTGTCTCCCGTCACTTCCCTCACCAAGAATGGTCCATGCCACATATGTTCCAGCTTTCGGGCATATCCATCTTTCACCCGATCTAGATAGAGCCACCCTTTCGACCCAACGTCGATATCATGTGATCCGTCCTCAGTATTGTGTTGATCGGCCCGATCTTGGATCGCGATCCGTAGACGATCATTAGCGACTTCTCTCACTCGCTAATATTGACATTTTATATTATGGCGCCACCTTCGTGGTTCTCGGTCCCGTTATTTGTTGCTTCCAAAAGGCAGGGTCTCTTATAGCGTCGATCGCGGATTTCTACCGTAAAATAAAGTAGAATAGGGTATCTCTTCGTACGCGATCCTGTACTGTATTGATGGCAAACGTCAACCGCTAGGCGAACTCTTCTCAATCTTTCTAATTTGTGTCCAAAACATACATCTTCTATGGTCCGTCAGTGTCTGTACCATTCTTCAAGTTGTTCCATTCGCTTGGGGTCGACACGCCATAGTTGCACGCTGCATCTGCTCCGCGATCTGATTTAACGCTCGGAAGAATTAAGACATGAATCCTGGATTTCGATCATGGAAGATCTTCTCATTCGTTCCTAATATCCAAAACAAATACTCCTCTAATTCTCAGAGATCGTTTGTGCAGTTCTAGAGGAACTCGCTTTCGCGATCACGTAACATAAAAACAGATCCACTCACAACTTCAACTCGGTGTTCCCAAATGAGGATCGTGGCAGCGACGGAATGTGATTCACCGCGATTATCTAAAACGGATAAATTGCTTGAACATTCCCTGGCAGATGACCTCGAAGAACAGGTTTTCCTTTTCCTATCGTGCAATCCACACATTCTCCCACATAATTTAAGACACTCCGGTAGAGTTCTCTTCTGGGGAAATTGGATTAAGTTCGTCGGTATGTTCTTACTATACATTTATGTCCGCCCTCCAGACCTGTATGGTTATTTGGTGAGGTCGATCTCACAAAATTACTATAGTGAGGGTCGATGTTCCACTTGCTCAGACTTGCCGACTCACGGATGGGGTACTTCGATCCGTACCTTGTTGTATAGCCTTGTGCTCACCTTGTGTACCCTTCGGTTGGGTTAACTTGAGCTCTTCGTAATGGCCTTGGGAAATGTCGATCTCGCTGAGGGTTCGGGGTTGAGAGTTTGCTTCCGGTGCGGAAATCTTCACACCACGATTAGGGGTTCTGCGATCTTGATCTTGAGTCACGGCGATCTCTATCTGGAAACGTCGCGGTCTCGATCTTGAATCACACCGATCTCGATTTGTCTTCGGGGTCGGGGTTTTTGCTGTGCGAAAACCTTCACTCAGCAAATGATAGTCTTGCGTCGACCTTGCGTTGGGATCGGTCCGATCTGGTCTTGGGATCGGCCGATCTTGCCGGAAGTGCGCAATGTGGACGGATCGGTTGCTTGTTTCGCCAAAATGAAACGTGCCGATCTGCCCCGTCGATCGCTTCAGTCTTGATCGGTCTTGTCTTGAACTCCTTGTCCAGATCTTCTGACCACTTGATCCGCCTCGCGATCTTGTAACCAAAATCCTTTTCATTTACCGTTGTTTGCTGCTACACTAGCAGTTTAAGTTGAGTTGATTTATCTTAACCCAACCTTGGCCAAACAATCCAAGGTTAGTACACGAAACACGGCGCGGCGAAGTCTCTTGATCGACGGGAGGACAAATATCCTGCCCGTAAGAGAAGTCTGCGACGTGCTTTATATGAAAAAATAGTAACTGTTTTATTATCCATACCAAAATTAATAGCCATCCTATCCTTAAGCCTATTCCAAACGGTAGGTCACTCTCCAAGTCGATATCTCCTTTAAGCTTGACCGCCCCCTTGAACACGTGTCGAAATTTCGTGACATGTGCTCCAAAGATAGCTCCAATACTCCCGATATTGTACCTAGACACCAAAAAGGGACCAAATTCCAAGTACGGTACCAAACACCCGATTTTGGTACCGAAAAGTCCAGAATAGTGTCCAAATGCCGAATGTGTCTAAATCCATTTTTCGACGTCAATACAACCGGCTTTCACTGACTCTTTCGATCTGAACTTTTAGGCCATCACTCATGGACCTTCAACAAGCATGTTTATCACGATCCAATAGCTCCATCACCGATATATCCATAACCAGCAGGGAACATGACCAATCTGATGTCCAATTAGAGATTGTTGAGGATCGGTACGGTATAATTCAGCAGTAAATAGCTTTCAGTTTACCGTACGTGCTCCAATATCATCCTCCCGGGTTTATCGGATCAACGAGACCATCCACAGGTCTTGAAACAGCTCTCTGGACTCCCACGAGTATCCACACTTCCAGATCGGGCTATAATTAACCCAAATCAGTACTCCCTTTGGGAGACCGGTAAAGAGTGTCAACTATCTGCAGGATGTTACACCTTCGTCACAGAGTCATATCGCATCACCTGGTCCCAGATCCTTTTCCCAGATCGCTCCATGGAAATCGTGTTATTTGTCGTCTTGTCCCAGATCGCTCTGTCTCAGGTCGATCCATATCCATTAATCTGACGACAGTTGGATCGGATCGCCTATCCCCATTGAGATCGCTTTTCACCTCCTCATTGGATCGCTAGGTCCCATGGCATCAATTTCCACTAGTAAGTGACGCCTTAACTGGGTAGTCACCGATCAACGTCCAAAATTTTGATAAATGATTTTGCCATAGTTATGATGCAAGAATTCTTGCTGCAGTAGTTCTGGTACCACCAAGCCAGATAAATCCACGCGACTATCTGAATCCTCTGTCAAAATCGGGCATAGAAACAAAAATCCGTATTTATATTCTTCATAATCGAATGCGATTCGAGCACATAGCCTTGATTATTCAATACTCAACTTCGGTATGTCTCCGATCAGGAATTTTATCAGTTAAGCGATTCAACACTCTTCTCCCTCTGCTTTGCTAATTTTTTTCATTCTGATCTAAGGAACGACTTCGACTTGCAAGGTATTTGGCTATTATCGTCTATTAACGGCTGATTTAGTGATGGCAGATAATTTCACGACCCGATCAACACTTTTGGGTGTCAACAACCTGTCCAACCGGTTCAAAAACGTAAATTTTGACGTTCTTGTTCGGATAAAGTAATCGTGCCCTTCTCTTCTTGTAAAGCGTTGCTTGCCATTCGATCGGCACTCTGATTCCAGTCCCTTTTTATGCGTAAGAATTTGTGAATAGGCCACGATCGGAGCTTCTCCATGGCTTAAACGTAGCAAATGTGATACGGGCGCCTAGAAATCAATTTTTTTCGCGCATTTGTCTAATAACTAAGTTAGAATTGCCACATATCATGATGCGCCCCGCGCCTGTTTTGCCAGGAGATTGAAACCTAGTAGCAGGCCACGATACTCGGCTTCGTTCACTGTAACGTCTATTGCGTATTTGGCTGCAGCATTACCGATCTTCCATTCTAAGTGCTTCCACAATATTGCACAGTACGCCCCGCCTTTTCGTTTGGTTTGAACCGATATATCGAAACTTATTACTTAAGACTTTCACCCTCCTCCATTGTTGGCGGTGGCATACTTATAGTATGTTTCGGCTGCTTCCTAGGGGCGATCGCGATCAGCATCTCGTCAACTTCTTCGCGCGGAGTTATGATGGCGGTCAGTGTACGAGGTATTTCACCTTTTCCCTTTTCACACTTCTTGATCGCTAGCGTCCAATATGATAGCAACTCAGCCCGTCTCCCGAGCATCTCGTTCCGTCTGTACCATCCAGGCTAACGTGGAATGCTGTGTGAACACCTTGATCTTTCGCGTAACCAACATATTGTAGCCGTTTTTCAGGTTGCGCAGCAGAGCTAAAACTTTTTTTTTACTATTGTATAGTTAATCTCATCGGGTTTTATCGTCCGGCTAGTGAACGTTACTGAACAGTATACTCCGTCGTGTTGTTGTAGCAAAGCTGCAAATACCGCCCATTTAATTGCATCGATCACGATCACTGGAGGGCGATCCGAATCAAAATGTTTAGAATCGGAGTCTTAATGATCTTATCCTTCAACATGGGAACAATATCATTGCATTTTCTCATAGGATTCTGTCGCTTGAGGTCAAATCGCCCCCCGTAACAGTTTAAGGCCTTGGTAGCCATCATTACGGCACTTCCTATCGTCAACTCTCATCTCATTCAGTGTAGACGATTCCGAATCATCCATGCGACATATCTCGTGGAAGTTGGCTTCGCTTAATTCGTATACCACTGATGCATAGATTGCAAAGTCTTTAATCAATGGGCTATAGTAAAATAAAATCCCCTAAAACGACTGCATCAATCGCAGCGTTCGAGGAAACGGAATATTGACCAGCAATACGAGATCCTTCGGGTGGATTCCAATCCATCGAGTAATAATAGATAACCAAAGTAATCCACCTTGTGTCGTCCCCAAAAATGGTTGGTCAGGCTGATCGACAAATTCCACTTCTTGCATACACGTAGCAATCTTTCCACTCTTTCGTAAAAATCGGTTCACGATGTACCTGAAATTCGTATTTCATCGATGTACGATTTCTGAATTAGCACAGAAGATGTCTGACTGTTGTCTATCTCTCCCTCTGTGAACACATTGATCCGTTTTGACTATTCCATCGAATGTACATCTGGATAGGCCCTAATCTTCAAGAAGGTATGCAATGCATTGTCAATCAGGTGTTGGTAATCTGCGGATTGTTTTTTTGACCCAAACAGCATCCTCAGCCACTTAAACAAGCCTGACGGCGTGATGTATGCTGAGAACCTTCTTGCTCGTTATTTCATCTTTACCACCCAAAACCCGCTTGCTGGTTCCAGTGAGCAGGATCACATCGCTTTGTCCAGGTCCTGTAAAAAAAGCAATAATAATGGCATCGGATATATTATCAGCCTTGTCGGTTGTTGTACCCGTCATTAATCGATACACAATCGAAGGTCTATATTTTTTTCGTTATGATAATAACGATCGTCGAGGCCCATGGAAATGTTGAAGGTATATCAATATTGGCTATTAGCAGTCCTTTAATAAATCCGCTAGATTTTCAGAAAACGTAGGCGCTAATAGCCGTACGCGCTCCGCGATCAAGCTCGGTCCACCCACGTAAATATCGCATATCGCCTCCCGTGCGGCTGGACGTAGTGCGTTCCCGTATACCAATAAGAAGGTGCTTTTTTCCAGATCAGTTGTTTAAATCGAGCTTGGTCTTCAGTCAGCGATATTCTTGGATTGTTTACGTGAATATCGTCTATCGCAATTTGGTAGTAGGCATAACAATTTAGGCAGTACCACCATGTGATAATTTACATCCTCGGCATACAGCTCCCCTCTTTCATGACGATACGTAGCGGCTTTCAGTTCTTCCGCGAATCGGTCTTTTGTTGGACATGGCTTTACGTCGATCGCAAAATCTGGTGAAGGAATGGCTTTTTAATCGCCTGCTCGCCTGCTCCGTCGTTCGTCGTTCTTTCTTAAATCGTATTAACCCCCGGCAGGACACTGGTAGGTCGATGAATAACATGTAACCCGCCGATCACATCACGCGATCCGTCATGCAAAATATCGGTTTCCCAAGCCGTATTCGTTTTAACGTCTTCCATTGACCCCCGGATTCTCGATCGTCTCCTTTCTTCTCCTCGATCTTGATAACGACACGTGGTAGTAGTGTGACAAAATCATTTATCAAAATTTTGGACGTTGATCGGTGACTACCCATTTAAGGCGTCACTTACTAGTGGAAATTGATGCCATGGGACGTAGCGATCCAATAAGGAGGTGAAAAGCGATCTCAATGGGGATAGGCGATCCGATCCAACTGTCGTCAGATTAATGGATATGGATCGACCTGAGACAGAGCGATCTGGGACAAGACGACAAATAACACGATTTCCATGGAGCGATCTGGGAAAAGGATCTGGGACCAGGTGATGCGATATGACTCTGTGACGAAGGTGTAACATCCTGCAGATAGTTGACACTCTTTACCGGTCTCCCAAAGGGAGTACTGATTTGGGTTAATTATAGCCCGATCTGGAAGTGTGGATACTCGTGGGAGTCCAGAGAGCTGTTTCAAGACCTGTGGATGGTCTCGTTGATCCGATAAACCCGGGAGGATGATATTGGAGCACGTACGGTAAACTGAAAGCTATTTACTGCTGAATTATACCGTACCGATCCTCAACAATCTCTAATTGGACATCAGATTGGTCATGTTCCCTGCTGGTTATGGATATATCGGTGGTGGAACTATTGGATCGTGATAAACATGCTTGTTGAAGGTCCATGAGTGATGGCCTAAAAGTTCAGATCGAAAGAGTCAGTGAAAGCCGGTTGTATTGACGTCGAAAAATGGATTTAGACACATTCGGCATTTGGACACTATTCTGGACTTTTCGGTACCAAAATCGGGTGTTTGGTACCGTACTTGGAATTTGGTCCCTTTTTGGTGTCTAGGTACAATATCGGGAGTATTGGAGCTATCTTTGGAGCACATGTCACGAAATTTCGACACGTGTTCAAGGGGGCGGTCAAGCTTAAAGGAGATATCGACTTGGAGAGTGACCTACCGTTTGGAATAGGCTTAAGGATAGGATGGCTATTAATTTTGGTATGGATAATAAAACAGTTACTATTTTTTCATATAAAGCACGTCGCAGACTTCTCTTACGGGCAGGATATTTGTCCTCCCGTCGATCAAGAGACTTCGCCGCGCCGTGTTTCGTGTACTAACCTTGGATTGTTTGGCCAAGGTGGGGTTAAGATAAATCAACTCAACTTAAACTGCTAGTGTAGCAGCAAACAACGGTAAATGAAAAGGATTTTGGTTACAAGATCGCGAGGCGGATCAAGTGGTCAGAAGATCTGGACAAGGAGTTCAAGACAAGACCGATCAAGACTGAAGCGATCGACGGGGCAGATCGGCACGTTTCATTTTGGCGAAACAAGCAACCGATCCGTCCACATTGCGCACTTCCGGCAAGATCGGCCGATCCCAAGACCAGATCGGACCGATCCCAACGCAAGGTCGACGCAAGACTATCATTTGCTGAGTGAAGGTTTTCGCACAGCAAAAACCCCGACCCCGAAGACAAATCGAGATCGGTGTGATTCAAGATCGAGACCGCGACGTTTCCAGATAGAGATCGCCGTGACTCAAGATCAAGATCGCAGAACCCCTAATCGTGGTGTGAAGATTTCCGCACCGGAAGCAAACTCTCAACCCCGAACCCTCAGCGAGATCGACATTTCCCAAGGCCATTACGAAGAGCTCAAGTTAACCCAACCGAAGGGTACACAAGGTGAGCACAAGGTTATACAGCAAGGCACGGATCGAAGTACCCCGTCCGTGAGTCGGCAAGTCTGAGCAAGTGGTAGATCGACCCTCAATATAGTAATTTTGTGAGATCGACTTCAACATAGTAGTCCCACACGTGAAACAACTTCCTCAACTCGATCGGGTCTGTCCTTTGATCCATTATTCCCTAACGGCCGAATTAAAATCTACTTAAAGTAGGGTAAGGTCTGCGATCCACAAGCGAATCAGCGTATTCGGGCGGCAGTTCTTTCTCTTTGGATATCGTTCCTTCAAATGATATAGACTGCCAATCTTTGGATTGTCGCGGTCCGATTGAGACGTAGCCTGGGTATGAAGGTACCCTTTCGGCAGCCATAGTTTAGCCTAATGCCGGTTCGCGATCGAGGGAAATTCTGTATCGCTGAGATTTGTCAGATGCAAGCTCTTGATCCGATTAATCCCCGTGGTTACGGTGAGGAAAAAAGTTGAATCGGGTCTCACCCATAGCTTAACGTTGGACTGGACAGTGCCAATCCGTATACCTGCCAACCTACCGATCTTCAGAACCACGTGCTATACTGTGATCACGATCTGCTGCCTAGACGATCCGTACAGAAGTCTGCGTCATGCTATATGCTTTCTACCTTTATCCGGCAATACCATCGTCCCGTCCGCTAAATTCAGACGTCTACCTTTAAGTGCCATCAAATCTATTTACAGATTTGCTTCTTGACCGACTTGATCACCTATTTATACATTCAGGTAGTAGCCAGCGATCCATTTAGGGTGATCTTGATCTTAGTGCGTCCTTTATTCATGCACGAGTTTTCACCGACACCTACAAATTACTGTTTTTGATTCTCGTCGATGACACATAGCACGTTACAAGAAAAGTTGGTGTTCACGATCGAGGTCTCAGCTCCTAATTCAGCAGCGTCGTAGACTTTTCGCTTTTAATCTTTCCAAGTACTTTACTTCTTACACCATTTTCCTGGTGTGTGGTATTTCCAATATCCCTCTGACTCGCCTGGCGCTCCGACAAGGTCCATCTTGGCGGGAAATTGGGCCTACTAATCATGCCTTTTCACACTTATAATGGAACGCAAATTGTAAAAAATCGATATGTATTAGATAGATCATTTTGTTTGTCATCGCTTCCGTCGATAAACATTCTCTCCGTTAATGCATATACGCAGAGCATAAAACGCTCGGCTCGTACCAGATTCAAACCTGGCGAGCGTCCTAATTTAGCATCTTCTCGGATTGTTCTGGCAACATCCTTTCATGCTTGGTGGAGACATTCCACTGACGAATCATGTTGTAAAACTGTTCCATCGGGCACAATCCTTTATCATGGAGCTTTTTGCATACGGAACAAACGTAGTAGCATTTTTCCACAGGATGACCCTTATGTCCACACTTCTGACAGGAAAGTCGCTTCCAACATCCGCGATCGTCATGTCTCTTCGACCCACAGTGCGTACACAATGTTTGAGACTTTACATAAGCATTGTGTCGCTCTTGATCGACTATAAAAACTTCTAATGAGTGGGTATTCCAGCTTCTGAGCGCGATATGCAGCTTTAGTCATGCATACTATGCGTCCATCCGAGTCGAAGTGCAATACACAAGAATCCATGTCTGATCCACTGCTCTCGCTGTCCACGTTGATAGCTCTCAAAGCCCGCGCAAAATAGCTGGCATTTAGGCTGCCTGTAACGAAACTCGATGCCAAAACTTGCTCAACCCCATAGAGGCGTGAGATTCTCAAACTTTAATATTCTTCCATTCTTGCTACGTTTCTTTCAGATCGTCTACATATACAAGGCGTAACATCGTTAGCATTCTGGCCAGGTCGCGATCGTCCAGGGTACCAATGTTATGATATACATGCTTCTTGCTAGTGGCGGGCAATTTGTCTGATATCGAATTTTTTGCTCGGATCGTGGCTGCTTTCAGAAGGAACAAGTATTCCAATGGAGTCTCGTTGGATTGCTTACTGGCATGGTTATAGTCTTCCAACAGAAACACTATTCTTCCCTTCGTATTATTTGGCCATGGAGCCCTTTAAGCGCTCCTTTCACAAGGTTCTCGCTGAGCGACCGAGCTGGTTATACCATTCACGCGCCGTTCCCGTAAGAACATCGCTCAATATTAGGCACTTCCCTGCATCCGGTACTTGATCGCGTAGGAACGCCAACTTTACCATACTGATCTAGGTTTTGGCCCATTCCTCGATCTTTTCTTATGTGCAAAATTATTATAGTTTGGCCATGGCAGACATTTGAATTCTTTTATTAGATAATTCACCACTCTCGACCGCTTGTGCCGTCGCCACATGCGGTCCGCGCTTGCTTCCTTTAATTTGGCGCCCAAGATCATGGTCCTTCGATCCACTAAGACGCTTCCAACCGTCTCCATGTTAATATTCGGAATGTATATCTCCGGTTTGGGATGGAAATAAGAAGATCGTCCGGCGATCATGTGGGCTTGTTCTAGCTCATATTTTTTCATAACTGCTCGAAAATAGGAACTCGCTTGGTCTAACTCCACCATGTTCATAGGCTGCGTTTTTCGCCGGCTTTCCCGCTTCGGCATTTGCCTCATTCCGGTCAAACTTCTCAACAAATCCGCGCCCTTTTGCCCAAGCGACATCCGTCAGATCTCAAACGAATCGTTCGAGTTCTCTTTCGATTCCGCCGAAGCATATGGGGACGATCCAGTGTGTTCATTCTTGGGGAACTCGTTGATCGGCGTGAGAACATTATCTATGGCGTTAAACGGCGCGGTCGTGTTGTATTTAGGGCCACATATTCTAATGAAGCGGACTCAACACTTTGAACAGCGACTGTCCGAAAGCGATCTTTGGATCGTGGTTGAACTATTGTAGAGTTTGTAGGTTAAACGTTCCGACTGTGAAACCCGCTTTATTTAGCAATTTTATTAGACGTCGGATCCCCTCCAACATGTTCGGATTTTGTTAAGGCGCTGATATCGGTCCGCGGAGCAATCCGGTCAGCTTTGGCTTGATTGTCTTAAGCACTAATTTGCTTAAAAACGGCTTCTTCGGCTACTGCAAATAATAACGCCGCTGAGAACGTTAATTCGCCAACAATAAAATCATACTTCGTGATCCACTGACTTTGTACCTAATTCATCGTCTTCGGCTTGACCTAGCATATGGCTGACTCGTTCTTGTAAAAATATCGATCTTTTTTCGCTTCAGCCACCTTCTTGCAGTCTTCCAAACATCTTAAACCTCGTTTCATCATCTCTGATGGTTCATCTTTTAAAAAGATAGTCGTTTATGAAATTCCCTTGAAGACTTTTATCCCGTGGCTCGCTTTGCAGTGCGATCCGCGGTGGCTCCCGAAGGGGCTACAGGCGGAAGATGGGGGTTTTCTTACGGATCGTGCGAACAGTCTTGCTCTTTTCTTTTCTTGTCTTTAAATCCCATCCACAAACTCTAAGGATATGGGGACCCTTCATCGTCACGCGTCTGCAACGATCCCTCTGCTGCTTGCGCTTGTATCCCAGGTTTAGGCCTGATCTTGACTTCTTCGTTTACGAGCTCACCGTGAAATCCCGAGCAATTAGAAGATCTGGGGAAGCGCGCAATGTGATCAAGTGACGATCACAATTTTCTTGTGACCCCGACTCTCCACTGGCGCCTGGAAGACCGACTTACGGAGGGCTACTTCGATTCCGTGCTCTGCGTCTTCTTGCTCACCTTGCGTACCCGCCAGAGGGGCGAGTTGTGCTTTTCTTGTTGGACTTGAGCTGAATCTGAGCTTGACCATCTTAAGGATAGGTGTTGATCGAGTGGAAATGCTTCACCCGGTCAAACGTAGGTGTGGATTGCGTGGAAGTTCTTCACTCGGTCGCTTGTAACTAGGGTGCTCTCCCATAGTCGCCTTTACCAGGGGCGATTCTTGATACGCGAGCCTTCTGACCACTTGAGCCGTCTCGCGATCTTGAATCTAAACCGTAAGGTTCACTAAGTCCTATCAGTTGCGGGGGGTGGGAATTGGCTTTCCGCCTGGCCAAACAATCCAAGGACGAAGTTTGCAGAGATATGGGTGACTCTTTATTCAACGGGATGTCAAAGATCCTGATCAGGAGAAGTCGACGCGTGTCTTTCGTTGCAAACTCAATCCTGTTTAATGTCAACCAACCAATTTCAAACACTATGAATATTCCTATCTGTTCTTTAGGTCAACTGTTGTACACCTCCTGTCAATTCTATTTATCTCTTACCTCATGTGGTCCACAGCAGATAATTCGTGGTGGATCGGTCCACAGCGGATCGCTCCATAGCGGATCGCTCCACAGTGGATCGCGGTTTATGGGATCGCGGTATATGGTCCCCATCAATTATGTGGTCCACACCCATGATATGATCCACACCACCCAGCAGTACTAAGGATAGAAGGTGGATCAATCTGCGCGACTTGGACAATCATAATTCTTCAATCATTCGTTTGGTCACCTTCCTTGTCCCAACAGGCCCATCGCCGTACGCGCTCCGGCAATTAAACTGGTTTTGCACTTAAGGTGGATCGCGCGATCCACACTTTCGTCATTTTTCCTTGGGAATTTTTTACACCACTGCCTAGCGGGATATATTGGCTATTATCGCCATGGCACTTCGAGCCTTAGATCCTCTAGGCTTGGTTTTTTGAATCTTCTCTCGTCTACGCTTGGCTCGTCAGGTTCTTACTCGTTGAATCTATGTGCCTCAGCTTCTCAGTCGAATTTACCACTCCTTTTTTCAGGTCAAAAGTAAGGATTTCGACGATTGTAAAGATCTTACACCGCCGAAAAGTATCATTTAATATCGACACGACTACTTATTGCGATTTGGTACTCGGTGCATTCAGCAATTTATATATATTATTCATCATGGTCAAAATGGTATGGACTTGACGCTAGATTACGTATGTCTACCATCTTGGATTTGGGGTGTGGTCTATGCACGACCCTATTTCTTTTTTTGAGGTAATGATCTGTCGGAGATTGCGGTTCTTGCTCTGGTAAAACAATTTACATATAAATGGATCGATTCAACGTATTTTTTTTACTTACATAGAACGTGATACTAACAGGCGTACGTCTTTGTGAGGCCTGCCAACTCCAGCTGTATACAATAAAATTATAAGAGTTAAGATTATACATGCCCTACACGGTCGTTCTATTATCAATTATTTGACATTAATTTGTTTTTATATCCTTCTTTCGATCAGTCTCGATTTCGTCGCAAATATATTGTATATGCATCCAAGGTATGCTGTCACTTAGCAGGCTTAATTGGTATTCGCACTGTCGCGCTTGTAATTATTCCTTATTTCTTTGGTACATTTTTGACAATTATGGCGCTTTTTCCTATTGTCTATCAATTTACCGGGTAAAATATAATTTTTGCTAAATAATAATGTCAAAAAGTATCTTGTCGAATAGAAGCACCAGGTATTTGGCTTTAAACGATCAATGACTCATGTACACTATAAAAGAAGACGTTTGTCTGCAAGAGTCTCTTCAATTCTTTACACTGGAGACTGTATTTCTGCTTTCTCATTCTAATCAGCATGCAGTGTATATAAATGTAAATTCATCTTATACTATAAATATTGTTTGATTTTCATTTTACTTTACATTCTTGTATATTTTTCGCCTAAAGGCGATAGCTAAGGTTCTACACTAAATATATCCTCATCCTCTCAGCAAGTATTCGATCGACTTCGGTTATCATTCTGGGGTCTTGATAATGTCGACTTTGGCTGTTTGGCACCAAACTGGAAAAAGCCATTTCGCTCAAATGCTTCGCGACATCTCATATTATAGTGCTAAATTGTTACTATATAACACAGGTCGCGTCAAATGCTCTTTGACAATTAGAGAGTGGAGCTGTCTTGTTAAACTTAATTAAGAGATTGGATCTTAAGGTCCATTATAAGAAATGATAATATGACTTTTAAAAATCATGTCTCATTTCGAAATCCGCATCGGTATCGCTTTTACTTATCCTAGTATTAAACTTCGAAAAGCCCGTCATGTGACTTTACATCTTCAACGCTTATGGTATCATAATGATTATCGTTTTGAATATGTAGAATTTGCGGCATTATCGCAAAGAATATTTTCGGTCCATACATGGCAATCAAACACAATGGTACAAATCAACTTTTTATAAAAAAAGTAGAAGCTTTAGGTCACATTTGGGAATAAGTTTGGATTAATGAGGTAATTCACGATAAAAAAGGTCTATCGGAATGTAATTAGAATCGAAAACGTACCTTTGATACGCTCTTATAAATCGTCGATCAGTAAGTTAATCGATTTTTCGTTTGACATCCATCTTTGGAAATGTAAAATTGTACATCAAGTTGATATGCAGTTTATATTGACTTTTGTCGATCAATTTGATTCTTTTGTCAAGAAAGGATATTGATCTATTAAGGCCAACACTTAATTAAAGCCAAATTAGAACTTATGATCGTCATTTCCGGGCGTTCGCTCGTCGAATATCCGTGTCGTATCTGACAATCTCGATAAATCTAATCTCTATCGTAATCAACTATAAAATCGGAGCTCTTTAACTATTGTGTAGATTCTGCGGTATTTTCTACCTCGTTTAATGATGTATCAGCAACTCTTCTTTGTCGAGCGTGGCTTCGATTGATCACCGAAACTTCATACATATATATATATATTCTTAATAGTTTGTCAAGAGTTATTGCACGCTATATTTTGATGTATTGTATCTTACCAATACATATTTCTAAACTGCTTTTTTCCTAGCCTTTCTGTCATTAAAGCGTAAACCTGCGGCATTCTAGCTTCGCACCTTATGAAGATATTAGACAAATGTAAAAATTCACTACTTTGTTCTCGATATACCACCGGTTTTTGTAAACGAAGTCACATTCAGAATGTCTGTATTGAAAGACTAGAGTCGCCAACAACAATATAATCAAAAACATCAATTTGCAGTTAAATTAATCCTTTCACCTCATGACAGCAACCATCTTCAAATTATGGTTCCCGACGCGCGTATGCACGCTCTATGAACTCTCAATGTCGTATTTTTACAAGTTTGCAATGCCCACCCACAAATGACATTAACAATATGCATCTTTGCAATGGAAGAACTAAGTAAAGTTTAAACAATATTAAATTAAAAAATCAATTAGCAATGATTTATTCCAGATCCAATTGGACACTTGCCGAGTAAGCCGACAGAAGTCGATGTACTGAACGAATGTAGGAGTGATACAACTATTTATTTGACGCATGCAGCAGCTAGAAAAAGGCGACATCCCTCTAGTAAACTCGTTTGATTCTATTATTGCGCGTTTTTGACGAGATGAAATTATCGATTTGCACACTCAATTAGGGGTTTTGACGTATATAAATTGATGAGGAAACTAATAGGGAAATACGGGGTCCGTCTTTGTATCATAGAAAGGGTTCGGCGTTGCGTATCAAGTACAATGATTATGATGAGCCAAGTCCGACAGGCAGGCATATGCAAATAGGCTTCATCATCTCAAGTTTTTATATTTTTTAATCGCATATTGTTGTGTTGGATTAGGGTTTTGAAATTTTTGATGTGATCCCGCCTCCCCACTGGTGTTCAGACGACCGAATATCGGAGAGGGTACTATTTTTGTTTTAAACACCTTTATCTCCTTGTTTACCCGTTGGTAGAACGGGCTACACTCTTCTCTGTGGACTCTTGTAGATGCTAATCTTGACCGTATTGGGAAAGGGGGAATCGGGTGGAAATTTTTGCACGATCACAGGTAACTTGTAGGTACTTGATATGAGATACCTAGATCTCAACGAGATTCTTTGTCCAATATGTAGATCTTGATCTGCTTGACCTACTGACCATTTTAGCCGTCTTTTGACCTTGATCACCCTTGCTTTCTTGCTGCACCCGATAGCAGTTGTTGGGATGTTGTGTAAGCCTGACGCATCTGGCAAAACCACCCAGGTTCGACAATTGTATAGACGAACATCGCAAATCTTTGCTTCGTCGGGAGGCCAAAGATCAAGCTCGGAAGATATGACACGTGTCTTTTGAAGTAAATTGAACGATGTTTAATGTTAGCCAACCATTTCACAAAACCTACGACCTAGACTATCTAAGCACAACACGCTCGCCACGCGTCGGGCCAATAAATCTCTCTGTTTCTAGTACCACTTATACATGTTGATTTATTTCCCACCCTGGCCTGTTTCGGATCAACTGTTGGATCTGATACCTCTTTAATCGAATCTTTTTTATATAATCTTATTTGGATATAGGCCCCATCATGGACCATATCCACTCAGGGATTGGATCCCATTATAATTTGTGTCCACGAGAAGATCGGATCCTCTCGGGGATTGATTACACTCTCATTTTTGTTCTATTCTACTATCAAACCCACTCTCGATGACGGGAGGCACATCTACATCGGATTCGGTAGTTGTCCTCCACATATTTACACTTCATATCTAGACCTAGTGACACGGTTCTCTTTCTCTGTATCTTTCTCAGATAAAACTTTGGTCCGCTTCTCCACAACGTCAGCTTTACTATAACCTACGGGCAGCGTCAGTCAAGCTGTACATCGTTCGCCTATCGCGGTTTCATCGTTAATTATTTACCTAATACTCCGTCTTTGCAGACGTTGGCAACAAATGCCTCCCTTGTAGCCGTGGTCGGTCCCCTCCGCACACATACTCTTCGCTCGGATCCAACTGGTACTCCATCCAGATTGACGGATCTGGATTCGACTGGTACCGTGCGGGCGGATCCGAAAATTCTCATTCCGTGTCTTCAGGTCAGTCCACTACTGGCACTTAGTAGTCATACATTAACCAAACGGTTGGCCTTTACGATCAAGTGTTCGCACATCAAGCCGTGCTGGAGCATTATTAATCAATTAAAAAATGTTTTGTAGATCAGCTGATTCAGAAGAAGAAGTTGCAGAAGACGTTACACGATCTGGAAGCATAGGCTAGACCATATGTGACTTTCGTCCATAAAAAATACGATTGTTTTTTCAGGACCATAGCGAGGCACTCCAAAGGTAGTTAATGTTCTAACAGTATATAGGCAACCGCCTCGATCAGGCAGAAGAGGTCTAAGACTGAAAGCAGCACTTTACAAGGCCAGGACCAAAAGCACCACCGTCCAGCGATCTTTCAGCGGGATCTGGATATAGCGCAGTGATATCTGGCCTCCGAAACAACGAAAATTAGCGCGATAAGCCAGTTTCATGCGGACGTCCTTTGGAACATAATGCGCCGAACGTCTAAACACACGTCGTTGCTCAAAAACTAACCGACCCTTAGTTATGGCTAGATCGCATGGCAGAGGTACAGTTCTACCTTCGGCACATCTATAGCGATCTCAGCCTCAAAATTTGACGCTGCCGCTTCGTTAAAAACAAGTCGGGATCACAAATACGGGACGAAAGCAGTACTAATTACCGATCTGGTATAAGAGCAGGATTGGGCAATCCGCGATCGAGATTTGAATCGTAATCTAGTCACTTGCTCCGCTACCTAGATCATCCCCGTCACCAGGTCCTCATATTGCAACCTCAACTACTGCTGATGTCCCTGCTTCATCTCCCAACAAGAGTCCTTACAACAAGCCTTTTTTAGATCCATCTGCTACCACTCCGAGCAAGCGTTTTTGGAGGAAGACCCTGTCGAATAAGCTAAACATTATGTTTACATGGGTCACAAATATGCGCCCGTACTCAATCGTATTCCGCACAAACGTCTTGTCTTCTAGCGCTACAACAAAGCAACATGCGGCTTGGGCTAACAAGAATCGCGAAATCTTCCGACGGTTGAGTCAAAAAATGAAAGATCGGACGGCTCATTTGGATCCGCCACCTTTACAGCCCTATCGCAGTCCCGTTTATCTGCGCCTCGTTCAACGAATGCCGTCTTTTTTTCTAATTAAAACCGATTTCCTATCGTCGTTGGCTCTCTTAGCCCGGCTACAGCCTTCGCTTCCCCAATCCGTTGCCTTTCGCACATTTAGACAAGATATAAATAGTAGCTCTGCGAGGTAATGCCTTTGACGGTCCCGCTAGCGTAGCTGATGAAGATCTCGCTACGGTCCGTGATCCTCTTTTTTCGGAGTAGTGTCAAGCTCTACCGCCTATAAGGCCCCGCGCAGCTATTGGATTCCGGGTTGTCGTGATCACTTTCCCCGTACCAGTTCCTAAATTGCCCAATGATCTTCGAAAGGGGTCAGCTGGATCTGCTTCTACGGGCCTGACCTGTACTTGTTTCACCATCTTTTTTTAAATCCATAGCCTTATCGATTCCCGAAGAATCGAAGCCTGGATACCACAGCGGCCGAGGCCAAAGGGGCGCCTCACTTGGTCGCCTTCGCGCAGAATTCAACTCACTCCGCTCAAGAAGCCTGGTTGATCTTTAGTAGACCGTTTCATCCGTTCATGTTCACGCCAGCAAGTTAGATCTCTACTCGTCTGTACTTGTACCAATACTTCGTGAATCGCTATGCTCAGGATCTCTGAGAACCAACGGACGTTTTGCTAATAACTTACAGATTGCAGTAGGGTAATCTTATACTGGCAATATATTTTCTGCAGCGCGATAGCAGAGGGACGCACGCCGGGCATAGGTGAAAAGCGATCCTATAAGTTATCGTAAAAGGTATGATACAAGTTCACTGCGATATCGACGTCTTGTTGAATTCCGTCTTTCTTCGCCTACCGCAAGCGGTAGAGAGGTACACTGAATACTGGTCTTGTTGCAAGCCTTAAACATTTTCAATCTATTCTCGGCGTTGCTGACGATAGATATTGCTGGTCGTTGGCTCTACCAGTATCGTCATTTGCTGGCCTAGCATACTGGATCCATGGTCTCGCGTTTACAAGGCGATTCTTCCGGCTGGGAGATTTTGGAATTCTCCATCTACCTTCTTCTTTACCATGTCCACTATAATACTACATGGTGTTTTTCGTCTTTATATGTAATTCTGGCCTTTCCGCCACGCTCCGATGTATAAAACAACTGATTTGACGTAATAATCATCATACACCCCTCATTTCTATTCCTGTACAGCCAGCCTGCGCATCTCCACCTTCCTTAGACCACCTTAGGTTTTTGACTCTGCGATCCTTCTTTATAAAATTGCATCATCTGAACTATATTAGACTAGCCTGCATGCGCTCAAAGGCCGTTGACATAGCGCCTCAATTCAGAACAGCCTTATATACCCAATCCGGATCGCTATATTCTTTTCAATAGACGAACAATAGTCAATGTACTCGTCCAAAACGTGTCTTTCAGCCGAATCTCGCATCAGCGATCTTTACACTTCGATTTTGAAATCTTCTAATTTGGTTTGTCTATCATCTTCTGGTAGGATCGTCGCATATAATCAACCCGATATGCCTCCGCTACCCTCAAAGTATTGGTTAAGTCATCGAAAAAGGTCATCACCTTTTTTTACTTCAATACACGCACAACTAGTAATAGCGTGTAGGGTGGGCCGGCGATCAAAAAACCATACCGAGCACTCCTCACGCAATTCAGCAACACGTAAAAGCTCATGTCACATATGCGCTAGATACTGAGCGTAGCTCTCCTTTACTCTATTCAACTACAACTACACTTGATATCCAACCTTAACGCCAGCAAGATCGAGATCCTCGATTTGTCGGTCGGCCCGATCCCAGACCGCTATCTTTAGATGCTCGTTTACCGCAGATTTAGCGTTGATACTGTCGCTGTATGGTATAACGCCACTTACGCGGAACCTGATCTTACAATTTGGTAATTCTAAAAAGCAAAATCACCTCTAGTGTTGATCGCAAATTTAATTTGTGTTAAAATAGTCAGTCGTGTCACCACGTACTCGATCTTGAGCGTTATTGATCGCAAGTTTTGGCCTTTCCGCATAATAATTCCGATATATTTGGTTTACATCCGTAATATACATATTCATCACTCTCGTCAAGGTTTGCACCATTCTTTTGGCCGCTTCATTTGCTTGCGGTCAATATGCCTTCGTAGCCCGCTATTGCTGACCCGCAGTTTTGCTAAGATCTGATAAAACTCAGACATTTATCCTGGCTATCTGTCATGGCGGATTACTTCCGCTTGCTCCAAACCGCCTAAATTACATTCATCATTACTTTCAGCAGTGGTCTAAGAAAGTCATGATCCACTTACCTTAGCATTTTCAAATTTTAAGAAAAGACCTACCCATAGCTATAGCTCTGTAATTTTCTTGATAGATCGGAGCAGAGAAGGAATGTGATTTTTGGCAATCATCTGAAATAGGTTAGAAGCCTGAACATTACCCGGCGATAATTTACACGCACCACAAACTCCTTTCCCTTTTTAGCAACCCGCACATGTACCTATGTATCTCTGTACGCTTCTACAAACCGCTTCATTGAAAATAAGCCCGTATCACTGGTACATACGACCAATCCCCTGCTTTTTACCTTTCAAACTGGTTTGGAAATTGTGTAGGTATCGTTACGCAACCATTTTGGTATCACCAGTCTCATCATTTCATTGCATTCGTCAGTTAGGGTGGAGCCGAGGCATATGAACAACCGCACATCTTTGTTCACTTCAAATTAGTGTGCAGTGATAGGGTTCGTCTCCACATCCGCCGCACTCAACATAGTCAGATCCTTGATCAAATACGTTTTTGAATGGCAGATCCAGAACACTTCGTCGGGTGCTTGTTTGATACGCATGATTTGAATCTCCTGAAACACTAGTTCTTGTCGCAACTTTTCACTTGACTTCTTGGCGCAGCGGATCATGTGAGCGCTGTCACCTTGATCACTTCGTCTGTCTCTCAAGGTTTGATCAACTCGTTCAACCGATTTATTATCATCAATTTATGCCAAATCGCTTCTGTCACGACGATTTTGCCTTTTGCTTGATGCCAAGCACTGCTAGCCAGTCAATCTGCGCTTTGATGTCAGTCTCTCTTCACATAAAGGTTTTATAAATCGGCCACGATCGCAACTTTTCATATATATTTGCGTCAACAAATTTAGGCCTGGCGCTTTAGCGTAGTTCGCCTTGTATATGTCGGATCCCCAGGTTCAAGTCGCCACAAATGATGACCCTTCCCCTTTTTCGATCCGCCATCGAATCGATATTCAACAATATCAATTAATACTCGGCTTCATACACATTCAGATCCACAATTTAATTAGACGCTGACGCCACGATCTTTCACTATAAATTTACCACGCAACAGCGCTTTACGTCCCACCCTTTCTCTCTGACCAAGCAAAATCATTAAAGCTAACCACTAGCAGTCGTTCGTCTATCTACCATTGTCGAAGGCTGCACAGTGACACCCTCTCTAGGCTGCTTTTTTGAAGCAATCGCGATAAGAACCTCATTGAATTCTCCACGAGGAGTAATACTAGCAGCAACCGTTCCCAAGTCTCATCACAACTCTTTTGCATCTGTAGATCTACAGTGTCTAAACCGATAATAGTTCGGCATCCCTAACTGAAATCCCGTTGAGTCCTGACGATTGCAGCAGCAAATTTAGGTTAAAAAGCGGGTCAAGACCTTGATATCTCTTGCACTAAACGTAGTGGCATACATAGCGGATCCGGAGGAAAGTGAAATATTCTTTTTGGCCCATTACTCAGTTCATTTCATTGGAATACAGCGTACAAGTATTACACGTCACCATCAAATATGCTCCATCGAAAATTTGCAACAATGCTTCCGCGATGCCCAATTGCTTGCATATTCCAAGACCACCGTAGATCTTCCTGTATCAAAGTGCTGAAAAAATCGGAGTTCAGGCGATATTTGCTTTCAGCAGAATAAAAGCTATCGAAGCCTTCTCCCAATTAGAAATGCCTTCACAATCTGCTTGATCCCAAGCCCTATTCTGTTTCCTCGTCGGGTTTGGTCCGTTTGTACCATTCAGGCGGCGGATCCTTTAGAAGACCTCCTCTGGCAGCACTTACAGCACAAGGGTATAGATCGAGTAGCCTTTGAAGAAACAACTGTAGGAAATAAGGCTTCTTACGAAGAATTGCATCGCACTAAGAGTCTGCGGAAATGATAAATCATCTTTGATCCAATATTTGTCGGGCGAGTTTCATATAATGCCAAAGAAACTTAAAGTTTATGGTAATGTACTTTTTGACGTCGCATATACCTTTCGTGAGGCTGGTCGAAATTTACCAATTATCACACGCCTCCTATTGTCCCTCCGCATTCTCGTACAATGAGTACTATGAATCTGTCGGTATCAGTATGTCGTCGATGTAGGATCTGCATCCTAAGACTTATTACCGTTGATCAGAATACAATTCACCTTGCGTTAAGACAAATTAAGTTTAATCGCTTTGTTCGCTTTATCATCGAAACTAGCCTCGATCGACAGTCAATCGTACAGAAGTTATTTATCGGACGTTAGTAAATCTGCGAGGCATTTGTCAACCCAAAAATCATTTGTAGCCATTCTAACATACAGCATGACGTGACAAAACTGAGATTAGCCTTGCCCTCTCCGTCATCTTCTCCACCCATTGACAGTTACCCAAATCTAGGGATCAATTACTCAGAGTTTTATCCATGTCTTCCAACAATTTGCTTATAAGCGGCATAAGATACACCATCAATCTTGTGAGTAGATTACCACGGCGTTAGTCGATACGCATCCGTATCTCTTCACTGTTCTTCTTAAAAATTATCACCATCGGCGTAGCCCAAGGTGATGTCGACAGCTAGATAATCTTGCAAGGAAAAAGTGCTTTGACTAGATCCGCAAATTTCGCACAGAATTTAGGGGCGACTGGCCTCTAATGTTGTGACATCGGATTTGCTCGTCCTACATCATTGTTGCAGACACCTCCATGTGCTGCCGGCGGTAATGCATTCCCTATCTATATGAGCAACAGATCATTCATCCAAATTACTTGTCATAATTTCTCTTTATCTCCTACCAATATTTTCTCCTGGATTACCAAATTGAAAATCATTGATGATAACTTCGACAGTAGACGTGATCCCATCGGGTAGTATTGTCATGTGCTGATCGACGTCTTCCGCGTACAAGTGTCCATTTTCGTGACGGTGAATGGACGCATCGGCCTTTTTTACCGTCAAAACATCGTAATCCGTCTCCACCGCCCTAGGTCCATCAGTCACCATCTCGACATATTTGTGTTCTTTACGATCTACCATCGTGATCTTATCTTCATGATGGTGAATGAGATACTCTTGGTCGGACTCTTCGTCTTTGGGGTCATCACAATCAATCACTGTCTCTTTATTAATGATCTTATTATTAATTTTATGACTGACCGTTATTTTAAAACTGCCGATTATAACGGGCGACGATACATAGCAATCTGCTTTCAAATCGGATTTGTCTTCGTTTGTTCGAGAGCCTCGTCCCTTTTAATATATCATCCTATATAAAATACACGTACCTTCTTCTTGATGAGTTTTAGGTCTATGTCTCGAATCCGATTCCTCGTTGACCACCACGCCGAGATTAGACGTCTCTTGATCCTGTTTAAACAGCATGTCCGGTCGATTCTACACTGTTTCGTCGTCTTCGACGTTGTTGACGCTTGTTATCGGCAGCGTAGGTGTCGGTGACTGCGACCGCGTTCAGGTTTCTTTCAATACTTCTTCGATCCCCACTCCCTGGATCCATCCTGGCCTTTCTCGGCATTATTAAAATATACGGAGGCGTCCTGCAGATCGGATAACTTTCTAAAGGTACATGAGATACTGGAATCTTACTTCCACCCGATCCGTAGTCGCCACAAACGCTAATATTTCTCACTCCTGGTATCGGCTTAAATTTACTGACACACAGCCGGGAGGTTACGCCTATAGGTCGTCCAATACCCATAAGCGCAGTGGTGTATAAACAATTAAGATCACATCGCGATATCAGATATTGTTGAGCTGTAAATACTATAGTCTTTCAAGTCCAATAATCGGCGCCGGCCCCCAAGCAACGTCCCATCCTACCCAGAGCTTGGCATTTTAGAAATTTGAGCCGATCCTTGCCTCCGTCGATCCTCCAACAGGTATAACAATACGCTGATCCTTATCAAGTTTTGCTTGTATAGCGGATTTGTATGGTGTTTTTTGCCCCGCCAAACTCATACGGACCTAATCTGGAAAACCTAAAACTTCTTCTGCCAGATCTAGACGTATCCCTGCCGGTATCATAAAAACCATGTACAAAACTGCGTCTTGACCGACCTGGTCCTCTCCCACACATCTAAAATGTACATTAAGGGATCGCCCAGCGTGATCTTGATCTTGTTCTATCTGTCTGTCATTTACACGCACTCGCCGTTCCCTATATATTCTTAAGTCTTACTTTTGGCTTCTATACAACCCACCCTACAATCAAAGGTTGTGTTTATGATCGAAATTTTGGCGCCAGATTCAAACAACAAGATGGCCGTCTCATTGTTCATTTTGCCCAAGTCTTTAGCTTGTTTAAACGGCTTCTCTGATGTGTGGTACTTCCGGTATCTTCTTGATTCGACCGGCGCAAGATCGAATCGTACCTTTTTGCGATAGGGCGTATTCATCAGCTCGCTTCACACTTCAACCCGAACAAATAACTGAGGGGAACGCGCATGTAATAATACTCTGTATTACGGATCGTTGACGTCGCGATCCTCCTTCTTCTTTTACACAGATGCCGAAATGGAGATTTAGAACGCTCGGCTCAAGTTAAATTCCATCCTGTAGAGCGTCCTAGTCAAGTATATCAATTATGTTAGGCGAAAACATCCCAGCATGTTTGGTAGGTACTAATCACTTGCGGACCAGGTAAGAAACTTTGTAGTGGGGCATTTTCCACCCTCATGCATCTCTCTCAAGCAGATCATACGCAAAAACAATTCCCGATGGATAACCCTTTCAGCTACACTTTTGACGGGTAAGTATCTCTTAACAACTAAGATCTCCTTGCTTTGTAAATCCGCAGTGGGTAAACGGCTTCGATCAAACCTACGATATTAATCCTTACGATCCGGATTATGTGATCGTTCTTCAGACCCCCATCATGTTGATGGCCATGTTAATTACACCCGTGAGGCGGATCCTCCTTATCCAGTGCAACCCCTGGATGCGCATGGCCTCAACGACCCCGATGGTCTTTCAAAACTTTGTCCGATCATGGGATCGGATCACATACACCCAGCGTCGATCCGTATCCGCATCCGATCCATTCGGATTAGGATCCGATCCCCTGCTTTCACTCTCTTCCACTCGAATATCTCGTACCACTTGCGTTGATTTTGACTATTTCGGATCTGAACTGAAACTTGATGGTGTTCATAATTTGTTTAATCCCGAAGACGCATTGTTATATCGGGTCTCTTTGCGCTGATATGCACGCAATTTTTTTCCATGTCATCAGCATCCATTAGTCGTAACGAGGTAAACTACTTGCCCAAATCAAGAATATTCAGCAAATATTATAATCTTGACATGGTCGCGTCTCATAGATGACGTCCCTTTTATAATCGAAATCTTCGCTCGAATCGACGCCACGCTCAGCCAATATTGATACTTCAGCGGGGTCTTATTCGATCTATTTCTCGCATGGTAGAACTGCCTACATGTCGATAAGCCATGTTCACCATCTTGGATCATCTAAGATGACAGTAGGGATTACCATTCACGACGAGTCAATAGGCTTAACTGACTTTACTATTTTCGTGCCGGACCTGTCAGGAGGTTGCCGAACACAAGACAAGATTCTGCATCTGAAGCCTGGTCGCGGGGGTTGCAGACTCGACTTTTTTCAGTTTGCTCTGGGCTCAACATTCGTCTCTGTATCTACCATTTTAATCTTCAGATCGACGATTGCCGATTCTCGTAGCCTCTGCGTCGTCATTCCACCACTTGGCATAATTTCAGCTGTGACCATCAGTGATTACCTAGGATCGTCATCTTCGCGATCATGGGGATCATTGTGGTATAATCTTTTATTATGCGACTCCTTCACTGCGTTCATCTCCACGTCCGCATAGTTTGCTTCTAGAATAGTTGCGTATACCGTCGATCGGCCAGCATTCTGATCAGCCATCTTCTGCTCATTGTCTTCGTACTTATTTAAGGCTGCTCCAACGTATGATTGCATCTGTTTAGAGGCCAACCTGGGCGCATCCATTGATTTAAATTCCTTTATGTTCGTCCTGTCGTGGATAATTGCAGCAATTGACCGTCTCAATGACA
Source organism: Hyaloperonospora brassicae (assembly GCA_947650285.1). Taxonomy (NCBI): domain Eukaryota; phylum Oomycota; class Peronosporomycetes; order Peronosporales; family Peronosporaceae; genus Hyaloperonospora; species Hyaloperonospora brassicae. Next base: position 238,566 of record CANTFL010001315.1, on the reverse strand, counting down.
TCCGTCAAAAAATTCATGTATTGTCGGAGTCTAAGTTCGAGTTTACTTATGCGTACTTCACCGGTTTTATAACGTCTCGGTGTGTCTGCGATCGTCTGGATCGTTTAATCCGATGCCCCGAAATCGATCCGTCCATCCATGACTGGCTTTATCTCCCAATCTACTAAATCGCCAATGATGACCAACTTGATCAATTTTCCACGCAACGACCTGTCCTCGTTTTTTTACTATAACAAAATCACACTAAAATGGTATATGCGCGTCGAATAATAAAGATGTTAATTCCGCGTCTTGTAGTAATTATATAATACTGAGGATAATATAGAGCTAATTAGCGAATGATACATGATTTGCTGTCCGCATTTTTAAGCGGACGATCAGATGTGCTATTAAGACCTTTACCACTGTATTACTGGACACACATTTTTTTTCTTCCTGTGATATTATAACTCAAGCAGTTTGACCTGCCAGTCTGTTATCCATACCGTCATCTTGTCTCCGTCTTCCACTAGCTTAAGTGATCGACCGAGTGTGGTCATGCTTTCTCATGTGCATCAGATAAAGTCTTCCTTAATGTGGATCCGATCTAGATTTTTTATTTATTATCTGAGAATTTACGATCTTCTTCGACGTCAAATATATGAAGTCATTATTTTTAGCTCCCTCCTAAGGGCTCTCGCCCAGCATAAGGAGCTTAGAGCATTATTCTCGTTAGTCCTCAAAGGGACTTTACGAAGGGTCGAGGTTTACCTTTCAGATCGGCAAGTCAATCTTCCTAAGAATGTTTTACGTCATCAAATCCTTTTTAAATTTTTAAATAAAATAATCTGAGAATTTTTCGAAATCGAGCATTTTGAAAGATTTATCAGCTCTTAACGCTTATATCCCAGGTTCTTTTTTTATATTGAAATCTTCACTCAGATCGTCACGGTGATATTCCGAGTCACTTAGAGATCCGGGTACGATCACCATTGATAAGAGCGGGATTCTGAAAGTTGCAATGCGATACCACCTCCCCACTGGTGTTCAGACGACCGAATATCGGAGAGGGTACTATTTTTGTTTTAAACACCTTTATCTCCTTGTTTACCCGTTGGTAGAACGGGCTACACTCTTCTCTGTGGACTCTTGTAGATGCTAATCTTGACCGTATTGAGAAAGGGGGAATCGGGTGGAAATTTTTGCACGATCACAGGTAACTTGTAGGTACTTGATATGAGATACCTAGATCTCAACGAGATTCTTTGTCCAATATGTAGATCTTGATCTGCTTGACCTACTGACCATTTTAGCCGTCTTTTGACCTTGATCACCCTTGCTTTCTCGCTGCGCCCGATAGCAGTTGTTGGGATGTCGTGTAAGCCTGACGCATCTGGCCAAACCACCCAGGTTCGACAATTGTATAGACGAACATCGCAAATCTTTGCTTCGTCGGGAGGCCAAAGATCAAGCTCGGAAGATATGACGCGTGTCTTTTGAAGTAAATTGAACGATGTTTAATGTTAGCCAACCATTTCACAAAACCTACGACCTAGACTATCTAAGCATAACGCGCTCGCCACGCGTCGGGCCAATAAATCTCTCTGTTTCTAGTACCACTTATACATGTTGATTTATTCCCCACCCCTGGCCTGTTTCGGATCAACTGTTGGATCTGATACCTCTTTAATCGAATCTTTTTTATATAATCTTATTTGGATATAGGCCCCATCATGGACCAGATCCACTCTCAGACCTATATTTTCCGCTCGGATCGGAACTCCTTCTCGAATCAGATTCACCTTCAGATCTTATCCGACCGTCTTGATCACCCGTCCAGACGTTTGCTATAGTCCGGCTATAAATTTCTATTCCACAGCACTTTTTTACAGCTACTTTTAATTTTATTTTTTATAGTTGCAAAAAAGGTTACAGCTACATTCATTCGTAAATAAACCCACTTTTAGGGTTGTCATCTACTGGAGTGTAAACGCATGATAATAAAATTTATTGATGTTAAGTAGAAACCAAGTTTTGCATTAAATCGTGGAGGCTGTTATCGATTCCAATCTGGCCTTTTTATAACCTCATAATCTGCAGTTATTGAGTCAATTGTAACACTTATGCAGCTACTCACGCTAGAATATATTTTTGCCCATAGCAGTAAGGGACTTTCAATACCTAGATAAGGATGAAATTTAATATGACTCGGCGACGAGGCTATGGGAGTCTTCTCCGAGCCATATTACTGAATCTGCCTTGACGTTATTCATCTAAAGGATCAAACAGCAACTACAAGTAAAACATATTTAATCCACGCCTTCTTCAGATTCTCACTATTTCTGTCTAAAATATACATGAATATACGGCTTAGGCTTCCGCATCTCCCTCGTATTCGTTTGAGGCTGCCGCTATAAATTCCTTCAATACCCTGCAATATTTTATGAAAGTCTTCGTCTTCATAATGTTGACTATGGATTTATGAAAATCTTAGCCTTCGTATATACATAATAAAGATTATAACGATATGCTAACCGCCCTTATATACAAATACGAGATACTATAATATGAGTCACGTTTTGTGAATTATTTTCCAGGAATAAGAATATTATTGCAATAATTTCATTAAACGCCTGGTGTGAATATCATTACACGACTGAGATAAGGTACCTTTGTCGAAAGGCTATTAAAACGATCCTTTAATTACCTTGAGTAGGACACCGGTCCACAGTGTAGCATATAACATTTTACTATAAAAAAATTTCAATGTTTAGAATCTTTTCGAGCGTGGAGTCTAAACCGCGCTAACGGCATTACTCCTGGCACTTTTCCACTGCATCATTTGTACAGAATTATTTCGAACACAATAAAAATATATTATAGCGTTTGTATACTGAAGCTTGTATCCCTACCTTTGATCTACCTTTACCTAACCTACCAGTGGACACGGCGATTATCCAGATCAAGGTTGATTATCTAGATTACTATGGTTTTACGAATCACTTACTTAAGTAATTCTTTTTTGTCTTTGACCACGCACCATTGTATCTTCGCGTGTCCTCTTAGGGTTTTTTATACTAATTTACTATTTTGCCTTCGTAGACCATAACGTACGGTAGCTATTATTAGAGGTATATAACATTGTGAATACACTTTCATAAGGCTTCACGTAATGTGGCAATTGCCATGTAAAACAAACGTCAACATCGATAAATGGACATAAATTGCTCATATATTATCGTGAATGCGCCTGCGTAAATAGGTGACTATTTATAGACATTGATTTGCATGTATATACACGATTAATGTGGAACGTATTTGTAGGCTGAAAGTCCTGTAATATCGGCATTTAATACGGCAATATTCGCTTGAGCAAATTTAACCAACTAGCGTACAGCCGTGTCGTTTATATCATGATCAGCTTCTAGAACTGTCCGTCAAAATGCTGATGGGTTTAAAAATTTCCATTACAAAACCAAATATTATTTCCTTCTAATATTGTATGCATATAGCCAATGAATACATCGACTAAAGGCATACCGTTTCGTATCGAAGCTTACAATATTTATAAATATATATCCTGTTAAGACCTGATAATTATCAGCACATACATAAACAGCATTTTTTGAATTTGAAATCTCTTCATATGTATAAAAAGATTATATATAATTTCTGTTATAAAATATACGAACTTAAAGGTCAAGGTTAATAACTTCAATGGTATTTATATTCTATAAAAGATAAGCAAGACTTAATAGTTGCTAATAATAAAGTAGGTATTAAGAATAGAACAACGTTTGAGATTGACTTATTGTGCGACAAACTGTGCATCATTTCGTCTTGAAAGCACTACTGTCATACACCGCAGCAAAGACACATAGGGTGTTAGATATGATCCTTCTTTACTCCACGTGGTATATGTAACGTTTCTACGTCGTGCGCCGCTGGTGGTCTGGTGATTATCATAGTTCTAGTCATGCTTGAGATGTGCATACCAGTTCAAATACTACGTAGATCCTAGCATGTAGAAATACTACGTCGTCTTAGAGGTTCGATCGTAGATGCTCGCTGATCAATAAGAAATTTTACAACGATATATCTTCAATTTTAATAAGATGAGAATATTGCAAACCTATATATTCCGAGTCCTTGCAACTAAGCAATCAATAAGGCTTTGTCCTTTATTACTTTGGCAATCCTGAAGAAAGCATAAACATCTATGTTCATAACTATTTGAAGCAGCAGTTTCCTCATATAGCAATGAGAGAACCAGCGGCATCATAGAAAAACAGACAATTGAAAAGTGGATGCGATTATGGTAGCAAGAAATAGTAACGGAGTGTCATTTTTCCCTTTATGGCTCTGAAGATGCGCGTCAATAGTATAATTTCATTTTTGCAATCGTATATAGCGCTATTGGTTAAAAAAAGCTCCAGTTGGGCGTTCAAGACAGGTAATACATAAAATTCACACAAATTATCGGCCGTATAATATTATGAGTGCAGCCAACATCTCTATTCGACAGCATACAAAATACTAAATCCTGAATCTAAAAGATTGGGACAACATAATGGGAACATGAAGATCTCAGGTTATAGTAGATCGATTTGCTTCATCAAAGGCTTTGTAATCGCCTGCCAGTATGAAACGGCGAAAAAAAATGTATACCTATTACAATTTCGATCGACAGGAAGATCTAAACAGTCGAAAAAAATGGAACACTTGTCGGCCATCTACGCTTAGTTGTATTATCTGTGTCATTTAAGTATGACGCGCTCTCGGTTAGAGTCGCAACAAGGGTAGAGAGACTAGGGGACTTTGTTTGACTAGAGTTTACCTCAATTGCAAGGCTAAGTCTAATTTACCTAAGTTAGGCAACCACTTATGTGCACGTTGTTATTTAAGGGCTGGGTCCAATACAACAAAGCTCAATATCTCAAATCTAAGCAATGTATTTAGCAGCTGAGTTTTGTACCGATTTCTAGCACGTTTCTCTTAGTGCACAGGATATGTTATTCTATGAGAAAGAGGTTGTGAGTTAAGTTCATTTTTCGCATTTAATATGAAACAACAAAAAAACGAAGATGGTAATGAGCCACGAGTACTATGATAAGCAAGATGTCGTTTGGAGAAACTTTCAACGGTGAATGGAATGCCGATATTGCGCTGATATCTTCTATTCCGTTACCAATGTTTTTCATTAACGAATTGAACTACCAAAACAGGATTTAGATTGTAGGACTACGCCGCGCACAAAGCCATAAATTTAAGCAGACTTCATATGTTTTTACCTCGCGGAGTGAATTATCGCTATGCAGCGTGTGATCCTACCAGCTGCTCGCTCATAGATTTTAAAGCGCGCCATGGAGCTTTTCGACGAATCTCAGAAGCCTACAGAAGCCAGCGAGCCTACACAAATGAAGTCTGGATGGTACTCGCTCTTCCTTGTTAGCCTTTTGGTGCTCCTACCAGGCACTGCGTAGAGCATTGGGAGAGCGCGAAACACCGTGGGGAATTTGTCGATCGATGTGCTTCATAACATGATGGTCATCATGCTCATCAAGATTAGAATTGACTCGTCGCGGGTCTTTGACATGGACAGCACTACGTTTTTGCCGAAGATTACGGCTCACACCGTTATTTTCATTATAGGTTTTACTAACGTGTGAACGCAGATACCAAGCCTAAATCATAAATACGTGGTAACACCCGTTAGTCCGTCAATTTAGCTGTAAATTATTTCATCATCCTTCCTTGTGTTTGCCTGCTTTATACAGATCTTGAAGCTCTCTCAATTTACAGCGCGCGCGTTACCGATGCTGAAAAGGTTTCCAGCACTGCCAAAATATTTATGACTGATTTAAGATCTTTTCAATCGAGCTTGATACCCTAGGAATTCATAATTCATATATTTTGACCTTGAAAACTCCTACACGCATTCGGATATTGTCAAGCTCTGCCAAAATTTATTTTTTTGATATTTATCTTCCCCGTTATCGCTCATTCCGCTCTTAACTACAGAAGGTGAGCTTCTGCTGCTAAATGGCATCGTCATGATCGCCTTGGCAGCGAACGCGACGCACATCTCTTAGCCGCTTAACGTGGTCAAGTCTTTTAATACATTTTACGCTAGCTTCAACAGCGTAAAATATATGACACGCCGACCCAGGTCTTCTTAAATATACCGCCTTTGATTGTGAGTGCTATGCATTCCGTAGCGCATTCATTAGTAACTACAGTATTTAATTGATATCTTTGGAGTACATCACTATACCCTCTTGTAGTATGTTATAAGTTAAATCTGTAATACAATATCCTTTACGTACAAACACGACAATCGTTGAGCTAATTTGGCGCAACGATATGTTAGTTAGGTGTAATCCGTACGCGGTATACCGCTTCGTATTCAGGTGGGCTTTCGCCCAAAGTATTCCTTAAATCGAATAAATTAAGTATTCTTCCGGATTTGAGTAGCTTCTAAACCTCTCTATTCCTGTGTCTTCACTCCGGCAAGTGAAAGCCGACGCAATACGCGATTTTACAAGTCACCGAACGCAGTGAGCCACTGACTAAAAAATTTACGGTGAGCTCGGCTAGGGCCCACCGGCTCGTCAATTATACAAGATTTTGCAAAATGAGGCTTACCCTTAATGCTCTTCCTCTCGTCGTTGACGAGACTCACCACTGTCCCTTTAATGAGGTATACCGCCTCGTAAAAGAAGAGACTCTTTACTTCGCTAGTTTTTGAGAGCGCTGCCCAACCCGGGCCTTCCTAGACTCTTGTCGCTACCAGTCGATACCTCTACAAGCTATACCTCTCGAGTTTCGACGGCAGGCATAATTGATTCCATGCAGGGGATACCTTAAGAGTACGCGTGTCTTGGACTTAAAATTCTTCTCTGTACTTAACTATTTATTTTGCTATCTTCAAATAGATAGTGATTCTCTGTTCTCCTCCTCTAACATTATGCTTCACCATATATATAGGATATTCGTCAAATATCGCACTCTGCACTACGCTTTCTCTTTTATGACTTCGAACACGACGACCTTCAAATTGGACGAGCTCGACTTCGAAGACTTCGAGTTCGACGACCTAGAGTTTGACGACTTCGAGTTCGACGACCTCCAATTCGACGACCTAGCGTTAGATGACCTAGAGCTCGACCAATGCCCATTCAACGTCCTTTAGTTAGACGATCTAAAGTTAGACGACCTCAGGTTCGACGACCTCCAACTCGACGACCTCTGATTCTATGTATGACCAATAGTTCGGCTACCACTAATTTGACGAGGTCCGATTTGAATAACTCGATGACTGCGATCACCGGTTTATCAGCCATGATTATCGAAATCTAATGCTGAATTCCTACATCACACTCTCTCATAAATTGAGAACCACAATCGTCTCGATGAGTGTTAATATGGTGTGGGGTGAAGAAGACCTCGGCAATACGCCTGGTTTGTACGCTACGGTCCAGAATGCAATCGTTGCTTTTCTGCCAAAACCCTGAAGGGTATAGCAAAAATCGTGGAACAACGATTGACATCGCAGGCACACGGGATACCAAAGAGATGCTAGCAGAAGAATTCGTCCAATAGTCTTGCACTAAACCGGTTTACCAGTTAATTGAGCCCAAACTTGACTGATTCTCTTATACTCGCAGAACTTTGATTAATATATTTATGAAGCGGTAACGATGTGGATAGGAACAGCCGCTAAAATGGATTATCGAGGTGAATTTATACGTTATATTTACGTCACTAAACTACTTCTTTGAACTAAATATGAAATCGTGATTGAATGTTCAAATAAGGGGTAATCAGTACGATTAGTTTATAACCGGAATTGGTATACCTTAGCTAAATAAATTTGCTGAAGTCGCTTTTCGTTTATTTAGTTACTACAATGGCTTAATAAAAATAAAAACACCGTAACTACCCGTTGCAGCAAACCGTATTTCTTATATATATATACTTAAGCAAGTTATGGAACTAGCTAAGAGGCAAAATACTGGACATTTTACGAATGTGTTCGTCCATGGCCTTCACAAACCTAATGCAAATTACAAATTTAATACCCATTAGTTGCAACTGTTGTGTCAAATAAATTGCGAACGGTATTCCACAACACACCACGATTACGATCACGATCACTTACAGCCTTCGCAAGATCGTCTTGGATTTAAACCTTTCTCTCCTTCATTGCGTAAGTGGTCAATTCGCAAAGTCAGAGACAGAGAACACACAACTAAATCAAAAGAGAGAATGCGTTTGATTTTTATCTTAACCTGGGTTCGAAAAATACCATATGCAGAAGAAATTATAAAATTAAGCTTTTACAGCTGCTCGACGCACACCTGATGTCATAATGATACTTGTACCACCGTACTGAAACATCCACTTGATGTATGACTTTCAACACTTATTCGCGATATCACCGTCCTTATCAAATTAGTCGATCCTTGCTTTCTCACAGTCATAATTAATTTATTTTTCTAAAACCGATACTTCAACGCGATTCAACCAGCGGTGGTCCGGACAATGCCTTTGTTAGTATGTCCGCAGCTATACACAAAATTTCTCGATACTCTATTTATATAATTTTACGCTTCATTAAAACAACCACAATCACGATTCGAATATCAATATGCCTGGCCTTGGCCGATGCCTTTTCGCCGTCGATTTGTTTCAAAGCTGCTTGGTTATCCACTCACAGGGGCATTAGTTCCTTATATTGTAAACCACATTATTATAAGAGTTCGCGAGCACCCGATAATTCTGGACCTATAATAGAAACAGCAGTAAACTCGGCTCCCATCATTAAAAGAGACACTCCATTTCAGGTCTTGTATACCCAGCTCACTGGATTCCGTCAATTGTAATCAAACCACCTGTAAAAGACTTCCTCTCACCATCATCATTTGCAAAATTTACATCAATGTATCCAACTAGTCGCAAAATGTCACATTTGCCGGTTTATTCAGTCATACAACGACACATTGTTTTCGTTCCATACGGATGCCGGGCGATCTTCTTCGCCAATTGATAAACCACCATACTCGGCTGATAGGCCCGTCATGACGCATTGTGCACCGCGAATGCAATGTCTGGACTGGTCCATCTCGAATTCATCGCAAACGTCGAACGAGTGACTAATATTTTTTCCTCGTCGCAACAACATCTCCTACATATGCCGATCAAAGTACGATTACGACTCATAGATCTTATTCAGATCTTCGTTATGGGAACACGTCCACCAAAACCCATTTCAAGACCGTGCTCTTTGAGCATGTCCACATTTCTCTCTCTTAGTATAATCTGTAATCAGTTTCTTCATAGTATTAAATACGCATGCCTATAAACTTACGAGCACAACCTAGGTTCTTCACCGAAGGAGATTTTAATTTGTCGAAGTAATTATTCACAGAAATTTGATTAGTTCCCAATTTAGAAAGTCATCCGCATTAACTCCAAAATTCAACATATGTCCACGTGTCCATCGAAAATAGTAACACACGTCCGTGATACTCTAATTAAACCAGTCTCAACAAAATCCTGCAAAAGCAATTTATTCGTAAGTCTTCCGGCTTGCTCTAGACCGTACAATACCTTCGTCAGCTCAAGTGCAAGGTTACTACTGTTATAAACACACAAAATTAATGTTGTGTCTTCGTCACCATGTATTTCCTGCGGGAAGCCAATGTAAATATTAAGCTCGTCTTCTTCATCCATTTTCACATTAAATTTTGATATATCACCGTGCATCGCAAGAACTTGCCATTTTCTTGCTAAGAAAAATTTCACTTTACGCTAGACATGTCAATTACAGCAGAAAAAAGTAACTCCAAAATTTACAACAAAATCTTGTTCGTTTCTACATGCCACCAATCTCACCTTAAATACATAATATTATCTTCATTGTCGCGTTTAGTCTTAAATAATCAGTTTGAGTGGATTAGTCGAACACTTTCTGGAGCCTTGACAAACTTTTGATTTTCATTATTCTCAGAACTTGCAATTCTTCCTATATTGTTTTCATCTACCCTTTCTTCTGACTAATGCGCGTAATTTCACTAAACTTACCGGGATCAGAAGTTTTGACCGCGTTAACAATACACGCTTGATTGCCAAACGCTCAGTTCCTTGATATTGTCTTATACTTTTGTCTTTGGCTGCCGACCTTGCTACAACCTATTTCTCTCTTTTCCGCGTAGTCCCGTTCTTCATCTTCTGTGTTTGGTACTGACGACTCGACGTCTCTCCCAATTTTTTTTTATCTTATTACATGCCTCTTGAAATTGTTTTTGCGCGGAGTCATTATTTTAAGAGTAGTAATTTTGCAGATACAATTCTTGTACTTGCTTGTTTTATGGTTTTTTCAGTGTCTCGATATTTTTAACATGCTGACAAATAATAACCACTTTACCCTTAGGAAGTAAACACGACACAACAACCACTTCACCCTTTGGAAAGTGAACAGATGCCCGTTGGTCATTTCACCAATGTCAATAATATCCGTTGTTGTCCTCTCGGAGTAAAATTCTTCTTCTTGGTTTCTCTGTACACTTTGCATGGTAATTCGAAAACGACTTTCGCACCGAGAGACAAATTCTGGTCCGTCAGCACCTTCATCGGTGACATTATTAAATCGTTAGAATTTGTAGGGGCCCTATTTATCATATAGGCAACATATTCAACCGCATCACCACAGAGATGAAAAGGTAATCCAGAAGTAAGAATCTATTAACGGGCCATATCAATGATAGTCTGATGCATGCGTTAAGCGTTTCGATACTGGCTTGGTTTCTTAGTTCACGTCGCTGTCTTGCAATGCCCGACTTCTTGCAAAGTAAATATACGTTTTGGTTCTCTATCCCTAAGTCCGTGCGAGGAACGTGCACACGACAATCATCTTTATTATTATACAGTGTCAGAAAACCTTCGTATATAATTGCCGCAGAGTCTTCAGTGTGAGCAAAATATATACGGCAAAAATTGCTCCTATGATCAACGAAATGGATTATATAACGATTGCTTAGCCGATCCTTAAGATTCACCGGGCCCTTGGTGCCCGATCAAATTACATCTACTATCCTGTCGATAGCAAATGTTGCCCAGGTTCTTGCCTTGGCTGTCGATTTTAATCTGTTTGCCTTGAAAAAAATGTAAAAAACCTCACGACGCTTGTCTGTAAGCAAAAATCACAATACGGATCTTCAGCCAACTTTTTTTATAGTGTCGTACTTACATGTCTGAAATATTTTTGTATATTATTAAGCTGCCGTTTTGGGAAGTAGCAGAAATTGAACACTTGCTTCTTCACCTAATACCGTCATAATAGCTCCAACCGATCCGACAACGTTGTTCATCACGCGACACGGCACCACATATATTTTTAACCAATTTAGCATGAAAAGGCACAGCTCAAATCCATGTCGGACAAGACAAGCTGTGTACCTTTGTATTAAAGAGTGTAACAATTTAGATTTAATATTACATGCGAAATTGAATTATGCTTCACGCCCTCAGCAAAGTATATATCCGTAATATTCAGCAATCATTAAACCCCAAAAGCCAGAGCGTTAACTGTCACAGTTCATTTTGCTCATATTAAGCGAGATGGCCATCAGGTTGATGAAAAATCCCTTCACTTGCCCCGCCTCTTATGCCATGACTTGTCACTGATCAAATATTCACTGTATCCGCTATACAAAATCCAGACATAGTTGATAAAAATTTCGTTCACAGCAATCGAAATATTTGTTCAGGGTCCCTGTGAGCGTTTTCGTTTGGTACACGCTGCATTTTCTTGCGGTGTCAAACGAAAACATAAAAACTATTTCTCTTGAGTTTACTTTTGTTCGTCCGATACTTCTTTCTCTTCCGTTGTGCAGCTCATACGCTTGCGCAAAGTGAGCGAATTGTTATGCCTGTACCAGGTAGTCCTTTTTTGTGTGGTTAATATATGCCACCAAAATTGTCCGCATAGTTTCTAAGGCGTACTGTACAATATTGAACAAAATCAAATTATCACCACCGTTTCAACAAACTTTGGAAATAGCCGTCAGAAACATGTAATGTTCTGGCCAATATCGGTCTAAGTTCTTACGCTACGTAAAAAAATAATCCCTTGGGCCGGCGTAATACTGGTCTTGAGTACTTCAACGTTTTTCTCCGTTACGTACTGCAAAGTGGGTAATTGACTCTACCGCATCGCAACTTATCTTTTATAATATCTCTCTACAGTCCCAGAGATGTAATCCAAGGAAAATCACTTTCACATCTTCCAGCCATATAAAACCGAAAGACGACTGCGCCAAAAAAATTTACGCTTTATATCTTCTACCCCACTCCAAACTTTTAGGTAAAGTCCTTTTTGCAATTTTCCTCCGTTAAACGTTCGAATGACAAGCTCTTTTTGCCTTTCATCAGTATATCTCACTTAATTTATATGTCCATGAAGGGGGTATATCTGTTTTGATCCTGGTCTTGTATGTACACATGCCCTCCACCTTGGGGAAAAATACCAGGGTTTCCACGTACTAGTGCAACTTGGCCGCGTAAACCTTGGCTATAGCCTTAATATTCAGGCTGTCCAGCATTTAATGACATCCGTCCATTAACCATCCTCCCTGGAGTGAATATAAGCGCTTTTGTAGAGCCTTCTAAGCTATCCATATTCATTTTTGTTCTTCTTTTAAAGCCGCAAAACAAAGTTAAATATCTAGGCGGAGTCATAGACGTGTTTCTATGTCATCTACGTCCTTACTCGGCTTTTATCAACCTTGTCTATGACTTCTGGAGCCTATCCAGACGTCTATTTTTTTCTCTCATCAACACCAGGAGTTCTGACGCGGCGTGAATCCTAGTGGTGGTATTGTCCACCGCATGGACCACGCCTGTCTTGCTATTTTGTTCAAAATCTTCATACTCACTGGCCCTTTCACGATCAGTGGCGGGTATTCTTCCGAATACGAGCCATAGCACGCGTTACTCGTGGTTGCTCCATTCATTGGGCTCAAGACCTGTTAGAAGAAGTCAATACGCAAAGATAGAGACAGAGGACACACAACCAGATAAAAAGAAAGAGTGCAATTGTATTTTCATCTACTTTTAGATTCTGCAAACTCCATTTGCTGTAGAATCATAATATGAAGCTTCCACCCTGCTCGGAGCAAACATGGTGTCAAAATCATACTTGTACCACCTTACTGTAACATCCGCTTAATGCGTGCCTTTAGTACATCGTGTGCCGTAAAGTATGTAAATTAACCTGAGTTTGACGCGTGTAGGCAGCCATATACTAGCCCATTGTTGAAAACGCCAACCAGATCGCTAAGAGTTGTCAGCTCTAGTATTTGATTAGCTACTGCCGATGATCGGCCAAAAACTGGTCGTCGGTAATAATTTGGCCAAAAACCTAATATTATTATCGCAGTGCCATTTCGGGCATGGGCCCGGAACGGTCCAGGTTCGATAAATCTAGCTGTTAGTCGTGCAGTGTCATCTGTATCTAACGTTCGTTACGCAGCTAGCATAGGCTGTTGACAGACGAGGAGATATCAGGCAAATATTGAGAATGGGCTCGTAACGATTAAATAGTTGAGTAAGTCGACCAAAACGATCAAACAAATCAGTATACTCGCCCGCTTCTGCGGCTGAGCAGACACAATGATGAGTGCATCTTTGCAGTGATACAAGTGCAAGCATTCAGCCTATTGTAATACCCACACTTCTCAAGATGAAGGCAAGCCATTGTTTGTATCCTGACATTGTGGCCATTGCAATCGATCGATTGAAGGCGCAATATAGCACGTTGAGGACCAGAGCCTGCTGAGATGCTTCAGGCTTTTTGGCATCAACTAAGAATCCTTGCAGATATGTAGCGACAGGTCGTTCCGATAGGACCTTCTTTTGGCACTTCAGAGCATTCTATATTCCTGCCTGTCTCTGTAGGAAAATGCGTGAGTTGTTTTATGCACTTGTTTGCGAAGAGGTAGAAGTAGAAGTGAATATATGAGTGTGTTATCTTCGTTCGCTAACACCATTATATAAGCAAGCTCTACAACTTGACCACAACATGATCGCGTCCGTCCTCCTGCTCATCTTCATAAAATGCCGCCGTGTCGCCTATCGGTCATGTCGCTACCTCGTCCCGTCATCTGGTCAGTCACCATCCTGTCACGACACGTGTCTACGTCGTGCCCCCGTCAAACCCATCTGTCACCGGTCGTAGCCTCGCCTAACCATCTGTCAAGATGTTGGTGAACTCGATCAATCAGGTGTCACTGTCACATTTCTTGCAGTTGAACCTGCTTGACAATGACTGACAGAAACGTTTCTAAATAGGCGTTTCTAACAGTTTCCGTATCGAGGCTAGAGCTTTGCGAATATTCGACCATCAGACGATTTGTCGCTTTTCGAAATCGTGGTCCGAAATAACTCGTGCTGAACAATTGAAATCTGGGGAACCATTTCGGGAGTACCGTCTATCTTACGTGCGACCACCCCCTCTAACAATGAAAACAGATTAAATAGACCTATATTTCCATCTTTTTAAGGAAATCTACTACATTGTAAAACATGAGGAAGACAAGGAGAGAATTCAAAACGATGTGAAGCGGGATAAACGTGGTGCAATTTTGCATTTAAAGTAAAAGGTAATTTACAAGACCTATCAGCCATTAACTCACACCGCTGGCCAGAAGTATGGACAGTGTCGATATGCACGAGTTTGTTTCACGTGCGGCCCTTCACCCAAGTTTCACTATCGTATCATCCATCCGCATTGTAACGGGGTTACACGTCGGCTGGTGGTCGACGATAGGTGTGGTGCACACAATAGATGGGACCCCTTGAAGTAATATTAAAACACAGTATCAATTGTTGAAGACTGATGCCTGTCAACCATTGATTACGAGATCTTTTGAGAGGTTTTAATTAGTACATTAGCGAGTAGGTTAATTACATTGTTCTAAGGTGTCCTTTTAGGTTAAAAGACGAAATAAAGTTCAGTTCCCATTTTGATCCGAAAGACACAAGCCTCTCTGAGGCGTATTGTGATCGTTGGAGGAGACTATCAACGCCTTACTAAGGCAGCTACTTCTTTTGCACATTGTGCATTGATTCTCTGAATCGTTTGGTCCCCCTGGAACAGGGACCGTTAGCTCTCTGAGCTGTTGACTCTCTGAGTCGGATTCTTTGGACGAAAGTTGATCGTTGAGCGTTAAGTCTTCCTCTGACCTAAGGCGCTGTGTAGCTCCTCTACACTTGGTAGCACTCGTACGCAATCTATGTCTGATTCGGTAACCACTGATCCTCTGTGAGAATTTAGCAATCCACATCCCTCTCCGAGGTTCAAAAGGTCGCGCTTGATAAGCTGACCGTGGCCGTTGGCCCTTAGAATGTGGAGTTTCTAGCTGCACAAGGTTCCGATGTGCTTAATGCACGATTCGAGAGTCTTCATGCAGTATGGAACAACCCTGTTGGGCTAGATTTAAAACCAATTAGCGTCGGCTATGCCGACACGCTACGTGATTATGCCCCAAGAAGAAGCTTAGCCTCGTCCTCCTTGAGTGGACGATAAACATTACTTCGGGAAGGAGGGGGAAACTTTACCCTCTGGATCCGTGAGATTGAGATGGTTATGGACTCTGATCTCATCCCAGTCGAACATCAGCGGATTTCGCTTGCGATTTCCGAGCTCGATGGCAGAGCTATAAAGTGGGCTTTGACGTGTGGAACGTCGGTCAACTAGGCGTTTCCCACATGGGATTTGCTCAAGCTAAACCTATTGCGAGTTTTTCGCCACCTACCAGGCACACCGCGTGCAATCACGCTTCTTATCTACCAGTCAGGGTAAGAATGAGTTGACGGCTTATGTCCAAGAGTCTAGAGCTCTAATGGCTGCTATGCAGTCTACACCTCTTCCTGTGACTGTCTAATTGACAGTCTTCATGGAAGGTCTCCGCACTGTCGTGACCATAACCGAGGTTTTTCGGGTGTTTCCCTCGTTTTGAGGAAGCTGTGAGCGTCGCTTAACATGCTGTACACAACTATAGTCGGCCAGACTTAGTTGGAATGGGTACAAATCAAGCTTTGCGAGGGAAACCTCTGCAAGCACGTCGGCTTACTGGAAGCCAGAATCTATGGATCTCAGCCATGCTAAAGATGAAGGTGAAGCGGAGCTATATGTTGCAGACCAACGACAGGACGTGAGACGCTGTTACATGTGCGGAAGCAGCAAACATTTACGTCCCACTTGTCCGTTGCGTAAGCAACGACCGACCCATATGGGTCGAAACCCCAGCCAAAACCAGGAACCTGGTATGGTACGAGGAATCATCGACACCCAGTAGTTGCGGGGCGTCCTACTGGGGTAGAAATGAGTTATGTCATCTCTATAAGAGGTAGATTGAAACAGGGCTTAGCCTTACTTAACTCTGTGCCAGCCAGCACAGAGCGTATATACAAGCCTGGCTTGTTAGTCGCCTAGGCGACAGTGAAAAGCTTACAGAATTAGTGGTCGGTTTTAATCGATTCAGGAGCATCATGTAATTATGCTCGACGTTGTTACTTTGAGTGAAGTTAGCGATACGCTGAAGCGCTCAAAGCGCATGAAGGTGATTCGATCACCATTCGTTTAGCGACTGGTAGTCGTGTCACGAAACCTAAAGTTCTATTGAACTCGGATGTGACGTTTTTGGACTTTGATAGCATTGAAAGCTGTCTTTTCCTCGATTTAGATTCGAGATATGATCTCATCCCAGGTATGGCTTGGCTAGAGTCATGATCCATGGATTAATTGGAGGTATAAGACCTTAGGCGCAACGCGCAATGTTCCTAGTGAATCTTTGAACAGTCATGAACACACCTTCGCTAGGCAACAAAAGCGCTATTGGCGCGAGCCATTGACGGGAGATGTCAGTGTGCTGGACATTGATATGTCAGAGTTCATTAACTCCAATTTCAATGACATGAACGTTGAGCGGAGCTCTTTCACCGTATGTGAAGGGAGTTGTACTCCGTTGAGTGATACTGTTTGTGATAATGAGTCATTGCATGCTGCATGCATAGGTTGGTTAAGGGCAGAGACATCAAGGATGTAATTCCTCTAATGTGAGTGGGTTGGCACGTCAATTCTCACTGAGTGAGGGCGGCCGAGATGGCACATCACTGAATACCGGTAATGACATTGTTGGCAAAAAGCCAGAGCATGCAGGGCTAGGCCCACATGATGTACGTGAAGCGGTACGTAAAATCTACTGGGTAAAGAGTTTGAGTTACAAAATCTATCACCAGATGTAGTCTAAGGTATGAGCTCTCTTACAGAGCGTGATATATAACATAGCAACCATGGGAACCCCATTGTCCCGGCCTCTTAGAGGTGTTATGTGTCTTCAACACTAAAATCCCGAACGTGCGGGAAGCAACGTAGTGAAATGAGTATAAATACATAATATACACTTGTCAACGGAGTTACTGGTCATGGTGATGGCAACATCAGTCATGAGCCTCTTCTATCTTTGAGCGCTCTTTTTGAATCAGAGGAGATGTCTGATTGCAAATTTAGCCAGGCTTTGAAGACAGAAGAACTATCCGATTTAGTGGTCATCCGGCCCGATGTTGAGTTGAAATCATCCTCGTTATTGAACTAGTCCGTCCTTGAGGACACAAAGACGACACTAAGTGCGCGTAGTGGAGCCGCTATCTATAAGGATACTCTTGATCCATTTAATTCTTTAGTAAAGCCATTCTAATACGTGGTGTGTCACGACCCACCGTCTGTCTTACCTCCCGATAGAGGTGTACGTCATGACATTGACTTGGTTCCTGGAACTTATTACTGCGTAACACGGCAGTTGCCTTTACCGAAGATACAGTGTGACGTCATTGACGACTTCTTTCGTGCAAACCACGCGGAAGGAATGGTGCGTGAGAGCAAATCTACCCATTCCACGCCAACCTTTTGTTTCGAAAAGCCCAATGGGAAGTGGCGCATTGTTCATGCTGACAATAAGCTTAATGCGGCCACCATCCCGGCTCAGACACCAATCCCTAGGAAGGTTGTTCTTCAGAACAATATGGTGGGATGTACAATGTACAGTGCGCTCGACTTAGTCGATAATTATTACCAACTTCTCATGCGAGAAAGCGATATTCCGCTGACAGCGGTCAGCACTCCAAGCTGTATGCTATGGGAGTGGATTGTTATGCCGCAAGGGTTAACAAATGCCCCAGCTACATTCAATCGTCTTGTGACACAATTTTTCAGACCTCACTGAGGTTATGCACAGACGTACTTTGATGACATCTTTGTCCATAGTCGTGCTATGAACGGGCGGTCAGATGTGGACAATCACATTGACCATTTACGAGCGGTGCTCGAGTGCATGCGCACGAATAAGTTGTACTCCAACGCGTCTAAGTGCATCTTTGGTGCAGAAGAGATCCCTTTTTAGGGTGCTTTATTGGTAAGCGAGTCCTTAAAGCGGATCCCGCTAAGGTTAAAGCCATAGTTGATTGGCCGATTTTAAAGAACTAAAAGGACTTACCTAAGTGGCTTGGCCTTGCCAATTACTTGCACAAGTACAGTTCGAATTACGCAAAAATGGCTCGGCCATTATCCAATCTCCTTATATAATATGGAATAGTGCTGGACTAAAACCGAGCATGATCCTTTTCAAGCAGTAAAGGAGAGTCGCATTCATGTGACAATCTTAGCTTTGCCTGATCCTGATCGATCTTTAGTGTCGTCTGTGACGCATCTAACGTTTCCAAATGCAGTGCTCTGTTACAAACAGATATTGATGGACTAGAGCGTGTCATCGCGTTTGATTTTCGATAGCTCAAAGCTGCAGAAAAGAGCTACCTAGTTCATAAAATAACTTACACGCAATAAAGTATGCTCTTGTCAAATTCAGAGTTCATCTGATTGGATCCAAGACATTTGTTATATATACCGATCATGCGTCATTACGTAATGCGACCCAGTCGCCTCCACTCTCTGAGAGAATGGCTCGTTGACTTTCCTTCTTTGTAACGTACAACTTCGAGGTGAAGTATATATCAGGCAATCATAGTGCTTGAACTGATGCGCTATTGCGCAGTCCTAATTAGGAGCTTGCTCATATTACGACTATGTCGTCTTCGGTCACCGACCTAATCCGTATGACGTATACCAAGGATAAACAATTTGTAGCTCTGCGATGTGCTCTTTAGAGCGAGTAGTTTAAGGACTCAGACATAGATTTTCCAGCACGTTTACGTGCGAGGCCTACATCGATATTCCATCGATCATAGCCTGTTGTGCTATAGCACTGGTGTGAAGGATACTCCTTGTATCGTTGTCCCTCATGATGAGGGGTTGACGTATCGGTTCCTCTATGAGGCACATGATACTGCGTTAAGGGGTCGTCTCGGTCGTGATATGACCTATGGCTCAGTAAGCCAATGCTATTGGTGGCCCAAGTTATATAAATAGGTAAGCGCATATATGCGTACGTGTGAAACGTGTCGACGGGTAAGACCCTCACCACACGCGGCAGAGCCGCTGTCTAGTTTGCCTGTACCCAAGGGGTGTTGGAAATGCATCAGCATTACTTTTCTGTTCGGGTTACCGAAGGATTCGTACGGAAATACGGGTATCGTGGTCTTTGCTGACCGTTTAAGCACGATGGCTCATTTAGCGGCGGTGCCAGATACTATTGATGGTGAAGGTACAGCGACGCTGTTTATCGATCGCGTGTTTCGACAACATGTTATGCCACTAAAAATAATCTCTGATAGAGACTTTTGCTACATTGGGAAGTTTTGGAAGTCCGTCTTCCAGGTGCTTGGGACAAGGTTGGACATGTCAACAGCGGATAATCCACAGACCGATGGTCAAGCCGAGCGCGTGGATCGCGTCATCGGTGACGTCTTGCGTAGCGTTTGCGCTGAAACACATAAACGTTGTAGATCGATGCTCCCTGGATTAAGGTTGCGTTGAACAACGCCGTGCATGCCTCCACCGGCTACACACCGTTTCACGTGAACGGTCTCACACACCCTCGCATTCCGTTTACGCTACCACTGCGTGGTTCAGGGGTTGGTGGGGGAGGAGTTGCCGATCGGCTTGCTGATATCAGCTCTGCTACTGTTCAAAAACAGGTAAGCTATTTTCTGCAACGCGATTGAATGTGTTACGATACGTGCGTGATGCACTGGCTGATAGCCAAAACAAATAAAAACAATCTGATGCTAAAGGCAGAGGTTGTATTGAACACAATGAGGTCGGAGACCAAGTTTTACTTAATGCTTAAGACTTACCTTCAAATGTAGTGTCTGCCGTCTTCAAGACAAAGTTGCGTCCGCGATTCATTAGACCATTAACGGTCGACGCCAACAAAGGACTTGCGTATAGTTTAACCTTTCGCTTAATCTGCGCACATACCCAGTGTTCTACGTTGGCTTACTCAAGCCGTATCGGGATCCGTCCCACGTGAACTTAGAGGCGCTTGCGCCGCGACATGTGGAATTGCCATCGGCTGCTAAATCCGAATCAGGAGTTCAAGTTGAGCTTCCATCCGGGTTGACCCAACTCTAGCGCCTGAAGGCGAGCTTGTGTCGCGTCGAGCGCGTTCTGGGTCATACCCAAGATTTCGCTGAGACAAATCATTTCGCGACGCAGCTCCTCAAGCTCGTCTTTCGGTTTACCGACATCCTCATACGCTGCTAGATGATCAAGGTACCGCCAGTTCCATTTGGGACGACTTCTATAACGACGACGTCGTTAGGGTCAATACAAGTGTCTGGTAAAGTGGCGAGGGTACCCGGAGTCGGAGAACTTATGGGCTTTCGAGATACCTCTTCGGCCAGGATTGCCCATACGCATTGGATGTTTTTAAACATCGTGGCATGGGTCATCCTGTGACCAAAGTCCCTTCTCACCCATAGTGGTGGAAGCCGGTGGGTAGCTGGGTGCCGCTTGACCAGCACTCACCTCAGTCGGCACAGCCGGCTCATAGCGTGTGCGAGTTCGCAATTGGCCTCTAGCCTTAAGCTTGGTGTAATCATAGCGAAGCTTTCGTTCTGGACGAACGTCTGCCACATTGGCACTTGCTCGTAGAGCGAAATTGCTGGTAAGGTGCCGTTCCAATGCATTCAGCGAACAAAATTGTTGCCCTCTTCCGCCTGCGATCTGCCCGCGACTAAGAGGATGGGTATACCCTTTATCCATGGAACCGGTGCCCCCCGTTCTTGCGTGTCAAGTCGCAACTTGTATTGACTTTGAGTCGTAAAGAAAGGTTCCAAGTACCTCTCGCGAAGTACTTGGCGACTCACAACCTCATCAGAGGATGATGGCTCAGCGCCGATGGCCCACGTTGCCAGAGAATGACCTGTCGTTTGGCGTATACGTTCTTCTACACCGAGTGGAGTAAACAAATACCCACGACGTCCCTCAAGGGTTGCAGAAAGCTGCATACGGCGCTGAGCGCTCTCCTCGTGATGTATTGCTAGTTGTTGTTGCTCATCGAGCGGATTGGTGATGATTGCATCGCCCACGATGGGTGTTTGATGCGGCGCCAATGGCGCGTTGACTTCGTCACGTACGGCAAATGAATTCGGCGCAGTATGAGGCCGTGCCTCTTGCACTGGTGAGTCCGACGTTTTCCTATTTCATCAGGAACATTGGTATCACTACCATAGTCCACCTCCTCCTCAATACCGAGGTACGAATAAAGAGTCAGAAACTCATGGGCTGGCGATGCCATGGTGGTTCGGGTTTTGCAATCGTGAGGTAAAGCGCACACACACCGTCCTCTTCGAGGAAAGACTTCGATTAACGTTAGGGGTCACGTCAGTCTGGTAGGAAGGTGTAGCGGGATTACACGTCGGCTGGTGGTCGACGATAGGTGTGGTGCACACAATAGATGGGACCCCTTGAAGTAATATTAAAACACAGTATCAATTGTTGAAGACTGATGCCTGTCAACCATTGATTACGAGATCTTTTGAGAGGTTTTAATTAGTACATTAGCGAGTAGGTTAATTACATTGTTCTAAGGTGTCCTTTTAGGTTAAAAGACGAAATAAAGTTCAGTTCCCATTTTGATCCGAAAGACACAAGCCTCTCTGAGGCGTATTGTGATCGTTGGAGGAGACTATCAACGCCTTACTAAGGCAGATACTCCTTTTGCCCATTGTGCATTGATTCTCTGAATCGTTTGGTCCCCCTGGAACAGGGACCGTTAGCTCTCTGAGCTGTTGACTCTCTGAGTTGGGTTCTTTGAACCAAACCTTAGCTCTCTGAGCTGTTGACTCTCTGAGTCAGGTTCTTTGGACAAAAGTTGATCGTTGAGCGTTAAGTCTTCCTCTGACCTAAGGAGCTGTGTAGCTCCGCTTTAATAGGGTAGCCCCTTACATGAAATCGTCATTAAGAAGATGATGACCATAAATAATATTGTGTTGAATATTTATAAATAATAACACTAATCGTGGGGACATTGTTGGGACGGCCAAAGAGTCTACTCATTGGTTGATATCGTGATGATATCAACCCACCAATCGCTGCAAGACGCCCGCAATGGGTGGTGAGTAGACGTCATCATACATTCAGTTTCATTAGTATAATTAAGTCAGAACAAGTAAGAGATACAAGAGTTATAGACTTAATTATATTAATCAAACAGTTATATCTTTTCCTCAATACAGAGCTTCCGGGTCTGTCTTACCTACGGCTTCCTCGGTTGCCCTGTGTACGCTTGTCGGGCGCACGTTACCCTTGCGTTAGGTTCACGCAAGGGTTGTGCCCCGTTACATCCGCTACACGCATCGTGACTTATTTGTTTATATTGACTTGTGCGACCCGAGCACCTCGTCTTGACACGTTCCAGGTGTAGCTAGTAGATCATTCCACCTCAGCATAGATTACTTGAGCGTAGTGAACATCCTTTATTTACTTTACCAGAGCTGCCTTACTTTCTGCTCCATAAATTGCTCAATAAAGGCTAGAGGCCTACGTACCCTTCTTCAGCTTCGTCCCCGCAGTCTGCGTCACCATAATCATCAGTGCTATCAATCGTCGAGACCACAAAGCTCTCTCGAGAACTTAGTGCAATCGTGATAGCGCGAACGCCTTCGCCTGTGATAAAGTTGTCTTGTAGTATGAGAGTACGTAGACCGGCAAGTCCCAGTACGCATAGCCGCCCGCGATCACACTCGTCTTCCGAGATCATCTTGTGATTGCCCTCCATGCAATCATAACAGCTCAAGTCTACCACTAGATTGTCAAGTGAATCTGCGAGTGTGAGTGCATCCGTGTCGGTCAAAATGTTGCGGCTGAGGTCTAGCGTATGGAGATTGCTGAATAGCTCGATGGCCTCCAGCAGGTCGCGACAACCGGTCTCGCCGATGAAGTTGTTGCGTGCAGTCAATGTTTCGAGCTGTTTAAAGAACGTGCCTTGAGTCTCAAACAGATCAGCGAGCTGCTGGACACCCCTATCTCCTAGAAACGTCGCATCCAGTACCAGGTGCTTCAAACGAGCTCGAGCCGGTTCCTCCTCCAATGTGGCATCCGTCAGCGCTCGCAGCACCACCAACACGGCGTCGCTCTCCGTGGCAAAATCGAATGGAGCAACAAGCTTCAGCTCCTGCAGCAAAGGACACGCGCCTCTACTAAACGCCTCAGCGACTTCACAAACCAATTGGTAGCCCTTCGACGCGTGCATCGACCTCGTGAGGGCTCTGGGGAACACAACATTGGCCCTAACATGTGTCTGGTTCACCTGGTTCGATATCGTAAGGCTCGTGAGATTATTGCATTGATGCAACAAAGTGCTCAGTCCGTACGCAGCTCCATTGTCTCGAACCCGCGTGTGTGCAATTGCGACAGAGGCTGCGTCAATGTGCAGTGTCTGCACAAAAGGCGGTGTCTGGAGGTACAAAAACTTGCTGACGAATCTGCATCGTAGCACGTCCCTTCCGTCTAAAAAACTGCACACGTGGCGCAAGAGGTCCAAGTTACTGGTGAGCACGCACTCACTGGCGCCTGAAGTGCCGCGGTCACGCGTATCTTCAGTCATTGTCAATTCAGGTCGTTGTCGCTTGGCAGCAGACGCGCGGATAGACTCGACGACGCCGTCCCTCGACTCTGTGTCGGGCCGTTTCCGCTTGTAGTGCGTCACGAGACTTTGTACGCGTCGCTCGAGTGACGGCTGATGCAGATACTCGCTCAAGGACCCGGCACAGTAGTAGAGCATCCACTCGAGACGCTGCAAGAGCGAGAGACTCGTGCCCGTGGACGCTCTACTCGTTTGCAAGATCGGGTGGTGCTGCGCCAATGCCGGGTGACTCTGCAAGCGCACCATCATGAACTTCCGGATTTGCACGTCGGTCGGGTCGTACCATGTCGAACCAGACGCGGGCTCGGATGCGACGCCGACTATCTTCATGGTGGCTGGTAAGCTTGCAGGCGAAGTCGAGGCCCTTGTGCAGGACGTGGTCGGTTGCGAACTGAGCGAGCGATAGTCAAGAGCTGATGGTGACGATGATGATGGTGGTGCTGGTGCTGGTGGTGGAGTCCGGAGATGTGGCGGGGAAAATCCCGGACCGAAAAGTGAAACTCACTGCGTTTTTTCTCCGATCTGGACAACGATCTACGATGGTGAGCGTCGAGAAAAGGCGAGCTCGCAGGAAGGAACGAGCTTTGCGTGCGCGCGCTCGCATCCACGCCCTTTGCTCCGTACGTACACTGCGACGTCGTGGCTCCATACGTTTCGACGACCCTCGCGGGTTGAGTCCGTAAGCCGCACAAGCGCCAACGGTGCATGATTCCGTCAAATTGCATGGCTCGAATCACCTGGCGAGTCACAGATCATCGTGTCAGTACGAGGCGTTTCGAGCGAAACCTCGGCCACGCACTCAGGACACGCTGTATAAAAGATGCCCTGTGCAACTTTGCCGGGCTCGCGCTCTGGTCGAATGCGTACGTACCGCAGATTGTGCTGAACTGCCAGCGCATAGTCAACGTGATCGAACACTGTCATACTATCATCTGACGCACAGAAAGTCGAGCTCGGCGTTCATGTGTATGAATGGGGGGAAGTGAGAGAGAGAGAGAGAGAGAGAGAGAGAGAGAGAGAGAGAGAGAGAGAGAGAGAGAGAGAGAGAGAGAGAGAGAGAGAGAGAGAGAGAGAGAGAGAAAGAGAGAGAGAGAGACGAAAGGAGAACAAACGGCTGAGGGCTTCGACAAACGATAAATAGTCTGTCCGTTACTCGTTCGTTCCACAATCGCGACAGCATCCCGTGAGAATTGAACGAAATCGGAGGCACCCGCTGCTAGATGGCCGTTGCCGGCAACGAGGGTATCTCACACGCCCACAACATAAAGCACGTCGGAAGGCACGAACCTCACTGTCGAGGATATTAAACTATGAGGTGCTAAGGAATGCAACATACCGAAAAGAAATGAAGACGGTCCGCGAAGAACTGAAAAGACTCTCCATGTCTTTTGTCACTCGATACTCGTCAGCAGTTTGGATACGAGCTAGTTCCGTTTGGCTTGGGGAATCCTGCTGAGGTGCATGCGCACTAGACAGGACATGCCGTAGAAAAAGAGATGGCAGCGACCCTTCAAGACGGATATGTGCACTAGCGTAAGCGCAGGCGAGACTGTGTGTGTTTGCCCGGCGCAGCAGCTATCGTGGTAGTACAGGAGGCGTCGCCGCCACCACTGCCACCAATTGCGTCGCACCACAAACTGGCCTCAGTGCCAAACAGCTTTGTATGGTGCAAATGACGACTGACACGATGCCTCTGGACCGTTGCAGGCATTAGGTCACCGTGTGCATTTGAACGTGCCTGTTCGGTATCAGAAGTACCGACAAACTTCACTTACTCACAAATTCCCGCCTGTAACTGCCGCTCTGACAAAGTTCACTTGCTTGAGACGAAGCTGCTTACACTTGCCTGCTGACGTATCCTTACTCTTCCGGACATACTCGCTAATTTGAGCACTCTAGTGCTTTGGCGAAACGGGTGCGAAGAAAATAGCATATACACCAAGGAGAGATCTGAATGGGTGATCGCACGGCTGGTAGCGATGCTGCGGGACGAACGTATTTAATCGATGAGAACGAACAAGAGCGACGGTCGGCCGCGATGAGGATCAAATAAATTGGGCACTGCATCAAAATAGCGAGGGAAATGACAATGAGCTGGAAACAGCAACGTGGGCTGATAGATATTAATGACACAGAAGGCGCCGTACTGCATGGCGAACTAGATTGGCGATTACAGGAAGGCCGCACACTGGAGACACCGAGTTTCTGCATCGCCTAGCTAAGCAGCATTCCATGCACAACGTCCAGTAGACAGCTTGCTTAGCTACGACGATGATAGCCTTCGGACGCTACCATCGACAGGGCAGAAAGGACCGAAGGCTATCGTTGTCGTAGGCCGATACATCTGTCCTGAACGAGGGAGGGGTAACCACACAAATGACGAGTCAACTACCAGGTTCATGTATGTGCTGTCCGGTGATCATTATCTGGTTTTACTGTGTCTCGCTACGCTACTTCTCGGTTGGATTGATGAGAACAAGTGCGCAATGCTCCCACGCTTTAAACGTTAAAACATTGTCTCCAAAAAAGAAGTGATATAGTCCATTTGCACGGTGTGGTAACCATGTGCGATATATCCGGTGAAGTCTGAGCCACAACTGAAGCTCCGAAGGATGACGTGGGTGCTGCTTGTCGGCAATAGCAGTTCAACACGGGGTTCTTTATAGACTCGCGTTCCACCATGCATGCAAAAAGCATTCCCGAGATCGTGGACGCTACTTTTGATGCTCACTCTGTTCGCGATTGCACGTAGCTGGCAATTGCAGGTAGCCCAAACCTGGTTGTGTCTCAGCGAATACCGTATGTCGCCGGTTAAAAGATGGCATCATTTTACACTGACCGAATCTTTGCTTGGCATATCGTGGACAGCTTGTGCCGTTGTCGATCCGTATTCCTCCCTGTTCCACATGATGGTATAAACTGACCGCCAAAACCTCCTGGTAAGGCAAGGGTATACCTCATACTGGCGCACGCATCGAAGAAATGCTGTGCTCGCTGACGGGACACTCATCTCCCGGTCCAGTGTGCCACTAATGTGTCCCATGGAGCTACAGCTTACGGACATTTTGAAACATAAATGCCCAATGACTTCACGTATCCGAAAGAGGCAAGTAACTATGTGTAACTATTGTCCTCGTTTTGTACAGAATGTTCGAAGTTGAGCTGGCCAAATGCGACCCGAACCCTGTCCAGACTTTGTAAATCGTAGATCAAGTACAGTGGTCTTAGACTTGCCTTGGGACTTTCCACGAGCGAAGCGCATTGCAAACTTTCCTGTCCAGTCTTTGCGACAAGCCGGTTGCATATGCAGCCATAGACGGGTGAGCACTGTTATGCCAAAGTGTGAAGCTTGTGCTGTCCTAACCTTGTTTTTATCAAAGTCTGGAACGTCTTACACGGATGGGACAAAGTGCGAACGTCTGTGTGTCAACGATAAAGTGAATGCCAAGAACTGTGAGCTTCATCCAGTGAAATGGCTGCATTAGACGTACTTTTGCAAAGCTTTAGGATCAGTGAGGTCAAAGTTTTGACACACGGCAGACATGAACCGAGCGTTAATACATAAGCGCCACAATCGATATTCGATGAGTTGGTTGGGAAGGTATTCATCACAGGGAAAGCGTCGTCTGGATCGCATGCACACAATTTGGATCCAAAATCGACGCCATTGACGTCCTGTTTTGAGTTGGGATACCTAGTGCAAAATGGAGTCACCTAAGTCACGCGACACTTTGCTTCGAGCATTCCAAGTAGAAAGACTTGGATGCAAGCGTGCAGCAAAATATATGGCACAGCATATCATACATTATATTGCCTCGATCGAACCACTGACCTGCTTCGCATGACGTCGACACCGGCAGCATATGTAGTAGACTTTACCCGTCAATGGAAACACAATTTTCGTGACAATGTACCGGGGACAGCATGACCAAATTCCGGATGAATACAGGTGACTGGGATGTAAACACGTTGTTGATTGCAATACGGTCAGTGCGCGGCACCATGCGACACGACACGATCGAGTAATTCGGAATCGACGGATAGCCGAACTATCCAACCGAATAACCTCTGGGCGATGATGTCTGAATAAGTATAATGTGACGAATTTAACCATGCGACACGACACGTCACTCATATGATTGTATCGGTGAAGGCAGCTACTGTGACTGACGCAAGGCCAATATCGCCAAACGCGATACCATACCTGTTAACAGTACGAACGGCAAGCGTGATCAAACCAACGAGACACAACGACAACTTCATTTTATTTCAAGTTAGTTATCTTCGCTAGAAAATGAACCGATGAGAAACGGAGTTGCGTAGCTACAAATGGAAGCCGAGAAACCCGTGCCGAACCTCACAGGAAAAGAGTCGACGAGTGGTGCTGCTATACTTGCTACGAAGAAGCGCGCGAGAATCAACTGGTCGGTCACACCAAGCGAAAAAACGCTATGTGTCGAGGTCGAACGCTATCTGCTTGGTTTAGCATTTTGTCGTACCTGAGCAGCAATTCTTGCAGCACGTTTCGGTCACAGTACCTAAGTACCCATTCTGGAAGCAATGGTTGTCCGCGGCAACATGACGGCTGCCTAAGTTGCAGGGCGGGTACGCAATGACCCAACTGCATATTCGTCGTCGGCAGAAGTCGGGACGACAGCGGCGACGATGACGAAGAAAATGGCGGCTTTGACGTTCATTCTTGACGAGGTCGGAGGCTTCGAATTGAGTGGGGTGGTCGTGTGCGGTGCGTGGCGAAAGGACGAATGAATGAGACGTTCTAGCAGTTCTCAAGAAGCAAGCGCACCATAGGAGCAATGATAAGCTAGCGATAGGAGAGGTAGGGGCTTCGATGCAAGCGATACGACAAATAAAGACGCACTGTCGCAAGTGCACATGACCAGTGCGTTCCACAACCCTGCAAGCATTCGTGGGTTGCGATCAGCTGGCTGTACTTGTTTGCGTGGACTCGCGTCAGTCTCATGCATTGTGTCTACGCATATATAGCACGCGACCTTTGACTACAGCCTTTTGTGTCTACGTTCGCTTGCAACAGCTGGTACGTTACGGTCATTGCTTACAATACGTACCTCTTCCGACTGCATATGTACAGCTCATAGTAATTCTATAGCAGCTGTAGGATCGATTATCCACTATTCTATCTTGACCCAACAGCTGTAGTAAACAATTCTCGACTGTTCCATCTTGATCCAACAGCTGTATTCGACAATTTTGGACTGTTTCACCCTGACCCAGCAGCTGTAGCATTCAATTCTCCACCTGTTTTATCTGGACCCGGCAGTTGTAGTATAGACTCGCCATCTGTCCCATATTCAGCCAGCAGCTCGAACCGACGCGTTGAGCCCTCGTTCGTACATATCACACCGGGACAGTTCTAAAATTCCGATGGACACATCGTTGAGGAAGATGAAAACGAGCGT
The DNA here is from genome assembly GCA_947650285.1 of Hyaloperonospora brassicae. Taxonomy (NCBI): domain Eukaryota; phylum Oomycota; class Peronosporomycetes; order Peronosporales; family Peronosporaceae; genus Hyaloperonospora; species Hyaloperonospora brassicae. Next base: position 209,042 of record CANTFL010001315.1, on the reverse strand, counting down.
GTAGCTTGGCTTGCCGTTTGGAGTCGGAGCGAGAGAAGCATTGCGAGTGTGTGTAACAGGATAAAGTACATGGGATCAACTAGATATAGAGATAGAGAGTCTGTCTATTATCCCTTAAGGCGTGCAAGATTGCTGAAATAACCTCAACCTCTCTATGACCCCAGTAGGTTGTCCGGGGCGGCAAGAGAGGGTCTCCAAGTGCAACGTCCGATGTGCCACGGTGTCCAAGAACAATTTCGCTGCCGGTTGAAAGAAGGAGCCAGCAGCTCGATTTCCACCATGCCGATGTGTTCTAGTCACTACATCGCGCAATTGTTGCACAAGGATGGCCCGCACTTCGGCGACACCCTGTTCCGGCGTCATGCTGTCCTGATTGTGGACACTGCGATTCCTCTGAATCCAAAGCGCAGTGACGCAGACCGAACACGCAATCCACCAGATCTATTTCCATATGCGGCTGACGCTGTCAGCGTTGTCGGGAAAACGGCGCGTAATGTCCGCTTGTGCCCATGTAGGGAGTTCGACGGCCTGTCTGGACAAAGCCGCTTGCTTGTACCAATGGAGCTGACCTTCGGCGACGAGTGATCTCGACCGTTGGGAAACGATATAGGTTCAGCATAATTGCATTCCCGAGCAGTCCCAGATGATATGGGTAAGGTCTTCGTATCGCCTGCGGCTGGAGATATGTCGCTTGCACGTGGCATCCAGATCTCTCCCCGGATAAAACCGATTTAATTGATGAGTTGCGATCATGTAGCAGACCCAGATTTGATGCTCCGTGAGTGCATGGCGATGCTACCAGAGCTGCGCCGGCGACTGCAACAACGGGTAGTACTCTCCGTCGCGCGTGTTAGCTCTGTATTGGTGTGTTGATATACATGTAACTTTCAATAGCACACTAACCGCATTTGTAAACACTACAACAAGGTGCGACTAAACGAAAAATCTGCGGATGTCACTGTATTCGTCACATCCATCGACTATGACAACTTGGCTGATGACATCATTGATCACGATATTGCGTCAATAGGCGATGGACCCCAACAAGTAAATTTCTATGCGAGAAGAGTGGGAACTTGATCTTGCTTTGGTCGATGAGCCTCTCCACTGTTATGTCGAGGGGAAATTGAAAGTGTATCAAAGTTGTCTTCCTATGGACTTACTCGTCGTGTTCTCTTATTCTGCCTTGTATCTTTCCCTGATCTTAATAAAATTTAGAATATACACTCAAGGTAGTTCTAGAATTATCGGACTCCAAGTGAGCCGTTCACACCCTGCCGAATCCTCGCTATCGTGTCACTTGTCCGTTGCAAATCATAGTTTGCTTGGTTGACCGTACATGGTCAGTGCACACCTCAACATCCACAACTTTATCGCACTACCTCTATCCTGTGCAATATCTTGTACTCAAATGCACATTAATTGGATCTCTCATCGTTGGATGATGTTAATCTGCTCGTGAAGTTGCGAGTAGATCAATTTCTACGTCGGATCCAGGCAGTGTTTTCCGCTGGTGCCTCGGCTCACACGCATGTGGCTAGTACTACACAGCGTACAGGAATATAGCCACTCATGTTCTCCCGATTTTAAAGCAAGTAGTTCGAGTTGGAAATAACAAAATATACCTACATGTCTCCATTTCAACGGTGCATATGGCTGTCCTTTTATTAATTTCAAACTGTTTGATCAAAATTTGTGATGCTGAATGTGAAAAATTTACAACAATAATGATATAGCCAATATCAGAAAAAATGAGTATCCTCTCGAGCTTAGCGTTACTAGGATTCCCCAATATGTAGTCAATCTTGACACCCCCGTTTTTTAGCACTTTCACGAACCGATTAATCATCGAATGGGCAAGAATTAGGAAGTATGCGGCGCTAATTTCTCTCCAGCACTTTGATATGCACTCGCTTAGCTCAGTTCACGACCAAAACTGCCGCCCATACTTATATACGTCCTGGTAAGCACCCCCCCCCCACAAGTTTTCGATCAGGTACAAGTCCAGAGAATTCGCTGTCCAGTCGATAACAGAAAACTTCTGGTCCGCAAACCACGCCTGCGTATACCGAGATTGGTGTATCGACGCGTTATTCTGCTAAAAAGTCAGTCCATCAACACCCAGCTCGTCCAAAATAGGCCCTAGATAGTTTTCCAGCGTACTTACGCACCTTTCGCTGTCTTGTTACCCCTTTAAAAAATCCAACATGCCCGTCTTAGCGCTCCAAAGGCATCTCAAATCATGGCCTAGCCTCTACCGAATTGACGAGTCGAAAATACCTGTTTTTCTTTCCTCAAGTCGTGCCAATGGCCATAGATTCCATCTGGTCAATCCAGGTTATGCTTCTTTTCGTCCGAAAAATAGTTTTGGTCCAATCTTCATCGGAGAGACGGCATCACTTATAACATCATTTAACACGATCTCTTTTTGTACCTTTTGGTAAGCACTGGTGCATGTTTACGATTGAGAAACATGGGTGAAGGGCTTTCCTTTAAGAGATACTAGACTTTAAAATCACTTAAAGGAGATATAGGTGTACATGGAGCTCCCGTGCTGATAATTCACCCTCCTGCGCGGCATGGAGCAGTCGGATTCAAGTCTTTCAGTCAAAACTAAGGGTCTTTCGGTTAGTTTATACGCACTGTAGGCGACGGGGTCGCTCAACAAGTGTATAGCGACGCCTAAAGATCGACCCATGCGTCGAGCAATCTCCCGATGACTCAGTTTTGTCTCATGGGAGGCTATCACCTTCTTCATCTCTTCTCCCGTCAATTTCTTGACTCTCTGCATACGTCTGTAGAGAATAGGATCATGCATAGTAGAATCAGCATGCAGGCATTGCAATAGAAGCAAACGGACCGAAAACAATGCCGTAAGTGTGACATATAACGCGGTGATGCTTGGTGGCTATATCATTTTTACTGCTCTCTTCACTCTTCTTGTCGTTCCTAGGACCGTAGGCCTCCATATTATAAAAGTAATGTCGCAACATGATGCTCACTCACCGCGCTTTCCACTGGCTGACTTTACGCTTTTAATTCAATTTATTTGTGTCAATAGGTCGAAAATTGTTGGTGGCTATACCGTTCCTGTCCGATTTGTATGTCATGGCACCTTTGCGATCTCACGTGTGCAATATCATTTCAATGCGCACGTCTACTGCCACATTGCCGCAAGCCATATTGCTGTGTAACCGAGCAAGCCTGTTACATGGCATGAGCCTTAGCTAATGTCAATGCGAATATTATGATAGATAATAGTATATTAACTATTACTTATAATTCTATAGCAAGTTACTCATGATGGTTGGTTGATGACATTCCAACGATCAAAACATCCAATAAATGATGGACGCGTGCAATTGGTAGTAATCTCATAGTGTTCGTATTGAAATTCAGTAAGGAAATATGCTCATTAAAATATTGAGGCCACGACTAGGAGCAAGTCCCACCTGTGCTAGGGGCACACCCACCTGCCTAAAATGATAAAATTGACCTCACAATTTATGTGCAGAATAATGTACGTGTAAAGTCCAGTACAACTGTATATGAAAGCACCCAACCGAACTGCTGAGATTGCTTAGGCTAGGGTTCTTGAAGTTAAGGAAGGATATTTTATCGATGCAAAAGTAAAAAGAACCTGTCTTAAACACGTGTCTTGGCCGCGCAATTGCGTCTGTGTCCCCTCATAATCATGCGATACGACAGAAATCACCGGATAACAACACGCACCAGCTGGGCTCATAACTTGGCGTACGAAGGCCCGAGAGAGGGACAACCGTCGCAAGACAGCGGTACCCCCACCTTCCGCTCTCATTGGTACCAGCTTTCCTTCCAGGAACGAAATGGAATCAACCTTAAACGGTTTTGCGGCTACCCAAGGCTACGCCATCGTCGTCGCCAGATTTAAGAAAACAAGGCGGGGTCTGCAACTTGTGTACTACAAGTGTGATCGTGACAGGACCTACAGAACAGTTATAGTTTCAGCGACGATGCTCAGCATGTTGATGTAATACCTCGTTCGAAATTGTTTTCTGCGTCTTCTAAGCCGAAATGATCTGCCCGGGTTGGAAAATCCAACTGTATGTACATGTACGTACCTTCTCACAGACGGTAGCCTCAGGTCCACAAATACGGCATGCGGTACGCTTTTTTGCGTGCTTGTATCGGAAAAATTGTCGAAAACGTGTCGTTGCCACTGCCGATTATTAGGTCACTCAGCATCGTACCATCGCATTTGGTTACGTGTTCGAGACAGTAGATATACCAGCAGACTGCCCGTGTGGATAACCTTCTAACTAAGATGGATTAATCGAAAATATCGCACATCAGCGGATCTGTCGTTTAACGTAAGGAGATAGGGAGCATTAGTAACTGACTACGCGTTTTACTAATTTTCTTGCACTATATAATGTATAGTATTTATTTTGTCATTTTAGGCGGGCGGTGTGTCCGTAGCAAAATGGGTTGTGCCTTTAGCTCAAGTGGGGTGGTTCATTAGTCGTGGTCATGTATTAATTGCTTTAAATTTGCTATTGCAGAGCTATGTCTTTGTCATACCATCGTGTTTGATTTCATTTACTTGCCATCACTCTGTGTGAGTAAAGACGCGTGCCGATAATGTTTTTTAAGTCAGATTTGACGATTAGCAGCATTAAGGTGGCTCCTCGTTATATCTTTTAGCTAACGTTGTTCCTCAAACGACTAAGAACGCATCTATCATTAAATTGGTAACAACGACAGCTTTCATGCTACGCATGAAGCTTTTGCCCAGCTAAATGATGTTATAGTAACTACCGAGGGGGACAAATAAGTCTGACCATCGATAGCTCGATCATAAGCTCCACGTTGCTTGCGGTAATGCTGAACGAGAAACGTACTACGATTGACAAGTTCATTCAGCATATAATAACACGGCAAAAACAAAGAGCTTCTGCGTTGCAAGCATAAAATTTGCTATTCAAAGTTATTGCGGGATCATGATAATTATGTGTTCGGACCGTTGAGGCGTCTGCAGGCTAATGATACTGTCGGCAAGTCGACGTTTGTGAACTGACTCGAGAATACAAAGCCTGATGCTTTTACGTTACATGTACTCAAATAAAATGCTATTTTAAACGATATTTAAAACCATTGATGAAGAATAAAAAATATTGTTGCATCGAAAACGATCGGATACAAGGGAACCTCATCCTGCCCATTTTATATGTGCGCGATGAATAATGGGGCTAAATTATGGAGAGTTACGACCCACATGTGTCAAAGTCGTCCAATACATTCACGGCTTGACCATGTCAAATGTTAGAGCCACAAATGATAAATTTGGGGCCCTGGAGATGAAATGACTGGGTTGAAGTGAGTTGAGCGTGATTTACAACTTGTCCCTATCGATACATATCCGGTTTGATTGTGCAGCAGATAAGCCTTGTGATACGCAGACACAAGTGACTGTAGGCGTAGAGGTTCTTGCAGATGGTCCTGTTTACATAAATCTGATTCTCCTATAGCCGAGATGTATAATCAGATATCTCTAGGGCGAAGCAAGAGGAATTTAACTTCTATGTGCTATAAATTGTACAATTCTTTATCGTCATTCAACACAAAATTATTAATGTTTATATCCGACAGACTTCAGTTTTAAGGACAAAGATCACTTTTTCGAATGCTGTGGTACGAAGTTGCCTGTAATTTAATGTATTCGTACTACAGGTCTAGTAGCCATGAATCTTATACAAAGTGTTTTAATCGATTCAGATATTTATTCGACCTTCCGGGGAGGAGTACTACGGACGTGTATGTTGCTTTGTCGTAAATTCACATCTGCGTAGCCGGGGTTTTGATACTGTCGAGATCAGTGGTGTCGCATGCCATCCCAATAATAAATTTCTAGCAAATCATCGGTCCGCTTGACGAAGTAATGTATCGAATAATATACTTCCTTGTGTTGAAGTGGTAAGATAAGTTGAAAGAATGGATCGCAAATTTGGCTTAGTAGCAAATATAATTAGCGGGGTGCATTCCGGATTAATGAATTTTCACAAATAACGGACTGATAGGAAAATCGATTATGAATGGAAATACACTATAATGGTCCTTGTGTATCGAATAGCTGTCAAGCACAAGTCGTCAAACATTTTCATACAACGATCAAATTCCCGCGATTTAAAAGTCAGGATCCTGATTGGGACCTAGTATATTAAATCGGCATTGATGAAAATCTCTATCAATCAATTTTGTGTAAATCACTTCGATGATGAACACTTTAGGTGTCTTATCGAAACATTTCCAAAATTTTGGAAGAATAATCGGACTCAAATTATGTTTGTGCTTTAGCGATTATGTATAATTTTGAATAGTTGGACGTTCTATCGTGGGACCACCTAATTGGCGTCGACTCCACAATTTTTGTCACATATCATTACGATAATGTTATAATCTGTGCAAGTTATTTATATGTTTATTTATCACAGCACGCGATACACGATCCGATCACCGCGATTTTGTGTCAGCTACTCAGTATCTGCGATATTAAAGTCGTCAATTAGCATTCGATCATGTATCGTAATATTCGCCGTAACGCGGAATAGGTCGTATTGTACCGCGCTATGGCGTAAACGAAGACGATACGGGAGACGTGAATAACGTGTGACGGCCGTTTGTGATGTGGATTGAAATCTAGTCGTATATTCGGATATATGTTAGCTTATGGGAGCATGAGATCAATCACTGCAAAGATACAAGTTTAAAGAATCCGGTATATATAGTTTGGCCTCTCGTTGTAGAAAAGAGCATCTATCGACATCTCATCTCTCTTTTGGCCACCAGAATTTCTGACAAGGCGCAACAAAAAATATTACAAATCAATACAAATAGCATTTCGGGCGTTAACCAAGTTAGCAGTTGCATTGGAGTGGGATTTAATTAATTGCTGTTGTGGTAAGTGCTGAATTCTAGCGCCTAAATAATATAATAATTAAGGGTTCACTCCAATAAGGCGTATAAATTTTCATGTGCTCACATTGTACGCCCGTTAATATAGTTAGTTGGTGAATTCTTGATCCATTAGACAAAAAGGCAATGCTGTAAATTTGTCCTACGATCGCAGTTGCATTGATAAAGCTTCGATGCGATTCGTCGATATTTAGTGAAATCTCATAAATCACTTGCTTCTGGACCATTTGATCGATATCGCAATTTATGTCCTAACTACGAAGGGTACCGTGCTTCCGATATTATACAAAGTCGTCTGGTGAATATTTGCTTCACCTGGTCCGACAATCGAGTGGTAAATAATTAGTAGGATGTTGATCGATATTTTTTGATAATTTATGATACAAAAGCTCTTTAGTCGAAAGACATTTTATAATAATATAGAAGTATATCATTTCCTGATGATTTCAACTAAGATGAATACGTTAATACGGCAAGGTGTTTCAATATTGTATGCGTCGTAGTCATCGACCACGTGTTGTCCAAATCGCGCCCATAATATATATGCCTCACATCCACTACAGATCAATTTAATTACTTGTGACAGATCGTGGTAGCAAATCGCGATTCAATCCAAGTATACGATCGCAAGCACTGAATACCAGTGCGCGTGATACAGCAACACACTTGAGAAAATTCACATTTTATATGTATATTTACATAAGACATGTGGAGTGTATAAACATTAGACACCCGCGTTAATGTGTTCTATTAAATTAGATATATGTACATTTAAAGCTCACGGATACGATGTACAAGGTCGTACTTTTTGCTACTATTGCCAATATTTGGCTGGTTTAAGATTAAGGTCTGCAATTGGAGGGGAATACAAATTAATAATTTGAGATGGTTAGCTCTTGATGCCTTACAAGCTTAAGGTTAAAATCAAAATTGCGTTTTTAGGCAGGCAGACCGACTGAAGTATAATACAGAAATTTTCAACCAATAGGTTATAAAAAAGTGAATCGTCAAGAGGCTAATATATAACCTAGCATTCTAAATAGTAGATGAAGGTAGTATTTTATTGGGGCGAGATCTGTATAAGCTTAAGACGGATGAAAGTGGAACAAATACATGATTTAAAACAAAATGAAGTCAAGATTACTTGTTTAGGCTGGCTCATGTTGCCATATAAGTTACGGCGACTAGTCCACAAAAATGAATGTGTAATTTCCCTATTTTACTTATGGAATTGCGTGTATAGGTCATAGTCACTCACTACAAATGTCGACAATTACAAGCTCTGGATTCAATTTGCAAACCTGGCGCAAACATATAGAAACATACGCTTGTACATACATCCACATGAAGGCGTTGTTATGCTTGCTAATGAAACTATAACTACTCTGATGATGCGATGATATGATAAAATTCAGTCCGAAGCGCCTTAAACGCACTAGGCACGTCGATACAACCTTTTGGTCGGCTTTAGACTGCCAGCACGAAATGTAGAGTCACACCAATTTCGGCACTGCAAAGAGCGAGTCCGTTGCAAGGTTAACAACTACTATAAAATTGTTTTACGAGCTACAATAAAAACAACCATTATTAAGTTTTGCTGCAACGACGATGGTTATATGCGATGGGAGTATTCTATGAGATTATACTCGCGAAAACAGAAAATATGCACTTGTACAGTTTGAATCTTCAAGATGAGGTAGATTAATTAACTGATATATATTTAACAAAGTGCTCGCCTAGCATCTTATATAGTGATATCTACTTTGTCCCTGCAATTGAACGATAAGATTGAAATAAAGGTGGTGTAAGGGGAGATATGATTGGGTTAATAATCAGATCGTCTAGTGCAAGTACAGGTATGAGATGGAAATGGACAGAAATACATGTGAACTAGGAGCTTGCATTAGGCACGCACGTTCAGCGTGGGAGACCTGTTTATTAATCGTGATAAATTCACAAAGAAATAATGTACTGTCTCTGCACTTCCCTATGATGTCAAGTAAAGCGGGTAAAATCGAAATTGTATTATAATTTTATACATTAAGGGTGAAATTAAGTCTAAAGGCTATGTCGAGCTTAATCTCGCATGTCGATGCGGCATAATACGTAGTTTCGTGGTCTTCCCTCTTTGCAATACACTGAAACTTACAAGTGTTGAAAATGATGCGGTGAGAGGGGCACTTGGATTATATGCAATCGTCCTCTAGAATTGACCGCGTCAACGGTGTAATATAGAATATTTGTGCGCATTCTAAATTTATAAATCTTAAGAGGATGAGAGGTCCGCGATGATATTGATTGTCAAGGATGGCATCGGCGGTACATAAAAATTGATAAGTTGTTTCGAGAGTTGAACGTCAAACTACAATGAACCAACTATTGATCGACTATTTATTAAGTAAGTTTAAGCCGCCCATTTTAAGTATGTGGCGCCTCAAATAGTGCTTGTCATTAAAACATAATGAGCGGAACGAATGATATTTTGATATTGGTGCGTCCGCAACAATTTGACAAAGTACTATATATTTTCCGTTTTAATCATTGTAAATGAAACTATTATAGCTCATACTATGGTTCCCTGGGCATCGAACATACCACAATAACTTAAACCATGCAACCCGTATGTCGTGATATCTGCATAGTATATACAGAAAAAGAAGAAGCTGGTGTCTGACAATGGTTCGAGCTAATTTTGTATGAAGTGCTTGATTGGCACCATATAGATAGCACATTTTTTCTTAGCGTATCTCCGTATTATTCTTATACTCCTCCAAGCGATTGTACGGCGCGTTGTCGGGGTGCTAAAGACCATGATGCTGCATTCAGAATTCCTCCAGTCGCCAAGGCAATTCAGGATACTACTACCGTGTTATAGATAACTATAAATGGTTTATGAATATATTAAAAGACCCATCTACCTCATAGAGCAGGCACGACTTGTATATTTTTCGATTATATATACTTCAACGGTAACAACCATGTCCCGGGATAAGTTAAACTACAAGGTGTCATGTAATGATGAATCAATGTTCGTGGGTCGCAACAGCAGAAAACAGCTTTATACAAGTTGAGATACCTGCAGCTCGCACGACGACTTGATATTACGCGCAAAAAACGATTTGATGTGTGATGCTAACTTTCAATTTACAGCGCAGATCTCTCTCCACACTGATGATCAAGTTTACCAATAGTGATGGAACTAGCAGATAATCTAAATTGATTTATACATAAACGTCGTAGATCATAGAAAGTTAACGACCGCAAAAGGATGATTGACTGAACAATATGCGCATGATTATTGACACATCTGATGGAGACAAACATCTAGATGCAGATAAAGACTATATTATATAACTTACTGTACCATTTGTTGCTCTTGCCTTTTGCATGTGATAGAAATAAAAATTGTTTATAATTACAAAAACATAAACAGGAAGGTTAACGCTAGGACGGGTGCAAATGTACTCGATGTAAAAAATCCCAAATGAAACAATAACTGAGATTTTGGTAAGGCTTAAAAAAGAAGTGTTATCATTTTTACTTATAATAATTGCATAAGTTACGGATATAGCGACTGACGACACGTTGGAAGACTTTCGTGATAATTCTACGTAATTATTCCTGTCAATGTGGCAGACCTGCCTCTCGAAGTTCGACAACAGGCAGTATTAGTCAGGCGAGGGATTACCAAAAAGGCATCCGCTTCTGATAAGGTTTATCCGATAAACATATATCTCCTGACGTATCAAGAATTATATTGCTTTCCTTAGTGGGTTGTACGCATGATCTGGTATTTCTACCTTGGAACTAGATTCCCATTTAAACTCGACGGACCACAATTTGCTGACGCAAAATCGCAAGTATTTATACTGTCGGGTTAAACAAAGGGTGCTGTAGTCAGAGAAATCATTTACCCTACATGATGTCCTAGCGCAGCATGCTAGGTTTGTGAATATTGCAATCTCGCGGTTCCAATGCGATTTTTCTTCCGTTTCGGTAGTGGGATCAGCTATATAAGCAAATGGACGATTATTGAGCTCATCCTCTGCCACATGCACATGTTGTTTAGGCATAGCAAAATATTATTGGTCTTGGACCTGCCCCATCTGAAGTCGAGTTTTATTGCATGACGGCAACGAGGAGTAAGGGATCACCATCGAGACTTTCAACAAATAAAATTATCTTACTTTAATCAGTTTTTTGTTTTAACTCAGCAATCACAACCATATGAGCCCTTTAAGCACACGCTCAGGGGATACATCTGATTATTAGTCACGTCCACGCAGTCGCAATTTAGCAAACGATTGGTTATATTTCATTTATTCTTTTTAATACGTTTCACTCTTACATACACAACCCACCTGGCAGTGCTTGCAGGTACATGCAAAGCCGGTTCCGCGCGACACAGCCCATATTGGTTGTGCGAAGTTTTAGAAGCGTGTCCTACGGCCGCTGTCTGGGCTCACAAGATCTCGTTGCGCGCGAGAGGAGACGTTAACTACTTTCTCTGTTATACCTGAAGTGAGTGTTTGCGTAAGGCGACGCAGCTAGAAGCGTCCATTTTACAAAATGGCATTACTGTTTGAGAAAGAGTTTCGACCAAACGAGCCTCCTCTGTCGGTTGAACTGAAAAAACGACTTGTTGAATCAACGAATTTAGCGCAACTAAACGTCTATGACTGAAAAAGTAAAGCATCTCACCGAGCAATCGAACGGCGATAAAATCGTTCGCTTGTTCTGCGAGGCGGTCGACTCCAGATTTTTGACTTTTGATGTCATTAGCATACCGCACAGGTGCTCAAGGGTAAGACGCCTTTACATGGCTTTAACGCTTCTGCTCGAAACGAGACGGGATGTTTATTAACGCTTTCCCAAGTCTTTGATTTGTAAGGCTTACTACCTATCGTGGTAAAACTTAAACTTAGATTTGTCTTAGTGGGTGGCTGACGCGTGTCAGCTCTTCAATTTGCATACTTAGTGTGCTCTGGTTTGTGTAGCCTGGTTAACGACAGGATATGCGTGCTTTACACAGCCGTTCGTCGAGGCTGTAGCACTTGAGTGTACTACCATCACCGTTAGCCTTGCATAAGAGTTTGTGGAATTCGCAAAATTGACGTGCTGTTCAAATATCCACCCATCCGATCGATCTAATGATGGACGTCAAATAGCTAGCAGAGTAGTGTACGAGCCCAATTGGTACGACTAACTCTTTTTATCCGTAGGATCGTACTTATCATTGTTAAGAGCAACTAACGTTCGGTAGGACTTGTTTCCCTCGAGCAGTTCGCAAAGCGGTCGCAGTAAATCACGGGTCGTCGCTTCATGTATGTCGCTGAATAATCCGCTAACGTCAATCGTCTTCCTGTAGCCGTAAGTGATGCAGAAAGCTTCTCGTGCTTTTACCATCGTTCTTCCAAGATCGTTGATTAGTTGTACAACTAATCTTCATCGTCAGCTTAGTCGCCGGTGCTATAGCCGGTAATTTCAGCTACTGCTGAAGCGTAGATTAGCTATACACTGTCTAAATCGACAAACATGGATGCCATTCACCATGCTGAACTTCATCATAAACCTTTTCAGCTGATGCTTCGGTTGCCACAAAGTTCGTCGATACGAAGTTGCAACGTCTTGGACGTGAACCTAATGCTGTTCATCCAACAGAAAAATAAGCTCGTACATGCGTCCTCATGATCACCCAGCTATCAACGCGATAGTACGACAACGTTTGCAGTCGTTTCAGACTGTTGCAAACAGCGTCAAAATGTTGCGTTAGGCGTCGTAGGCGCTAGAAACAACACGAGCCAAATGTCATTGGCCCGCATCATGGCATGAGCATCTCCGCTTTTCAGACACGTCCAGAGCAAGACAACAAGGGCCGATGCCTTGACAGCGCAACTTTATTGTTGGATAAGGGAATATACATAAGCAGAAAAAACAAAAGGTCGCAAATTCCCCAATGGACCCACCTCTTTGTTGTGGTTTGGTCGCGATCGCTTCGACTCTGCTGTCTCCTTAGTGCCATCGGCAGCCTCTTGTCTTGACATTCTACCTTCCGCGCGACATTTTGTGGGTCGCAGTGTCTTTTGTAACGGCAAAGCTTTGACAGGCCATTGCAGCGCTGTCTACGTCTCCATTCACCCCGCCGTCTCTAAGGAACAACTGAGTCGGGACGTAATAGTCAATGAACTCGTCACTCTTCGCTGATGTCCTATTACTTATTCGACGTCGACCGGCACTGTCTCTTCGTAGGTGAAGGCGACGCAAACTTGGCCATCCGCTGCAACCCAGTCTTTTTGTCTCCCATACTTCCAGAAGGCGATGGTGCTGAAGAACCACCCGTTTTTCTCAAGAACGGATTTGCTGGGGCCACCGATCGTTCCACGCGTGCACTTTCCTTCGTTGACGCAGCTCTCGGTAACGCTGAAGACTTCGGCTCGTGGGCCTTCTCAACAGAGGTACCTTCTGTATCGCACTGCTCATCACGAGAAGGCTTGGACAGCGGTCGAGACAGTAAACTGCGCGCACGGCAGAGAGGATCCACGTCTCGTGGCTCGGGTATCTCTTCATCTTGGCTTACTTGGTACGGCACGGGTTGTCTAGGAGGCTGAAAAGAAGCTTGTGTCCTTGACGTCTGGTCAAAACGCTGAGGTTCCTCAAATTTTAAGCGGTATAGCTCGTAGAGTTGCGTTTGCAGCTGGCGCAAAGAGAAGTGAACAGCGAGCTTCTGTGCAATCTGGTGAGATTTTTCCAGATGCAGACACTTCGCCAAGTCGAGCACGCGTGCAGGCTCGTCATTTGTGCAAGCCGTCTTCATCATCAAGATGAGCGCCTTGTCCATTTCCGCCTGTTCGCGAATCACCTGGTCCGCGACATGCTTATCCGCGTTCACTTCGCTCCCGATCGACTCCAGTCCGCATAGCCTCACGTTCTGCCACATTTGGCCGTTCGCGCCGTCATCGTTCTGCTTTGACGTTGTCGGAAAAGACGCCGCGCGTAGTGGAAACATACCGGGCACCGGACGATGACTGCCGCGGAGCTTAGGAGCTCGGGCACCCTTTTCCAGCGGAAAGTAAAGCAACGAGTCATTGACCACACCAAGCGCAAAGATGCCGTGACGATCTTTGGGCTTCTTTTGCAGTGCGTTGCTCACGCAGCCGATAGGAAACCAATTCCATCCTAAGCTGGGTGACAACGCCTGAATGCATGAGAACGAGTCCACTGCGTAGAGAATCTGGCGATCGTCGAACCCAAGCCATGTAAGCTTCGCCCAGTTCGACACGTTTTCGCTTATCATGTCGTTCTCTCTGCGTGACGCAAATACATCCCGAGGTGGCGGTGTCATAGGTAACTCACCCTTCGAGAGTAGCGTAACGCGATTGCGTGACGAGTCCACCGCTATACAAAAGAGCTGATAGAGCATTTGTCCATACAACCCCTGGTACACCACGGCCAAGAGTGACTCTTTTGCGGTCATTGTCACGATACGACCAGGTAGTCGCAGCAGCGCATAGTCGAGGCCACTTGATGTATAGATTCGTAAGGTATGCAGCGAGGTAGCCACTGCACAATATTCACGACCTGCAGCAACGCACTCAGCATCTTCGCCCTCCGGCAATGTCTTGTGCCACGAGCTGTTGCTTGCCCAAGACTCGAACGGGCGGTAGAAAACTAAGCTGCTGACAATGTTGCTTTCGTCGGTATCTGCATCGACGTCTTCCCAGTCTTCGCGAGCACGTCGCGGGGCGGCAAAAATAGCGCCATAATCACCCAGGAATGCTAACGAAAACATGTAGTTGTCGTTAAATTTGAATCCTCGACGAGACTTGTCGGCAAACTCCACCTTGACCAGGTGCTCACTCATACTGGCTCCTCCGATCACCTCAATCTCACCTTCTGGAGTCCACGCCAGTAACGTGGTAGCAGTGCTGCCACGCTCGCTGGCATTCTTGACGCTACCGGGCTGGAAAGGTTCTGTGACTGTTCGCAAAGGAGAAAGTCCCTGGTCAAACGACTTTGTACTGGGGTCAGTCGACAGCAAGTCGTCATCGTGTTTGACGTGGTCGCCGATCATGGTCTTTGCGGCTGAGCCGAAACCAAAGCTAGCCTTAATGGCTTCTACTCGTGCTTCGTTGTCATCGTCGAAGCCCATGTCCTCTTCGTCGTCAACATCAAGCTTTCCATCCACCTCAGCTTCGCCACTCACAAATGCTGATGCTTCGCACTTCTTCTCTTTTTGCTTCGAACCCTTTTCTAATGGGCTCGCACTTGCAGCGAAGGATTGTTCGGCCATATGCTGAGGTGGAGTGTGTCCCGACGAGATCACATCTTTGACGAAAGCCAGCTTGCCGCCAATGTGATACACTACTAAAGCATTGCTCTTATTTGCGAATTGGACACCCAAAGCTTGGTAGTCGATCTTAAACGAGCGTAAAACTGTCTGCGTTTCCAGCTCCCAAACAAACACCTCCTTTGCACACGTAGCCGCAGCCAGATACCGACCGTTTGGCGAGAAAGCCAGGATATCCACATCAGCAGCGATGCTCTTGCCGATCGGCAGCATCAGTCTGATCTTAGACACCCACGTGTCTTTTTCAAAAAGCTCAACAATGCCCTTATCCATTGGCACGGCCAGCAACTTGCCCGCCTCTCCCGGCTGCCAGGCACACCGTAGCAGCAAGTCATCATTCCGTATGTTGCCATGCTTGATCTTGAAAATCTTGGCCACTATTGCTTGCTGATTTGGTACATTTATTGCAAAAACTCGCACTGTGGCGTCCTCGCTGCTGGCACAGAGGTACTTCTCCTGTGGATCAAGTGCCACGCTCTTGATGGCACCGGTACAACCCTCGGCCAGGATCACTTGCTCTGTGTTACTGCGTAGTAGCACGCGCACGACGGGCTCGTCGTCGACAATGGCGACCAACGTGGACGAGCACGTGACTTGGCGAATCGAGACCGTCGAGCGACGCAGCAGTGCGTCCAGCTGGCAATCCGGTGGGAGACTATAGGATGCGACGTTGCAGTCATCATCCGATGCAATGAGCACGTGGCTCTGCTCCGGCGTCACAACGAAAGACGGGATGAACCCATCGCACACTTCAACCTGATACACGGAGCTCTCGGTCGTCAGGTCCGTCACGAACAAGACGCCATCCTCTCCGCTAGTAAAGACCACGTCTCGACCTGCAGGGACTTGTCCGTCTTTCATGGGCTGGAGGGTCGTCACTAGCTGCATGGCTCCTTTGCCATTCACGTTCACCGCCATCTCCTGCATTGTCTCCATGTTCTCTCTCGTACGTTACGATCGAACTGACTGACCAATGAAAGACGACATGCTCGCGATTGGTGGCGGACTCGGAAAAACGTGTCATCGCGTGGTCCAAATCAGGGTCGAAAAACGAGCCTCTTCGAGCCCCTAATTCAGCGTGACTCGGTGGGTCCTTATTACGTGCCACTTTTCTCGGCAGTGAGCCAGTCTCCGTCGACAATCCGTCGACATTATGGGCGACCGCGGCAACGTATCTTACGCGCCTACGGGCGAGACGACCGAGTGGGAAGATATCCTAGTGAAGAAGGGTATCCTTGCACCCAAGACAAAGGTACCTGACGAGGAGCAACAGGACGACGACGACGACGAGCAGGAAGACACTCGAGAGCATGCGACGCTGGACGAGTTGGACGAACTGGAGGATGATTACGATGACGACGCAGTGCTGGCGCGTATTCGCGAGCGTCGCATCCAAGAGATGAAGGAACAAGCGGCACGTAACAAGTTTGGTGATGTTCAGCCGATTGCCAAGGACGAGTGGACCAAGGAAGTGACGGACGGAAGCAGTGACCATTGGGTTATTGCCTACCTCTGGGACGATGCGCTTGAAGAGTGCAAGGTCATGGACCACGTGCTACGGGAAGTGGCCAAGCGGCACTGTGCGGTCAAGTTCGTGAGCATTCAGGCGCAAGCTTGCATTGAGAACTGGCCATCGCGGAATTGCCCCACTCTGTTCATGTACCATAAAGGCGCGCTGCAGAATCAGGTCCTGGGGATCCGCAAGCTCAACGGACTCGACATGAAGGTGGAAGGTAGGTGGTAGCGCTTTGATGACGTGCGTTGGGTCGATTGAGGGGCTCGTTCTGACGGTATGCAATGGTTCGGGTTGCAATGTGCGCAGATTTGGAAGAGTGCTTGGCCAAGGCCAACGTCTTCAAGGCGGACGGATGATTTCGTCTCTGGTGTACATGTGCTGGACAAAACATGCGGGAAAGTGAGGCCTAATGCTTTCAGTTGGTGCACCTTGACAGTTCATTCTGCCCCAAACAAAGCCACTTTTTCCTCTCTCTCCATCTTGTTGCTGTCGTATATGATTTAGTCTCGCAGCACCTTGGGCACCTTGAAGTAGTAGCCGGACGTTTCTGCAGCGTTTGCCAAGATCTTATCGGCACAATCTCCTGCTGTGACGACGTCGTCTCGAAGAGGAGCCACAGTATCTGAGCAGCAGTGCACGAAACGCAGTTCAGCGCAAAACATCGGCAAGTACGTCAGGTGTACCAACGTGCCACGTATCACACAGAGTCGGCGGTACCTACCAGCGTCAAAGTCGCTTGTGGTGTACACGTCATTGATGTTCTCACTGATCGTCATGGCCTGAATGGTCTTTGTGCACTGAATGATGGCCTCTACGTCCTTGAGCAGTCCCGGGAGCTTCTCGTCGTCCAGGTGTAGATGGCACAACTCCGCTAGCTCTCGCAGCTATCGAACAAAACAGTAGTTATCAACATACACACACACACAACTTAGTTCGCAGCCGCAACGAGCCAAAACGTACTGCAGATCGCACCTTTGCTGCCGTCAGCACGACATTGGCTGCATCGGGCACCGCTCCCTTTTGGTGGAGCTCCGTGAGTGACCAGGACGGCGTGCGCGGAACGCTGTCAATCTCGTGAAGGCCCTCTGGTAATACTGCGGGCGCCGCCGAATCGCTCCAGCGTCGAGCAGAGCTTCTTCTGGGCGCCTGCACAGCTCGTCGAACCATACAGTAGCGCTGGTGCATGACGCTCGTGTGTGTCCAAGTTTGTGCGCGGCAGTAGGTTCGTCTAAAGTTCGCACACAAAACATTTGGTCGTCGTGGTCGGTCATGAAGGTGCCAAAGATGATGCTCGACTACACACTGCGGTTTGGGGTCGCGAGCGCGCTGGGCTATATCTACTGGGACCCAAAGTCAACTGACGAGATCCGTTTGGAAGTGGTCCGTGGTATTGACCGAGCTTGCAACGAACAGAGCTCGTGGTTTGCGTTAATGCCTAACCGCGCGGTGCTCTGTTGTTTCGGACGAGCAGGAAGCGACGATGAAACCCGACCTGGAGGCTCGAAAGAAGAAACAGGCCAAGTTTGCCGAGTTGCTGCTACAAACGCGCGACAAGTCCGACGAGTCCCAGCAGCAGCTGGACCAGATCACGGCGTTCGCCAAGACAAAAGAGCAGCATCTGGCCGACCGAGCAAGAGCAAAGTAATGTTAACGGACGGCCGACCGTTCCTCATTGTTGGTCACTCATTGCATGTACCGCTGAATGCGACTGCAGTGAACAGAGTCAATCTCATTCAATGCAGCTTCTAGCTGACGCTGCATCAGTTTGAGACCGTCGTAGTCGACGCGAAGACACGTAGTTTGAATCTGCGGTAGGGTAGCGCTTTGTTTTTGACTGGCAGTGTCGAGCCGAAAAGTCACAATGGGCTTCGGACTGTTGCGGCAGAAGCGTGTACCAAGCTATTGAATTACATTGCAACGTAAAGGGTCAGTGTCGCGACGTTGATATCGAACGCATCGCACAGAGCTTTACCTCCAGATCGATGCGCCACTCCAAGTTCCGATATTGTGGAACGCATGTGCCCGTATCCTTCGAGACGCACTGTCGAATGTCGATCCTGTGTGCATCAAATAGCTGGAAACGGAATAAACTGGTCAGGCCAAGATGCCGACGTTACAGTTAGTTGGTCATGATAGAACAAGCACATACTTGCACCAACACATCGACATGCTGCTCCGGTAGCGACATCCCTGCTACAACCGATCGGAAGGCGTGCCCAGACAATTTGGCCTGTGCATACCAACAACCACACGTGTCGGCCACCAATAGGCTTGCATCTATGCAGCAGAGACCGACACAGACCACGGACCTTTGCACCGTCCATGAATATCTTGGCGAGCGCGATGACTGCGTGCTCCATCTGCTCGCACTCCCATCCAGTCCTCGCTGCAGAATCAACTCACCGCATTCCAACAGTGTCTCAATTGTCACACGTCGTATCGTACAAGGTGGTGTCAACGACGGCACGTACGGCACAGTACCGCTCGTACCTACATGCTGTGCGCTTTCGTATTTGCTTGCTCGGGTTGTCCGAGGTGAGTAGCTGAACCGCTAGTCTGCCCGCGGTCTCAAGGTCTGCTTCCCATAGTCCACGCAATACGCATCATCACCAGCACCACATATTCCCAATCGCAATAAGACCTACTCGCAACTGAGAGTGCTCTGGTCTGGCCAACAGCTTCCACCACGCGCTCGTCCACTGCAAAGCTTTTGCCCATGATCCGAAAAGTAGATTGCCATCGACTGATGCGGTCTGAGACGCATAAAAGTTTCAGCCAATCACTCACGCACTTGATCCTTCTATTCATCATCATGGCGGCAGCAAACGGCGGCGGTAATCGGAAGGATCCGATCCTGGACTTGGCCAAGTACATCGACCAGGAGGTGCGCGTCAAGTTCCACGGCGGCCGCGAAGTCACGGGTACGCTCAAAGGCTATGACCAGCTCGTGAACCTCGTGCTCGACGACTGCATCGAGTTCGTGCGCGACCCGAGCGACGAGTACCGGATCACGGACGAGACCCGCCAAGTCGGACTTGTGGTGTGCAGAGGCACGTCAGTGATGCTCGTGTCTCCAATGGAAGGCACGACGGAGATCCCCAACCCCTTCCTGCAGCAAGAAGGCTAACAGAGCACCGAAACAGACGTAGTAGGGAGCAACAATGCGCGGCGAGTAATGATATTCAAAGCAAAACGTTTGTACACCTTGCACACACAAGAGAGTTTGTTGGGCATGAGGTACCGCCGTCGTCTATGCAATAGCGCTAGAGAGCTCCGTAGCACAGCGTACTGGTGCTTTGGCAACCTTTTACTGCACCGGGTCGACAAGACGGACCTTGTACACGGAGTTCCAGAGCTTGCCCGTGATGTAGAAAACGTCTTCTGCGTCGTCGTAGGCTATGCCGTTGAGAACCTCTCCGAATGCCACGTCGGCTCCGGCGTCTTGAACGAGTTCCGACAAGTCGAACATGGTGACGACCGCGCCGGTATCTGGGTCGATCTTTAGGATGTACGGCTGGTACCAGACATTTGCGTATATAAACCCCTTAGCGGCCTCCAGCTCATTGACACGAGAAACCTTCTGTTTGCCATTGTCGATCGTGACCTCAATGCGCCGTACTTCTTCCTTCGTTGACGGGTTCCAGAACATCACGATGGACGACCCGTCCGAGACAACGAGATCTTTGCCGTCAAAAGTGATGCCCCAGCCCTCGCCAGTAGTAGTATCGAAAGAGAACTCGCTCTTCAACGCAGCACTGCCCCTCTTTGTATCTACAATCTCGTCCAGGTCAAACACAAAACCAGACTTGCTCTTCCACGTGAGCAAAATCAACTCATCATTTGGACCGATCGTCACGCCCTCTCCAAAGAGCTCGTTCGGCAAATCATACTGCTTCAGCACTCTCCCGCTCTCAATGTCAACATGACGCAAACTCGACTCGCCATAGAGTCCCGTCGACTCGATAAAGAGCTTCTCAGCGTCTCGATTGACAACCGTAAAACCTTGAGTGAACGCCAGGGCATCGTGCGGGTACTTGGCCAGGAACTCGACCGTGGAAAGAGATTTCGCTCTCGTTTGCTCTCCAGAGTTTGCGTCACGAACGACCGTCGGGGCTAAATCTTGCGGCTGCGTCGGTCTCAGCAGCACCCCTAGAAGCACAACGACGATACCTACGCCACAACGCACGAGGAGAGACCGCATCGTTCCAGCTTTCTTTTCACTCCTATCTGCCTCGTTACTCTCACATGTTTGCTCCTGCTCAGATGCAGCTGTCTTCTCTTGTCGACTTGGACGTTTCGACACATGGGGACGAGCCATCACCACCGCGTGACTTGCAGTCAGCGCAGATGTCGCTCTCTGAAAAATGTTGAGCGAGCAGTATTTTGACCAATCCGGTAGTTTTCACTAACGTCGGTCGTGTCTTTTCAGTCAACGGTCAATCCATTATTATTATTATTCGTCTTTCGGACCAGCGTACCTACGTCAGCCATGGGCGTGCTCTGGAACTTTGTGCTCACGAGTCTTTTGCTCACAAATGCCGTGTGCATTCTGCATGAAAAGCGGTTTCTGCGTCCTCGTACGTTCATGGATTGGTCGTCGCATCGGACGGGTGTAGTGTGAGGTAACGCATTGTCTGCTTGCAGATGGGTGGCACAAGGTCGACTCGTCGCAAGGCATGACGATCAAGAACCAAATCGTGGGCTTCCTTGTCGCTGTGCAGTATTTGCGATGTACGTGGTCGGTCTGCTGTGGACTCAATGGGCAGTATGAAAAACGCTCTGTCCCTTTGTAGTATCTTCAAGTGTCGGGCAGTGTGCGGTGCATGCGACGTGTTGTTTACTGACCTGCCCCTGTCTTCGTGCTCTTGCTTGACGCAGTTCCACTGATGGCCATCAACACGGTCATGATTCTACTCGAGTTGATCATGGGCTGAGTGAGCGCAATTACCACTACGCATGGAATCCAAATAGTAAATGCCTCCGTTCCACTAGCTGCAGTCTCGTCGTGTTTATTGATTCAAGAATCGACTGTCGATCGAGTTGTGCTTCACCATTGTGCACTTCCTATCCCTTCCATGTCCGTATATCACGTAGCACTCACGCTCGTCGACATGGCTATCGAAAGAGTGATTGCAGTACATTTACCACCACCACCACCACCACCACTACCACTACCACTACTACTACTGCTACTACTACTACTACTACTACTACTACCACTGCCACCACGATCACCACTAGTATGGGTCTTGCGTGTGACCATCGATCGATCCGCTGAAAGATTTCAGCTCGCAGCCCACTTCGCATACAAACAACAAGTCCCTTGCGTCGACCCACCCGGGTTCGAGCTTTCGTGTCCGATTTCGAATGTCCCCCTCAGCTCGTGGGTCGGTGGGTGTTTTGGGGGCGGCTGCCATTGCGTGGGTCGGACTTTCCATTCGCGTCTGGCGTCGAACGACTTGGCGGCTATGTTTGAGAAGAACTTGCAGGACCTGGTCAAGGGCATTCGCTCGACCAAAGGCGATGTGACCAACTACGTCTCGCAGGCGATGCAGGAGATCAAGGCGGAGCTGCGCAGCACGGACCCGTTCGTCAAGGCGCAGGCCGTGCGCAAGCTCACGTACCTCCACATGTTGGGCTACGACATGTGCTGGGCGGCGTTTCACGTTGTGGAGGTTATGAGTTATGAGAGGTTCGCCCACAAACGCATTGGCTACAATGCCGCGTGCCAGAGCTTCACGCAGTCGACGGACGTAGTGCTGTTGTGCACAAACTTACTGAAGAAGGAGTTTGGCAGTCTGAACGAGTACGACGTGGGCCTGGCGATCAACGTGCTGGCGAATATTGTCACCACGGACTTGGCGAGGGACTTGTTGGGGGATGTCTTGGCCATGATGGGCTCTTCGAAGCCGTACGTGCGGAAGAAAGCGACCCTCGTGCTGTACAAGATGTTCTTGCGCTACCCACAAGGGCTGCGGCTTTCGTTTGATCGACTCAAGGAGCGGATGGAAGAACCGGATGTTACCGTTGTTTCGTGTGCCGTCAATGTCATTTGCGAGCTCGCGAACAAGAAGCCCAAGAACTACTTGGGACTCGCGCCCCAGTTTTTTCGACTGCTCACGACGTCGTCGAACAACTGGATGCTGATTAAAGTCGTCAAGTTGCTGGCTAGTTTGGTGCCCGAAGAGCCGCGGCTCGCGCGCAAACTCCTGGATCCACTTGCAACAGTCATTCAGAACACGCCGGCAAAGTCGTTGCTCTACGAGTGCATCAGTACAGTTACGACGGCGCTCATGTACACGAAAAGAAGTGACGGATCGCAGCCGCGCAACGTGGCAGCAGTTGTTCGGCTCTGCAATGACCACTTGCGCCGTTACATTGAAGACTCGGATCAAAACCTGCGCTACTTGGGTCTCGTTGGCCTGGGAAACTTGATGAAGTCCCATCCATATGTCGTCACGGAACACCAGGAACTCATTGTTGAATGCCTTGCTGTGGACGATATGACGATCCGTATGCGCGCGCTGGAGTTGTTGTCTGCCATGGTGAATCCGGACAATGCAGCACCGATTATCCGTGAGCTTATGCGCCAGACATTGAGCGCAGACGGTGCTTATCGCCACGAGCTCATTACTCACATCTTGCACGTTTGCTCCGTTGGCAAGTATGCCAACATCCATGACTTCGACTGGTATATTCACGTGCTAGTGCAGCTTGCCCGCGTACCAGGGAACAACGCTGCTATTGTTGATGCGTCGCTGTCATCGTCGTTGGCTCCGTCGTCTGGTAGCATGCTTGGCTCTATTAGTAGTTGTACGAAGGTGAATGGGACACATGACGAAAGGAAAAAGTGCTCGCACGGTGTAGAGGTAGCGCGCCAGCTTGTAGACATTGCGGTTCGTGTGAAGAGTGTGCGCAGCATCATGGTGGACAATATGGTTCAGCTGCTAATGGAAAAAGAGGCGCTCAGTGGCCCAGGAGTGGGCACGATTCAAGAAGTGTATTATGCAGCGGCCTGGATTACGGGTGAGTACATTGTGGAGTTTTTGGAAGACGTGGGCGACGATGACGATGAAGAAGAAGATGAGGACGAAGAGAGTGAGGAAGAGAAACTTCAGCGATTGGAAGACCTTGTAGATGAGATGCTGCAACCTCGAATGGCAATGCTACCTGCCTACGTTCAGACTGTCTTTCTCCAGGCACTATTGAAAATCCTAAGTGCCATGGCCGAACGTGCGAATGATGCCACAGTGGAGCGTGTTGCAACAGTTATTGCGGGGCACTTGCCAGCTTTCGTAAGAAGCGAGCATATTGAGGTGCAAGAGCGCGCGGTGTGTTTGCAGCAGCTTCTGCTTGCACTAGGTATGGGACTAGGTGCACTAACTGCACAAGAACGTACCGAACGCGCGTTTGATGGCAGTGCATCGGTCGATTCATGCAAGAGCCTGGATGTGCTGAAGTCATATTTCGCTGAGCAGTTGGCTCCTGTTGGCATCAAGGCGCAGCGAAAAGTGCCGATACCAGATGACTTGGACCTCGACGTGCCTTTGAGTACTTCGGAGGCCAAATTTCTTGAAACGGGTGGTGATGTGTCGGTATTTCTGAATGAAGATGACCTCGAGGTCTCATTCGTTAGCCAGGGTCACGCTGGTGTAGGCGGGGGCTACAGTGGCATTGACGACGCATCGTCCAAGCCAAAGTCTCGACGCAAACACAAACACAACCGTCATCGTCGTCATCATAATTCTTCGTCTTCTTCCGAGTCAGCATCGGAATCAGAGTCGGACGTTTCCCCTGATGAGAAAGAAAAGAAGGAACGTAAAGGCGCGCGCGAGCAAGAGCGACAACGCAAGGATCCTTTCTACCTCTCCGCCGGCTCGCAGGCTTCTTTGAATGGTGAAGTGGACGTGGTAAGAACGATGAGTAAAACGTTGCTGTATCTAAATCATCTCTCGCTCACACACCATGCTGTTTTGATCGAATTTAGGGTCTTGCAGATATGATGTGTGCTTTGAGCTCCGGCACGAGCGGAAGAAAGAAGAAGGCATCCAGGGTTTGACATTGACTTTTCATCACGAGTCTCGCGATGAGTCGCTTACACGTTGACGTCGTTTTGTGCTATTTTAGAAGTCAAAGTCCCGCGATATCTTTGAGGACGATCTGATGCCCGACGGCGCTCGTTCTAGCGATGAAGACCGCTGGCGTGCACGAAAGAAGCGTGATGCTTTGAAGGATGAAGTGCGTGTCGCGTACCGATGCGAAGCGTTCTCAATTTTGGCTGTACATATCCCTAATCTTCACCAATTTTTTACGCTCTGCAGGAGACGGATCTAGCTGCGATTGATTTGAGCACCCCACTTGGTGATGACGAGAAGATTCCTACCAAGCAGTGGTATCATCGTCAGACACCGTCGTCTAAACATGTGGACACCAAAAAGAAATCTGGAAAGAAAAGTACGAAGCACAAAGTGTCTGTACGTGGGGAAGACAAGAGTACGACGAAAAAGGAGTCACTATCCAAGCGCTCGAAATCCAAGAAGTCGCCACGGAAAGAGGACGAGACGCTGGTACGAGACTTCAGCGAGGAGAAGCAGGAGTCAGGCGTAGTGGAGGAGTGCCGCCACCACCACCGTAGTAAGAAGAGCAGCAGCCGCAAGAAAAGTGGCTCTGGACAGAAAAGTGGCGACCGCGAGAAGAGCAAGAAGAGAAGGGACCGGCACGACAGTTCTGAGCGCCAGGAAGCACCGGTAGTAGAAGAAATGCTTCTGCTGTTTTAGACGACAACCTTTTTTGGTTGTAGATATTATCGTTGGGAGATCGCAATTGAGCTGCTAAGAACTGTGCCCGCCGAAGAGGTCTGGGGTTGCGTTCTGCATTACTGTCATTTTCGGTAGGAATTACTTCTTGTGCTTCGCTTTCTTCGACCTATGCTTCTCGCTCTTGTCTGACAAGTGTTTTTTGTGGCGCTTCTCTACGACAGGCGATATGGGGTCAACTACCGCCATCGTCCTCTTCTCTGATCCCGTTGACGGCGCATCAAACCGGTCTTCCACCAGCGAAAAACAACGCGAGAATGGTTTGCCCAGCACAAAGCGAGCACGATCCGAGGCGAGTGGCAGTGCATTCACGAGCTGGTCCGTAAGCATGCGGTCCTCGCTCTGTAGCAAGTACTTCTTGTTGTCTTGACTGGCCGTGACTTCAGCCAGCAGCTTTCCAGGTGTCACGATCGCATGTTCCTCCTCGACTTTGATTGTTACATTGGCGAGTGCCGACGCATCCAACTTCACCAGCAGAGCAGAAAGCAATTATCGTTACCTCAAGTGTTTCAGTCTGCATGTTAGCAAAAAACCCACTACGTACGCTCTTGGGTAGCTTGAAAAACCAGAGCTCTTGGTCTGTATTGATCACCGCCTCACGTGTCATAGCTCCGCTGCCCTTGACACTCTCGAAACCCGGTGGAATCTCGAAGTCCCTGCAAACAAAGTTTGGCAGCACCGTCAGCACGGCCTTTGCACTTCCGCAGTAACGCTCCGTTTTTAGTCCCTCTCACTCACTTTTCTGAATCATCGTCAGAGCTCGAAGCTTCCTCCTCCTCCTCGGGCACCTGCGTCGTTGACTGCTGCCCGTGTTCGTCACTCGATGAAGAAGCCGATGAGCTCTCGTTGCCACGGTAGGGGCTGCTCAAATCCAGTCGCTTCGCAGGTGCCATGCAGCTCGTTGTTGTATATGTAGATATGTGCGTATGTCCGTTGCTCGGACGGAGACCTACGAGCGACCACCGGCGACGTGCGATACGCCGTTGCTAAGAAAGTATTGAAGCTCTTCTGTCCAGTCCCGTTAGGGATCGGCCTGGCTTTTGCGCCGAAAATAGAGCAACTGGATATCGTGCGAATGTAAAATACAGGTTCTGGAGCGACGTAACGCTAAATGGGTAGTACCACACGTATGCCAACCAACGTGCATTGACCGGCTAGTTGCAACTTGTGATGGTAAAAGACCTGACGTGTGGCTCGCCATTCGCAGCATGGATAGAATGCATTGATATCCAAACTTTCTTTCTACAGCTGGCTTCAGCTCGCACGGTCATGAGCAATGCGTCAGACCCATTTTTTGATACATCACGAGCTGCACGTGTCCCAAGCACGGAATGTATCAAGCATTATATGGGTGGATAGACCGATAGCGTCAAGAGCCACCAGAAACAATCTCACGATGCAAGGCAAAGGTAGCGGGAAACCAACGATCAGCACTACTCTTTGCCACCTCAACGACCAACTTGTCTTTGCTCTTCCCGTGGAAGCAATGCCGCTCAGGTAAGATCTCAATCGGAAAGCGCGAGCTCACCTCACATTATATTTATTGTAGCTACCTCGGCACTTATATGACGTACATTCTAACGGGGTGAGCCTGTTACGTAAAAATTGGTACAAAAGTACCAATTTTGAATATTATATACTTTGATAATATTCAATCAACATCACTCGAGAAAAGCGATTTTGTCGGAATATTACCTCTCACGGTAATATCCGTGGAGGGGTCCACTTCTTGATTGATGTACCGTGTACATCAACCAATTTAACCACCAATCGCTGCCGGACGCGCGCAATGGGTGGTGGACAGAAGACCCACGTAAGAGACAGTAGTTTAATATAGTTGGATTAAGACGAACGATGATTTAGTAAGAAAATAACTGGATTAAATAACAGTTCTACTGTTCCCTCAAGACAGAGATTTCGGGTTCTGTATTGTCTTGGTCGCGCTTTTTCACGCCACGTGTACGTGACGTCGGGTGTACTCATCCTTGTATTGTTATCAATACAAGGCCTTGCTCAGTTATCTGAGCAAGAACGTGCCCCGTTACTTGCATTCTCTAATATAGATGAACTCAATTATTTTCTTCCAGTGTGCGTGTTAGCGCAACTATGAAGAGGTATCTTGACAAAACTGGGGTTTGTCGAACCTATAGAACGCCAACGCTTGCATCACAACGGCACTGAAGGCTTGTATATATGCACGGGCGCAGTCCGAGCGCATTGTCCAGTTGTTTCCGTCTGGAAAAATGATTTTCTACTTCAAGAGGGGAAAAGATCAAGACACCTCATTGTTCGCATGACACAGCCCCTCGAAATGATTGATGCTATACGAGCTCGTAAACACCGCTTTTCTTATGTCTGTGCAATGGCAGGTATCTATTCATACACGTTGCTAAAAAGATGAAATCTCTCATTGATGTACTTCTATGAATGGATATGTCACAACTAACTCTGGCATCCATGCAATTATCACCTATCATCGACCCGTAATGTCAATAAGCGCATAAGTCGGCAAGTTTAGCTCGTAAAAAAGATATATTTTTTTGGGTTCCTGCAAAAGGATGTAGAATGAAAAGTGACATTTATGCAGTATAAATTCGTCTGTCAGCACGAATATGCATTTCGCCCGCACTACAACGTAGCCAGGTCAAGTTGCATATAGAGTACATCGCGTTCACTCGTCATCATATGCTGGTTCCAGTAGCGTCCGTATCTCCTCGTCCCCCATGTCACGATATCTTGATAACCCTTTATGACGACCGTACCCCCTAGTCCCGTCCGACAAATTGTCACTTGTTAGCTAATCAGATGGGGTCGTAACTTTCGTGTAACAGGTCTTTCATTTAAACTTAATCAGCTATACAACATGCCGAAGTAAAGGATGTTAGTTTCTGAACACGAAGCTTGCTCGAGTCGATCGCGCGTGTTTCGTCAAGATCTGCCTTGTATACAGAAAGTAAGCAATCTACGAATATTGAGGACGCATAGTGTTATTTGGATTAGCATCATTCCTTATATAATCTATGAAGTACAGCTTTGTGCGTTTCCACATGATACTCAATCAATATCTGTATCGCCGTGTTGGCTTTCATTATAAAAGATGCTTACAGTCGAATCAAAGGTCTTTGAACAACAAAGCTTGTGTCACTAGGTCTTGTGACTTTCTTCTAAAGCGAGATCTCCTCCATTCGCTATAAACATTTGTAGTGTAAATTATGGGAGGAGATTGAAGATAAAGCCTTCGTGTAACATGCTGCTGAGACTACTAAGACTCTGCAGAATGACTGGAAATCTACCGATACCGATGATTTGACATTGGCGATATCCGCCGGATAGCCACAACACCAAAATAGCTGATGTCTTGACGGGCGGAAAACTGAGTTCAAAGTTTTGAGATATGCCGATGGTACTGTTGTCTACCTTCGCGATCAATATGCAATTATGCCAATTATCACTATTCTTGATGAGATCGCTCACGTGTCCGGTCTCCGGAAGAATCAGGCGAAATCAACGGTTACCGAGCTGGACCCTTGTGGATCACCGCAACCTGTAAGCACCTGTGGCCTCACTATACAGGCCCCCGGCGACGCTTGCAGGTATCTTGGTGCTCGGGTGGGACAACAGAATGCGGTGGTCGATAACTAAAATAAGTGCATACGGCCTGTCTGGAGCCGACTTGTCTTAGCACGAGAGAAGACTCACACGATGGAACAACGTGCTCAGCTCGTCAATGCCATCGGTGTTCCCAAAATAACGTTTTAAGCACAGCACTGATGGACTCCTTCCCGTAGCAGTTACGCAGCTGCACGTCTGAATCATTGACTTTGTATGGTGCATCCGTGATGGAAAGCAACCCCCTCTCTGGGCCCAATCCGAGATAGCTACTTTACCATTCCATCAGGGGGGACTAGCGTTGCCTTGTATTCGGACGGAATTAATTACGATGGCGGCTACAACAGTTGGACAATAGGAAGCTAGTATATTTTCGAGAGACTTCCCTAATCGGTGATTCATGATGGGGATCTAGCGGGTTGGATCTGGCTTTATTCACGCCTTGTTGAACGGAAGACAAGTATCCTCGATATCGAGCGACTCTCTGGCTGGACGGGTCCGAAATTGTTGGAATTTTCTGCGGCTCGACACGCTCGCCAATGTGCGGCCAGAGACGTCTGTCGACGCGCCTTATCATTTACATCGAAAGCCGCAGTCACCCATAATGACAACGGTAGCGTCACACTTGATGCTCCGCGGGTACTTTATGACCTACAGCGCGCCGGGATGCGAGCTGGAGTAGTGGTATCAGGGCGATTTGATCAGCGATGGCTTGTCCACGCCACGCGTAAGGATATGTCATGGCCGCGAGATCGACGGGGCACGGCATATACCTTGCACGGAGCCGAATTTGCAATGGGTTTATTACCTTGGCCAAACAATGAATTGGACGACTTTGCAGACTGGCATTGTCTTGTTCTCTCCCACGCATGATATGGCGACCCAGTCTATGGCGAAGCGACGGTATTTCGGACCCTTCTGATTCGCCCTTCTCTACAATTTCCTGTTCTTGGTATATCGGGCACTGGAAACTGGCTCCTTAATTGCGTACTCATCGAAGGTCCACCAATTCCATGGATGTATTATCAATACCGAAGGTGCATCTCTCCTGCAGTTCGATGCAGGCATGGAATGTGGGATGCAACCAGTCTCGACGATGGTGACGTGCGATATAGACGCGTCTTCAGCCAGTAAGACTTCTGTCTACTTTGGCGCGCATCTGTTGCCCACGCGCGTTGTCCACCTGTGGGACGGACGTCGACGGTAGCAGCCACGACGAAGGAAACTTAAATAGATTATATCCCGTTGGCGCTGTATTGCAGAAACTCGACTTCTAGATGAAAGATTTGCACAGACGGAATTTTACGTGATAGCAGAAGGTTCACCATTGATCACGTGGAGAGATATTCGACGAATTTTTTTCGTCATTTCCGACCAACGCTCAGACTCCGTATCGTCTGAAAAAGTGATAGTTTCCCGCTATGAAATTGGGTGAAACAAGATCTGTCTTGCCTTGTCCCTGAGTTTGCGGATACTGGTCCACTTCTGGCATATCATATATTTTGAATACCCCCTCGATCGCATTGATACGGGGAGTCTCAACTTGCACGGTGGAGATGGCTTGATTCTTGCAAGAAGGCTGACTTGCATGTCTGGGTGTTTAGAGTAAACATACGAGGGATTCCACCTAACGCCTGAGATGCTATCAAACCATTTTTGGACACAGGCGCCGATTTATCAAAAGCTCAGACTGCGATCTTCCCGGCAGCTCGAAAGCTGTGGCGTTTTGTCGCATCAACGAAACTTCACGCCATCTGGGATAAGCGCCTGTGCCGCATGGAAGACTCGTGTTTATTACAGGAGGTACACACAGCTAGTGCCACGACTATCTTTCGCCGATTGGTTCGAAGCTTTCGTGAATCAACCTACCAGCCCGACATGAGTTAGGACGGGCAAATGCTTGTGCAGGTACGGTCGGCATTGTCTGACAACCTCATCAGCGTCGACAACATCCTATGTTGCAAGTACGATTTATTCAACGGTGCCCAGGAGTGCAATACCTCCTCTTTCCCGATGGCGGATCCGTCGGAAATCTAGGTCATAGCGGAGCTGGATTTAATATTGTCCGATTTCGCGCTCCGACGCACGCCGGATTCGTTTTGTGGGTATCGAGCATAACCTATGGCTCTGCCGATTCCACTGACAATTTCGTTGAATACGTGGGGCTCATCAACGGTCTTTGCCTTGCGAAGACAGTTGAGTACTTACCCCTGCATACCACTAAGGACAGTGCACTTGTGCTTTCGCAACTCCGAACACGACAAACTCCACGCAAGCTGCACTGGGTGCGGTTATTCTTAGATACAAGCGCAATCGCAAACGATATCACTGTTTTGAGCTGAAGACACCATTATCGAACCTACAACGAAATAACGGATCGACTGGCGGTTATTGCTATGGACACAGGAGCTTCCGTTCAAGCGCATGCACTTCTAAAACAGGTCTACTCTAGGAGGTTACGGGCTTCCCAAATTCTGATGTCAATCATTGGTTGGGTATCTCTCGGGCCGACCACTACGTCGTACAAGGCCTCGTACTGACACCGATGGACCTGATCATCTCGATACTGGAGACTGCGCGTAGGCGTTCTGCTGTCTGCGATCTAGCGCTACCTTATATATAAAGTAGCGGTCGCCTCGGTAGCCTTGTTGTCGGGTGAAGGGATATCGCAGGTCGATCGCGTACCTAACTATACCTTAATTTCTCAAAAACGTAGCTGCTACTTCAGCGATTTTTTCAGCCTATTATCATTCGGACAATTGAACAAGAAGGGTGAAGATGCGATTCTTGTTTGGTATGCATCTGTTCTGCATGTCGACTACGCGGCCGATCGACCATGCGCTCGCTACTACTTCTGGAGAGTTTGCGATATCGTTATCAGGGCTCTGTAATACGACAGTTATACCGTATCAAGCTCAGTCTGTTTATGGATGTACGGGTGAGGTCAAAGGATGCTGTAGGTGGTGAAAAAGCTATATATATATATTGAACGATCAAGGATGCCTCTGTGAGATTTGTTCGATTAGATACCCTATCATTTACCCACCCGCCATAACCTTAGTCCGTTTCATCATCGGTATTACCTTCCACGCGAATTTGGCTGCC
Source organism: Hyaloperonospora brassicae (assembly GCA_947650285.1). Lineage (NCBI taxonomy): Eukaryota > Oomycota > Peronosporomycetes > Peronosporales > Peronosporaceae > Hyaloperonospora > Hyaloperonospora brassicae. The sequence continues at coordinate 176,698 of CANTFL010001315.1, read as the reverse complement.
TTTACATCGACAGGTCTTTCCCAAGCGATTTAAATCCACATTTAATGCTTTTTGGACGCTCAATACCAAATGAGCTGCTGATTGTCGCCTTGCATATGTGCCCTATCGCTCTATATCGCCGATATTAGCGTCAAACGATATGCCGTTTCAAGCTGAACATAAATCTTTAATTGCATTCCACGTATTACGTGCTCGATTCAAATTTCGTACAGCCTTGTTTACTCGAAAATAAGGCAAAGATTTACGTCTACATTTTGTGCGCGCTGACATTAACTTAGGTTTTGGCCGCGCACAAGGAAAGTTAGACTCGAGACGGTACACACAACCCTGTTGGAATGAGGCAGTTCCATCGCGGCCAAAGTGTATACAAACGCATGGCAAATGGACACTACGAATAAACGCGTGACCGTATCAGGTCGTCACTACGGGCCCCCTCAGTGACTTACCGATCGTATGGTGAGATCCAAGGGTGCTGCAGCCTTTACCAGTGCCACACATATGTCTATACACCAATTTTTTAGAGATAACATATACGGCCTACTACTGCACCACATACCAGAATTCACTGGCGTACTTCTAGCACCTGGCTGGATAAAAGGATGAATAATCAATACAAATTCTAGTTAAGCTTTGGCTTGAGAGAAACCTGGATGTATTCGCTGCTGCCACATTCTTGATAAACCTGAGATAGTGGTGCTGCGTGGGAACAAGCCCTAGATGATAAATTAGTGCATTACAAGGCGCATCATTCATATTCGTGCGTGTCAACCGTTTTGCGTAGGAAGCAACCTTTTGCGTACATGCATACGCTATCGCTTTATATAACAATTATGATACCACTAAAATTTGGTAATTACCATCCTCATTATTGCTCGTTTGACAATAATTAAGGATTCACATGGCCTAACGCACGTCTCATCGACAAATGGACAAGCATAGATCCGCTATACACATAGGAAACTGCCGCAACGTGCGGCATACACCGTGCGCACACATCCTGTAGCAGCTTCACCTTTTGGGATCACGGTGACCCTTTCTAGTAACGCAACACAATTGCGGACTGCTGAGATCGGCCTTGTTGTACAAAGGCGTAGACAGAAAAAGGCTGACGATGTAATCGATGGAACTGAATCGTTTTTTATGTAGCGGGTTTTGCAACATATTTAGCTCAAGCAACATGTTTGAATTACAACAGGTGTGGGTGTAGGTGTGGGTGTAACAGGGTACATAAATGTGTGGTACACAAGCGACGGAGTATAATTTATAATGATACTAGATTACCATATCAGTCGTCGAGGGCTGACGTATGTCAGCCATTGAATTACGAGATCTTTTAGGAGGTAATTATTTATAACATTAGAGTATAGGCTAAGTACGTTCGTCTGAGGATGTCTGTTAGATAAACCGAAATAAAGCTCAGCTCCCCTTTTGATCTGTTCAGACACGTGCCTCACGAGGCGTCTTAGATCGTTAAGAGTTTAGCAACGCCTGTAAAGGTAGCTTCTCTTGGGCACTCTATACTGTGATTCTTTGAATCAATAATTACCTGGAACAGGGCCCGTAAACTTCTCAAGCTTGTTGACTCTCTGAGTCGGGTTCTTGAAACCGAAGTTGTTCGTAGAGCGTTAAAGGATTCCTCACAATTAAGAAGCTATATCGATCCGCTACACTTGGTAGCACTTGTATTCAATCTACGCCTTAGTCTTTAAAATTGATCCTAACTAAGGATAGAACAATCCACCCCCTCCATTGAGGCCCAGAAAGCCGCTCTTAATAAGCTGACCGCGTCCGTAAGTTAAAAAAAGAAGAATATTCTTGTTGCGCAAGGTCCCGATTTGGTAAATGCACATGTCGACGCCTTCAGGTAGTATCGGCCATTTTAGGGCAGGTTCAGAACCAACTAGAGTCGGCTGTCCAACACGCTTTGTACCATTGCCAGATGAAGAGGCTGAGCCTTATTACCTCAGCGTAGATATTAAATTCTACTCCGGGAACGAGATGGAAATCTCACCCTCTGGAACCGTAGGATCGAGATGGCCATGAGATCTGGCCTAATATCACTTGAACACCAGCGTTTCTCGCTGGATAGCTTTACGTTCGATGGGAGAGCTAGAGAGGGGGATTTGACGTGCAAAACGTCTGTTGAATTGGGGTTTATCACATGGGAATTGCTCAAGCTAGACCTTTTGCGTGTTTTCTCGCCGCCCAACCAGGCTTATCGTGTGCGCCACCCTTCTTGTCTGCCTGTAACGGTAAGAACTAGCTAACGGACTATGTACAAGAGCTGAGAACTCTGATGGATGATATACAGTCCGAGCATCTCCCCGAGATATTTCACGTCATTGTGTTTATGGAAGGTCTCCGAGCTGGCGTAGTCAGAAATGAAGTCTTTCGGGTTTATTCCTCTAAATTTGGAGAGGCCGTGATCATTGCTCAGAATGCAAAGCACAAATTAAAGTCAACCAGACTTGGATGAAACGGGTTCAAGAAATGCTTGGGGAGGTCAACCTCGAAAAACAGCTCGGCTAATTATAAGCCTGAACAGATAGATCTTAGCAACGGAGAGAATGAAGGTGAAGATGAGCTGCAGGTTGTAGAGCAACAACATCAATTGAATCGGTGTTACAAGGAAGAAGCAATACATATTTGCGTCCTGCTTGTCCTTTGCGCAAGCTGAGATAGACTTCTATGTGTCATAAGCCCGGCCACAACCAGAAATCTGGTATGGCACGGGGAAACGTCGATATCCGGTAGACGCGTAACGCCCTACTGGGGTAGAACTAGGTCATGTTACTCCTCTACGAGGTACAGTGGAGCTGGGCTTATCTTCAAAAAGCTCTGTGCCCGTCAAACAGAGCGTGGATATCATATTGGCTTCTTATCCGCCTAGGTAACCCTAAAAGGCTTAGAGAATCATTTGTCGATATAAATCGATTCCGGAGCATCATGTAATCATGCTCGACGTCGTTCCCTTGAGAGAAGTCAGTGATACGCTGAAGCTCTCAAAGCGCATGAGGTTGACCCAATTACCGATCTTTTAGCGACTGGTAGTCGCGTCAATGCGTTTAAAGTTGCGTTAAACTTAGGCGTGCAGTTTTTGGACTAGGACAGCACAAACGCTGTCGCGTCCTTGATTTGAACTCGATATACGATCTCATCCTAGGTATGACCTGAATTGAACGCCAAGAGTCATCGATTGATTGAAGGTCTATGACCTTAGGCGCAACGCGCACTCTTCTATGAAGTTTTGGAGATTCATGAACCCACCATCGCTTGACAATAAAAGCACTAATAGCGCGAGCCGTTGACGGATAATGTCAATGTGCTTTGGTATGTCCGAGTTAATTAACTCTAATGTCAATGACATGTAAATTGAGCGGAGTTCTTTCACCTCATATGAAGAAAGTCGTACTCCGTTGATTGATGCTCGTTCTGATAATGAGTCACTGCATGCTGCAGGCATGGTTGGACTAGGACCGCGTCATCAAGAATGTAACTCTTCTGATTCGAGTGGGGTGGCACCTGGAATTTCCCCAAATGAGGGCGGCCGCAAATGCAATTTAATTAAGGTCGTTAGTAAAAATTGTTGGCGAAAAGCCGAAGCATGCAGGGCTAGGCAAACATCATGCCCGTGAAGTGGTACGAGTAAACCCACTGGTTGAAGTGTTCGAGTTTTGTAACTCTCCACCAGATTTCGTTCAAGGAATGAGTTGTCGCATAGAGCGTGCTAAGATAAATAGCAAACTTATGGACCCTTCTTCCCGGATTTTCGGAGGCAAAATTTTTCTTTGAGGAAACAATCCCGGCGTCGGGTGGCAACTGTTAAGCGCCAAACTTCCGGGACGTTACGAAGTGGTAATAGTGATTATACACTATATACACTTGTCAATAGGTTGACTGGCCATGTTTAGAACAACATTAGTCTAGAGACTGTTCCGTCCTTAAATAAGCTCTTTAAACTAGACAAAATGTCTGATGGTGAATTCAGCCAAGCCATGCAGGCAAGAGATTTATCCAAATTAGCGGTCATCCTACGTGATGGTGAGATAAAATCATTTTCGTTGTTAGATGAATCCATTCTTGAGGACAAAAAAGTGACACATAATGCGCGTAGCGAATCCGCGATCGTTTCGGATCCTCTTAATCCGTTTCAATCTGTATCAAAGGATTTTAAGACTTGGTGTGTCACTATTCACCGTCTGTCTTACCTCCCGATAGAAGTGTATGTCATAAGATTCCTGCAACTAAATACTGCGTCACACGGCAGTGGCCTTTACCAAAGAATTATTATGATGTCATTGATAACTTCTTTCGTGTGAAACCCGCAGCAGGAATGGTACGTGAGAGCGATTTTACCCATTCCAAACCAATATTTTGTGTCAGAAAGCGCAATAGAAAGTAGCGCATTGTTCATGCTTACAATATGCTTAATGCGTCCACCATCCCGGATCAGACACCTGTTCCGAGGAAGGGTATATTTCAGAAAAATATGGTGGGATGTAAGATATACAGTGCGCTCGACTCAGTCGATGGTTATTACCAGCTGCTCATGCGAGAGAGCGATATTCCGCTGACAGCGGTCAGCACTCCGAGCGTTATGCTCTGGGAGTGGATTGTTATGCTGCAAGGACTTTCTGATGCCCCGCTACATTTAACTTTTGTGAACGCAGCTCTTTAGACCTCAAAGAGGATATGCATAGACGTACTCTGATGACATCTTTGTCCATTTTCGTGCTATAAACGGTCGGTCGGATGTGGACAATCACATCGACCATTTACGAGCGGTGCTCGAATGCATGCGCAAAAATTAGGTGTATGTTAACGCATCTAAGTGCATCTTTGGTGCAGAAGAGATTCCCTTTTAGGGTGCTTTATTGGTATGCGAGACATTAGAGCGGATCCCGCTAAGGCATAGGCCATAGTTAATTGGCCTATTCATAAGAACCAAAAGGACTTACGTAAGTGGCTTGGCATTGCCAATCACTTACACAAGTACAGTTCGAATTACGCAGACATGGCTTGTCCATTGTCCAATCCTTTTAAAAAGTATGTGGAATGGTGTTGAACTAGCACCGAGCATGATGATTTTTAAGAAGTAAAGGATGGTCTCCTTCATGCACCAATCTTGGCTTTGCCTGATCCTGATTTATCTTTCAGTGTCGTCTGTGACGCATCTGACTTTGACATAGGCATCGCTCTGTTGCATACATATTTTGATGGACGGGAACGCGTCATTGCATTGAAGTCTGTAAATCATAAAGGTGCTGAAAAGATTACCCAGTTGATGACAAGGAGCTACTTGCAATGAAGTACGCTTTAGTCAAATCCAGATTTCATCTGCTTTTCTCCAAGCCTTTAGTGATCTATACTGATCATTCGTCACCCAACACTGCGACCTAGTTGCATCATCTCTCTCAGAGAACGGCTCGTTAATTTTTATTTTTTGACGAATATAAATCGAGGTGAAGTACAGCCGGGGAAGTAGAATGTTTTGGCTGATGCGTTGTCACGCAGGACTGACTTTGAGCTTTCTCATATTATGACTCTGTCGTCGTCGGTCACTGACCTCATCCGTTCGACATATGACAAGGGTGAACACTGTGTAGCTCTGCTACGTGCTCTAGGGAGGAAGAGTTAAGGACTTAGACATAGACTTGTCGGCACGATTACATGTGAGGCTCCATCTATGTTCCATCGATCAAGGCCTGTTGTGCTATAGCACGGATGTTGAGGATACTCCTCGTATCGTTGTCGCTCATGGTTAAGGGTTAAAATGTAGGATCCTTTATGAGGCGCATGATACTGCAATGAGCTGTTATCTCAGTCGTGAAAAGACCAATAGATCTGTGAGCCAAAGTTATTGGTGGCTCAAAATTTACAAATGTGTGAGCACATATGTGCGTAAGTGTGAAACGTGTCAACGGGTGAAACCATCCGCTCATGCGGCTGAGCCTCTAGCTAGGATAAATATACCCAATGGGTGTTAGGAGTCCAATATCATGGACTTTATGATCGTTTTGCCGATAGATGCGCATGACAATACGAGAATCGTGACCTTTGTTGACCGTTTTTGCAAGTTGTCTCATTAAGCGGCTATGTCAGATATCATTGATGGTGAAAGGTCAACTAGGCTGTTTATCGACCGATATTTCGATATCACGGTTTTCCTGGGTAATCTTCATTAATCGAGATCCTCGCTTCACTGTGAAGTTTAAGAAGTCCTTTCTTTAGGTACTCGGCCTACGATTGGACATGTCCGCAGCAACTCTGCCGCAGACTGATGGTCAAACCGATCGAATGTACCGAATTATCGGTGACATATATCGCAGTGTTTGCGTTAATTCACTAAAACGTAGGAGCTCGATTATCCCTATCGTTAAGTTTTCGTTTATCAACGCGGTCCATGCCTCTACAGGTTTTAGCCCTTATATGTGAACAGCTTCACACATCATCATGTTCCTATAACGCTACCACCTGGTAATTTAGGTCTTAATGGGATAGAGATGGTCTATCTGCTTGCTGATGTCATCCCTGCTACGATTTACAAACACCTAATAGAGTTGCTTGCAACGCGGTTGAATGTTTAAATACATGTGCGTGAGGTAATGGCGGATATCTAAGACAAACAAAAGACACAAGCTGTTGCTTAAGTCAGAGTTTGTATTGACCGCTATGAGGTCGAACACCAAATTTCTACTCGATGCTTAAAACGTACCTACATATGTAGTGTCTCTTGTATTCTGAACAAAGTTGCGTCCGCACCTCATGGGACCATTCACGATCGTCGCTTATAAGTGACTTCCTTACACACTCAACCTTCCGCGCAAACTGCGCAAACATCCGGTGTTCGACGTTGGCCTACTTAAGCCATATCGGGATCCATCCCACGTGAACTTGGAAGCGCTTCCACCGCGTAACTTGGCATTTCCCGAGCCTGCTAACTTCAAAACAGGAGGTCAATTTGAGCTTCCATTCGGGCTTGACCCAGCTCCAATACCCGGACACGGGCTTGACCCAATTCCAACGCCTGAACACAGGCTTGCATCGAGTCGAGCGCACTCTGGGTCTTACCCAATGTCTCACGGAGACCACTCATATCAAGAAGAACTTTCTCATGCTCCTCCTGCGGAACACCGACCACCACCGACGATGCTTAATGAGCAAGGAAACAACCTTCCATGTGGAGAAAATCCTGAAGCGAAGTCGTCGTCATGCCCAAAACCAGTATCTTATGAAGTGGCGAGGGTGCCCTAAGTCTGATACCTCATAGGGGGATGATGTACCCCTTTGGCAGAATTGCCCATACGCCGTAGATGCTTCTTGAACTTCGTGGCAGGGATCAATCAGCGGCCAAAAACAATTTTCACCAAAATGGTGGAAGGTTGAGATTCGCTCCGTACCATAGGTTCGGAAACCCGCTACTACCGGCTTAGTGGAAGCAGAGTGTGTTCGATTACGCAATTGGCCCCTGTCCCCGCGCTTGGCTTGTTCGTACCGAAATTTCGTTCCAAACGAACACCGGCAACATCGGCACTTGCTCTCAGAGCTGTCATACTGCTGAGGCGACGCTTGCGATACGCCCATCGAATGAAATGGTGGTTCTCTTCAACAGGAGACCTACCGACGAACAACAAAATGGGCACGCCGTTAAACAGCGAGCCGAAATTCCACGAGCTAGGATCTCAAGGTGTGTCTTGTATTGACCTTGTGTGGGTACGAAAAATTCGAGATACCGCTCGTGCAGTACCTAGCAGAAGGCGATGTCTTCGGACGACGAAGCCACTAAGGCGATGGCCCATGTTGCAAGGCTACTGCTCCTTGTTTGTGGGAGATGTTCATCCACGTCAGGTGTTGAGAGTGTGGTGGAGTGGTGATCGCTCGTTTTACGAAATGATCCTGACTCTCCACTGGCGCCTGAACGACCAACTAACGAAGGGGGCCCGATTCGTGCTCTGTTTTCTTTCCCACCTTGTGTACCCGTCGGTGGAGCGGGTTGCGCTCTTCTTGGTAGACTTGAAATGAGGCTGAACTTGAGCTTTTTGGGGATAGGTGTTGATCGGGTGAAAATTCTTCACCCGGTCAAACGCAGGGACAGATTGAGTGGAACTTTTCACTCTATAGCGTGTATACATGGAAGCTCTTCCAGATCCGCCTTTGTTCTATGATTTTGCTTGATGTGCAAGCCTTCTGACCACTTGATCCGTCTCGCGATCTTGGATCTGAACCGTTAGGTTCCCTGCGTCCGATCGCAGTTAGGGGAAGAATTGACGTTCCGCCTGACCACAAAATCAAAGGGCAAAGTTTGCAGAGACGCGGGTGACTCTCTATTCAACGAGAGGTCAAAGATCCTCCCCGGGAGAATTCGACGCGTGTCTTTTGTTTTATAAATTATTCCGCTTAATGTAAACCAACCAATTCAAAAACCAATGAATATGCCTGTTTGTTTGCTAGGTCAACAGTTGCGTATCGCCTGTCTAATTAAATTTACTTCTTGCACCATGTGGTCTACAGCAAATACTCAGAAAGCGGTTCGCTTGGGTGGTGGATCCCACGAGTAGCGAATCGCACGGGTAGCGGATCGCTCGGGTAGTGGAACGCGGTATGTGGTACGCACCGATTATATGTTCACACGATCAAGCAATACACACCCAAGATAGGTCGCGGTCAATCTTTTACGCCGTTGATCGGCCATACACGGTCGGATCTCTGTCGCTTCCGAAACTATGCATGCTTGATGATCTTGATGATCCACTCCTCCAGCTTGCTTTCATATTCACCCATCATCCATTATTCGTTATCGATTACGTAATCCAGATGCTGGTCACCTCTCGAGTAAGCCTGTCCTTGCATATTGGTGATTAAAGTCCTTGATCGCGGATCGTGATCGGTCAATCGCCGATCTGCGACTATACTACTTTTTGTCGTTAGAGAGATCAATGCGCATAAATTTACCAATCGTTTTACTTCACTTAGTCTGTGTTGATCCCATCCCTCGTGCCAACAGGCCCATCTCCAAGTGCGCCCCACCAATCACATTGGTTTTGCACTTAAGGCAGTTCGCACGATCCAGATTATCTATCATTCTTTCTCGGCGCTTCTAAAAAAGATCACATAACCACTACGATTTTGGATGACCCTCTTGGTATGAGCAGGACGAAGAGCACTCTCCTATCGCCGAGAAATCAGCTCTTGTTGCTCTTCGAACGGGTTATATATGATTTTTTCACCTGCAAATGTTGCATGATTCTGCTCCGTTGGCGCGTTGGTTTTACCACGATCGACGAGCGGATTGAGTGCTGAAAGAGGTCTTACGTTAGGCACGTATGGGTTATAGAATGTTTCTTCATCTCCATGGAGATTGATATCGCTACCATAGTCCACATCTTCATCGAAGTCGATGTAGGAGGAAAGAGTTCGAGACTCGTTATATGGCGATGCCATATTGTTTTGTGTTTTGGCAAAATATGAGGTTAGAGCGTACACACACCGACCCTTTCGAGGAAAGAATTCGATTGACGTTTTTCGGTAAAGTCAATCTAGTAGGGAGGGTGTATCGGGGTTACACAACAGATGTGGGTGTAACAGGGTACATAAACGTGTGGTACACGAGCGACGGAGTATAATTTATAATGATACTAGATTACCATATCAGTCGTCGAGGGCTGACGTATGTCAGCCATTGAATTACGAGATCTTTTAGGAGGTAATTATTTATAACATTAGAGTATAGGCTAAGTACGTTCGTCTGAGGATGCCTGTTAGATAAACCGAAATAAAGCTCAGCTCCCCTTTTGATCTGTTCAGACACGTGCCTCACGAGGCGTCTTAGATCGTTAAGAGTTTAGCAACGCCTGTAAAGGTAGCTTCTCTTGGGCACTCTATACTGTGATTCTTTGAATCAATAATTACCTGGAACAGGGCCCGTAAACTTCTCAAGCTTGTTGACTCTCTGAGTCGGGTTCTTGAAACCGAAGTTGTTCGTAGAGCGTTAAAGGATTCCTCACAATTAAGAAGCTACATAGATCCGCTACATTTACAGCATGGGTTGCGGTACCAATCTAGGTGTACCAGACAAGAAGAGATGGCAAAAAACGCTAGAAGGAGACTACGTACAGAATTGAAACAACTCAGTTAGCTGAGCCAGCAAGTAAGTGCTCACGAGTAGCGTGTATTGTATTCGATTGATAAGAGACACACCGCAAGTATTAGAACGTATTGTATTAAAGCGGTCAGAAAACAAAGCTACAGCAAAGATAGCAGAATACCGCAACAATATGAACTGAGACAACTGCACCTGTCTACAATATGGATCGCCTGTGAAATGCAGCGCGTTGCTTAAACTTTCGACCTGTTACTTCCCTTAATACCATCTACTGTAATCACTTTCAAGTCGATCCGTCAGGACCTGATTTACTCCTTTTAAAGAAGGGTCACCCAATACGACTTGCTGCATCTTTTTGTTGTTTTGAAAGGTTTCCATGAACACCTTGCGGAATGATATCCGGTACGGTGTAAGAATGAATTGATTTGTGTTACCAACCAGACCATACATTTGCTTATAGTAATAGCTGTCGAAGAATTCCAAGTATTCTGACTTCAGCCAGAGATGCTCTTCTGCATCCCGATGCCATTGCCTGAACAGACTCTTCATGTGCTTAGCTATCCAAGCCTCTGCTCGCTTGGCCACCGAGGCGTATTCCCCACCTGTCCTGGCCGCCTTTAAAAGATCTTCGACGTGCTTTTGTAGAGCTGTCCTTAGTCGCTCGGTCGAGCATAGCCGCGGAAGAAACTTTTGGGAGGCCAGCGTCAAAAAACCGTCGATAAACCGTCGGCTTTCGCCACTGACGGTCGCTTCAGCATTAGGGTCGAACTCGCCACTCGCCGGAACGTCTGCCGTGTCGGACACGAGTGGATGGGCTTGTAGCACATTCACCTTGGACACGAAGACAATGATGCCAGGCAGGAGCACAGCGTGAACAAGACGCATTGCTTAATGGGTGTGTGGAGAAGTGGTCGCTGGAAAGAGAATGTGGGAATGACGTGGAGTGAGGACCTCGAAGAACGCAGAGCGCCCGTCATCCAGCGTGTGGTTTGAACCGTATCTTCGAGACGTGTCCCGTTGTCTGACAATGAAGGACCAGACAAAAGGAAAGGGCAAAACCCTTGACCCGCTTATCCTCTTACCTAATTCATACTATTGTCTTTGCTATAGCATGCAGCAGCTCAGCGCGTACAATCCTGGACGAAAAGTTAGCGTAGTGGAGACCAGCTTTTTGACTTGATTCTTGCATAGCAGCTTCGCATGTAAACAGTCGAGAAGACGGCGTAGTCGGGCATCGTGATGGACGCCGCCTCTCTCCTCTCATCGACAGAGCACAGGACACTCGAGTACATCGCAAGCTGCGGTAGTGATCCTGCATCCCTTATCGAAGGGAGATTTGCCTCGCAGTAGCTGGTCGCCTGATGGGACTATCCATATGTTGAAGGAGCGGAGAGAAAAAAACATGTCTGTCAATCATCCATTATAATGATGTGCAAGATCTCTATAGGAGCTCCTCAATCAGAAATAGAGCGCCGGGTCTGGCTGAGATTCGTAACAGTCCGCCGGGGGTAGCGAGTCGTCGCTAGGATCTAAGGTAAACAGTTCGAGACAGGCGTGTAGAAGAGCTGCTTGAGCCACGGTAGCGACGCTATCATGTTTACACTAGCTAACTCATTGAATTGACGTAAGCATGTCGCAAAGAATCAACAGACACATTCAGACGTAGTAAACTGAATGCCTCGAAACACAGTCTTTGCGCTCGCACCACAGTTGTGTGATGCAGGTTGAGCTCATTAGGAACCAAATCCTTTCTTAAGCTCGTTCCCCCGCCTCGACATCGACTTGGAGCCTCATGAGCAGCCGATTCCGCACGAGAGCCGGTCTCGCTGGAGCTCTACGGATCCCACAGTCATAGAAGCGACTGGACCCCGCTGGTCGGGAATCAGTGGCTCCCGTCCGTCCAGTGGCTAAGCGACTTGCCCTAATACTCGTGCGCCTTCGGAAAGTCCTAAAAAGACGTGCCGCAAAGTTTCTGTCAACCGGTGACACCTCAGACTGCACGGCAACTTTGGCAGTAGGACGCTCACCATACAACATATTGGGCTGCTTCTTGGCGACTCTGCCCGCCGTCCACATTGAATAGTCCAAATAGATTGTTGTCATGGTTCCAGACCTGAGATTGGAGCTGTTGCGCCACTGCTTTTGTCCTTGCCATCGTATGCAGCAGCTCAGCGCGTACAATCCTAGACGAAAAGTTAGCGTAGTGGAGACCGGCTTTTTGACTTGATTCTTGCATAGCAGCTTCGCATGTAAACAGTCGAGAAGACGGCGCAGTCGGGCATCGTGATGGACGCCGCCTCTCTCCTCTCATCGACAGAGCACAGGACGCTCGAGTACATCGCAAGCTGCGGTAGTGATCCTGCATCCCTTATCGAAGGGAGATTTGCCTCGCAGTAGCTGGTCGCCTGATGGGACCATCCACACCTCGAAGAAGGAGAGTCTAATGGATTTACAAACCTGGATGAGAGGCAGAGCGCCGCTCTCGACTGTCTCATCCTACTCAGGATTTGTAACATTCGGACACGGAATGTGGCCATGCCCAAAATTTTGCTACATGCTCCCCTCAAGCAACGGCGTGAATGTAGCGAGAGACGACGCTCTGACCAGCCACCTCGTCTGTTAACGACATCTTTACCGACGGTAGAGCGTACAGGAGTGGTGCTAAAGTGTTTCTCGTCATTCCACAGCGACCCGCGCGACATCGCATACAGCCGGCATCGCAGGTCTCAACAAGTGGAGCGACCGTCGTCGTCGCCGGCTCTGCAGGAGGGGCACTAGTGGAATAAATAATTTTATTGCAGGAGGGGCGCATCGCAGTCGGCATATGTTGCGTGTAACGACGGGACCGGCTCCGAGCAAACAATGCAGAGGATCAAAAATACGGTCAGCCCTTTGCGTGTCGGCAGGCAGGCACGTAAACTCAGTACCTCGCCTGAACATGTTATTGCATCGCAATCAAGCACCTTAAGCTTTGACACGCTGACCGCCCAGCAGAGAACGGCTGGAGGAGACTGCTGATATGCAAGAGGTGCAATGAGATCGCAGCTCACATATTCTGGGATCGTCCAAACACACGTGCGTGCTGGCGTCACCTCACTCGACACTAAACTGGCGAAACCGCGAAGTGCTTCAAAGTGTCACACACTTGAGCTGTAACGGGGCAGCCCGTTACATGATATTGTCACTTAAGGAAAGTGACAATAAAGAATATAAGATGGATATTCTTTAAACAATATCACCAAAGTGGTGATATTGAAGGGTCGACCAAAGGGTCTGTTCATTGGTTGATATCGTGATGATATCAACCCACCAATCGCCGCAAGACGCGCGCAATGAGTGGTGACGAGACGTCACCATACATGCAGTTATATTAGTATAATTGAATTAAGTCAAACGAAGAGACAGTAGTTTAAAGATTTAATTTATTAATATAACAGTTCTACTTTTACCCTATCTACGCTTCCTCGCTCGCCGCGTGTACGTCTGTCGGGGCACCCAAATCCCTTGCGTTAAGTTACGCAAGGGTGTGCCCCGTTACACCTGGTAGCACTTTGTAGTCCTTCCAAGGACCACATCATCCAACATGAACATGTTGGATGAAGAAGAGACCTTTCACGCCACGCGTGAAGGGTTTACCCATTTGAGTGACATCGAATGGAGTGCGGTAGAACGAATGAGTTCTACCGTAGGCGAGTTCGCCATTAGCACCATGTTGGAGTCTCTAGACAGAGACCAACAACATGCTGCTATCGCCAAGTTCATTCACAATGAACTTGCTCTCGAGAGGGAGAAAGTAGCCTTGCTTCACCAGCAAGGCTCTCAACAGGCCGAGCAGTTGAGAGAACTCGGTGCTCAACAGACGGAGCTGTTGAGACAGCAGCAATTCCGTGCTGCTGTGGGCGGGACGGCGCATGCGCGTCGTCCCGAAGTGATGAAAGTCGACATCTCCAAGTACAGTGGAGTCCCGGAGGACTCCCTGTTACTATGGTTTGTCGAACTCGACAGAGCCCTAAGGGCTCGTCGCGTCGAAGATGAGCAAATGAAACTCACATTTGCTCAGACCCACTTGGCAGGGCGTGCCAAAACTTGGTCCCTGGGACTCGAGAGTAGCGACCCAAACGTGTTTAGGTCGCTAACTGACTTCAAGTCCCGGCTCAGACAAACGTTTGAGCCGCCACGTGCTGAGTTCAGGGCTCGTTCAGAGCTCCTGAAACTCAAGCAGGGTAAGCGTGATGTGCACGCTTACGCACAACATATACGACTCCTTGCGAGTAGTATAACTGCAAACCCAGTTCATGAACACACGTTGATTACGGTGTTCATGCAAGGGCTCGCAGAAGGGCCCGTCAGGAGCCACCTGTTCCGCCTTGAGCTGAATACGCTTGAAGAAGCGATATCAGCCGCGGAACAGGAAGACTTTAGCATGAGACAGGCTCATGCTAGCTCAAACTCTTACCGTCCACCGAGACGACAAGAGATCGGAGGTCCAGAACCAATGGACCTCTGTTATGTTGAGAGCGAGAGACCTCGCTCTACAAGCAACAAGCGATTGCAGAGGTGCAATCGCTGTCAGAAGTTAGGGCACTACGCATACGAGTGTAGTGCTCCGCGCCCAGTACCAAACAGTACTGAGCGAAATGGACGACCATTCGCCAGAAAGGGCAATGGGCGTGGGTCCAGCGCTGTTGCGAAGCCGCAACAGCGAGAAGGACCATCAAAAAATGGTCGGGGTCAGTAGGGGCGGAGGGCCCTACCATCCAGCAACCTCAAGAGAATTTGCAAATCTCTTGACGAAAGTTGCTCCAGATACACAATCATTGTGTGTCTCTGCACCTGGTGATGACGTTTCGCTCATCACCTTGAAGTTGGAAGCGACAAATGACTTGTCGCTTCGTGCCCTAGTAGACTGTGGGGCGTCGAACAACTTTGTTCGTCGCCAGTCACTAGAGGGTCGTAGGCTCAAGTTCGTTGAGCGCGACATTCCCCTCACAAGGATGACGGTGCGCCTTGCAACAGGCGCATCGATAACCGTTGAGAAACGTGTAGTAGGAATCCACTACACGTTAGAGGGCGAGCAGTACGATGATGATTTCATCGTACTAGATCTGGATGACAAATTTGATGTCATCCTGGGATTACCTTGGCTCAGAAAATACGAGCCAAGGGTGAGCTGGCAGCATCGATCCGTGAAGATGCCTGCTGCTTGTTCATCAGATGGCCATCTGATGAACATCTTGGAGCGTCCACAAGCGTGTGGATGTTCTGCGAGTGAGTGCGATGGCCTCACTTGCGGTACGGTCGTTAGCACGACTGCACAAGATCACAGTGTAGTTGATCACTACACTGTGGAGCAAGCTCCCGGCGGCTGTACAGAAGTACAGGCTGCGCCGAAGGTCCACCACTCGAATAAGTCGAGTGGACCGGGACATGGATGCATGCCTAGCGGGCAGTATCTTAGAAGAAAGAAATCTGTTACCCCCAAGGGGCAACATGAAAATCCTAGGTCGACTGGAGAGTCGACCGTAGAGGATCGGTTCCTGACTGTGGTTGCACAGCCACAGTGGGAAGACGTCGAGGGAATAAGTCCCCACGTACTTGAGGAAGGAGTTCCTCAAGAGTTGCTTGCTGAGGGATCAGGCCCTCAGCAACCTGTGGAAGCAAGTTCCCAGGAAGAAACCGAGACGTTGAACGTCTTGGTTAATGACGGATCAAGCGTAGGCGCTTATACGCTTGATCTGATTGTGCCTCCGAAGTTGACTTCGGAGATAACTCAGTTGCCAACGCTAGAACCGAAACGGTTCTTGCGTGATCTGCGTAGTGGCAAAGTCAAGCAGATCTGCGTACTCGTCACAGAGGACGAGTATGTGACCGACATTCGGTCGGCAACAGTATTTGCTGAGAACGAACGGGTTCTCAGCAGCTCATCGATGGACGAAAGTGTCCTCGATGAGAAGACTCGGATTGAGCGATACGCGTCCCAATCCTGGGAGTCACTTCAGGCAAATCCTTTGTATAAGGATTTGATCGAATTCAGGGATGTTTTCCCTGAATCCGTACCTTGCGAGTTGCCTAAGGACAAAGGCACTCGACACGAGATCGAGCTCAAACCGGGCTCGAAATACTGTGTCATGAAGCAGTGGCCACTGCCTCGTGAACAAGTGATAGCGATCGACAAGTTCTTTGCCGATCGCTTAGCAGCGGGCCATGTGAGGGAATCAACATCCCCTCACAGCTCTCCGACCTTCTGTGTGCGAAAGGCCACAGGAGGGTGGCGGATAGTGCACGCATTCAACAAGTTGAATGCTGCAACGGTACCGGCTCAGACGCCGATACCGAGGAAGGACGTAATCATAGATGGTATGTCAAAGAGTACCATCTTTTCGTCCATGGATCTGATGGATGGATTCTATCAGATCCTGATGCGTGAACGGGACGTCCCGTTCACGGCAGTGAGTACCCCCAGCGGGATGCTGTGGGAGTGGCTAGTGATGCCACAGGGGCTGAGTAATGCCCCTGCAACATTCAACAGATGTGTAACAAATCTGTTGAGACCGGTGCGAGACTTCGCACCGAGTTACTTCGACGATGTGTTCGTCCATAGCCGGGCTATGGACGGGAAGACGGACGTTGAAGTTCACAGAACTCACGTTCGTCAGGTTCTTCAACTTATGCGCAAGCATAAGTTGTACGCCAACCTCAAGAAGTGTATATTCGCGGCTAGAGAAATACCACTTCTTGGGTGCATCGTGGGTAAACACGGCGTACGCCCTGATCCCGAAAAGATCAAGGCGATCACCCGACTGGCCAGTGCCAGTCGATGTCAAGGGACTAAGGAAGTTCCTTGGTCTAGCGGCGTACTTGCACAAGTACTCGCGCAACTACGCTGAGATGACTGTTCATCTTTCTTGCTTGCTCAAGAAAAATGTCAAGTGGTCATGGAACGCTGAGTGCCAGCGTTCCTTTGAAGGTATCAAGCAAAGCTTGATGCAATCGCCGATCTTGGCGATTGCAGATCAGGACAGACCATTTCATGTGGTCTGTGACGCCAGCGATTTCGCAATCGGCTGTGCGTTAATGCAGTTCGATGCAGATGGCGCGGAGCGCGTCATCTGTTATCAGTCGCGTCAGCTGCAAGCAGCTGAGCGTAATTACCCAGTGCATGACAAGGAACTCCTTGCCATGAAATACGCACTGGCTAAGTTTCGCGTCTATCTCTTGGGAGATAGACCGTTTGTTGTCTACACGGACCATGCGTCATTACGCACGGCCGTAAACAGCCCGCACCTCTCGCAAAGAATGGCGAGGTGGCTGTCTTTCTTCGCGGAGTATAACTTCTCCGTGGAATATAAACCGGGACGACTCAATGTCGTCGCTGATGCGCTTTCGCGCCCGCCCGATTTTGAGCCGGTCGAACAATTTACCAGTGCGGATAAGCACACTGTAGCGACACTGTCAGTCAGTGTCCCGTCGTCAAGCTTACTTGACGACGTACGAAAGGCATACGCAGAAGATAAGGATCTTCTGCGATTGATGGATCATCTGGTGAATTCATCCAGTAAATCCATGAGGGATTTACCGGCTTTGTATCGATCCTCATCGGATCGGTATAGTACACGCAACGGATTGCTGTACTATACAGCTGTTGCCGACGACACGCCTCGTGTCGTCGTACCCGCTCATCATGATTTGCGATTGCGCATCATGTATGAGTGTCACGATGCCCCAACAAGCGGCCATCGTGGAAGGGAAAAGACTTACCTCACGGTAAGTCGCGACTTTTACTGGCCCCGCCAGTATCAGTTTGTTCGCAAGTACATCCGTGCTTGCGAAGTTTGTCAACGGGTGAAGCCTAGTCCTTCATCCCGTGCGCCATTGCAGCCTCTGCCTGTTCCGACAGAGTGCTGGCAGTCCGTTTCAATGGACTTTGTCTTCGGGTTTCCCGAAGACGCTCACAAGAATAATGGTATTCTTGTGTTTGTTGACCGATTCAGCAAGATGGTCCATCTTGCTGCTGTCCCTGAGTCAATCAAGGCTCAAGGTTGTGCTCGTGTCTTTCTAGACACGGTCTTTAGACTCCACGGGTTACCCCGTGAACTCGTATCCGACCGTGACCCTCGGTTCACGGCGGCATTTTGGCAAACCGTGTTCCGTACTCTCGGAACACGATTGAAGATGTCCACTTCTGACCATCCAGAAACAGATGGTCAGACGGAACGTGCGAACCGTGTCCTCGAAGAGATTCTTCGAGGATATGTCCACTCGTTTCCGAGTTGGAGCGAATTCCTACCCATGGTGGAATTCGCCATCAATAATTCGGTGCATGCTTCAACACAGCACACACCGTTTTACGTGAATGGCCTACGCCATCCACGTGTGCCCACCCTTCTAGAGTGTGACTCTTGGATAAGGGGGGAGGGACTCGCTCGAGCAAAAACCGTTTTGGCTCTTGCTCATCACGTGTCGACGCAAACGTCGTCACGTATGATGCCGATGTCGATCAAGTCGACATCGATGAAGAAGATCATCTCAATAATAGCGACGACGCTATTATTGATTCGGATGATGATGGCGATGCTGGTATATTCAGCATCGCCAACGATTATGCCAGCGAGGAAGAAGACAACCTCGCTGAAGAAGAGAGCAATCTCTTAGCAGTGCGCACGAAGCGCACTGCTAGACAAAACAAAGAGTCAGCAGAGAACTTCCTGCTGACTCGAGAAGCGGTAGTCCGTTTCGTTCAGGACTCCATCGCAAATGCGGTGGACCGTCAGAAACGGAACGCAGACAATAATGGAAGAGCAAATGTTCTTTCATTTAAGGTTAATGACCTAGTACTACTGTCAACGGTAAACCTACCTGGACATGCAGTCACTAGTGTCGGCAGTAGTAAACTACTGCCGAAATACATTGGGCCATTTCTAGTGTTGCATCGCAAGGGCAATGCATACACACTCGAATTGCCACGTAAGATGCGCACGCATCCTACGTTTTACGTGGGGAGGCTTATGTCGTACTGTCAGTACGAGCCTTCTTCTTCCGATGAAGATAGCCCCCACGTTCAAGAACATCCATCAAGTTCTTGCGTTCGGGCTCCAGACGATCCGTCTGGTCGCGCAGATATGATACCTCGGAACTCAACCGAGATATCTCTCCGCGAGCTGTCGCCAGCTCGCCGAAAAGGGAGCGGACATCCCGCTCGACCTGAAGCTGCGCCGTGGCATAATCGGCGCGATCCCTCGCCCGATCAGCCTCGTGACCCTTGCGGTTCTTCCGCACGGTGTCGGTCAAAGCGTAGCGCCGGTCGCGCTCGTGCTTCAAGTCATCGCGCAATTCATCGATTGCGCGATCCATCTCGTAAGGGTCGAGATGGTGAACCGGAATCATCTGGAGGAGGTCTTTCCTCCTCCACCACATCCTTTGGTGGATGCTCACGGTGATCAACGCTTTCTAGTGGAGCGTATCTTGAATCACCGTGACGATTCAGGATCAAGGACGAGCTACCTCGTCCAGTGGAGGGGGTATCCACCCTCTTGGAACATCTGGGAGCCCCGCTCTCAGCTGTTGATGGATGTTGAAGGTCTCGTCCGCCAGTATGACGAGACCCATCCGATGAGTCCTGTGGCCCATCGGTAAACACGCGCCCTAGGCGCTTGTAGACGGATTGCAAGTTTGCAATCGCGTCACGCATCTCAGCCGAGATGTGTGCCCTTTTCCAGGGCGAATTTAGGGAGTACACATCCCTATGTGCACGCTGCGAGTTGTCAACACAACTCGCACAAGGGTCTCCCCATGTGAGGCAAGGAATGCCTGCCTCACTAGATAAACAATGCAACCAGTACCTAGCACCGGTTGGCGTTCGCCGTTCGAACCTGAGGCGTGTTGCCTCAAGTTTCTTGAGCCACCCCTCTCGTCCAAAATTCTTGACGTTTTGGACGAACGCGTTCCACGCAGCCAAAAGCGATGTTTTGTCACGCTTTTGGTTGCTATTGTACCATCGATGTCTAAGAAAGACATCGAGATAAAAGTCTTCTTCAGCGCGAAAGTTCTTCGCGCTGGAACTCAAGCCGTGAAGCTCGGTTGCATCGAATAAGGGTATTCGATGGTGTTGGCCTGTCTCGTGAGACAGGCTATTGATGAGTTGTTCGGGCAAACGCCACGGCTTCAACTCATCACGCTTCACAGTGGTACCCTTGTCGGTACCACGGCTCCCAGATTGACGACGGCTCGCGCCATCGTCATCACGCTCGTGCAAAGACGCACGAGCCGGCGGTGGTGAAGAATAGAACTCACCACCCTGATCATCGTCATCACTGCCTAACAGACTGTGATGCGAATCACGAGTCCGTTCGTTCGGCAGTGGCCTTGGCGAATACTGAGGCGTCGCCGGTGAGCGAGACGCCTCTGGAGCATTGCCCGAGTCAGACACGTCTGACTCGCCAGAGTAGATGACCTCCACATCGGGGTCATCATGCGCACGCGGCGTGATACCGCGTGCACCTGCAGCACCTGTTGCTGCAGGCGAAGAAGGGGCGGCAGACGACGAAGCGTCTGCCGCAGAGGCTTGCACAGCACCAGGCTGTGTGGGTCTTGAGTCACCTCGCATAGACATGTTAACTATGCGAGGTCAAGCGGAAAGTGAGTGGAACGGACCAAACAAGTGCTCCCTGTCCCAATGGTGGCCAACGGGTGGCCTCCATATTTCGATAGTCACACGGTGACTATCAGTTAAGGGGGGGGTGATGTAACGGGGCAGCCCGTTACATGAAATTGTCACTTAAGGAAAGTGACAATAAAGAATATAAGATGGATATTCTTTAAACAATATCACCAAAGTGGTGATATTGAATGGTCGACCAAAGGGTCTGTTCATTGGTTGATATCGTGATGATATCAACCCACCAATCGCCGCAAGACGCGCGCAATGAGTGGTGACGAGACGTCACCATACATGCAGTTATATTAGTATAATTGAATTAAGTCAAACGAAGAGACAGTAGTTTAAAGACTTAATTTATTAATATAACAGTTCTACTTTTACCCTACCTACGCTTCCTCGCTCGCCACGTGTACGTCTGTCGGGGCACCCAAATCCCTTGCGTTAAGTTACGCAAGGGTGTGCCCCGTTACATGAGCCACTGCGCCGATCGTCGAGCCCCAACGATACCCCGCCGATCTCCCATGACACCCCGCCGACTCCGTCAGCGCCTATAATACCGTTTCACGAAGATTGCACTGCAACAAGGACCGATTGTCAGCGCATCTGGTTCCTTTCAAGCTCTATCTGCCAAAAGTGCACTAAGTGTCGACCGAAACGCGGCAATGTCCTGAGGCAAACCTACTTCTCCAATATCGCGCGTCTATGGATACAGGAACTGGCATAGGTCGGCTGAAGGCTGTCGCATTTTTCGAACACCGAACAGCAGTAAATGCTCTACGTGGACCTCGTGCTCGCGCATGTGTACAAGTGTTGCTTCCTCCAGCCACAGTGGGGCGCCCTGCATACACGTCTGTCCACCACGACAAAGTTGTAGTCGCGTCGATAATCGCTACGACTCCTGCAACGCATCACCTCATCCGACATGGCACTTATCTC
Organism: Hyaloperonospora brassicae; assembly: GCA_947650285.1. NCBI lineage: Eukaryota > Oomycota > Peronosporomycetes > Peronosporales > Peronosporaceae > Hyaloperonospora > Hyaloperonospora brassicae. Next base: position 155,003 of record CANTFL010001315.1, on the reverse strand, counting down.
ATCTCACACGGCTAAGCGCACCCGTCCGTTGATTTCATTCATAGCGAAGAACGTTAGTAAGACCACGTGTTCTATGCGCTTTCAACGTTGCGAAGGTGCGCGATCAGTAGATGATAACAATGTCCAGTAGCAGTGATCAGCCACGACGGAAGCGGCCCATGATCGCAGCAGATCTCCACTTTCTGGAGAATTGCCTCCGTCGTAACTTTGATACGCAAACACTCTAGACGCCGAGGAGGTGTCGGCAAAGATGACCGAGACAGCTCGCTATAGTTGCGACAACTGCAAGGGTATATAGAGGAGGTATGCTTGTGGCAAGCGGAATGCCATCGCGCGAAACGGCTTGTTCGCACTTTTGTGCGAGCTCTATTGACAGACAAAGCTGCCAAGGAAGGCATACCAGTGCCTGCGCCGACGATGACGTCCGTAATGCAGTCAAGTAGTGCAGATGCTGACGACGGCTCTTTGCTTTGCGAGTGGTGTGAGGCGGTGGGAATGACAACAAAGCCCGACAAGCGACCTGCTATATTGCCTCGTAGCTTAAACGCAGCAATGCCGAGCAGCACTTCGTGGCTTCTACTCGTTGTCAATCTTGAGTTGTAGACTTTAGATAAGCTAAGATGCCTAGAGAAAGGACTCTGCTATCAAGTCAGCTCAGCTGCTGTTGCTAATCTTGGCTAGCGCGAGGCGACTCGTCTGCTGGATGCAGCGAAATATGATTGGTGATTGCTGGTCGTCCATTTGTCAACCGCTGCTGTTGGCGACCGTCGTCGATGTCGTCGCGTAAGATACGGTCCCATTTCTCCTCGGCTAATGTGACAAAAGGCTTCGTTCGATGTCGACATTGTGTAACGGGGTAGCCCGTTACATGAAATTGTCATTAAACAATTTGACAATAAAGAATATTAACTTGAATATTCTTTGTACAATATCACCAAAGTGGTGATATTGAATGGTCGACCAAAGGGTCTGTTCATTGGTTGATATCGTGATGATATCAACCCACCAATCGCCGCAAGACGCGCGCAATGAGTGGTGACGAGACGTCATCATACATATAATTACATTAGTATAATTGAATTAAGTCAAACAGAGAGACAGTGGTTAAAAGACTTAATTTTATTAATATAACAATTTTACTTTTCCCATATCTACGCTTCCTCGTTTGCCTCGTGTACGTCTGTCGGGGCACCGAAACCCTTGCGATAAGTTACGCAAGGGTGTGCCCCGTTACACCTGGTAGCACTTTGTAGTCCTTCCAAGGACCACATCATCCAACATGAACATGTTGGATGAAGAAGAGACCTTTCACGCCACGCGTGAAGGGTTTACCCATTTGAGTGACATCGAATGGAGTGCGGTAGAACGAATGAGTTCTACCGTAGGCGAGTTCGCCATTAGCGCCATGTTGGAGTCTCTAGACAGAGACCAACAACATGCCGCTATTGCCAAGTTCATTCACAATGAACTTGCTCTCGAGAGGGAGAAAGTAGCCTTGCTTCACCAGCAAGGCTCTCAACAGGCCGAGCAGTTGAGAGAACTCGGTGCTCAACAGACGGAGCTGTTGAGACAGCCGCAATTCCATGCTGATGTGGGCGGGACGGCGCATGCGCGTCGTCCCGAAGTCATGAAAGTTGACATCTCCAAGTACAGTGGAGTCCCGGAGGACTCCCTGTTACTATGGTTTGTCGAACTCGACAGAGCCCTAAGGGCTCGTCGCGTCGAAGATGAGCAAATGAAACTCACATTTGCTCAGACCCACTTGGCAGGGCGTGCCAAAATTTGGTCCCTGGGGCTCGAGAGTAGCGACCCACATGTGTTTAGGTTGCTAGCTGACTTCAAGTCCCGGCTCAGACAAACGTTTGAGCCGCCACGTGCTGAGTTCAGGGCTCGTTCAGAGCTCCTGAAACTCAAGCAGGGTAAGCGTGATGTGCACGCTTACGCACAACATATACGACTCCTTGCGAGTAGTATAACTGCTAACCCAGTACGTGAACACACGTTGATTACGGTGTTCATGCAAGGGCTCGCAGAAGGGCCCGTCAGGAGCCACCTGTTCCGCCTTGAGCTGAATACGCTTGAAGAAGCGATATCAGCCGCGGAACAGGAAGACTTTAGCATGAGACAGGCTCATGCTAGCTCAAACTCTTACCGTCCACCGAGACGACAAGAGATCGGAGGTCCAGAACCAATGGACCTCTGTTATGTTGAGAGCGAGAGACCTCGCTCTACAATCAACAAGCGATTGCAGAGGTGCAATCGCTGTCAGAAGTTAGGGCACTACGCATACGAGTGTAGTGCTCCGCGCCCAGTACCAAACAGTACTGAGCGAAATGGACGACCATTCGCCAGAAAGGGCAATGGGCGTGGGTCCAGCGCTGTTGCGAAGCCGCAACAGCGAGAAGGACCATCAAAAAATGGTCGGGGTCAGTAGGGGCGGAGGGCCCTACCATCCAGCAACCTCAAGAGAATTTGCAAATCTCTTGACGAAAGTTGCTCCAGATACACAATCATTGTGTGTCTCTGCACCTGGTGATGACGTTTCGCTCATCACCTTGAAGTTGGAAGCGACAAATGACTTGTCGCTTCGTGCCCTAGTAGACTGTGGGGCGTCGGACAACTTTGTTCGTCGCCAGTCACTAGAGGGTCGTAGGCTCAAGTTCGTTGAGCGCGACATTCCCCTCACAAGGATGACGGTGCGCCTTGCAACAGGCGCATCGATAACCGTTGAGAAACGTGTAGTAGGAATCCACTACACGTTAGAGGGCGAACAGTACGATGATGATTTCATCGTACTAGATCTGGATGACAAATTTGATGTCATCCTGGGATTACCTTGGCTCAGAAAGTACGAGCCAAGGGTGAGCTGGCAGCATCGACCCGTGAATATGCCTGCCGCTTGTTCGTCAGATGGCCATCTGATGAACATCTTGGAGCGTCCACAAGCGTGTGGATGTTCTGCGAGTGAGTGCGATGGCCTCACTTGCGGTACGGTCGTTAGCACGACTGCACAAGATCACAGTGTAGTTGATCACTACACTGTGGAGCAAGCTCCCGGCGGCTGTACAGAAGTACAGGCTGCGCCGAAGGTCCACCACTCGAATAAGTCGAGTGGACCGGGACATGGATGCATGCCTAGCGGGCAGTATCTTAGAAGAAAGAAATCTGTTACCCCCAAGGGGCAACATGAAAATCCTAGGTCGACTGGAGAGTCGACCGTAGAGGATCGGTTCCTGACTGTGGTTGCACAGCCACAGTGGGAAGACGTCGAGGGAATGAGTCCCCACGTACTTGAGGAAGGAGTTCCTCAAGAGTTGCTTGCTGAGGGATCAGGCCCTCAGCAACCTGTGGAAGCAAGTTCCCAGGAAGAAACCGAGACGTTGAACGTCTTGGTTAATGACGGATCAAGCGTAGGCGCTTATACGCTTGATCTGATTGTGCCTCCGAAGTTGACTTCGGAGATAACTCAGTTGCCAACGCTAGAACCGAAACGGTTCTTGCGTGATCTGCGTAGTGGCAAAGTCAAGCAGATCTGCATACTCGTCACAGAGGACGAGTATGTGACCGACATTCGGTCGGCAACAGTATTTGCTGAGAACGAACGGGTTCTCAGCAGCTCATAGATGGACGAAAGTGTCCTCGATGAGAAGACTCGGATTGAGCGATACGCGTCCCAATCCTGGGAGTCACTTCGGGCAAATCCTTTGTATAAGGATTTGATCGAATTCAGGGATGTTTTCCCTGAATCCGTACCTTGCGAGTTGCCTAAGGACAAAGGCACTCGACACGAGATCGAGCTCAAACCGGGCTCGAAATACTGTGTCATGAAGCAGTGGCCACTGCCTCGTGAACAAGTGATAGCGATCGAAGAGTTCTTTGCCGATCGCTTAGCAGCGGGCCATGTGAAGGAACCAACATCTCCTCACAGCTCTCCGACCTTCTGTGTCCGAAAGGCCACAGGAGGGTGGCGGATAGTGCACGCATTCAACAAGTTGAATGCTGCAACGGTACCGGCTCAGACGCCGATACCGAGGAAGGACGTAATCATAGATGGTATGTCAAAGAGTACCATCTTTTCGTCCATGGATCTGATGGATGGATTCTATCAGATCCTGATGCGTGAACGGGACGTCCCGTTCACGGCAGTGAGTACCCCCAGCGGGATGCTGTGGGAGTGGCTAGTGATGCCACAGGGGCTGAGTAATGCCCCTGCAACATTTAACAGATGTGTCACAAATCTGTTGAGACCGGTGCGAGACTTCGCACCGAGTTAATTCGACGATGTGTTCGTCCATAGCCGGGCTATGGACGGAAAGACGGACGTTGAAGTTCACAGAACTCACGTTCGTCAGGTTCTTCAACTTATGCGCAAGTATAAGTTGTACTCCAACCTCAAGAAGTGTATATTCGCGGCTAGAGAAATACCACTTCTTGGGTGCATCGTGGGTAAACACGGCGTACGCCCTGATCCCGAAAAGATCAAGGCGATACCCGACTGGCCAGTGCCAGTCGATGTCAAGGGACTAAGGAAGTTCCTTGGTCTAGCGGCGTACTTGCACAAGTACTCGCGCAACTACGCTGAGATGACTGTTCATCTTTCTTGCTTGCTCAAGAAAAATGTCAAGTGGTCATGGAACGCTGAGTGCCAGCGTTCCTTTGAAGGTATCAAGCAAAGCTTGATGCAATCGCCGATCTTGGCGATTGCAGATCAGGACAGACCATTTCATGTGGTCTGTGACGCCAGCGATTTCGCAATCGGCTGTGCGTTAATGCAGTTCGATGCAGATGGCGCGGAGCGCGTCATCTGTTATCAGTCGCGTCAGCTGCAAGCAGCTGAGCGTAATTACCCAGTGCATGACAAGGAACTCCTTGCCATGAATTATGCACTGGCTAAGTTTCGCGTCTATCTCTTGGGAGATAGACCGTTTGTTGTCTACACGGACCATGCGTCATTACGCACGCCTCGTGTCGTCGTACCCGCTCTTCATGATTTGCGTTTGCGCACCATGTACGAGTGTCACGATGCCCCAACAAGCGGCCATCGTGGAAGGGAAAAGACTTACCTCACGGTCAGTCGTGACTTTTACTGGCCCCGCCAGTATCAGTTTGTTCGCAAGTACATACGTGCTTGCGAGGTTTGTCAACGGGTGAAGCCTAGTCCTTCATCCCGTGCGCCATTTCAGCCTCTGCCTGTTCCGACAGAGTGCTGGCAGTCCGTTTCAATGGACTTTGTCTTCGGGTTTCCCGAAGACGCTCACAAGAATAATGGTATTCTTGTGTTTGTTGACCGATTCAGCAAGATGGTCCATCTTGCTGCTGTAACTTAGTCGATCAAGGCTCAAGGTTGTGCTCGTGTCTTTCTAGACACGGTCTTTAGACTCCACGGGTTACCCCGTGAACTCGTATCCGACCGTGACCCTCGGTTCACGGCGGCATTTTGGCAAACCGTGTTCCGTACTCTCGGAACACGATTGAAGATGTCCACTTCTGACCATCCAGAAACAGATGGTCAGACGGAACGTGCGAACCGTGTCCTCGATGAGATCCTTCGAGGATATGTCCACTCGTTTCCGAGTTGGAGCGAATTCCTACCCATGGTGAAATTCGCCATCAATAATTCGGTGCATGCTTCAACACAGCACACACCGTTTTACGTGAATGGTTAACGCCATCCACGTGTGCCCGCCCTTCTAGAGTGTGACTCTTGGATAAGGTGGGGAGGGACTCGCTCGAGCAAAAACCGTTTTGGCTCTTGCTCATCACGTGTCGACGTTAACGTCGTCACGTATGATGCCGATGTCGATCAAGTCGACATCGATGAAGAAGATCATCTCAATAATAGCGACGACGCTATTATTGATTCGGATGATGATGGCGATGCTGGTATATTCAGCATCGCCAACGATTATGTCAGCGAGGAAGAAGACAACCTCGCTGAAGAAGAGAGCAATCTCTTAGCAGTTCGCACGAAGCGCACTGCCAGACAAAACAAAGAGTCAGCAGAGAACTTCCTGCTGACTCGAGAAGCGGTAGTCCGATTCGTTCAGGACTCCATCGCAAATGCGGTGGACCGTCAGAAACGGAACGCAGACAATAATGGAAGAGCAAATGTTCTTTCATTTAAGGTCAACGACCTAGTAAAACTATATACGGTAAACTTACCTGGACATGCAGTCACTAGTGTCGGCAGTAGTAAACTACTGCCGAAATACATTGGGCCATTTCGAGTGTTGCATCGCAAGGGCAATGCATACACACTCGAATTGCCACGTAAGATGCGCACGCATCCTACGTTTTACGTGGGGAGGCTTATGTCGTACTGTCAGTACGAGCCTTCTTCTTCCGATGAAGATAGCCCCCACGTTCAAGAACATCCATCAAGTTCTTGCGTTCGCGCTCCAGACGATCCGTCTGGTCGCGCAGATATGATACCTCGGTATTCAACCGAGATGTCTCCCCGCGAGCTGTCGCCAGCTCGCCGAATAGGGAGCGGACATCCCGATCGACCTGAAGCTGCGCCGTGGCATAATCGGCGCGATCCCTCGCCCGATCAGCCTCGTGACCCTTGCGGTTCTTTTGCACGGTATCAGTCAAAGCGTAGCGCCGGTCGCGCTCGTGCTTCAAGTCATCGCGCAATTCATCGATTGCGCGATCCATCTCGTAAGGGTCGAGATGGTGAACCGAATCATCTGGAGGAGGTCTTTCCTCCTCCACCACATCCTTTGGTGGATGCTCACGGTGATCAACGCTTTCTAGTGGAGCGTATCTTGAATCACCGTAACGATTCAGGATCAAGGACGAGCTACCTCGTCCAGTGGCGGGGGCATCCACCCTCTTGGAACAGCTGGGAGCCCCGCTCTCAGCTGTTGATGGATGTTGAAGGTCTCGTCCGCCAGTATGACGAGACCCATCCGATGAGTCCTGTGGCCCATCGGTAAACACGCGCCCTAGGCGCTTGTAGACGGATTGCAAGTTTGCAATCGCGTCACGCATCTCAGCCGAGATGTGTGCCCTTTTCCAGGGCGAATTTAGGGAGTACACATCCCTATGTGCACGCTGCGAGTTGTCAACACAACTCGCACAAGGGTCTCCCCATGTGAGGCAAGGAATGCCTGCCTCACTCGATAAACAATGCAACAGGTACCTAGCACCGGTTGGCGTTCGCCGTTCGAACCTGAGGCGTGTCGCCTCAAGTTTCTTTAGCCACCCTTCTCGTCCAAAATTCTTTACGTTTTGGACGAACGCGTTCCACGCAGCCAAAAGCGATGTTTTGTCACGCTTTTGGTTGCTGTTGTACCATCGATGTCTAAGAAAGACATCGAGATAAAAATCTTCTTCAGCGCGAAAGTTCTTCGCGCTGGAACTCAAGCCGTGAAGCTCGGTTGCATCGAATAAGGGTATTCGATGGTGTTGGCCTGTCTCGTGAGACAGGCTATTGATGAGCTGTTCGGGCAAACGCCACGGCTTCAACTCATCACGCTTCACAGTGGTACCCTTGTCGGTACCACGGCTCCCAGATTGACGACGGCTCGCGCCATCGTCATCACGCTCGTGCGAAGACGCATGAGTCGGCGGTGGTGAGGAATAGAATTCCTCACCACCCTGATCATCATCATCACTGCCTAACAGACTGTGATGCAAATCACGAGTCCGTTCGTTCGGCAGTGGTCTTGACGAATACTGAGGCGTCGCCGGTGAGCGAGACGCCTCTGGAGCATTGCCCGAGTCAGACACGTCTGACTCGCCAGAGTAGATGACCTCTACATCAGGGTCATCGTGCGCACGCGGCGTGATACCGCGTGCACCTGCAGCACATGTTGCTGCAGGCGAAGAAGGGGCGGCAGACGACGAATCGTCTGCCGCAGAGGCTTGCACAGCACCGGGCTGTGTGGGTCTCGAGTCACCTCGCATAGACATGTTAACTATGCGAGGTCAAGCGGAAAGTGAGTGGAACGGACCAAACAAGTGCTCCCTGTCCCAAAGGTGGCCAACGGGTGGCCTCCATATTTTCGATAGTCACTCGGTGACTATCAGTTAAGGGGGGGTGATGTAACGGGGCAGCCCGTTACATGAAATTGTCACTTTAAGGAAAGTGACAATAAAGAATATAAGATGGATATTCTTTAAACAATATCACCAAAGTGGTGATATTGAAGGGTCGACCAAAGGGTCTGTTCATTGGTTGATATCGTGATGATATCAACCCACCAATCGCCGCAAGACGCGCGCAATGAGTGGTGACGAGACGTCACCATACATGCAGTTATATTAGTATAATTGAATTAAGTCAAACGAAGAGACAGTAGTTTAAAGACTTAATTTTATTAATATAACAGTTCTACTTTTACCCTATCTACGCTTCCTCGCTCGCCGCGTGTACGTCCGTCGGGGCACCCAAATCCCTTGCGTTAAGTTACGCAAGGGTGTGCCCCGTTACAGTCCATACATTGTCACTAGAAGACCAGATCTAACAGAAGCAGCGCCAAACTGGGGCGTGGTTCCTAGATCATCCAGGCTCGGCAGCTACACTACAATAATCAGAAGGCCAAAATTACCGGAATCGAATAGCCGATACTTGAGTGTAAAGTTGCCTCAGCATCAAGCCAGATTGGCTGAAACTGCGGTCTACCAAATCTATAAAAGTACTCTGAGTATGCAGATTGACGACAGCGTGAAATTGGCTGGAACACCGAGTATGTTTGCCACAGCGTCCGTACAGCGAAGGCCGTTATGATGATCTAGGACATCGAAAGTTGACCGACCGAACAATATAGAAAATGTGAAAAAGACTATAACTGTAAGCCTTCTTCGCATATATGGTTGGCACCACATCACAAAGAAGAATTGAGCCCGATTCAAGAAGAGAGACGAAAAGGGGTGAAAAAAGGACGGGCCAAGTACTTCAGGCGTGAGCCGTAACTTTACAGTACCAAAGAGATGCGGTGTCGTCTACGATTGATTTGAAGGGGCAACCGGCGAAGGAATACCGTTTATCCAGACTCAACAGCCTATGACACCAACATAACTCGGCAATTTTTTCTTGTGTTTGATGTGTTGATGTTGTATTGTACACATTTAAATCAACTACGATGTCACATCACGCATCAGGCAGAAAGGATTAGTTTTGAAAATGTTGACATGCATTTACAAACTATCTATTAATTGTACTACCGAAAGAAAAAAACGAGAACATTAAGTTCTACACTCCCTGTTCGGCGGCTGATAAAGCTCCTGAACTTTTCCCTCCTTATCCATCAGCATCATGTCGTTGCTGCATTCGTTGTTGTTGTTGTCGCACATGCGAGCTCAACTTTCATTCCCCGCCCCCGCCCCCCTTATCCCTGTCATGTAACACTTTTACTGCACCGACAAGTGTGCTGCACGTACGAGGTGGTCATGGCAACACTGTGTCGCCATTACATCTTGCTCTGCTCGGATTGTCCGCCAGCCGCCCATCTCAATTGCTGGACGTGGGTACGGCGGAATGGTCCGAAGCTCGAAGTAGTTTTCACGAGTGCTTTGTACTACAAAGGGTAAGCCCAGCGTGGTTGTTTTTCAATTTCAGCGCACATGCTCTGAAAATATTAATCTGCAAGATAAAAGCGTCGTATATTGACTAAAACTTACTGTTTCCTTGGATGGCATCAGGTCACTCTCTTGCAGGAAGAGTCATGTCTCGCGAACGTGTATCCGCGCGGTAGTCGCAGTCGAATCCGACAGTCGAATCCTCGACCGGGTCGTAGTGGAAAGATGAGCCCGTCGCTGCCAACGCCCGTAGGAAGCGCTTTGCACGCACCGGTAGTCGACCTTCCCTTCAATCTCACGAGACAGCAGAAGAAAAAGCTGCTGTCAGTCACGGGTTGTTTACCATCCAGCCAGCCAGCCATCCAGCCAGCCAGCGAGGACAGCCATTGTCCCATCAGGCCGTCGTTTCCAGCCCATGGACTGAAGAGCTCAGACTTTATTCAGTCGCTCGCACGGCATGGCACCGGCCGCGCTCGCCCGATTCGTGCTGTTGCTCCGAGTTCGTGTCGCGGCTCGAGTCGACCTGCTGCGCAAATGTCGACGAGGCGGCTTTGGCTCTCCCTCCCAAGCAGCATCCGCTCGGCGCACTACCGCCAACCGCGCACTGCGGGACAGCCTCCTCGACAACGAAGCGGCGATGAGGAGCTATGCCAAAGAGGTCGACCTCAATCGCGTCCGTAACTTGAGCCCCGAAGACCGGCGAGCGCTTGCTCGTGCACGCTCCAGTACAGTCGGAGGCAGCGATCAAGAGCGACACACGATACCGCGTCTTTCCCCACACCGTCGACGACGGGGCGACGCGCGGCAAAGTCATTAACAACAAACAAATACACAAACAGATACTGCGCTTTTGCAAAGGTGGCCAACTGTTGCTCCATCGTACATTGTGTTACGTTTTTTCTCTCTCTCGATAAGTGTACACGAGTACGGCCCGATCGATGATGTACAGTGAGCGCTACCTGCAGTCCCGGAGACGCCGCGAGACCGACCGATATATCCTCCGGAGCTTCTCGCTCCCACGTGACCAGTCTTCCATCAACTGTCATCCGTAGGGGTCCAGACGCTCCCCCTTTATTCCTTCGTCGTGTCCCTCGCGCTCATTGATCGTCTTCGCGTCTTCCGTTCGTTCTCTCTCTTCTCTCGTCGACACCACACTGTGCGCCGTCCTCCCTAGTGCGACTGTACCGATTGTTTTTCCTTCCTACCTGTCCGTCGCCCCGAGTTGTCTGCGGTTGTTGTTTGTCTCAAGGGTCGCCAGCAGCTCCAGCGCTCACTCCCTGGCTCGTCCTTGTTGTTTCGTCTCTTTTCTCTCTCTCGCTCTCGCTCCCTCGCTCTCTTTCGGTCGAGTCGAATGGCGCGCGCGTCGCGTCAGCACACACACATCCACACCCACACACGCACACACCAGTGCGTCCAACAGATGCGGCCACACATCGAGTCGATCGACGTGCAGGCGCTCTATTTGACCGATCGCGGCTGGTGCCGCGTCGACTGCCCGGTGCGCTCCACGTGGCACGCAGTCTGCTCCGGCACTGCGTAGCGCTCGCCGTCCGCCGTTGCGGCCATCCAGCGGTACATCTCTGCGTCCACGTCCGCGTCTGCGCAGCGACCGGAAGGCGTCTTGTCGCTCCGTTGACACTGCAGCTCCTGGTGGCTCTCCAGCAGCCCGAGCTCGGCCAGGATCGCGTTCACTTCGTCCACCTGCGCGAGCTCCTGCATCTCCGTCTCCGAGAGCGGGTAGAACGACGGATCAAACAGCTCTTCGTCCGGCACCTCGAGGACAGACACGGCGTCGCTTTTGCCCGGCGACTGCGGACGGCCCCAGTTGTAGTCGTCGTCGGTGTTGTCGTTGTTGTCGGTGGCGTTGTCGGTGCTCGCTGGGGCCCACGACGTGGACGGGTAGAAAGGGGGCGCCAGCGCGTCGAGCGACGACAGGAAGAGGGGGGACGACACCATGGGACGCAATGGGATTTGGTGACGCGACAGAAGTTGTTAGTGACTCTGTGGGTGGCGCTCGTGGGTGAGAGTTGGCAAATTGCACTATGAGCTTCAAGGAGACGACGCCGCGGGGTGGGGCGTTATTTGTAGTCTAATTCGGAGGTCAAATGACGTCTTTTCGGAGCGATTTCGTCGATTTCGTAGCACGAGCGACGTATTTCGTAGCGATTTCGTGAGCCCTCCCTTTCTTCGTTCATTGCCATTGTCTAATTGTGGGGAAAAGATGCTGCGAACGACTCGATGCTCATTGGCAGCAACAGGGGCCTGCACCTACCCCCGCGACCGCTGAACTTCAAGAAAAGCAGCCTCTACCGACTGTGATTCGATGGAAAAAGGCGTCTCGAACGCCAATGAACAAAGAGGAGTGAGCCCTCGAGGTTGCTCCCCGTCCTACAGACGGGGGGGGACCACAACGTACTGGTTTATGGTAGAGCATGCAGACGGCGCGAAAAACGAGGGCGACGCGAAACCGACTCACTTAAGTATCCGAGCAAATTTTCAGCCTCAAAACGCTTGCCACCTGGACGTTGGTAATGCGGACACCACGTGGATAGAGCATCATCATCGTCGCAAGCTCGAAACCGAGCAAGTCCATCATCTGTCGCCTTCTCCCGCGTACAAAGTTCCAAAGTCAGTAGTATTTCGATTCCAGCCCTAAGCCACGCACCGGAACGGACGTGCCCTTGCACTTACTTACGCCCTACTTTTGCAACGATACTTCATCGCCTTACTTCCACCGCCGAGCAAGTCGTAACTCAGCTCGGTGCCAAGAGCTCCAATGGTGCGCGTGGCGGTTGTCGGCTGCGCCCATGGCCTGCTGGACGACATCTACGCGACGATCAACTTTGTCAATGAGATGGATCCGGCGCGTCCCGTCGAGCTGCTGCTGTGCTGTGGGGACTTTGAGTGCATGCGCAACCTGCGCGACCTCGAGACGTTGGCCTGTCCGCCCAAGTACCGCGCGCTGCACGCCTTCCACCGATACTACACACAAGCGAAAACGGCGCCGGTGCTCACTGTCTTTGTCGGTGGCAACCACGAAGCGTCTGGGTATCTACAGGAGCTGCTCTACGGCGGGTGGGTAGCTCCAAACATGTTTTATCTCGGGGCCTCCGGCGTCATCAACGTCGCTGGACTGCGGATCGCGGGGCTCTCGGGCATCTACAAGCAGCAGCACTACACTGCCGGACGCTTCGAAGCGCCTCCGTTCGACCACAACACGATGCGCAGTGTCTACCACGTCCGTGAGCTCGAGGTCTTCCAGCTTTCGCACTTGCAGCAGGTGGACAAGACGCCCGTGAACGTGTTCCTGTCGCATGACTGGCCTCGCGGGATCGAGCAGCACGGCAACGTGTCGCAGTTGCTGCGTCGCAAACCGTTTTTCAAGCAAGAGATCATGACGAATACGCTGGGCAGTCCGGCTGGCGAGTACCTGATGTACCAACTGCGTCCGCAGTACTGGTTTGCGGCACATTTGCACGTCAAGTTTGCCGCCATTGTCGTCCACCCGCGCCAAGCAAGAGGTGAGGTCGACGCAGATGGCAGCAAAGCTGATGAGACGACGAAGATAGAGCCAGCCACGGCGCCTGCATTGCCGCCATCCGAGCCAGCCACGACCAAGTTTCTGGCGCTTGACAAGTGCCTCCCGCGTCGAGAATTCATGCAGATCTTGGACCTGATGCCGTCAGCACTACGATCTGCACATACGCGCGAGCTGAAGAATGATACCGAAGACGCAGACATGAAGCAGGATGCCAGTAACGCCGACGAAGGAACTGGGGCCAGTCGGACTGCTACGCGCTCGTCGCCGCCAAAAGTCATGTTCGACTTGGAATGGCTTGCTATCCTGCGCGCGACACACCATCTTGCTTCGGCCAACAAGTTTGCGCCGCGCGTGCCACAAGAGGAGATGAAGATCGAGGACAAGGATATTGCTTGGGTGAAGCAGCGCCTCGATGACTTTGTGGCTGAAAAGAAGCTGGACAAAGTACAAGGCGAATGGATCACCGACTTCGTAAAGACCGCACCTGGCCACGGCGAGCTGCAAGAGGAATCTGTACCCGTGACGGGCAATCCTCAGACGGACCTTTTGTTGGAGCTGCTGAAGCTTCCGCATGTTATTACGTCGCCGTTTTCGGGCGGCGGCGCAGCTCTAGCGGCTGTCGAGGATCCGAATGAGATCAGCCTGGATGACGACGATGACGGCGGTAACTTGGACGCGACGCCAGTGGACGTTGGAGATAGTACCAGGCAGGACGAAGCACTCGTCGACCAAGCAGTAGTAGTGGCAGACATTGTTGGGATAGCAGCACGAGCGGACCCGTGCGAGATCGACCTTGACGTGGAATAAATGTTGCCAGCGTTCTCGTACCGGTCGAAGACCTCTGAAATGCCAATCATGACAGTCGATATCCGCTGCGTTTAGCTCGCGTGGCATTTTTCTAAGATCAGCCGAAGAGATAGGCAAACGCTGCGATGAAGACGTGGGTGAGGGACGCAACGAAGCGTGTGCGCCAGCCGAACTTCGGACCGACACTCGAGTACAACGTGGACCAGTCCCTGCTGTAAGACAGGTGCACCTTGTGCCATACACACACGCACTGCTGCCATTGTGACGGGTTCCGACTGTACTTGCGTTCCAGCGATCCAGTCTTGCAGTCGGTGTTCGTGCAGCTAAACTGCGACGAGGAGACCCAATCGTTCTTGGAGGTGCGTGGACGTCCATACGTTAACTGCTTGGGACACGGAGCAGCGCACATGCTGAGAGCTATGCCTCCAGCAGACATGTACTGCAGGAAGTCTATGGGAATCGCTGGGCTCCAGCTTGCTCGGACTCTTTTACTCGCTGACCGACACGAACGGAATGCTCGGGCGTACGTGAGCCCAAGAGCTGGCACGAACCAATGTGCTCCTCCTGTTGCAGGGTTGCAACAACAGCAACAACAACAACAACCTTGGTGAATACCCATCTCATGATCCTCCTCTCTCGCTCTTTGCTGTCTCCGTATGCGGTCCATCCAGGCGGTCAGATGTTTGTGCTCTCGCGCGCTCAAGTCCAGCAACTGTTTCGCAGGCAACAGGTTGTGGCAGGCTGCAAGACATCTCTGCTCGACATTGGAGCCGGAGACGGCCATGTGACCGCGTCGCTAGCTTCGCTTGTCGACGAGGTGACCACGACGGAGGCTTCTGCTCCCATGGTCGCCCACCTGGATGCACGAGGGTACAACAGCGTCCAAACATGCGACTTGCAGCACGAAATCGTGCAGTCGCGAAAGCCGTACACCATCATCAGGTGCGTCTACACGCCGTATCTTTCGTTCCACTTGAGGGTGATGCACCAAAGTCGTTGTTGCGAGTAACAACTGGATCATGAATCCCTGTGCACGTGCTGCTCTCTCTGTGTGTGTCTGTGTGTATCCAGCATGCTCAACGTCTTGGACCGCGCTGATCGGCCTCTCACGATGCTTCGCGCCGTTCGCGACCTACTGGATCCACGGACGGGTCTCTTCTTGCTCGCGGTCGTCCTGCCGTTCTCGGCGTTCGTCGAAGCAGGTACCCGCCGTCTCGCGCCCACGGAAGAGCTGCCCATGCAGGGCGGACGCTGCGCCGAGCACGCGTCCTTCGAGGCAGCAGCCAACGTGCTCTTGCACAACGTGTTGCTGCCGGCAGGTTTCAAGCTCCGCCAGTTCTCGCGCGTGCCCTACTTGTGCCGTGGCGACCTCCAGCAGCCGTATTACGTGCTCTCGGACGCGGTGTTTGTCCTGGAAGTGGGCCCGAGCGGCGCTACTGGTACTGGAAGCACCTGAACGTGTCCATCGAGACGCACTGTGGTTGAGTCGGCGCTGGCGAATGACTGTATTGTGTGTGCGTCGGGTCAACGACTTTTGGCTCACGGACGTCACCGAGGCGGCGGAGACGTAGTAGGACCCGAACATGGGCCGTATTGTCCGTCGTATAAGCCGTTGTTTACGGCCGACTTGATTCGCTCCGGCGATTGTCACTGTGACGAGGGGTCGACCTTCGCTCTAACGGCAGCCGACTTGACCGCCCCGTGCCGCACGACTGCTGCACCAACCTCCTGTTTGTATCGCGGAGCCCGGCTGTCTCGCGCGGCAATTCCAGCCAATCCGCGACGTCCGTGCTCGCGCAAGCTGCGCTGCGAGTGGTCGAAATGCCCTGATGTGCTCGCTCGACCGGCCGATATCGCACTTAGGGCGCACTTACGGGTGTCGACTTGGATTTCGTAAGGTCTGTCTGGCCGTCGCGCGGTCGCGCGCGTTGGGCGTTCTCGAGGAGGACACAGAATTCAATTCGCGCGGCCGACGTCACGTCACGTCCGCTCTCGTCTTGTCACACTGCATTGCAGCAGCGGCAGCAGCTGCGCGGACCGCAAACAGGCGATTTACAGTGAAGACGACGACGACGACGATACTGTGTACAGTATGACACGTCGTCCTGCCGAAGTGTCGGCGGTATGTACGTACGCGCTCGAAGCTGTCGTGACGTTGAAGCACAAGTGCAGTGGAGAGCCGCAGCGTGAGCCGCAGCGTGAAGAAGCAGAAGCAGATGGGAAGAGGGACGTCGAGTGTTGCCGTCTGCTGGAAGACGGCGAGACGAGAACAGGTGCAGTGGAAGAGCAGCAGCAGCAACAGCAGCAGATGGACATTGCGGGGGCTGTGGATGTTCAAGAGCCAGTGAGGAAACGCGTGCGGTTCAACGTGGCCGAAGTCGTGGAGTTTGAGCCCACGATGTGGACCGCAGCGGTCTCGTCGGAAGGTGTACCGGTACGTGTGTGATGAGGAAGAGGGTGTAGACTGCGAATTATATGAACGAGCAGCTACGAACGGACGGAGGAGGACGGACGGACTCGCTGACTGGTTGTGTGCGTGTGTATTTGTTGTGCTGTATTGCTACTGCAGCTTGGCATGTCGGTGGACGTCCGACGGCGGACGAAGCGGCTTGTTGATACGTACGAGAGTGAGCGTGTCGAGCAGCGGGTCGGCCGGCAGGAGTACATGGAGTTGGGGTACTTGGAACCTGGCGAGCGGCTGGACATTCTCGAGAACGCTGGCCACTCGATCTCGGTATTGAGTCGCGTAGAGCACGACACGTTCCGTATCAATCGCGAGCGATGGGAGTCGAATGAGTACGACCTCATGTACCAGTACGGCTTGGGCGACGTACCACTGCTGATGATGGAGGAAGACGAGCCGAGTATGTTGCAGCCAGAGGATGGGGACGACATTATGCTGGTGGACGACAGCAGCGACGACGACTTTTTCTTTGGCAGCAGCAGCGCTCGGAATATGGCTGTGGACTCGGAAGTACGCTTTGCAATGGAGAACATGGACGCGTACGACGCTGTCAACATGCGAGCGTATGACGACTTCAGCATTGACTACGCTTCGGACTGCATCTTGGGCGACGACGATAGCTCGGACGAGAACAACGAGCTGCCCTACGCCATTGACTCGTTCGAGTCGCCACACGACTGTGACTTGCTGGAGATGGGCACATCGCCGTCTGATGTCTCGAATTCGTCGGACTGCATGCTGGCCGGCGTAAAGCCTCCCAGTTGTGCCCAGTTGTTTGCTAGTTCCACGCCCAGTGCTGGTCGACTGACCGAGTCGAGCAGTTCAGTCATTGCAGCCGAAGCAGCTCCCGTCGTCGCGGTGTAGATCCATTGGCCGTCTTTGTAACGTCGCCACGACCCGACGCGTGTGGCTGCTACGAGCGATGCAGAGTAGTTGCGGGGACGTCGTTCGCAGCGCAGCGTCAGTCCGTTTCAAGCCGACCTGCGAGTGGAGGAAGTGTGTGGTCTACGATTTCATCGGTATTTAGTAAGCAGAGGGAGGGGGGAGGGGGCAGAACAGGACAGGGAGGCCGACATGTGCCCATGTGGGGGGCATCGCCCCCTGCCACTGTTGTCGGCAGCAAAGAGAGGGCACATCAAATGAGGCGTCGCCGCGTGTGTGTGTGTATGTGTGTTGCGCGGGTGTGGCCCCTCTGAACTCATGTAATGAAAGCACAGGCCGTCCGTTTTGGACGTAAGTACAGACGTACGTACGTATGTGTGTAGTCCACGTGAGCAATACGACCGTCGCGCAGCCCCCCAAAACTCCGTACTCAAGCGTCGACCGACCGACCGACCCCCACCCAACCCCAACCCCGTCAATTAGTCGAACGCGCCGTCTCGCGCCCCACCGAATCCCATCCACACACCAAAACACAAAAAGCAAAAACACAATAAAAACACAAACCCAAAACAGACCGCTGCGGGCGTCGACGCGCTGTCGAACAGCCGCTTCACCGCACGTGCGACAGCTTCGCACTTAGTCGGACCGCTCCACCCACCGCCGCGCGTCCGCGCCATCGGTTCTCAACTCGATGGCGCTCTGCTCCGTCGCGTCGCGCCGCCTCTCGACGCACAGCGCGCGCGCCGTCGCCGCCCGCGCCTTCTCCACGGCAGCTCCGGCTGCCCCTACGCCACGCTTCGATCCAGCCGTGCCGCACTACGACGTCGTGGTCGTTGGCGGCGGCGTCGTGGGCTCGGCGCTCGCGTGTCAGCTCAAGAGCCATCCCGTGTTCCGAGCCAAGCGCGTGGCTGTGATTGAGCCCGTTGCGCCGTCCCCGTTCGCCGACGCGCCGGACGCGCGGGTGTTTACGCTCACGCCCGCCAGTCAGCGGCTGCTGCAGGCTGCGGGCGCGTGGGCGCTGATCCCGTCCAGCGACTACGCGGCGTTCAAGGACATGCAAGTGTGGGACGCTCTGGGCGACGGCTTCATTCGCTTTGACGCGCAAGCGGTCCATCGCGCCGACCTCGGGCACGTCGTCGAGCACCGCGTACTGGTGCGCGCGCTGCACGAGCGCATGCAGCAGCTGACGGACGCCACGGCCGCTGCCGTGCCGCTGACGCTCTATTGTCCTGCAACGGTCAAACACTTTCAGCGCCCGACGGTCGTGTCGGGCCTTTCGGAGATTGGGTTGGAAGACGGACAGCGCCTGAAGGCCGACGTTGTCGTGGCGGCCGATGGCGGGCGCTCGATCGTCCGCACGCTCGCGGCGCTGGGCACGTGGGGCTGGGACTATGACCAACAGGCAGTGGTCGCGACGGTCAAGACGGACGGCGGGCACGCAACGGCCTGGCAGCGCTTTTACCCCACGGGGCCAGTCGCGCTGCTGCCCATGCGCGATGGCTACTCGTCGGTGGTGTGGTCGTGCTCGGCCGACATGGCCAAAGAGCTCACGGCGCTCGCGCCGGACGAGTTTGTCGCGCGGCTGAACGAGGCGTTCTCGGCGCCGTCCATCACGCCACCGCCGCCCGAGTTCCCAGGCCTTCCAGTGCTCTCGGACTTGGTCAAGGGCGTGCACCATGCGGCAAGTACCATCATGTCGGCCGCGGCGCTGATGGAGCCGTTTGTTGCGCCGCCCCGAGCGGTGGCAGCGGTAGGCCAGCGGTACTCGTTCCCGCTCAAGTTGAAGCACGCGACCAAGTACATCAAGCCTGGCCTTGCGCTCGTGGGGGACTCTGCGCACACGATCCATCCGCTGGCGGGCCAAGGGCTGAACCTTGGTCTGAGTGACGTACAGGCCCTGAGCGACCTGCTTGTCGAGGGTGTCAAGAGCGGGGAGAACCTCTCGAGCGAGTACTTTTTGCAGCAGTACGAGGACGAGCGGATGAAGGCGAACATTACGATGCAGCTGGCCATGGACGGCTTCAAGCGGATGTTTGGCCCTACGCCAGACGCAGTAGCTGTGGCACGCAACGTTGGCATGGGCACGCTCAATGCTGTTGAGCCGCTGAAGAACCAGATCATGAAGTACGCCATGGGGCTGTAGACAGACGCATCGTGGCAGGCAGTCGTTCAATGATGGGTGGACCGGACAGCTCTGCGTTGTCGGTGTCCTGCGTCCCCTCCTGTCGTCCACGACAGAGAGCAAGTTAACCAAACGCGAGAGAGAGAGAAGAGAGAGAGAGAACACTTAGGCTCCGTCGACGTCCATCTCGTCTTGCACTGCTCCTTATCGACTACTCCTGCTTGAGGTACTTCGCTTGCTGCCGCGTCGCGGCAAACAAGTGGCGATTGACTTCAAAGATGGAGATGTCCCCGATTCCAGGCGTAGCTTCCGTGTCGTCTTCAAAGCACGTCGTGCCTTCAGGTAGCGCCACAGTGTGCGTGTCCACGACCGTGGCGTACGACCCAAGCCGTGGCGTCGACAGCAGGTTGACAGCTTTGTAGAGCACGAGCGAGAAGAGGTACGTCATGACAAGCATGGCTGGCACAGCCACCGCCCAATGTTTGGACGGGAAGTAGGTGAACCCATAGGCCTCCAACGTCGCGTCAGGGACGTACGCCCATACCAGGAACAGCACTGCAGCAGCAGCAGCAGTAGCAATAGCAACAGATTGTCGTCATTACCAATAGCTCTAGCGTCGCTTTGACAGCAGTGAACGGATGGTGACCAGTCAACGTACGTACCGTAGCAAAGCGCAGATGTCAGCCATCCTCCGAACCCGAAGAGCTCCATGCGCATCGCATGCAACCGCTGCATCTCTCGGAACGACACTTGGGTACATGTCGGTGGTGGTAGAGCGACCGTCGTCGGGTCCTCGGATCCCGCTGCAGCATCAACAGCTGGCGAGGGGCTCAACCTGAGCCTTTGGCCGTCGTCTACCAGCGTCGTGTCCTTCATGGTCTGCTTCTTCTCCTTTGGCTTCACCGGTATCGTCGTGTCCCCCGTGACGCAACGGAGGTAGAAAACGTGTCGAGCGAACGTCTATTCAGACAGCACGTCAGCCGTCAAGTCACTGCTGCCGCACTGGTGTAGCAGTCGTTCTTGTTGTTGATACAGTAACTATACGGCAGACCCCGTCGTCTCCGATACAGCTCACTGGTCCAAAGCTGAATCACTTTCGAGGTCGTCACCTCCGAAGTCGCAGGTGTCAAACATGTGAGACCGAGTTGCTCAGCGCTCGCTTCACTTGGTCTGCCCGGGAGACTTTGTGGCGCAACTTTCGCAGGAACCCAACCCGAGGCGCTTCCGAGAGCGGATACACATCGTCTGGGTCAATGGTTTTCGCCAGACGGAAGCAACGGGTGCAATGCTCTTCCTCGAGCTCGCGCCTTGTCATGATCCCGCGCACGTTGTTGTGACGGTCGACTACAACGAGATGCCGAAGACCGGCACTTCGAAAGAGACGGTAGGCGCGCACAAAAGGCGCTTCTTCTTGGATCAAGTATGGCGTCTGGTTCATGTACGGTGTCAGGTCCACCCACGAGGCTCGGTCTTCCTCGGACAGAGTGTACAGCTCGTCA
Source organism: Hyaloperonospora brassicae (assembly GCA_947650285.1). Classification (NCBI taxonomy): domain Eukaryota; phylum Oomycota; class Peronosporomycetes; order Peronosporales; family Peronosporaceae; genus Hyaloperonospora; species Hyaloperonospora brassicae. The sequence continues at coordinate 134,163 of CANTFL010001315.1, read as the reverse complement.
CCAGCTATACGACCTGCATGAGCTGCTGTTCCTTGACAACTCCAATGCGTGGGGGCTGGGATCGGGTACCGAGGATAATGCGCCTCCATGTCGTGGTACGACAAGCAGTAGTTGCTGGCAAGAGGCGATTCCAGCAGCTTATCGTCAACTCGGGGCGTGCCATTCGCTTCCAGATTCCTCGGACGACCGCGATGAACGTTTCCGGTTGACGTCACGTCAGGTCGGTACGACGCAGGATGGGGCTGACGGTGGAAAGGCTTTGGCTTGTTGACGCTAAAGTCCCGATAGCTCAGCAACACATTCAGCTGCTTCCGCAGGATCACACCGGCAAAGAAGCGGCTACCAAAAGTCGGGTCTTCCACGATGACGGGGAACGCGTTGTGCTTTGTGCTTGTCAGCAGATCGAAAACAACGCCAGCGCGCTCGACTGTGCGCAGGGTCTTGGGATTCGGAGTCATCGTGTGTTTCACGCGCAGATAAGCGCCGCGCGATGGCGGATTCCAATCCAAGAACGGCACGTGACGCAGATGGATGTAGATGTCGTAGATGCCTTCGTTGAAGTAGTTGCCCACCCACCGAGCAAAGAAGGAGGTGAGAATGAGTGGCAAGCCAAACTCAATGTTGCCCGTGCACTCGAGAATGATGACCGTGAGCGAGATCGTCATGCGGGTCACGCCGCCGAGCATTGCCAGGCCGCCCACGAGTCCATACGTCCGCGGGTCGACCGTTTTCATGTGCTGGAGCCCCGTGAAGTAGTTGATTACGCGCGTCCACAGTCGTCCATAAGCGGCACCGATGAGCAGTGCCGGCACGAACAGACCGCTTGGTATCTTGAGACCGTAGGTCAAACAGGCCAGCAACAGCATCATGAGCCAAAACACGACGAGGTTGCGCACGTCGAACGAGTCTGGCGGTGCATGAAACAAGTGCTTTATCGCTGTTTCGCCTCCCGTGAGCATGAGCGACGCCAAGTCATTGTACTGGCCCTCGGGACAGTAGAAGCGCAGCAACTCTTTCTTGTACGGATACTGCACCGTCTCGTCCGCTTGGAAACACTCGGCGCCTTCCATCGACACGCTAGCACAGCTCTCACAAATGCAAGCTGAGCCATTCTTCTTCAGCATCTCCATTCCAAAGACAAACGCTTTGCTGGGCGCTACCGCAGCACTTGCTGTGTCGGCAAGATGCACGACATCTTCACGCGCTCGTGGGAGTACGTGGCATTTGCCAAGCAGGAACGGAGTGGAAAACAGAAGCGATGAGATCAGAACCGAGAAGAGCAGTGCCTCCATCCAAGCAACGCAACTCGTGCGTACCCAGCGAGACCGTATTCTCGCGAGACGCGTATTGAGACCGTTGAACAACGCTCCTTGTAGTCCACCGCCAATACCCATCATCACAAACAGAGGGACCTCCCATATCTGGTACGTGCTCGACGTGAACGGCCCGAAGCTAAAGCTTCCCGTATGACTGCCAAGCGTGCCCCATGACAGGTTGTCGTTCATGCCAGAGAGGAAGAAGGCCAGCGTGAACGTTGCAGACATTGCGCAAAACAGCGTTCTCCACGTGAGGGTCTGATTCCAGAACGATGCACCTTCCTCCAAGACGAACAGAACGCCACCGATGGGCGCTCCAAACGCCGACGCAACACCAGCAGCAGCACCGCAAGCCACAAAGTCTCGTTTCTCACGGTCGTTCCGGAATCCTCCAAAATAGGAAAAGCTACAAAGCGTTTGCCGTCAGTCTGCGTCCCATCTTCACGCAAGTGTTCTCATTGCAGCTCACCTTGTATCGTAGCCTAGCGTCGATGACTTGCCTTGCGAAAGCCCTGCTGCAACGATCGCACCGCTACACAACCCAACGTTCAGTCGTCTCCTCGGAGCATACACAAACCAAGCAAAGCGCGAGACTCACCTGTGAATCATCGGGCCTTCTTTGCCTACCGGCAAACCGCCAGCAACGGAGCATACCGTGCCAATGATCTTGCAAAAGAACGTGCGTAGACGCAACATGGACGGAATCTTCATTCCATTCAGCGTCGTCTTGACTTCCGAAATGCCTACACACGAGTTCGTCATGCCAGCACATTCATCAACAACGTCAATCGCGTCTACCAGTCGCTTTATTTTTCCCTCAACCAGCACAACTTGTCGTTTGTTACCTGATCCAGCAGCTACCGGCTCGCCAAACGACGTGACCGTTGCGGCAATCGCGACAAGCACGAGATTGAACGCGACAAAACTCCAGAACGTAGTGCCAAAGAGCACGTGCTTGGTCAGCTCATGACGGATCGTGGACTCAATCACGTGGTGTTTAATCGACGTGAGTAGCGTCGTAAAGTAGAGCAGAAAGACCGCAACTAGGGCCGTGATGACGCCCGTGGCCAGCGTGAGGAACCAGCGTGCGTAGATCAGTCGATTCTTCTCCTGTCCATTGCGGTACTTGTAGCCCATGCCCGACTTGTTCACGACGCTCTCGAAGAGGTCTGTACATCGAGTACCCACCGACCCACGTACAAAACAGACCGAGCACAAAAAACACGTCCGTCACGATACATTCGAGACACTACCCGCAGAGCCGAGCGAGCATACAAACACATAGAGGTATCGAATCAAGAGAGAGAGAGAGTCGCCGTGTGCCTGCCGTACCATAGTCTAAACTCTCAATGTCGCTGCTCTTCCACATGAGAGTCATACGAAATGAATTATGAAAGCAAAGCCGACGACAAAGACGGAGAGAGTGGCGGAGAAGAGTCGCAGACGATGTGGCGTGGACGTCGATGCTGGAAGTGGCTTCGCGCCTGATGGGAACAGGATGGGAGGCGACTGATGGGTCCACGACAGTCGCATCCAGAGGTCCGAGCGGCCGCACTGATGGATTATTACCCGCGCAATGTCGCACGCGCTAGAAGACGACGACGGAGAGCGATCGATTGACCAATCGGAGCCGCGCGTCCGAGAGGACTCATCTCGACTGCGGCCCAAGAGACCCAAAAGAGGTGTCCTGTGAGAATCAATACGCACGTCTCGATATCAGGTGACAAACAGCAGTGTGCTATGCTGTAACCACCGGTTTGTCAAATTGCGGTTAAGCGGCGGCTAGAAACAAGATATCTGCTCTCGCAAGTTGACAAGTTATGCAGTAAACGACCTGTCTCGCTCTTTATACGGTGAATGATGCATTGAGGTACATCGAAATACAAGGTACGAGGAGCTAAGCAAACCCCCTCTTGTCTTCTCATCTCATCATCGCCAGTGACCAACAAGTACCGGCAAAAAAAACTCCTGCGCCATGTCGTCGCACCACGCGCGTCTGACGCGCTTCTACGAGAAATACAACGCCGACAAGCTGCATGAGATCAACAGCGTCATGGAGCGATTCAAAGGACGCGAGGCGCAGCTGTTCTCGGCGCTCGTGAAGAAGTACGGCCCTGAACCGGCCGAGGACGAGGTCTTTGAATCTGCTGCTACGTCGGACACGACGGAGACCGGTGCGGCTTCAAGTGGCGAACCAGGCGAGTCGCAGGTGGCACAGGAGTACACTCACGAGCGACTGTTGGCTTTCTATAAGAAGCATAACCCCGAGAAGATCGGCAACGTGGCTCAGGTGCTGGCCAAGTACAAGGACAACGAGTCAAAGCTATTTGATGCGCTGGTGAAGAAGTACGGGCCGGAGCCAGGCGACTCGGACGAGGAAGAAGATGATCAGGACAATGAGGAGGACGAGGGAGAAGAGGGCGAGGTGGAGAATGATGGAGACGAGGACGAGAAGGAGGAGGGGGGCAGCTCGCCCAAGATGTGCGACGTGATGTACTGTCCTATTGACACGTTTCCGCCCGAGTACTGTGAGTACGGCCCCATGTTCAACGAGTGCAAGCCGTGGCTGGCCGAGCACTGTCCGGATCTTGTGCTCACCAAGTACAATCGCACGGTAGCAGAGCTATTGGAGGTGGAGCAACAGATTGCCGATGGCGTCGAAGGCATTTCACTCGAAGTGGAGGGCAAGACGGTCAAGAAGAAGAAGAAGAGCAAGATTGAGGAGGCGGCAAAGCGGAAAGAAAACTGCATTGTGACGATCTCCAAGAGCTCGCGCAAGGGGCGCAAGCGTCTCACGTTCGTCACGGGGCTCGAGGATATTGAGGGCGTCAATATCAAGGAGGCCTGCAAGAGTATGGGCAAGAAGTTTGCCTGCAGCTCGTCATTGTCCAAGACAGACCAGGGTCAGCAACAGATTCAGCTGCAGGGCGATTGTGTCACTGAGCTATTGGAGGTGCTGCCAGAGGTTTTTGGCGTGCACGAAGACCAGATCATCGTGATTGACGAGCCCGTCAAGGCAGCAAAGAAGACAAAGAAGTAGCTGTAGTGGTGCCCCGCGTAGCACTGTAATGCTGCTGCTGCTGCAAGCCCCAAGCAATACACGACCAACTGCTCGTAAGGTCGAGCAATCGCCTGTAAAGTGTGGAATGGCCTATGCTTGTAAAGCGTGTGTCAGGCTTGCAACACGAATGCCAGATTTGTCAGGTAGGTGAACAATGTGATTGTAAAGTGTACAATGTCATTGCGAAGTGTATAATGGTGCTGACAAAGTGTATACGAAGTTTGCAAAGTGAATCGTGTGCTTGTTGGCTGCTCGTTCGTCTCGTAAACTGCAGGCAATGCTTGCAACTTGTATACTGTGCTTGTAAAGTGAATGAACTGCTTGTAATTTGCGTATGTCGTGCCTGTAAAGTGTATGTCAGGCGTGTAAACTGCATATTAGGCTTGTCAAGCGTCTCCTGTTCTTGTAAACTGCACATTGGTCTTACGCAGGAAGCGTTGTGTGCCCTTCGTCGCCGGAAGTTTCGACGAGCGAGCAAAGCAGAATGAGCGACGAGATCCTCGACGACATGTCCCTCTCGGACGACGATCTGCTGGACAGCTTAGCAGACGATCTGCTGCTGGAGATGGACGAGCGAGAAGACACGCAGTCTCGAGCTCCAGCAGCCGTCTGTACCTCCACAACGCGTCCTCTGCCGTCGCTCCGCCCCGCGACACCAACAGCGAACGCCGTCGCGCGTCCAGCCGCGATGCCGGACATGGGCCACCTGATGTCTCAGATGATGCCCATGATGGCCCAAATGCTCAACGGACGTAGCGGTGCGAGTCCGATGTTCGGAGGAGGTAGTGGCCACTCGCTGCACCCACACGCGGCCGTCGCGTGGCAGGAGCTCGTGACGCGCCACGTGCCCTCGAACGAGCAGGCGGACTGGCTTACGACCATTGACAAGGACGCGACCGCACTTCGCGTTGCCAGTGCCTCTGGATTGCTGACGAAGCCACTGAGTCGGTCGTACCGCACCAAAGCGTCGCCGTTGCCAACTGATCACATGGAAGTGAGTGCGATGCTGGCTGCTATGCTCACCGAGGCGGTACGCTCGGCGCAGCTCGAGCCCAACTCGACGTGGCAAGCAATGGCGAAGGACGTGGTCGCGCACTTGTCGAAGACGGGAATGCTGGACGTCTTTGAGACTGAATTCAAAGAGAGGCTCCGGCAGCGTGTTGTCAATGATCTGGACTTTACGGCGGAGAAGACGAGCGGTCGCTACTGCAACATCACGGACGCACTGTCAGTGTAGAAGCGATGCGACAGCTGTGTGTTGAGGAAGAGAACATGGTGCTGTGTTGGCGTGCACATATCGAGGCCTTGGTACGGGTGTTTTGGTGGCAACCTGCTCGGGTTGGGACCATGGCGCAGGCAGCTCAACTGCGCGGTGGTGGCCATGGTCCGATCTGCTTTGGACGCTGTCGTCGCCGGGAAACAGGCAAAGCGCCATGTCAGCAGCTGCAGTCACGACTCGTGGCTGAAGAAGCTGTCTGCATCTCTGCTCGACACACGCACGATGTCCATCTCGGACTTTTCTGTACCGACCCCCAAAACGAAGTAGGATCGATGCCCTCTGCGGTCAAATGCTACCTCGGAGTTTCACGTGGATACATCTCGCCACTTGTGCAAGTGCGTCAAGTGCAAACGGACTGCCAGCCCCACTTTCGCTACCACCGCACGCCCAGCCGACGCCACCACACTATGTCAGTACAGACCCTTTGCGCTCGGAATCGACTCGACACCTACTGACTGTAAACTGATACTAATCGCACTGCTGTTGTCATCCTCAGCACAATCCGAAGGCGACACTCCGCTCGCAACGATTGGCCGAGACGTATAGTACGTCCCTTAACGTCTCCTTTCGTTCCAGCGGAGCTGCTGGCATGAAGACGGCCGGGCGCGCGCTGGACAGAGACACGGGCCGTAAGCTGCGTCTGCTGTGTCTCCATGGCATGTACCAGGACGCGAGCACGTTTGCGGTCAAGATGAACCCATTGCGCGGCGTCCGTGCGACCGCCAACGTGGACTTTGTCTTCCTCGACGGACCCTTTGCGGTTGTGCCGCCTATTCTCACGCGTCCAGGGAGGCGATTGAGCAAGCGGCCGAGCGAGTTGTTCGCAGCGTCCAGTCAACGAGCACACGTGAGGCGGAAGGAGCAGACGAAGACCACAGAGACGAAGAAGATGGAGACCGAGTATCGAGCGTGGCGGCGGCCGCTGGGCTCGAATGAGGAAGTCGACCCGAGCCGCTTGGCGAGAGACTGGGACGTGCTTGTGGGCTTCTTGCGCGAGCAGATTGACGAGATTGGAGACGTTGATGGCGTTCTTGGGTTCTCGCAAGGAGCGAGTCTAGCAGCGTGGATGTGTTCGGAACGAGTGCGTAAAGCGCGCGAGCAAGATGTGGTGAATGGGTTTGTCTTTTTGAGACGGCAACTGATACGCGTGTGATCCCTCCCTGTGGTGCAGGCACGTGCTGAGTTGCAGTGGTCTCCGAAAGTAGCGGTGCTCATTGGAAGCTACGTGGGCTCTCCACCGCTCTCGTTGGACTCGGGCGTTATCTCGGACATCTCGTCGCTGCACATCTTTGGCTCAAACGACGGCGTCGTTCCACCTGCCAAGAGCCAGCAAGTGGTTGACATATTCAAGCAGCACACGGTGCGCACAGCTGTCATTGTACATTGACGTGCAGGTCGCCTGACCGACTGATTGTATGTCCTACTCGTTGCGTGCAGACGCTCGGGAACCGCGTGCGGACGTCGATGCACGCTCAAGGCCATGTGATCCCCAAGTGCGACGTGTCCAAGCAGCTATTCGAGTCGTTCCTGACACGTCAGCAGCTTTCATTGCTTGGCAGCTCCAGTGTCTCATCGGTAATCGCTGACGGCAACGACGCGAACTCGTTGGAAGCGATCGAGTCGGAACAGCACTGCAGCTCTTCTTCGCCAGCGCTACGGTGGTCGCCAAGGTGTAGCCATGTGTGTTTTCCTTCACCTGCATAAACCGATTCGATCGATCGATTTCCACCAATGAAAGGCGCTCGCCGTCCACGCCACGAAGTGGGCCATCCCGAACTTCCCATCCGAGAGCCAAAGCGACGGAACCAGAGCCGAGTAGAGAGAGAGAGATCGCGTTGTTGGCCGTTATGTCTGCTGAAGACGTCGCCAAAGCCTTTGTGCAGCACTACTACACGACGTTCGACACGAACCGAGCGGGTCTGGCCGTTCTCTACGTACGTGTCGCCCACCCACTGTCTCGCCTGTTGGGGTTGCCTCGACCTCGTCACGGTCCGTTCGATACTAACTGCCGCGGTTCGTGTTTTGTAGCAAGATGTGTCCAGCATGAGCTGGGAGGGCCAACTGTCCACGGGGCAGCAGACCATTGTCGCCAAGCTACAGGGTCTGCCCACTATGCGTCACGAGTACTCGACATTGGACATCCAGCCGTCCACGTCGGGCAACGCCATGATCATCTTTGTGCAGGGCAAGCTCCAGATCGAAGAGAACAACCCGATTCAGTTCACGCAGGTGTTCCAGCTCGTGGCCCACCAGGCTGGCCAGTATTACATCCACAATGACGTCTTCCGTCTGCAGTATGGCTAAGCGCCGAGCCCGACGCCAAGCAAGTGTGCTTGCTTGCTTGGGGTGGAGGGAGACGAGATTGCTCTTTCTTTGCGCTGAGAGCGACCGATTCGACGCGAAGCGGCTTGAAGCTTTTCGGATGTCCGCGTGGACGGACAAGAGCGACGTGTTGGACTTGGGATAACCAGTGAATAGATTCCCTCCTCTTGACGCACATCTAATTGCTCTGTCCATAGCTAAGATCGCAGCTGTTTGGGTGTGCCAATCTCCTGTTCGCACGCACTACTCCCTGACAGTGAACAGGTTGGTACGTCTACCTGCCAGTGTGTAATGAGAGGCGCTGCTAGCAGCAGCACTCGCTGTTGCTGTCCCTCAGACTGCTGAGCGAAGGACGTGAAAGGAAGAAGCTATCGGTCGTGACAGTATCGTCGCTAGTTATACCATACGACGGCCGAAGGATTGCCGAGTGTGCGTGCAGCACACATAGAGAAAGTGATGAGCCAGCGACGAACACTGCCCTCTTGTATTTGACACAGCTCTGAATGAGTTGTACCCATTGTCGTCAACGCGTGCAGAGAGAGAGAGAGAGGGACGTGCTTACTTGGTTTCGTCGAGGGCGCGCGGCCATTGTGGCGACATTCGAGCAACATTCTGCCCCACAAGCTCTGGACGTAGGTGACCGATCGTGTCGACCACACCATTTCGCAGTTACGAGCACATTTCCAGCCAGTCGACGACGCGCCAACGGAAGGAGGCCGATCATGGTAGAGCTTGAGCGAGAGGGCTGACTGGCTGGCTCGAGCGGAGTCATCGCATACTGACGATGCCTCTGCTGTTCTGTGCTTCTGCTGCTCTATGCTTCTGTTGCTGTTGCTGTTGCTGTCGTTGTTGTGCAGGCGGAGTTCCGACAGGCCAAGCACACGATCATCCTCGTGCAGTACACGCGCGACCCGAACTCGCGCACGTACTTGGACTTTGAGTCGGTGAACGGTGGCATGGACGGCGTGGTCAAGATGTACGAGGCCAAGCTCAAGCAGCTCAATCCCGATCTGAAGAACATCACGTACGACATTCAGGATCTCTACACGTACATTGATTCGCTCACGGACCTTAGCGCGCTCGTGTTGGACCTCGAGACCAAGACGTACCTGCCGTGTGGCAAGGAGTGGATCAAGAAAAAGGTCTTCCAGGTGCTCAAGAACCAGGCTGGATGAGCGCAGGCCGAGGGAAGAGAGGGAGCGGCGTTGCTGGTAATATGACGTTGCACACATTGAAAAGGGAGGGAGGGGCGTGTCTGAGGGTGCTGTGAACGCATTGGAGGGGAAGGGCGGAACTGGTTGATTCTGTAGTGTCGAACGGGTAAGCTCAGGTGCTGTGTACAGGACTGACCATTGCACGACACGTCGCAGCACTTGAAGAGCTCTTTCACTATACCGCATGTAGCAGTTGTTACCGCTTGTCAATGTGCATGTGCGAGCACTCAGCGACACTGTAGCCATTTCCATACGGCCAAACGACCCCGACCGCCTTCGTCGTTGCTCATTGGCGAAAAGTCGGGTGCATGTGGTGGCGTCATTCCAGTACACGTACCTTGTCTTTACAATGGTGGTTCAAAGCCAAAACCGCACTTAACGCCATCGACACCGTTCCGACCCACCGTCCCAGACGTCCCCGCGGCTCGTAGCGCTCCTCGAGTCGCACGCGCAGCGACGCGGACGATGGCAGACGAGGCCCCCACTGCCGCCGCGGCACCAGTGCTCGACATGGTCAAGCTGATCAGGTACTTTCTCTCGCTCGAGCGACGCCGCTCGACCGCAGAGGCGCTCGCGCCACTGCAGCTCGTCGACGAGGCCACCCACCTATGGATCATATTGAGCCGCTTGTCTGCTGTGTTTTTTGTATTGCAGCGCCGAAGGCCACGAGATTTACATCAGTAGGACGTGCGCAATGGTCTCCGGCACCATTCGCGCGATGCTGAGTGGTGCGTATACCGTCCCACGCGACAGAACGGGCGCTGGTGTTAAGAGGCTGCGTAGAGTGCACGCATCGAGCCTGATGCTGTTTGCTTTGCTGTGTGCAGGTCAGTTCACGGAGAGCAAGGGCGAGATCACGTTCCCGGACATTAGTGCCCCTATCCTGGAGAAAGTGTCGCAGTACATGTACTACAAGACGCAGTACTCGGACAGCACGTCGCGGTTGCCCGAGTTTGCGATCGAACCGGAGATCGCCATGGAGCTGCTCATGGCGGCCAATTACCTCGACTGCTGATTCGCTGTGCATTGTGGATTTCGTGCAACTCGCCTTGCTTCGCGTCGTGGCGATCGAGTGCTGTCTTGTTGACTGAGTCGAGGAGAGTTGGAGGTGGCTGGACTCATCAACTGGCAGCATACGTCTGTCGTGTGGCAGCTCTCTCTCTCCTCTGACGCCTTGGTCAGGGAATCTTCCCGTACGTCCGTGTTTTGATCGTAAAAAGAGAAGCAGCAGTCGACTTGGTCTTTTGGCGCAGAGTTGAGGTACTAGTACCGGACAAGCGTTCGTTTGGCATAACGTCTAGTGGCGATGCAATAAAACGGGACTTCTTGATCACAATTGCTGCTTGATCCGACCTACATCGACCAGATGTTGCACAGTACCGTACGCTAGACAGGCAGTCGCAATTGGTTATACTGCGCCATTGTCAGGAAACTAGCCAGCAAAGTTTCGCGCATATCGAGTTTGTTCACGGTGTACTGGAGATCAGCACACTTCGCCTTGACGTACCGCTTGCCAATCGAGTCAGACGACTTCTGCTCATCGAATACAGATTGCATTACAAGCTTGTAAAACTACCAGTCACGCCCGTCCCACTCGATCGAGACTCCTTCGCTCTTTTCCTTTTGCTTTCCCACCTGCTTCGTTGAGTGCTTCGCGTACTTTGGGCTCATAGCCCCGTTCAGTGAACGGTCGACTCGATAGACGTTGGCGCGTGAGTGCATTTGCACGACTGACATTCACAAATACCGGCGCTCTCGGTTACCTGTTGCACACTACTAGTTCTTTCAGCTGCTGTGCAGTTCTCGGAGCTTCTTTCCGAAGCCCAATTCCAGCTCGAATCGACGCTATTGCCACATGACCCCTATCACCACACACCGACTATGCTTTGGCAACTATCGCTACGTGTGCAACATGCAACAGAAGACAACGTACGTAATAGTTGTGGCGTTGGAGCAAACGGCATCTCGTGCTTAGGTGAACGAGCGGGTCTTAATCTAATACACCCTCACTCCGTTTACTTGAGACACCGTGTTCGATGTCCATACCCCCTATGCGTTGTCGCCATGCGGTACTAGAACTATACCAATCAGTAGCTTAGACAGCTACCAGCGCACGTGATACGCCAATCTTCGTATTTGATGAAGCTTCTGTAGAGCCAAGGTGAAGACAGACGCTACTAGAAGCATAGTAGACGAGAAAGACAATCTCTGGTCACAAAGTAGCTACAGCTCACTAAATCTTCGGCAACATCGACGCCACTTCTTTACCAGAAGCCACTTAGGATCGAGACGGAAGGCAGACAAAGCTACTTGAGGAACAACATATGCGCCCAGAAAGCAGATAAGCTTTTCTTTTGGCACGTGTGAGAGCTGTTGTCGTGACAAACGAGAGGGTGGGGACCCTCAGGCCAGTACTCTAAAACATGGATGCCAGGTTATACGTTGCGCCATCGGAAGCCAACGCTCAGCTGGCACTTCTATCGGGGCCAAATATTCTAGACATGCTGATCTTGGACGACTCCGACCATGCCGCATGGCGTCAGTAGACAGTGCTGTGCTAGTTTGCTGTTGCTGGATGAGGCAGTGAGCTCACGCTAAGAAGATCAAGTGCAAATGAGGAGAAGTCATGATTGCAGAAGAGATGGTACGTGCGATGCTCTGGGGACGAGGGATACATCTCCAACTGAAAGACTACGTGGCGCCAACTCTATCTCCAACTACACTAGTTCACATAATCAGTTGTTTTTGGGTCGTAATTTGAGCTCGTCTTGACAGATGGCTAAACAACAGCGGTACATAGCACCGCGTCTTGCGATCAATACGAACGTATCATATATATTAAAGGCGACAGTCCTTTCCCCCACACCATTGCTAATCGTTACGTCTTAGCGTTTAACAATATACATCAAGAAGTCACGAGCTAATGTACTGCACTGACGTAAGACAAGTTCTATCCAAGGGGCTGCACTGACGTAAGACAGGTTCGAGCCAAGGGGCTGCACTGACGTAAGGCAGGTTCGAGCCAGGTACGAGCTGAAAAGCTTACTGTTTGCCTTCATTTGATCCTATCGCGACTTATAAAGCTACTGGTTTCAGATTTCTGGATGGAGAATCGTCAGCAAGACAACGACTGCTTGATTACGTCCCCCCAGCAGTCCGAGGCTAATGGCAACATGCGAGCTGACGTGTCGAATATAAGTAGAACGTCGATGATATGTGTGTCTACTACTGGAGCGAAGGACAGTAGCTAATCTGGCAACAGGCGTCACAGGTAGGTGGTATTGGCTGTCTTAACGTACTTAATTATTTGTGCCCATGATGTTCAACAGGCCACTCAAGTCCTACCTTGCAGCACCATCCATGATGACTTTTTGCCAGAGGTGTCGAGTGTAAATGATTCTATGTCGTGTACTGAACGAGTGTATAAAGCAGCAGCTATATTAGGCGATAAATCATTGTTTCAAGTGTCTGGAGGACAAGGCCAATCGTATTCACAATCTGAATATGATCCGAGAAAAGAAACCGCTTCGAAAAGACATTGCTACAACCAGTTGTATCGTTGACTGACCTCACCTCATCCGGTGGATCACCGACATGTCACGGGGCAGGATACTATGGGCTGCCAGGAAGTATCGAATCAAGTGCGTCATCTTCAATGTCCAAGTGAATATCCCGCACCCGATACTAAACATATCCAATATCCTTCCGGCCACTGAAAGTACGATTGAGGTCACGGTTAACGGCTATGTTATAATAGAACCTCCATTGCTTCGAGACTAGCACTTCTATGATGGATGCTTATAAGATGAGGTGGTGACAATGGTGCTGCTTTTGATTGTTTCAAGGCAATTTTCGGCATGCCCCACCACTTCTCGTTAACGCACTAAATCTATACATGTTCTTATTGCTTGTGAGGTGGAGTAGTCGCCAAAATCGATTGGCGTGACTCCAAACCGCCCACTGTGCCGGACTGCCGACTTGAGGAGGGGGTACTCCTATTCCGCTTGGATCCTAAACTCACCTTGTGTACCCGTCGGCTTGGCGGGTATCACTCTTCGGAGGACGTGGCGATGGAGTTAGATGTCGGTCTTGGTGTGTGTCGACCTTGGGGGCCCCGAGCGGATATGCTTCAGTCGGGGTCCAGTTAGGGCAGCCACTCGGTCAACTTGGTTGAGAGTGGACTTATAACCAGAGTTCTCAGGGCTAGTAGCGCCTGGCCTTTGCTTGTCTCAGGGGTGTTAACCGGCTGGCCTTTATGTGTCTCAGGGGTGTCCACCGCCTGGCCTTTATGTATCCTCATCCCTTACCACTAGGGTATGGAGACCGCTTCCTATAGCGGGATTGAGTTGGGGGGGGGTGCTACTCCACGAACCTACAGGCCAATATACTTACTGGGGTTCTATTTGCACTTGAGTCTTACCAGCACTGTCTATTCAACGGGTGGGCCAAATAGATCCCTGGCCCGGAACAGGTTGGTAGACTTACAAGCTTCTTGGCTCACGAGACGTGTGGCTTAGATCGCAAATTGAGTAGTCTTTAATAATGTCCTATCCTTTAAACTCCTTTACTCTGTACTTGCCTTACGCCTGGAATCACTATGATGAGTGGTCAGGGACGCTTGATCTTGATAGTCCGGGTTGGCCAATGGATTACCAGGTCGGCCCTTGGGTGACCGAGGTCGCCTTGATCGGCCGTACCCACCAAAGGGTGACCAGGTCGGCCCTTGGGTGACCGAGGTCGCCTTGATCGGACGTACCCACCAAAGGGTGACCAGGTCGGCCCTTGGGCGGCCGAGGTCGCCTTGATCGGCCGTACCCACCAAAGGGTGACCAGGTCGGCCCTTGGGTGACCGAGGCCGCCTGGGTCGGCCGTACCTACCGACGAGTGGCCCGGTCGACCGACGAGTGGTTGAGAACGATCCGCATTGGTGCCGCTCTCAACGGCTGGAACCCAACGGCCGCTTCTCCTCTGTGGCTCCTTGGCCTCCAGTCCCTTTCCGATCGCGAGGCCCCTGTCCCTCCGGTCCATCCCTCCTTGAGCCTACCCTTTCCAGAAAGTTCGCTTTACCACAGCCGCTCCTTGCACTTGCTCAGACGTACAGCGGTTCGAGCATGAGCACGTCTACGCAGGGACCCGGCCCCTCCACTGAGGGTCTGTCCTCCACTCCTGCCTCGCCGATCCGCGGACATCCGGCCGAGGTCCTTGGCCAAGCAGACGACATTTCATCATTGCCGGTCTCGCCATCGTTGGAGTCGCCCCCCGCCACTTCTGGGATGACACCGCCCCCAGCCACGTCTGCCCCTCTAGTCGTCGCCGCATCTCCAGTCGCTGCAGTCATTACCGCTCCCGTCGAGGTCTACCCGGCCATACCGGCCACCCTCAGCAGCGGTAGTGCAACACCCAGCGTGGTTCCAATTGATGTCGTGAGGATTCTTCGCCGGGTCGAGGCTTGCGAGAGTCGGCTGGCGCTAATGTCTCCCTCCCCACAATACTGGTCGGTCCGCTGTGAGCGCTTAGAGCGGGAGCTTGGTGACTCTCGTGCACTCGTGTCGCGTCTCGACGGGAAGTTTCGGCACGAGATGGCACTGACCAACCACTGGAGGAGCCAAGTCGAGTTTCGACATAGTCGGCTCTCCCTCCTCGTGGCTGAGCCCAGCCACTCGGACTTCATGACGGAGCCCGTGGAGGGTGGTGCCGACGGAGAGACTAGCCTTCCCCGGGTCGCTGACGCTGCACAAGTGTCGGGCCCCGACACCGGCACCCCCCAAAGTGGTCGGCCGCTTGCTTCCGTGACCGGTAAGCGGCCTCTTCGGCAAGCTTCTTTCGCTCCATCCAAGACGTCCAAACGAGCAAAAGCCGACTCGTTGAGCACCCCGAAGGAGGGTCCGATGGCTCCGAAAGGTTCGAAGACGGCCGCTTCACCGCTTCCCACGGCTGCCACCGACACAAGCCTCAGCTCGGACAGCGAGCCCATCCGGGCTGCCATGTTAAGGTCTCGGTCTTCTCGCCGCCGGCCGGAGGTCGCCTCTACTACTCCTCTCACAGCTGCAGTTCCAGAGCCGAAAATACCAACACCTCGGTATCTCTCCAGGGTAACATCCGTATCGTCTGGATTCAGGCATGAATCTCCCCGTCCGAAGACGGGCGACCGTCCGGTGACTTGCAGCTCTCCTACGTCGGAGGGCGAATATCTTCTCCCGGCAGAGGCCATGATCCCGGGTCGACGCGGGTGATGATTTTCACCGCCAGTGAAGTGGCGCCCTGGTCGGTGGACTTGGTCAATACCTGGTCCCTGGTCACCATAACCCCGGACGACTTGGGCGACCGATTGGAGTTACCTTAAGGATGCTTCGGCCCACCCGATGGGTGTCTCGATCGTCCGGCGCGTTGGAAAACTTCGCTGGTCACCCCTTCCATGGTTAAGGGATTGCTGGCGTCACAGCCTTGGGTGGTTGTGAAGGTCGCTCTTCCCCCAGTGTCGTTCAGACTGGAAGGCTGGTTCGCCGACCTGGCTGGGGCGTATTCCAAGCTCAAGAATGAACATTCCCAAGCGCTCTGGGAGGCCACCCACTGTCTCTAGATTTCGAAAGACCAAGCTCGCGCCAGCTCCTTCCTGGCTTCGTACTACAATGCTCGGAAGTAACGGCGGAGCAGGGCGACTTTGGCGTGGCGGGAAATTCTTAACCGAATCTTTGAGGGGATGGCGGCTCATCGGTGCGACTTGGACATTCTTCTGGACCCCTTCTTCCGTCACCTGCCTCGAGCTCGCCGAGTGTTATACTGGTTTCCGGGATGTGAGGAGGGGTCGGATCCGGTCGACCTACTGGCCGCTCTTCAGCTCTCGGACTCTACGTGGCCATGGCTCTCCCAGTACCGACTCACCTCAGAGCCCCATCCAGGGACCAAGGTCGCTCGCCTCCAAAACAAGTTCGTTCCTCCTTCGTAGGTATAATCCCTCAAATGAACACATTTTTCGTTATGCGTTTCGTGTGTCCATCGTCACCTAATTGCCTGTTACCCCCATTCCATCTGGCGTAACGTCGTCTTAGTCTCTCCTGGCTGTCATAACCGTTCGGCCGACGACCCAGCTGACCATCAGATCGACCCGGCCGACCATCAGATCGACCCGGCCGACCATCAGATCGGCCGGGTCGGCTTATCAACGGGCAGGCCGGCCTATCGACGGGCAGGCCGATCATCAAACGGCTAGGTCTATCTGGTCGGCTAGGTCCATCCGGCCGACCAGGCCTTCTCCCCACGACTAGTCTTCATGGTTCTGCATCACGTCGAAACGGTTATAATTCGTCACTTCGCGTTCAAACTCCCGTAATAAAGCTCCACAATTCAAGTCCACTTCTTCGACACACGAGGGGTCCGCGTGACCCTTCCAACGGATTAAAAATTCACGCCGTTGCCGACCATACCGCGTCTTTTTGTCGACCCTACTCTCCAAAATCTCTTCGACCTCGTACTCACCCTCCTCCAGTTCACGCGTCCAGCTATCTTTGGGCAACAAGCATTCGTCAAAGTCAATCCGATCGGCCTCGTCAACCGTCAAACGATTATTGGGTCGATCAGGGAACTCCCTGACTCTCTTTCGCTTGGACACATGAACAATCGGGAATAGTCTATACTTCGTATCCCTCACCTCCAACCGGACAGCATGTTCACCAACTAACTCCAACACTCGAAATGGACCATGCCAAAGGTGAGCCAACTTTTTAACGTATCTCTCCTTCACCCGATCGAGGTAGAGCCAAACTTGGGTACCTGGCTGGACCTTATGGTCGGCCACTTGTTCGTTATGAGCGAGAACCCGGGCTTGACTCGCCGACCGCAGGCACTCATTTGCCTGTTCCCTTGCACGCTGGTAGTGACTTTGAATGTGGTACCTCCACCTTCGAGCCCTTGCTCCTTTATACTTGGTGTTCACCACTGGCAAAATCGCTTCCAGAGTGGTTTTAGCATCCCAGCCGTGGACCAAGTAGAACGGTGTTTCCTTCCGCACTCTATCGTGAGCCGTGTTCAGGGCGAACGTCAGCCGTTCGGCGTATTCGTCCCAAACCTGCTGTGCCACATCTGAAACGTACATCTTGATAGACCTAGTCAGGGTCTGGACCATTCTTTCCGCAGTTCCATTTGCCTGGGGTCTGTAGGCCATAGTCGCCCGTTGACGCTGACCCACCATGCGATTAAACGCTCGAAAGAAGTCCGACATAACACCAGGTTCCCGGTCATGTCGGATCACCTCGCTTGCCCCGAAACGTCGAAAAACACACTCTTCATATCCTTCGGCCACCGTCTGAGCTGTTCGCGATGCACTTGCCTTGGCCATCACGTACACCGTAAATAGGTCGACCCAAATTAATAACTCGGTGTTCCCCTTGTGTGACTTGGGAAATGAGGGGATATGGTCCATTGCTATGACTTGGAAAGAGTAGGTCGCCTCGATATTACCTGGGGTTGTTCCTTGAAGGGTAGGCTCTCCTTTTCCCGTCTCGCAATCCACGCATAGACCCACATACCGCTGTACACTTCGAAATAACCCCCTCCAGTGACAATAACGCCGAATCCGGTAGTAGGTGCGGCCGATCCCTTGGTGGCCACCTTCCAGACTGGTGTGGTAATGATGTAATATGTAAGTCTGGAGGGCCTCGGGTATTACCAATCGGGCGGTCAATCCTCGGTCGTCCTCATCGGCCTTGTACCCAGGGCAGTACACCAATAGACCTTCTTCACTTACTTCATAATCTCTAGCCATCTTGCTGCACGACTGTGCTGATTCGGCCGACAAGCCGCCCAGATCCGCTTTCAAGTATGCTTTTAATTCCACAATCCAGCTCTCCTCCTTCTGAGTCTTCCGGATGCGTTCCATCCTCAGCTGTTGTATCCCATTCTCTTGCCTCGTGTCACTGGATATCTGGATAGGTGATCTGGATCGGGTCACTGCAAATATTTTTGCTGTCCGACTCGGGTCCCTGGGAACCAACAGCTCCGGCAACCGATTTATTTCTTCCAACCCGGGCCACTCTTCCTTCGGTATCGACTCGACCCCTCCTTGCCTGTGCAACGCTTCACTAGCCAGTTGGTCTGCACTCTGGTTCCAGTCGCGTTTCACTTGGAGTATCTCGTGAGAGGTCCACGCTCGAATCTAACTCAGAGCTTTCCCTTTCAATGGGGTTAGTCCTGCAGCCTTACACTCAATTTCGCCACGCATCTGTCGAACGACCAGATTGGAGTCTCCGCAAATAATTAACCGTCGTCGTTCCAATGGATCCAGCAATTCAAAACCCAGCAGCATGCCTTCGTACTCAGCCTCATTCACCGTAGATACCTTAAGATATTTCGAGGCGGCGCTCACTATCGACCATGTAGGTAAGCTTCGTACCACCGCGCTACATGATCCACCTCCTTGTTTTACGCGAGCCGACCCATCGAAACTCATCACATGTAATTCTTCATGTCCTTCTACGGTGGGCGGGGGCAATTTGACCTTGTGTTTCGCCTTTTTCTTTGGCGCAATGGCCGATAGGATCGAGTCCACGCTCTCACGAGGGGTAATACTAGCTACCAACGCCCCTAGTACCTTGTCTTCGCCCTTCTTACACTTGACTATCTCTAAAGTCCACTGAGACAAGAGAGCCGCCCAATTCATCAAACGACCCTGTAACCCGGAGGATCTCACCAACCAGGCTAACGTCGAGTGTCTTGTTAATACCTTGAGGGGTCGGGTGACCAACATCGTAAAACAGCTCTCCAAAATTCTCAACAAGGCCAACACCTCCTTTTCCACAGTACTGTAATTCAATTCGTTGGCCTTGAGAGTCCGGCTCGTAAATGTCACAGGCATAAGAGTACCTTCATGGTTCTGCACCAATGCCGCTGATATTGCCCACTCACTCGCATAAACAATTATCACTGCTTCTTTCGCAGGGTCGAAGTGTCGTAAAATTGGTGCGGTAGCCATCTTGTTTTTTAGCATAGCAAAAGCTACTTGAACTCGAGACCACTTCTCATCGTCCTCATCCGGGGTCATTTGGTGGTCTACTTCCTTTAGCTTACTACGCCACACGTGAAAATCTACCTCCCTTAGCTCATACAAAATTGATGCATGGATTGCATAGTCCTCGATGAAGCGGCTGTAGTAATTCAAACTTCCGAGGAATGACTGCATGGTCTTGAGCGTCGATGGTAGCGGTAGGTCCACTAGCGCTTGGAGATCCTTAGGATGGGCCTCCAGACCGTCACGCGATACCCTGTGACCGAGGTAGTCGACCCTTCGACATCCCCACGCAATCTTGACTGCGCTGATCGATAAATTCCAGTGGTCGCACACGTCCAACAGCCGTTCCAACTTGTCACATAGCACGCTCCAAGACTCGGCCGGTACCAGTATGTCGTCTATGTACGATCGACGACCCAATACCGAATGGGCCGACCCTGTATCCGGTTCTCCTGACACAAATAAATCCTCTTGGCCTTCCGAGTCGGCCCCTGGGGGTATACGCAAGAACCCATACAATGCGTTGTCCAGGAGTCGCTGGTAGATCTGTGGTGCGTTCTTGAGTCCGAACGGCATTCTAAGCCACTCGAACAAACCCAATGGAGTGATAAAAGCTGAAATTAATCTTGCCCTTTCCGTCATGCTGACCACCCAGAAACCACTTGCCATATCGAGAGAGCAATACCACAACGCACTATCCAAATCTTCCAGGATCTCATTGATCAGTGGCATGGGGTAGACCATAAGTTGCGTCAGGTCGTTCACCAACCGATAGTCAATGCACAACCTGATGTCGACCCCATTCTTCTTCACGATAATTACTATTGGGCTGGCCCACGGTGAGGTGGATGGCTGAATAATCTTCGCCAACAGTAGACCCTTGATCAAGTCGGCCATCTTTTCTTTGAACTGGGGGCCACTTTCCGTACGCGTTGCGCGATCGGCCTAGCGTTTCCCACGTCTATATCGCATATAGCACCACGAGCAGCTGGGGGTAAAGCGTTGCCTTTTCCCATTAACAGGTGCCGCTTCTTCCAGATGATTTGCTTCAAACGATCCACTTCCTCAGGCGAGTTTCCATCCGGATCAGGTATCTGAATATCCTTCAGCTCAATTCCTTCGGGCGAGAGGTCCACCTCTGGTATGACCGCCCATCCCTGGCTTATTTATTCAGCCTAGAGTTCTCCGCTTTCAAACGTACACACTTGGTCATCAGCTTGGGTCACATCTTCGGTACTCGCTCTTGCTCCCATGTCACTAACTTCTTCATGTAAGGTGTCGATGGATCTCATCGGTCCAATGACCGTATGTTCGGTCGGCCGAGTGATCGTGGGTTCGACTGGTTGAATGTATAGGGCTCCGTCCTCGGGAATGTTACCTGCCGTTTCTTCGCCTGTTAGTGACCCATCTACTGGCCTCTGTCGGGACGCGACGTTCATCACTGGAGCTACCTCCTTTGACCGCTGTAAAATATGTCGTGGAGTCTCATACTGGGGTTTATCCACCAGTGGCCCTTCGTCGATCTCCGTCAGGTCTTCCTGATGGTCGTCCTGGTCACAAGTGGCTTCATATGCTAAGTTTTACCACTCGGCGTGTCTTCGAGAGCCTGCCGTAACGAATCCCAGTGTTCTTGGTATTTGATCCCTCGCCGTTACCATACCAATTCTAGTGTCCTCATGCAACGTTAGCATTTGTGGGCTGACGTCGGTTACTTTCAAAAATAGACGTCGGCCTACCCCTCGGTTCACCGTGGTGACCCATCGTTCTCCTCTCGTCACCCACAGCACCCTTTGTTCTGAGGTCGACTCTTTTACAGGTACTTCCACATATTCGCCCACCGATAGCTGTGTAAATTGGCCCAGCCTTATATCGGTCACTCTGCTACCGTACAACGTTCGCCGGCCTGCAAGTTGGACTCGCACTTCATCTGGGAGACAAAGCGCTCCTCCCCCCAGATCTAATCGGATACCGGCTGGGACCATAAAGTCCATACCCAGAATCGCATCTTGGCCCACCATAGGGCCGACCCATACCTTGAAGATGTACACCAAGTTTCCATTTAAAGTGATCTTGATGCGGGTGCGTCCTTCTGTAGTGTATACCGCTTCCCCGATACCCACGCATTCTTGTCTTGCATCTTCGTCGATCTGGCAGCCTACCTTACGAGCAAAGGCGATATCCAAAATGGATATCTCGGCACCAGTGTCAAACAACAAGTTTGCGCGGTCATTGTTTACCTTCCCAGAGGCCTTGGCCTGCTGAAACCATTTCGAAGGGGCATGACTTTTCCAATACCCCTAGATTCACCCGGTAGCAGGTCCAATTCCATCACTGCATCCCCTCGTGTAATACCATTATGATCATCAAGACGAGCAACATGAACCACAGGGTAGCTTGCGACCTTTGATTTATTTCCGATCTTCTTATCTCTATGATATTCCTCGACACTCTTTACGGCGGTACCTATATCTCCTTCGGAAGTCCTTTCCACATATGCAAACACATGACAATCAGAACGCTCGGCTCGTACCAGATTCAAACCTGGCGAGCGTTCTAATTTAACATCTTCTCCACCTTCTCCGGCAACATACCAGCGTGCTTGGTCGGGTTGTACCATTGACGGATCAAGTTATAAAACTCTTCCATCGGGCACTTCCCGGCTTCGTGGGTCTCTCCGCACCCCTTGCACACGAACAAGCAACGATCCGTCGGATGGCCTCTCTTTCCACAGCGGTCGCATGTGAGACGCTTCCATCAATCCAAATCACCATGCTTCCTGGATCCACAATGCGCACATCTCGGGTATTGAGCGGCCGTTGGCCCTCAAGGTCCCTGGTCACCTTCTTGGCGATGGTGTTGGTCGGCCTCCCGGGCTGGTCGGCTTCTTGGGCCCCTCGACAAAGAGTCCTTCTGGTTTTCCATCGCCATCACATACATCCGCCTTAGGTCACCGTCGTCTCCTGAGCTATCCGAGCCTGACGCTTTAGAGCTCTATTCTTTTAAGGTCGCCCGGACCGCATGTACCGACCGACAGTTTACCTCCCTTGGTCGGTCTGGGGGCACAGGTGTCTTTTGGCGGAACTTGCTCGACCCGAATAGTACCTTGCCTCGACGCGCTTTCGTCCTTTGCCTCGCTCTCAACACGTCTTCCAATTCATTCACATCCGCCAATCGTAACATCGTGAGCTGGTCTGCCAGTTCTGGGTCATCCAGAGTTTCAATATAGTGCTCGACATGTTCTTTCTGGATCTTGGGCGGCCCGTCTTTAATCTTGATCTTCGCCCTGAGCCCAATCACGTTCAGTCGGTACAGGTAGTCCATGGGTGACTCTTCCGGCCGCTTCTTCGCGTGGTAGTATTGGCGGGCGACTGGCACTCCCAACTCGCAGAATTGCATCTGGAATTTTTGTGTGACGTCCTTACAACTGGATCGAACCGAGCGGCTCAGTTGCCGGTACCAATTTTGTGCTGGTCCAGTCAGCAATCCACCGAAAACCAAACTTTTTTCATCGTCAGGTGCTTGGTCCCTCGCAAAAGCCGTTTTGACTGTGGACAGCCACGAACGGGCTCGGTCTTCGTCTTGGTCTCTTCCGTGAAATTCTTTGAGATCCGATGTCGCTGCAAGCTTGATTCGAGGGATCATGCCGGATATCTGTCCCGCTGCCGCCGTCGCAATTCTCGCCGCCGGTCCCTCCAGATCCATATCGTCCGGGTCGTACTCACACGTGCCGACCGATTCCATCTCCACATCTGTCCGAGTTTGTTGGCTTTGCACTTGCGCTCGGCCCCTTGGTGCTTCTTGAGCTGCGGCCACTTGGTCCCTTTGTATTTCCGCTGCCACTCTTTCATCTTGATGTCCTTGTTGCACCTGTTGCACCTGTTTTTCTTGTAGAAAACGGTCCATCGCCGCGTCGAAGTATGTCTGCAGGTTACCTACCATATTGGTAGGCACATCCCCCCAGCATCGTCGCCACTTAGCGGTGGAACCATTCCGGTATGCCCATGCTGCCTTCCCATTGGGTGAAAATCTACCCTTTCGGGAGTTTGGAAATTCCCCGGGTGGACAGGTGTCGGCGTATTCTGGACCGGTTGAGTGGCCCTGTCGCCCTGAACGCGAGCCTGTAGCATCGCAGCTCCTGCCGGCCCCAGTGGCATCCGGTCACACTGGACGAGGATTACGGAGTTACTTGACGACTGCTCCTCCGCGTCATGGTCGGCTGATGGGAGCGGCGGGTGACGTTGCGTAACCATCGGCGGGTCGACCCGTGGTCGCACTGCTGGTGGGGAGTCGAAGTCGTGAAGGGTCATCAAGCTGTCACGAGACGGCGTCGTCATCGACGGTGTCAGCGGTACGTTGTTGGGTCTGGTAGTCCCCACCAGGATAGCTAATCGCTTGTGCATCTTGTTTAACAGGCTTGTGATGTTGTCGAACCCTAGGTCGAACAAGGTGTGCGGCCCGAACTGGCCCGCCACCATGTTCGCCTCTCGAAGGAGGGTGACTAGCGCTGTGACTGCCTCTGCGACCATCCGGGGCTGAGGCAGGGGTGACACCGGTCCCCCTAGCTAACCCAATAACCGGATGGCGAGGACTTTAGCGACGGGGTCGCTCTCCAGGAGGGAGACCAGCTTTCGGCGGTGGTAGGCCATCGTGATTGCCTCGTCCGACCAGGCTGGCGGTCCTGTTGGAGCAGGGTCCCTCGACTTGGAATTAGCTGGCGCCTTCGTTTTCTCGCGGGTCGGCTTGGACTGGGCGGCCTTGGCGACTTTTGGTGTCGGAGGCCCTGGCTTACCGTGTTTCACGGTTGGCCGATGTTCTGACTCGGTCGATGGTCCTGAGGTGTCAGAACCCATCGAGTTGGTGTCCCCTGGCGCGTTCATCCTGGTTTTCTGCGGCTTGGACGTGGCGGCCGCTGGTGTTTGTTGTTTTTGGGACCATAGCTGTTCGGTTTTCACCGTCAGCTGATGGTCCTTAGGGGCATGGTAGGTGTCATGACCCAGGGCGTCCTCAACAAGGACGTAGGGAGGGTATATAGGTTTATCTTCGATAATCTCGACCTTGACCATGTTGACCGGACCCCTCCCAAGGCCCGGTCGGCCCTTCGACCCTTTGTTTTTGTGTTCGTGTTTCACGGGCGGTCGGTCTTCCAGTGCTTCTTCGGTCTTCTGTTCAACCTTGACCTGAGCGTCTTCTTCATCTTGGGACTCGCGGTGAAATCCCGCGTCTTCCAAAGATCCGGGCACGCGCACCATTGAGGTGGAGTGGGTCGCCAAAATCGATTGGCGTGACTCCAAACCGCCCACTTTGCCGGACTGTCGACTTGAGGAGGGGGTACTCATATTCCGTTTGGATCCTAAACTCACCTTGTGTACCCGTCGGATTGGCGGGTATCACTCTTCGGAGGACGTGGCGATGGAGTTATATGTCGGTCTTGGTGTGTGTCGACCTTGGGGGCCCCGAGCGGATATGCTTCAGTCGGGGTCCAGTTAGGGCAGCCACTCGGTCAACTTGGTTGAGAGTGGACTTATAACCAGAGTTCTCAGGGCTAGTAGCGCCTGGCCTTTGCTTGTCTCAGGGGTGTTAACCGCCTGGCCTTTATGTGTCTCAGGGGTGTCCACCGCCTGGCCTTTATGTATCCTCATCCTTACCACTAGGGTATGGATACCGCTTCCTATAGCGGGATTGAGTTGGGGGGGGGTGATACTCCACGAACCTACAGGCCAATATACTTACTGGGGTTCTATTTGCACTTGAGTCTTACCAGCACTGTCTATTCAACGGGTGGGCCAAATAGATCCCTGGCCCGGAACAGGTTGGTAGACTTACAAGCTTCTTGGCTCACGAGACGTGTGGCTTAGATCGCAAATTGAGTAGTCTTTAATAATGTCCTATCCTTTAAACTCCTTTACTCTGTACTTGCCTTACGCCTGGAATCACTATGATGAGTGGTCAGGGACGCTTGATCTTGATAGTCCGGGTTGGCCAATGGATTACCAGGTCGGCCCTTGGGTGACCGAGGTCGCCTTGATCGGCCGTACCCACCAAAGGGTGACCAGGTCGGCCCTTGGGTGACCGAGGTCGCCTTGATCGGACGTACCCACCAAAGGGTGACCAGGTCGGCCCTTGGGCGGCCGAGGTCGCCTTGATCGGCCGTACCCACCAAAGGGTGACCAGGTCGGCCCTTGGGTGACCGAGGCCGCCTGGGTCGGCCGTACCTACCGACGAGTGGCCCGGTCGACCGACGAGTGGTTGAGAACGATCCGCATTGGTGCCGCTCTCAACGGCTGGAACCCAACGGCCGCTTCTCCTCTGTGGCTCCTTGGCCTCCAGTCCCTTTCCGATCGCGAGGCCCCTGTCCCTCCGGTCCATCCCTCCTTGAGCCTACCCTTTCCAGAAAGTTCGCTTTAACACACTTGCATCACGTTCTCCAACGTTGCAGCTAATACAGAAATACCAATAGTTCAACAATCAATGCTTTGACATCACACGAATTATTGTTTTGAATGTTTTTTAATCAAGCCTTTTTGCTGTATCACAAGCATGCCAATTTATGCACGCATCAACTTGTTTGTTGCGATAATCAATGATGGGGATGCCACGTACGTCCTTAAGCTAATATATCATACATGTAATAATGCACCTCGTATAGAAAAAATGGAATCATCGCTGATTAAAAGTTTACATGCACGAGTTGCGTTTAAGGTTCTTAAGACATGGTATGAGCACGTAGCTGATATCGGTATAAGTTTTTTCTAATTTTAAATCCTAATTGCAATAGCCTAGACACTCGTGACCCGGACCTCGCCTAGTTTTGTTGTTGTTGCAATTCACTGAGTGCTTTCCGCGATGCCTTCGTCTGCCAAAACTCAAGCTATCAGTATCCGTATACGATCGAGGCTGGACAATCTATTTAACCGATAAAAATGACTGTAATAAGAACTTAGTGAGTGAGTGAGGAAGTAGGTATATTTAGGTACGCGTACGACCATCTATATCCCGTCACCTGGCAACAAGGTTACCGGGAGACTGCTACTTTTTATACTAGGTAGCACTAGGTCTCGAACATCAGAACGCCTGCGCGCAGACTACTGCGCGAGATGATCAGGTTCCTCGGTGTCAGTATGGGACCCTGCATGTCGTATTGTTCGGTGCGAGAGGCCTCCAACAAATGATTGACATCAGAATCAAGGAAGGTCTTAGCCTCCTGGACTAGACCGGGGTTAGAGAAGCGTGCGCTTGAAGTGACGTTCCTGTTTCCACAGCGATATTCGCCAGTCGATCCGACATTTTGTTGTAAGTGCGATAATGATGGCCCCAT
Organism: Hyaloperonospora brassicae; assembly: GCA_947650285.1. Classification (NCBI taxonomy): domain Eukaryota; phylum Oomycota; class Peronosporomycetes; order Peronosporales; family Peronosporaceae; genus Hyaloperonospora; species Hyaloperonospora brassicae. The sequence goes on along the minus strand of CANTFL010001315.1, from coordinate 107,653 downwards.
CTGGAGACATGGATATCGTTAGTGATGGCGCTTGCTTCGGTGAATAACTGCACCAAGTGCTGCTGGCGTGGAGGGTGTCGTGTTAGGAGTTGCGAAAGCACAAGCGCGCTGTACTCAATGACATGCAGGGGTAAGTAATCGCTGGCTTTTGCCTACCAAAGACCGTGGATGGTCCCCAATATCAGTGATATTGTTAGTAGCATCGGCAGAGGCATAAGCCACGCTCGATACCAACAAAATGCATGCGTCGTGCGTCGGAACGTGGAGACGGACAATAACAGATTCAGCTCCGCCTGGACCTGGATGTCCGCGGGATCCTCCATCGTAGAAGAGGAGGTAGAGCACTCCTGGGAACCGTTCGATAGGTCATACGTGCAACAAAGGAGATTCTTCGTAGTAGAGGAGGATATCAGTCAAGGCCGACCGTACCTGCGCAAACAGTTGCCCGTCCTCCCCATTTCGTGCTGGTAGGTTGGTCCACGGAACCTCTGAACCGACCAGAGAAAGATAGTCTTGGCCCTAGCTGTGTGAACTTCCTGGGATAGAGACGGGTCTTCCATGCGGCGGAGGTGCTCGACCAAGATGGCATGAAGTGTCGTCGAGACGGCGAAACGTCACAGCTCTCGAGCTGCCGAGAATACCGCAGCCTGAGCTCTTAATAAATCAGTGTCTATATTCAGGGATTGCTTAGCAACGAACCAGGCATTGGGCGGAATCCCCTGTAGGTCCAGTCCAATCTCCCATACATGCAAGTTATCCTTGTGGAAAGTACGAAGCCATCGCCACCAATCAAGGAGATATTCCCAGTGTCGGCGAGCGCTAGGGAAAGCTCAAAAGATATGGATTGCCAGATCTGGACCAGCAGTCACACACCTAGGGACGGGGCACGACAGACCTTGCTGTGTCCAATTACAGAGCGGCGAAACTGTTACTCTTCAGTCGATAGAGCGTCTGAGCGTTGGTCGGAAAGGACGCACGAATTCGTCTGATATCTCGACACGTGATCAATGGTGAAACTTCCGATATCACGTAAAAGTACTCCTTTGCAACCCGTTCATCGAGAAGTCTATTTCCTTCAATATAGCGCCGCCGTGAGATAAGCTGTTTGATTTTCTGTTGTTGTGGCCGCCACCGTCGACGACCGGCCTACAGGTGGACAACCCGCGTGAGCATCGGATGCGCGCCAAAATGGACAGGAGTACCATTGGCTGAGGAAGCGGCGTTATCGCACGCCGCCATCGAAGAAACTGGTTGCATCCCACATACCATGCCGGTATGAAAATACTGGAGAGAAGTACCGTCACTAGTGAGAAGCCAATCATGAATTTGATGCACCTTCGTTAAATACGAAATTAAGGCCCCAGGTTCAAGCGCGCGATAGACCAGAGACGAGAAATTGTAAAGAAGGGCGAGGCAGAAGGACCGAAATGTCGTCTCATCGCCATAGACTGGGTCGCCATGTCTCGCGTGGGATAGAGAACAAGACAATTCTAGTCTGCAGGGTCGTCCACGACATTTCCTCGCCAAGGTAAGTCAAACCCACGACGAAGTCGGCTCCGTTCAATGTATAAGCCGTACCCCGTCGATCTCGCAGCCACGACATATCCGTGAGCGTGGCGTGGACAAGCCATCGGTTATCGAATCGCCCCGACGCCGCAACTTTAGCAAGCATCCCGGCGCGCAGTCGATCATCAAGCACCCGCCGAACATCAAGTGTGACACTACCGTCGTCATTATAGGCGACTGCAGCGCGCGCAGTAAACGCGAAGGCACGTCGACAGACCTCCCTGACCGCACCTTGGCGAGCGTTTCTAGCCGCAGAAATTACAACAATGTCGGATTCGGTATGCCAAAGAGTCGCTCTATATCGAGGATGCTTGTCTTCTTGATAACAAGGCGTGATGTAAGCCAGACCTGACCCGCTCGATCCCCACAAGTAATCACCAAGTAGGATGTCCGTCGAAGAAAGAGTAGCTACCTAGTGTCCAACCGCTGTTTCTGCCATAGTCATCAATTCCGTCCGAATACAAGGCAACGCTAGACCCCCTATTGGATTGGTAAAGAAGCTATCTCGAAAGGGACCCACGGCCGGGACCGCTTGCCATCACGGACGCCCCATACAAAGACAATAAATAAGCCGTGCAATCGGGCAACCACTGCAGGAGGAGGCCAACAGTGCCGTGCTAAAAACGTGATTTTGGGAACAGCGATATCACTGGCGAGCTGCGTCCGTTGTTCCACCGTGTGAGTCTTCTCTCGTTCTGTAAAAAGAATTTACATGCGCCGAAAAGCTGTTAGGCATTAGTAGATAGCTGCGGTTGAAATAATGGCTTCGTTTCCTTAGCATCTCCCGCTTGTACAAATTTACACCAGTCCGCTGCATAATCATTGACCCCAGGGCGCTGGCTCATATACATATTCAAAGAACAGGTGCACTACTGTACCTTTGCAACCTAGCACTCTTCATAACGTGGTCTCATCAGCAGCGTGAGCGCGCCGGCGTGTCCTCACTTGTTTCCCAGTCATCCTGCTAAACATGATGCAGATATGCCCAACATTATTGTGTAGGTGCATATTGTCATCGTTTGTAGAGACATGCACGTCGCAAACGAATCACAAGACTGTCATGCTGAGCAAAATTGTCGACCGCTATCTTCGAAATCTTGTCCTGTGATCGCCTTCCAGATCCTGGCATTGTCCCCTGGCCCCTGTACATCAACGAAACCGGTGACGCAGTTGGGTACAAAACCAATACGATTTCATCTTGTTCTGCCAGCAGGTGTGATCAGTCGCGGTAGAGCTCGTCACCTCTAACATATTACCCTGAAGTTGCAGAAGAATTGATTAGCTACATGTCAGAGCCAAATTTAGTGTGCCGTAGGCGGATCACGGTCCTACCGTGTCCCGATGGTTTTTCCCGTAGGTCCGCGTACGTTGATAGGAATGCAGATGCGTAGGAGGTGACACACAGAATGCAAGGGTCGGCTTTTGGGGGCTAGTTCGCCTCCTATTAAATAGACGGAGACCCGGGCAGGGTCGTGATTTCTCATAAGTTTGATTACGTTCTTTGAGCTTCTCTTAGCGTAGAATCCGATGCTATGTACCGCTGTCGGTAAGCCATCTGTCAAGACGAGCTCAAATTACGGCCCAAAAACAACTGATAATGTGTATTTGTGTAGTTGGAGATAGAGTTGGCGCCAGGTAGTCTTTCGGTCGGAGATGTATAACGCGTCCCGATGCTCTGCTACTGTCCTTGAAATGGAGATACATAAAAGTGATCGCATACTTGTCGTTGTCTCTTGTAAAAGAGCAGTTTATCTAGCTATGTTTGCTTGCTAAGCGCGACTGCTATCCGTATATGTGCGACATCGACACAAGCACAGCCCACAAACTTGTGAGACAGCTGAAGATACCAACGGGGGTAGTGTACGGCTCGAGGACTCTTGGCGCCCAAGTCCTGTTTACTAAGCACTGTGTGCACGTGCCGAAACCACTAAAACAGAAGATGGAGACACCAATGTATGGAGATGTTACCGATCAAGTTTATACGACGCGGTGATTGACTTCGTCCGAAAGCAGTGGCATTGTCCTATTTCACCGACCGCAACGAAACGCTGAAGGCGTAGCTACTGGTAGCACTTGCACTCTAGGTGTCTCATTACAAGACGAAACCATCATCATCACGTTACAAGGCGTAAACATCTTGTGTCTGATAATGAAAAGTCACATCCGTCATCAGTGTCGTCGTGGATACATATCGCCTTACGCTCGTCGGACCAGATAGTGATCCTGTCACAGCGTCAAAGTGAGCGAGGACTTTCACGCCGCTCGCTGCATTCCGCAAACCTGTCATGTCAATACGTACTTCGAGCACGAATAGGCAGCATCTCAAGGAGTTCGAAAGATAGTCGGTACACAACCGCGCAGCACGTTGGAAAATTCAAAGACCCGCGATTGAGACGGGAAAGGTAGCGCTTTCGAAGGCGGAGCGCTGTGCAGAGCGACGGAGGCCACGCCCACAATGTTGGAAACAGCCTCGATGTCCAACACAGTATAGCTTGAGTCAGATGCCACTCAAAATGACTGACTAATGCGGAGGAAGTGGTGTTACTGGACGGTAAATGAATCCAAAGTAGTGAATGTCCATCAGCGCCTTGGCCGTAATCATCGCTGGCGCTAGAAACTAGCAGCGGAAAGCAGGTTGACCACCCTATGCTATTCAAATGCGACAATAAACAGTTGACTACCCTTAGCAACGACGTGGGCTTCAGTAGGACGTTGCCACTCCACCACTCGTGGCAACTGGAAAATCTATCGTCAGGACCGCATTGTCGACATCGAACGAAGCCTTTTGTCACATTAGCCGAGGAGAAATGGGACCGTAATTTGGGCGACGATATCGACGACGGTGGCCAACAGCAGCGGTTGACAAATGGACGACCAACAATGACCGACTGGCTTCGCTGCATCCAGTAGACGAGTCGCCTCGCGTTAGCCAAGATCAGCAACAGCAGCTGAGCCGACTTACGAGCAGAGTCCTTACTTAGGTATCTAGCGTATCCAGCCTCTACAACTCAAGATCGACAACGACTAGAAGCCACGAAGTGCTGCTCGGCATTGCTGCGTACAAGCTACAAGGCAACTCAATGAGTCGCTTGTCGGGCTTTGTTGTCGTTACCACCGCCTCCCACCACTCGCAAAGAAAGAGCCGTCGTCATCATCTGCACTACTTGACTACGTTACGGACGTCATCGTCGTCGCAAGCGCTGGTATGCCTTCCCTGGCAGCTTTGTCTGTCCATAGAGCTCGCACAAAGGTGAGAGAGAGAGAGAGTTCATGACTGTCTATTGACATGATGGTTACGCGCTAGAAGTCTGAAATCTTCTAAGCGAACATACAGCGCGGTCGCGGCGGTGGATCAAGCACCTCTCTAGTGGTAGCGAAACTCCGCTAGCCTCAAGAGTAAAAGTTCAAGGGAGGCATGTAATCGAGCCCCTCGAAGAACTGTCGACGCCCCTCTATGCTCACCATAGCCAAGGCCGTTAATTGACGGACCCGGTTGTCCAGAAATGGACGACACTTTGAGCCGTCGTAGACTCACCCTCTGAACACGGCATCGTTGCCTCCTCCATAAATGCGTAATGCAAACGGAACACATTAAAAACCAAATCCGTCCCACACCTTTTCCCCCGCTCGGCATCATCGTGAAACTGAGCTCGCACAAAGGTGCGAACAAGCCGTTTCCGCGCGATGGCATTCCGCTAACCACAAGCATACCTCCTCGATATACCCTTCCAGTTGTCGCATCTATAGCGAGCTGTCTCGGTCATCTTTGTCGACACCTCCTCGGCGTCTAGAGTGTTTGCGTTTAAAAGTTGCGACGGAGGCAATTCTCCAGAAAGTGAGGATCTGCGGCGATCGTGGGCCGCTTTCGTCGTGGCTGATCACTGCTACTGGACATTGTTATCGTCTACGGATTGCACACCTTCGAACCGTTGGAAGTGCATATGGACACGTGGTCTTACTCAGGTTCTTCGCTATGAATGAGGTCGGCGGAGAAGAGTGTCGTGTCTGATGAGAAGAGTGTCGTGTCTGATGAGACAGTGCATTTTAGGAGTCGTGGCGGTTATCGAGGAGTTACGAAGAAGGAAAGAGTGAGTGAGGACAAAAGATCCGACGCACTCGAGCTAATGGTCGAACGATGCGTGTCTGGACGTAGAGCTTTACGACCGTTGTGTACGTGTCGTTATGTGCAAGATGTCTTAAGGCCCTGAGCCACGACAGAAGCGCTGGAGGTGCACTTTTCGTGGCGGACACATGTGCATGCAGGGCGCCCCACTATGGCTGGAGGAAGCAACACTTGTACACACGCGCGCGCGAGCACGGGGTCCACGTAGAGCACTTACCGCTGTTCGATGTTCGCAAAATGCGACAACCTTCAGCCGACCGATGCCAATTTCCTGTATCCAGAGACGCGCGGTACTGGAGAAGTAGGTCCGCCTCGGGATGTTGCCGCGTTTCGTTCGGTCCTAGTGCACTTGGCAAATGGAGCTTCTAAGAAACCAGATGCGCTGACAATCGGTCCTTGTTGGAGTGCAATCATCGTGAAACGGTCGGCCTCACACGCGCTGACGGAGTCGGTGGGGTATCATTGAAGCTCGACGATTGGCGCAGTGGCTCAAGTGTTTGACACTTCAAAGCACTTCGCGGTTTCGCCGGTCCAGTGTCGAGTGAGGTGCCGCCAGCACGCACGTGCGTTTGGACGACCCCAGGAAGTATGTGCTGCGGTCTCTCTACACCTCTTGCACGTCAGCAGTCCCCTCCCGTCGTTCTCTGCCACGCGGTCAGCAGGTCAAAGGTTGAGACGCTTGATTGCGATGCGATAGCATGTCTGGACGAGGGACTGAGTTTGCGTGCCTGCCTGCCGACACGCAAAGGGCTGCCCGAATCCTCACCTCTCTGCGTTGATTGCTCGCAGACGGCCCCGTCCTTACACGCAAACGCAGGCCGACTGCAATGTGCCCCTTCCGGCAGAGCCTGCGTCGACGACGGGCGCCCCGCTTTTCGCGGTCCGCATTTCCAGCCGTGCGATGTCGCAGGGGTTGCAGTGGTGCGACGGGAAACACTTCAGCACCGCTCCTGTCCGATTTGGTGTCGGTGGAGGTGTCGTGAACAGACGGGGTGGCTGGCGAGAGTGTCGTCTCTCGCTATGTTCACGTCAATGCTGGAAGAGCGCATGTAGCAAAAATTTCGGCGTTGTTACATTGCGTGTCCGAAGGTTACAAAGCCCGGATAAGGATGCGGCAGTTGGGTGCGGCGCCCGGGAAATCGTAAAAAACATAGGTGTTTGCCTATAAAAAATGGGTTACGGTTAGGCTTTCCATTAGTCTTATTTAACACAAATCAAAAAAGGTAAAGAAAATACCAGTTCCAATTGAGCTTTAATGGATACGTTTCTAAGATAAGTAGGACACTCCGCTTTTTAAACGGACTGCAGTCCCGATTTGTTGGTAGCCTGCTCAGGGCACTGCCCTAAGCAATAGTAAAAGATCTACCAGTGCCGAATGAACTAAAACTTTAGAAGAAAAACTGCAATGTTTTTTTCGATATGAACCGGGAAGGCAGCTCACATCACCGGTAGGGGTGCTCGAGCGGCTAGAGACTTTTCAGCTATCTCGTAAACCGTAAAGGTACAAAGACAGACTGTTACTCTCTCTCACTATCCTAAGGACGATCGTAAGGATAAGAGCAGTGAACCGCACCTTCCAGTCTTATGACCATACGGTAGACGACCGGACGCATGTCTCGAAAGCAGGGTTCAAACCGCACGTTGGGTGCCGGTCGCACTGCATCTCCGAGGCCCACACTCCACGTCATTCTCACATTCACCCTCGAGCGATTACTTCTCAGCGCTTCTCGTGAGCAATGCGTCTTGTCCACGCCGTGCTCCTGCCTGGCATCGTCGTTTTCGTGTCCAAGGTGAATCTGCTACAAGCCCATGCACTTCGTGGCGAGGAGGCGGACGATCCAACGAGTGGCCTTCGCGGATCTAAGGCTGAAGCGATTGCCGATGGAGAAAGTCGACTACTCAACGGACAAGCCTTTGACGACATTGCCAAAGGCTTAGGGCAACAGTTCAAGTCCACCGATGCAACAAGGACAGCTTTAGAAAGCACTGTTCAAGGATTTGTCAAGGCGCATGGATCCAAGATTGCCAGAGCACGAAATGCGAAGGATGTTGCAATACGCGCGTCGATGGCGAAGGACGCGGTGCAGCTTTCAAAGCAATTAGATGATGCGCTGGTCAAACACTTCAAGAGCCTATGGACTCAATGGCTTTCGGAAAAGCAGCTGGCGGAGAAGTTTCGTATTCCCTTGAAATTCCGTGACAGCCATTCATATAGAACGATGATTGGTCTGATTGGCAATGTCAACGTGCGCCTTCCTAAAGAGAAACGAGTCTCTCTCGTCAAAACGTTCACGGAATCAATGGACAAGAAGAAAAACAATGTCGCAAGGGGAGGTATACAAACGAAAGAGGAGGAGGAAATGTTGGCTAAACAACTCCGAAGCGACTACGGCCAGCGTTTTCCTGGGGTTGACTTTGCTTGAAGTCTTTAGGCTAGTAAACGTGCTGCATTGAGAGACTCGTCATAAAGTGGAGAGGTGTAGCCGGCGTTGTTGATTTTGTTACGGGACTCTGCTGTCTTTCGTATAGTTTTGTTTTCTTTACCTTCTAAATACAATACATTCTAATACTTGCGGTACCACCCTTATCGATCGAATACAATTCACGCTACTCGTGAGCACTTACTTGTTTGCTCAGCTTACTGGGTCGTTCGTATTCTGTACATAGACTCCTGCTAGCGTCTTTTTGTCATCCTTTTGTGGTACTTCCTAGCCCCATGCCACAACCCAAGCTGTTAAAACGAGTCCTTCACATCAATCCATATCGTCAGCCTTGCTCTGTCTACGCCTACGGACAACAAGGCCGATCTTAGCAGTCCGCAATTGTGTTGTGTTACTCTAAAAGCATCACCGTAAGCCCAGAAGATAAAGCCATTTCTGGTTTTGTGCGTAACATTACGCCGCACTTCGCGGCAGTTCCCTGTGTGTAAAGCAAATTTTATGCTTGTCCATCTGTCGATAAGACATGCGTAAGGCCCTGTGTATTCGTAATAGTTGTCAAACGAGCAATATTGACGATGAACATATCTAAATTTTCTTGTGGTATCATAATTATCATATAAAGCGAGAGAGTATGCCCGCACGCACAAGATTGCTACCCACGCAAAACGATTGACACACACCAATATGAAAGATGCGCCTTGTAGTACACGGGCTTAGTATTTAGGACTCGATCCCGCGCAGCAGCACTCTCCAAGGTTTATCAAGAATGTGGCAGCAGCGAGGACATCCGAGTTTAGCTCAAGGCAAAGCTTGAACTAGGGTTCGTAGTGATTAGTCATATTTCCAATCCAGCCGGGCGGTGAAAGTATGCCAGTGAATCCTGGCATGTAGTGCATTAGAAAGCCGTATATGCTATCGCTAGATTTTTCGGTGCATAGACAAATGTGCGGCACTGGTAAAGGCTACAGCACCCTTCAAGCTCACCCTACTACCGGTAAGTCACTGAGGGGGCCATGGCGACGGCCTGAAACGGTCATGCGTTTATTTGCAAAGTCCATTTGCCATGCGTTTTTATACAGGGGCCATGATGTAGCTGCCTCATTCCTACGTGGCTGTGTGTACATACTCGACGACAATTTTTCTTGTACGCAGGCAGAAGAAGAGTTGATTACAACTCGAATAAAATGCAGACGTATTTCATTCGATTGGAATCAATTCTTCTATTGTTTTGCCCCATTTTCGAGTGAACAAGGCTGTACGTAGTCTGAATTGAGCACGTCGTGTGAGAAGCTATTGAAGTTATAAGTTTGACCTGGAACGGCATGTCGGTTGACGCTGGTATAGGCGATATAGAGCGATAGCGCACATACACAAGACGACGATATGCAGCTCATTTGTAAATGACCGTGCAAAAAGCATTGATATGTGGATTAAATCGATTGAGACAGACCTGTTGATGTTGAGGCAACGAACTTGGTGTTGGATGGTGGCACCGATGATGAATAGGGTTAAGTCGATGGCGGGTGGATAAACGATAGGATACGTACTCGAACAAATGTCAGGAAGAAGCAGCCTTAAGCGTTCATCGTATTTAGCTCAATTACAACTAGCGGCATCGATTGTCCTCACCCGTACTGTAACGGGGTAGCCCATTACATGAGATTGTCATTAAAACGATCTGACAACAAAGAATATAACGTCGAATATTCTTTTAACAATATCACAAGACATGGTGATATTGTTGGGATGACCGAAGGGTCTACTCATTGGTTGATATCGTGATGATATCAACCCACCAATCGCTGCTAGACGCGCGCAATGGGTGGTGAGTAGACTTCATCATACATATAATTATATTAGTATAACTAAGTCAGGACAACAGAGATTCAAGGAATTATAGGACTTAATTATATTAATACAGTTTTACTTTTACCGAGAGACTAGTCTGACTACTTAGTCTCCTTTCCTTCCTCTGTACTCCTTAAACACCTAGCAGGGCACTGTCGACCACTGTCGTCAGTGGAAGTATACTCCGTACTGGACACCCAGTACGTAGTCAACAGTGCCCCGTCACACCTGGTAGCACTTAGTAGTCCGTCCAAGGACCACAACCCCATCGCCCAACATGAACATGTTGGACGAAGTCGAAGGCGACAGATTTCACGGAACCCGTGAAAGCTAATCCCATTCGAGCGACATCGAATGGAGTGCGATCGAACGAATGAGTTCGACCGTTGGCGAGGAAGCCATCTGGGCCATGATATCCTTAAGGAATAGGGACCAGCAACATGTCGTCGTTAGCAAGTTCTTGCAACGAGAACTTGATGAGTCGCGAGCGGAGGTGACCTTGTTACAACAACAAAATCACCAGCGGACCGAAGCACAGAGACAACATCAGTCTCAGTCCGCAGAGCCGACGCGTGAGCGTCGACGGGAATCTAAAACTAGAGGTCTCCAAGTATCGGGGAGTCGAGGAAGACTCCCTGTTGAGCTGGTTCGTCGAGCTGGACGATGCCATCGATGCTCGTCGCATCGACGATGAGCGAATGCAAGTCTCATTCGCTCAGTCTAAACTGGCAGGAGAAGCCAAGGCTTGGGACCTGAACCTCAAGTTGCACGACCCAAATGTGTTTGGGTCGTTGAGGATTTTCAAGACCCTGCTCAGTGAGACGTATGAGTCGCCCAGGGCAGAGTTCAGGACACTATCTGAACTCCTCGGAATCAAACAGGGTAAGCGTAAGGTTCACGATTCCGCCCAACATGTGCGATACCTTGCAATCTGCATGGTAGTGAACCGGGTGAGTGAGTTTGTGTTGATCACAATTTTTATATAAGGGCTTTCAGGCGGTCCCGTTAGGGACCACCTGTTCCGTGGAGAGCTAAAGACGCTCATAGAGGCAATCTTCGCAGCGGAGCAAGAAGATTATAGCGTGCGGCAGTCTCACGCTACGTTGACCCCACGTCGTCCACAGAGACGATTAGCAGTCAGAGGCCCAGAACCAATGGACCTCTGTAACGTCGAGGTCGAGAAACCTCGCCCTGCGAATTACAAGCGAATGGTGAGATGCCATCGCTGTCATAAACTGGGACACTACTCATATAAATGCAGAGTCCCCCGCTCAGAACCTCGCGGTGCTGAGAGCAGTATTCACTCACCAGCGAGAAGAACTGGAGGGCGAGGGTCCGTTGCAGTTGAGAAGTCGCAACAGTGAGGTGGACCATAAAAACAAGGTCGGGATTAGTAGGGGCGGAGCGCCCTACTGATCCAGCAACATCAAGAGAATTTGCAAATCTCCTGAAGAAGGTTGCTCACGACACACAATTTCTGTGTGTCTCTGCACCTGGTGATGAGGTGTCTCATATCATCTTGAAGTTAGAAGTGACAAAAGACTTGTCACTTCGCGCCCTAGTTGACTGTGGGGCGTCGAACAATTTTGTTCGTCGCCAGTCGCTAGAGGCAGGAAGTTTTAACTTCGTGGAGCGGGAGATCTCTCCAACGAAGATGACGGTGCGCCTAGCGACAGGCGCATCGATCACTGTGAAGAAATATGTAGTCGTAAATTACTGCACGTTAAAGGGAGAACAGTACGATGATGATTTCATCGTGCTTGACCTAGATGACAAGTTTGACGTCATCTTAGGGTTGCCTTGGCTCAGGAAATACGAGCCAAGGGTGAGTTGGCAGTATCGATCGGTTACGATACCTGCCAATTGTTCCTCAGATAACCACCTGACGAATATCTTGAAACGCCCACACTCACGTGGGTGTACTAAGAGTGAGTGCGATGGCCTCACTTGTGGTACGGTCGCTAGCACGACTGTACAAGAACACAATGTAGATGATCACTACATTGTGGAGAAAGCTCTCCCAGATTTTGTGGAAGTGATTTCCCAGGAGGTAATCGAGACGCTGAATGGCTTGGTTAATGATGGATCAAGCGTAGGCGCTTACACGCTTGATCTGGTTGCGCCTCCGAAGTTAACTTCGGAGATAACTTAGTTGCCGACGCTAGAACCGAAGCTGTTCTTGCGTGATCCGCGCAGTGGCAAAGTTAAGAAGATCTGTGCACTCGTCGTGGAGGACGAGTACATTACCGATATTCGATCGGCAACGGTTTTTACTGAGACCGAGAGGGCTCTCAGCCGTTCATCCATGGACAAAAGCGTCACCAATGAGGAGACTCGGATGGAGCGATACACGTCTCAATCCTGGAAGTCGCTTCAGGCAAATCCCTTGTATAAGGATTTGATCAGATTCAACGATGTGTTTCCTGAATTCGTACCTTGCGAGTAGCCTAGGGACAAAAGCACTCGGCACGAGATCGAGCTCAAACCGGGCTCGCAATATTGTGTCATGAAGCAGTGGCCACTGCCTCGTGAACAAGTGATAGCGGTCGACAAGTTCTTTGCCTATCGCTTAGCAGCGGGCCATGTGAGGGAATCGACATCTCCTCACAGCTCTCCGACCTTCTGTGTGCGAAAGGCCACAGGAGGATGGCGGATAGTGCACGCATTCAACAAGTTGAATGCTGCAACTGTACCGGCTCAGACGCCGATACCGAGGAAGGACGTAATCATAGATGGCATATCAAAGAGCACCATCTTTTTGTCCATGGATCTGATGGAAGGATTCTATCAGATCCTCATGCGTGAACGGGATCTTCCGTACACAGCAGTGAGCACCCCCAGCGGTATGCTGTGGGAGTGGCTAGTTATGCCACAGGGGCTGAGTAATGCCCCTGCAACATTCAACAGATGCGTTACAAATCTGTTGAGACCGGTGCGGGATTTGGCTCCGAGTTATTTCGATGATGTGTTCGTCCATAGCCGGGCTATGGATGGAAGGACGGACGTTGAGGTCCACCGAACTCACGTCCGTAAGGTTCTTCAACTTATGCGCAAGCACAAGTTGTATGCCAACCTCAAGAAGTGTATATTTGCGGCAAGCGAAATACCAATTCTTGGGTGAATCGTCGGCAAACAAGGCGTACGCCCTGATCCTGAAAAGATCAAGGCGATTACCGACTGGCACTGGACAGTCGATGTCAAGGGAATTCGTAAGTTCCTTGGCTTAGCGGCGTACTTACACAAGTACTCGCGCAGTTACGACGAGATGACTGTTCATCTTTCTTGCTGCTCAATAAAGATGTGAAGTAGTCATGGAATGTTGACTGTCAGAGCTCCTTTGAAAGCATCAAGAAAAGCTTGATGCAATCGCCTATCTTGGCGATTGCAGATCAGGACAGACTATTTCATGTGGTCTGTGAGGCCAGCGATTTTGCTATGGGCTGTGCGTTGGTGCAGTATGACACAGACGGCGCAGAGCGCGTCGTCTGATATCAATAGCGTCAGCTGCAACCAGCTGAACGCTATTACCCAGTGCATGACAAAGAACTACTTGACATGAAGTATGCACTGGCTAAGTTTTACGCGTCTATCTCTTGGGAGATAGACCGTTCATCGTCTTTACGGACCATGCGTTACTACGCACGGCCGTAAACAGTCCACACCTCTAGTAAAGGATGGCGAGGTGGCTGTCCTTCTTCGCGGAGTATAACTTCTCCGTGGAGTATATACCAGGACGACTAAACGTCGTCGCTGATGCTCTCTCGCGTCGGCCCGATTTCGAGCCAACGACCCGAGTCAACAGTGAGGCCTTGCCCACTGTTACGACACTGTCCATCAGTGTGCCATACTCGCCGTTACTCGACGACGTACGGAAATCATACGCAGGAGACACGAATCTCCTCCGTTTGATGGGTCATCTTGCGAACCCATCCCGTAAATCCTTGTCGGATTTGCCGGCCCTGTACCGTTCCTCTTTGGATCGGTACACTACTCGCAATGGCCTGCTGTACTATACAGCAGTTACCGACGACACGTCTCGTGTCGTCGTTGCCGATCATGATGTATTTGCGATTACTGCATCATGTTCGAGTGTCACGATGCGCCGTCTGGCGGGCATCGTGGCCGCGAGAAGACTTACCTCACGGTCAGTCGTGACTTTTACTGGCCCCGCCAGTATCGGTTTGTCCGCTAGTACATTCGTTCTTGCGAGGTCTATAAATGGGTGAAGCCTAGTCCTTCATCCCGTGCACCGTTACAACCTCTGCCCGTCCCGGCAGAGTGTTGGGAGTCTGTGTCCATGGACTTTGTTTTCGGGTTCCCCGAAGATGCTAACAAGAATAATGGTATTCTTGTGATTGTTGACTCGTTTCAGCAAGATGTTACATCTTGCTGCAGTCTCTGAATCAATCACTGCACTCAAGGCTGTGCGCGTATCTTCATCGACACAGTGTTTCGACTCCACGGGTTACCCCGTGAACTCGTATCCGACCGTGACCCTCGGTTCACGGCGGCGTTTTGGCAATCCGTGTTCCGCACATTCGGAAACACGGTTGAAGATGTCAACCTCTGACCATCCTAAACAGATGGGCAGACAGAACGTGCGAACCATGTCCTCGAAGAAATTCTTCGTGGATACGTCCACTCCTTTTCACATTGTAGTGAGTTCTTACCCATGGTTGAGTTTGCCATCAACAACTCCGTGCATGCTTTTACAACAGCATACACCGTTCTACGAGAATGGACTTACGCTACCCACGTAATCCCACCCTCATACAGATTTGATTCTTGAGTTAAGGGGGGAGGGACTTGCTCGAGCAAACACCGTTTTGGCTCTTGCTCATCACGTATCATCGTTCACGCCGATCACGTATGATGCCGATGTCGTCAACGTCGACATCGATGAAGAGATTCGAGCTTAGCAGTATCGATGACGCTGCTGCTACATCAGACACTGATGCCGGTGCTGGGATATTCAGCATCGTCAACGATAATGCCAGCGAGGAAGAAGACAACCTCGTTGAAGAAGAGAAAAATATCTTAGCAGTGCGTACGAAGCGCACTGAAAGACAAAACAAAGAGTCAGCAGAGAACTTCCTGCTGACTCGGGAAGCGGTAGTCCGTTTCGTCCAGGACTCCATCGCAAATGCGGTGGACCGCCAGAAACGGAACGCAGACAAGAATGGATAGAGCGAATGTTCTTTCATTTCAAGGTTAACGACCTAGTACTACTGTCTACGGTAAACTTACCTGGACATGTAGTCACTAATGTCGGCAATAGTAAACTACTACCGAAATACATTGGGCCATTTCGTGTGTTGAACCGCAAGGGCAATGCATACACGATCGAATTGCCTCGTAGTATGCGCACGCATCCTACGTTTTATGTTGGTCGTCTCCGCCCGTACCATCAGTACGAGGTCTCTTGCGAGAACAAAGATAACCGGCGCGCTCAAGAATCCCCAACAAATTATTGTGATCACGGACCAAACACTAAAGTTGGTCCTTCGTCGAAAGGAGTTGGTCCTATATCGACGCGGCCTCGCGACGAGCTGTTTCTAGCTCGTCGCTCAAACGACGCATCTCGCGTTCACCTTCAAGCTGAGCGAACGCGAATTCCGATCGGTCCTTCTCCCGATCGGCACGAAGACGTCGCTCGTCCGACTGCAAGGCGTGCCGACGATCGAATTCGTGATCGATGTCCTCCCTCAGCTCGGTCAGGTCACGCTCGTGGTTACCTAAAGTCTTGTGCAGTCCCGGCGGCTGAGCCGGACCTTGTCTTTCCACCGCCACCGGAACCACTGGTGGATTCCCACGGTGGTCAACGCTTTCTTGTGGAGCGTATCTTGAACCACCGTGGCGATTCAGAATCAAGGACGAGTTACCTCGTCCGGTAGCGTGAGTACACACCTTACTTTGACAGCTGGGAACCTCATTCCCAGCTATTGATGACGTTGAAGGTCTCGTCCATCAAGTATGACGAGACTTATCCGATAGGTCCTCGGGTCCATCGGTAAACACGCCCTTTTGGCGCTTGTAGACGGATTGAAAGTTTGCAATCGCGTCCCGCATCTCAGCCGAGATGTGTGCCCTTCCTAAGGGCAAACTTAGGGAAAACACGTCCCTACGTGCACGTTGCGAGTTGCCGACACAGCTCGCACAAGGATCACACCAAGTGAGACATGGAATGCCGGCCTCACTTGACAAATTATGCAACTGGTACCTTGCACCGGTTGGCGTTCGCTTTTCGAACTTAAGGCGTATCGCCTCAAGCTTTTCAAGCCACCCTTCTCGTCGAAAATTCTTGACATTTTGGACGAAGGCGTTCCATGCTTCCAAAAGCGAGTTCTTGTTACGCTTTTAATTGCCATTATACCATCGATGCCTAAGGAAGGCATTGAGATAGAAGTCTTCTTCAGCGCGAAAGTTTTTCGCGCTGGAACTCAAGCCGTGAAGCTCAGTCGCATCGAATAAGGGTATTCGATGGTGTTGACTTGGCTCGTGAGACAAGATATTGATGAGCCGTTCAGGCAAACGCCACGGCTTCGGCTCATCACGCTTCACAGTAGTACCCTTGTTGGTACCACGGCTCCCAGATTGACGACGGCTCACGCCATCGTCACCACGCTCGTGCGAATACGCACGAGCCGGCGGTGGTAAGGAATAGTATTCCTAACCGCCGTGATCATCGTCGTCACTACCAAACAGACTGTGATGCAAATCACGAGTCCGTTCGTTCGGCAGTGGCCTTGGCGAACACTGAGGCGTCGCCGGTGAGCGAGACGCCTCTGGAGCATTGACCGAGTCAGACACGTCTGACTCGCCAGAGTAGATGACCTCAACGTCGGGGTCATCATGCGCACGCGGTGAGGTTCCGCGTGCACCTGCAGCACCTGTTGCTGCAGGCGAAGAAGGAGCAGCAGACGACGAATTGTCTGCCGCAGAGGCTGGCACAGCACCGGGCTGTGTGGGTCTTGAGTTACCTCGCATAGACATGTTACCTATGCGAGGTCAAGCGGAAAGTGAATGGAACGGACCCAACAAGTTCTCCCTGTCCCAATGGTGGCCAACGGGTGGCCGCCATATTTTCGATATTCAAACGGTGACTATCAGTTAAGAGGGGGGGGGGTGTAACGGGGTAGCCCGTTACATGAGATTGTCATTAAAACAATCTGACAATAAAGAATATTAACTTGAATATTCTTTGTACAATATCACCAAAGTGGTGATATTGAAGGGTCGACCAAAGAGTATTTTCATTGGTTGATATCTTGATGATATCAAACCACCAATCGCCGCAAGACGCGCGCAATGAGTGGTGACGAGACGTCACCATACACTCAGTTATATAAGCATAATTAAGTTAAGTCAAACTGAGAAAACAGTAGTTAAAAGACTTAATTATATTAATATAACAGTTCTGCTTTTACTTTACCTACGCTTCCTCGCTTGCCTTGTGTACGTCTGTCGGGGCACCGATACCCTTGCGTTAAGTTCACGCAAGGGTGTGACCCGTTACAGCTGTGGCTCTCGCCTACCTGAATACCTCGAATCACTCACACTCCTTTCCAGAACACTGCCTGAGCTCACCAGTATACGTTCCTCTAATCCTGTGACCTCGTATATATGGGAAGACGCCGGTGTTTTCACGCTTTCACACGTCACCGGGCGCAGTATACGCCCGAGTGGAAGACCTATGGTGTCCTTAGGTAAAGAACCACCGGCTCGTCGCTTTACGAGTGTTTATACAGTGCCGTCTTGTAGGTTGCTGGCATGCTATTCGCGAATCTTCAAGCGGTACCGTCCATTTGGTAACCGGCTTGCTGTGCGACGAGTTTTAAGGCGGTGACGTCTACTGGATCACCATCTCGTTGTGCGACGAGGCTGATGTTTTGATGGAAGCGAGTAATGCCCACACCGTGCCTAATTAACTCTTGGCGCTGCCAGTCAAGACCTCTAGAAGATATGCTCCTCGAGGCTTGACTACAGGCATAATCCAGCCCACGCAGGGACTTACCTCATAGTGTACACGTGTCTTGGACGTGGAAAAATCTGCTCTGTATTGGTTATCTCCTATTCTCTTCCTGATTGCAAAAAAACTCTCTATTGGTTCTCCTTTATCCCTCCTGTCGTCGTATAATAAAACCTAGAGGGATTAAATTTTTATCATTTTTCTCTCTGGTCGAGTCTTGGCTCGTCGAGTCTTACCTCGTAAAGTATTGGCTTGTCGATTCTTGGCTCACCTAGTCTTGTCTCGGTGAGTCTTGGTACATCGAATCTTGGTCCTTCAAGTCTTACCTTGTCGGCCTTAACATCGTCGAGACTGGATTCGCCGACTTAGATGTGCTACGGCTTCTCTCGTGAGGCTCAACACTCTTAAAAGCAAGTCAAAATTAGGAAATACCACGTTCAAACCATTTTTTAAACCATACTACACATATGCATGCAGTGTGAATATTGTGGTACTACTTAAATAAGCACGTTGCAATCTTCCAATGTCGAAGAAGAGCCCGAGACGTGATTTTAAAGTCGTTGCAAAGACACAGCAGCAAGACGGATCGTCTAAAACACGACCGGATTTAGTCGGGACCGAGGCTTTCTATTGGACTAAGAATGTAAATTCTGAGCTCATGTCATGCTTGTTGCCTAAAGATAAAGAAACTCGATACGAGATCGATATGAATCCCATAGTGGAGTACTGTATCTTGAAACAGAGTCAACTGTATCGCAAACGAGTTGTTGAGATTGGCAAGTTGTTTACTGATCGCTTAGAATCAGGTCATGTAATTATACTAGCCTTCTCGCATAGCTCTGTTACGTATTTGTTCGAGGGACACCGTGTTTTCACGAATTTTGTGTGTGTCAAATAAGTTGAATGCTGCAACTATGCCTATCCTAACGCCGGTATCGATAATTGACGCAATTATAGACGGTAGATGGTTAATATTACAACTTAATGTCAATTTATCGGATGAATTCTGTCGGATTCATCTGCGTAAACGGGGCCTTTCGTACAAGCAATAAACATTTCAAGTAGTATGCTCTAGCAGTGTCTAGCGATATCACAAGGTTTTAAAAGCCTGTGATATGTTTATTTAGCATATGTAGCACGTACCGACTGCGACCGGCACAAGAATTCGCACCTACCTAATATGGTGAATTATTCATTTATCGCCAAGAAACGTGTGCGGAGTCGGATGTTGAAGCACGCAGATATCACGCTCCGCAAGTTCTTACGAGTTTGTACGAGCATAAATTGTTCGTCAACCCCAAAAAATTTGTATTCTTAGCTAGCGAAACCCCACTTTATTGGTACATCATCGACATAAACGGCATACTACCTGATTTATGAAAAGTTGAGACGATCTGGGCTGACAGGAACTTGTCGATGTCGAGAGGCTTTGCAAATTATATCAGATTAGCGGTGTATTTGCACTAATAACCGCGCAAAATCGCCGAGACACACGTTTATGTTTTTGCATTTGTTGGAGGAAAACGAGAGATCGTTTTCCAAAGGCATGTGTCAGCATCGCTTTTCAAGTATCTGGCAAAGTTTTGTGTCGTCGCTTAAAATATCGATTGCAGATCAGCATAGACCTTTTCATGTAATTTTAACACCAGATATTTTGCAACTGGATGAGATATTATAATAAATATGATACAGACGGCGAAGAGCGCGTTGCTTGCTATCAGACGAGTCGGGTGAAATAAAATGAGTCGAAATGTTTCGCGATGACAAAGAATTTCTTATCATGTAATATGCACTGGCTTATTTTTATGTCTATCTTTTAGGAAAGAGGTAGTATGTTATATACGCGCACAAATTGTCAATATGCACGGTCGTGAACCGTTCTGATATATATCATAGTATAGAACGTGGCCGTGGTATTTTATGAATCACAATTTTATCTTCCAATTTAAGGGAAGGCAGCAATATGTCGTCGCTTATTCGCTTTCGCAACGAGTCTATATTGAGTCGATAGCACAGCCCGACAGTGAGTATGACGGAACTATTTCAGCAGCAACGCTGCGTCGTTTAAACTTCTTGACGACGTGCGAAAGGCCTACACTGAAGTTGAAGTATGTTTTTCGTAAATATTATTACCCCGAAATGCATTCCGGAAATATTTTATCGATATAATTGTCATGCACCTATCTCCGTCAGATTTGTACACACCATGAATTAGGCTCTTGTAACATAAATCTGATTATAATGACACACCTCGTGTCCTTGTTTCACGCAAATATCATTTCCGTTTGCTCATAATGTATGACTTTTACAATGGGTAGACGTCCATCATCGTGGTTGAGGAAACACTTGATTTGCAATAAGCCTTAACTCGTACTCACACCGCCAGTACTAATTTTGTGTGCAAATGCATTCGAAAGTTCGCGGTGTGTCAACGCCAAAACTTTATTCCTATATCATGTACACTATTACAGCATCTTTTCGTAGAGGCATATAGCTGCCAGTCCGTTTATTTTGGCCTTTGTCATAGACTTTACCGAATACTCTCGCAAGAAGGATGACATTATTGTGATCGATGACCGATTAGGCATGTATGGCTTCTCACTCCATATACCCGAGCAGATCACATCAAAGGGTTGCGACTGAATTTGTATATACATATTCGTTGGAATACATGTTGACCCCGTGGACTGGTTTCCGAAAAAAGTATTTGTAGATGGCAAATCTTTGACAGTGCGTGTTTCGTTCTTTTAAAAGAAGGCTGACGATGTATAAATCTGATCATTCGGAAAATGGTGGACGAACAAAAGTGCTGACCGTGTCCTCATGTTATCCTATGAGGATACGTTTACTTTTCACCGAGTTGAAGTCCTTTTTACGGATGATTGCGGTTTCCATCAATGATTCGAAGCATGCGGTAAAATCGCATACACCGTTCTTTGTTAATGGATTACGCTCTATACTATTACGCACCCTTTAGAGCGTGAATCTCGATAAAGGAAAGGGGCTCTATTGAGCAACTGTCTCAGCTCTTGCTCATCACACATAGCAATTGTTTCAATAAGAACGCCAAGACGGTGATGTCGACCTCAGCGACTTCGAAAGAGACTAACAGAATAAAAGCAACGAAGCGTTTCTCAATAAGATGATGACGGCGATGCTAGTATATTCAGCATCGACAAAGTGTATGCCAGAAATGTTTTTTACAGATACCCTTGCTCAAAAAGAAGAAGAAGACGAATCGGAGATGGAAAGAAAGAATGATCATATGCTGTCCTTACAAGGCGCACTGATTAAAAACGTGTCGAGCCAGAGGAAAATATTGTTCTGGTTGGAGATATAGTCGGCCATTGTGTACCAAATACATCTTTAATGCGGTTCATTCACAGAAATCAAATGCAGAAAATATGAAAGGTTATAGATTCCTCTATTTAATACGGGCATGTGATGATCCTGTCTTGAAGAAACTTCCCAACCATTTGCTGACTAATGAGTACAGTAAAAAAATCAATCCCCAGGCACTTCTGTGACGATTTTTATACCGCGCCAACAAATTAACGCTTAGTCGATCGAAGTGTCGATATAGACGGACGCTAGCTAACCTTTTTTGTGGAAAATCACTGCTCGCTGCTGTTATTACGTGCGTTCGTCTTATAGAAAACGTATTTAAAGAGCTTAGAACTATCAGATATCTTGTTGTCGCGGACCAAGCTCTCGAGTAGATTCATCAACGACCCGTTCCCGCGGCGATCTGACCGTTGTTAATGAAGTTGTCATTGCCAGCACTATTTTCCTGTTCGGCTAACCAGTTGCCAATTTCACAGTTGTGGTGTGATATACGTGTTATTATACGACGCTTTAGAAAAATATTAGTCTGTGATGGCGCATGATATAGAAGGATATCATTTCTCGAAGGATCAAGCCACTGATGAGGCTCCCAGTGGGAAGGCGTGTTACGCGTCTTGTACATGTTCATCGCAGAATTCTTGATCCATATAGTCTTTAAACTTCGACGCTACCTCTTAGAGTATAAGACGACGCACGCAATTATTCGAAAATCAAGGGAACGCAGAACCTGATCCGTCACTCGTCCTATCGGCAAGATAGCGCTGCACATTAGTCGTCAATTTGTGCGACAAATATTTTCTTGCTCGATAATTTCAAGCAACTCGCAGGGTACGCGATCATGTCGGTATATCTACACTTTTAGTATCGACGATTAGGTCAAGGCTAGACTTTTTACGCACTACTGCTGGTAACTTGCATGGTGGCCATCACTTTTTATGTAAATCCTATTTAGATCCGCCGTGAAGTTTGATTATAGCAACACGGCTTTACGTCATTGTGCAGCCGAAACGAACCGCACATTGACTCAAGCAGTAATTATATCTTTATCTCAGTGTCACCACTTCTCAACCAGCAATTTCAGCCGCCGTAGCGTCGTTTCGCACAACACGTGAATAATGGATCTAATTAGAGATCATCCATGCTGCATTTGACTTGAAAGTAACTATTAAGCGTCCTGGCTCGTCAGTGTTGACGTAATAGAATACCCACTTGGGCCCTACGTTTAATGCGGGTCGTCACATGGGTGATTTTAATATACTTAACACGCGTATTCCGAACAAAATTGCTTGCTTTTGCGGGGGAGCGACTACGATGGCAAAACGGCGTTGAATGACGACATAAAGATATCGGTGACATTTGAGTATGTTTTACTCTTAAATGCCTTCGACACCTTTACGACGGACTGGTGTCGGTTTTTAGTCTAGTTTCTACAGGAATGATCCGCGTCTAGCTGCCAAAACAATGTCGTGGATTCCACTACAACGCTTTGTTGACGTTATGTTGGATGCAAAAACCGAGCATAAAAGACCATTTTTTTAGGCGTAAAAGCTGCACAACATCGGCGTGATAATATTAATGAGAGATAAATTAATAATACACAATGAGTTCTTATCTGCGTGAAGTATGCAGATAAGAACTTATTATGTATTGAAACTTTCCTCTCATTAAAACTGATCGGGTCAATTACAATCTAGTCTAAAACATTCTTGACCGAGCCCAAAACGCGGTAGTTCAATTTTTTGGGCATTGGAAGCGACTGCTATCTTGACAAAGTAAATGCGGCGAGCATAAGGCTTGAAAAAGAGTTAAATAGTACAAGATATAATGTGCATCAGTATTCTAAAGAAGCATCCGTACAATGTTGCTCGTAAAACACCCTTTCTTGAGTTGTATAGAAAATCAGAAACGAGGCGTACATTCATGCTTCGAGGTTGTGGCTCGATTTGTTTTGGATGAAACGGACATAAATTGATGCTTGCATTCATTCGGAAGCACAACAAAAGTGATGGAGGTAAAAAAAGCTTAAACCTAAACAAGAAATTGAAAAGTTTGAGTTCATGTTGATGTGTCTATCCATAGAACTCTCGTATATGGCTGAATGCTTGGAGAAAGCCTGGTGGAATTCAGAACGAGATATTAGCTATCCCGATGAGGCGAGGTACAATTATCGTGTGTGTGCAAGTTATAGCTATCGTGATGAGTAGAGACATTGCTCTAGCTCAATTATGCTGAGGATAACTAGGAGGAGGTCATGGGACCAAGAACAATGACCATGTGATCTATAAATGAATAGTCGATAACTTTTTCTATGTCGAGACATCATCAATTACTTTTCAACTATCTATCGCGAGCACAGGCTCACTTCCCGCGTTTTCTATGTTGCTTCGTTTGATATGGCTACATCCTCCCATTTAAACAGAAATACCTATTTATGACTAATTGGAGCGACCGGATAAACATGATTATCATATTACCGAAATTATGAACATCAGGCACCAGTTAGGAGCGATGACCTTGCCACATACGAAAGCATCAGGCCATTAAAGAGATAATTCGTTCAGCTACCGTCAAGTTGCAATTATCGACAGACTCTCACGTGTCTGTCAATCATCGAAACGTGACGGGTCAGGATGACACGGAGACTATTAAATAAGCTTCTGTACTGCGTAACTTACTAGTTATGCCCTGAGCACAAACAAAAAAAGAAGTGCCGGGTTTAGCTGTTAGAAAGTGTGCAGAAGCATCATTTACCGAGGAAAAATTTCTTTGAAGATGCATTTGCATTAATAGAGAAAGATTATACGAAATGTTTGCATCTTGACACTTTAGTAGCAGGTTCTAGCTAGATCTCCTAAGTAGTCGGCATATTGTCACCTAGACTGCTCAGATTGCAAATCGGCAACGAGGTCAAAAGAGCCCACTTAAGAATGTTGAACGGTGTGGCTTACTTTAAGCTTCGTATGAGAGGTCGTACAGACAGCAAAGAGAAGATCTCCCATGTAATGTAGGTTTATTCCGCTAGATACGTAGAAGATCGATGGTGTATACGTTGCCTAGACGGCAGTATCACGCGAAAAGTACCTGTAAACTTGCCAAGTAAGTTGCGTGCTATCTTCATTAGCAATACGTATAAAGTGTATTGCTGTAGCATGATGTATTTTTATTAATAGTTAATATAGCATGATGAGATTGAGGAGCTTTT
This sequence comes from Hyaloperonospora brassicae, assembly GCA_947650285.1. NCBI lineage: Eukaryota > Oomycota > Peronosporomycetes > Peronosporales > Peronosporaceae > Hyaloperonospora > Hyaloperonospora brassicae. The sequence continues at coordinate 83,159 of CANTFL010001315.1, read as the reverse complement.
AATTATTTAGACAACCAATAGATCGTATTTATTACATAGAACACTGAACCAATCTGCTCTTTGAGGATAATCAATAGCGTACATGGTGCAGCAGAAATGTCCCGATTGTGGGGATGAACCCCACAGAAATTGAAATAGTGACTTGAAAAACGGGTTCTGCAGAATATTTCACAATGTCGGCGAAGTGTGATGTCAATAGGGCCTTTATATTAATCCACGAGAAATGGATACATCATAGACAAAAAGGTCCTAATGTAGCATAGGGTAGACCGCAAAAAACTCAAGGGAGTAAAAAGGGTGGTGGTTGTATGGCTTACAAACCAAATTGTACGTCGACAGGGGAATAAAGAAGAGCTATGATCGAGGGGAGACATAATATATTAATGGATTCAGAAAGAACGATGTTGAAAAGGCAAAGTTAGTGGCGAGGACGCTGAGCATTACCACGCAAGTACCGTCATGCCCGATCATCTAATCTGAGACTGCTGATCGAAGAAGCCTCCCGACAGCACGGCGCGGGGGGACTCAGTAAACGATTTCAAGGTCAAGTAGGGTGTACAATTTATCGTACCGAGAGAAAGGAAGTTTGACCTTGTGTGATGACAGAGGTGAGTAGAAAGCGAGAAAAGGGTGCAGGGGCTCACCCAAGATTTAGGGAGAACATGGAGGGAGACGATGCAATCGACGTAAGCTAAGACGGATCAGGTTGACTGATATCATATGTAGATTGTTGTATATTGAAAAGAAAAGGTTGTCAAACCAACGTTACGTTGCTCTTATATTCTTTTCAGCGTCTGTTTTGACTACTTGTGCTTCCGAAACTTGAACAGAAAGAATTGCGTTTTATCGGGTCAGTAGTATTGAATCCTCTGACTGGTGGTGTTAGGGCTATACAATCGTATTTTTTTCAATGTCAGATATAGTAATATTGCTCTCGTTTGTATGTTGGGGGAAAACTAACTTTTTTGGCATCCGTGATCAGCAAGAGCATCATAGTACTTCCTTCACTTTTCGTATACATTGCTCGCATGATCGAATCGATATCAATTTTGCTGACGTTATCGTTATCGAGCGATACCGAAGATCCAAACTGGTAATTGATAGAACGACTATCAACTCTTTTCTTGAAGTATGACTATAATTAAGTAAGAATATTTGGACGACATGGTCATTCATGTAAGATGATGGATGCGTTGGGACAAATGCACCAAATCACTGATGACAAATTATGTCATTAATAAGAACTCGCTCCTCATGTTAAGTAAGTAAACTTAACCTCACATATTCTTTAAAGGACGCGTTTGCGCACTAATTTTGAGCATCCATTTTAGTGTTGTCAGAAGTAACTATTATTAAATTAAATGGTATTTTCATATATCGAAATACATGTTGATAAAACTCCGCTGTGCGCGGAAATGATTATCAAATAAAATAGTTCATGTTGTCAGCTTTGCAGTCAAAGAAATTGCCGATAAAGATCTTAGCCCTTTTTTGTCGTAATGGATTCCGAAACAGCAATAAGTGTATTAATGTTATTGCGTTTATATATTTAGAGCGAAGAACTAATGCATTATCGGAGAAGGTCGTCCATACGATGGTAATAGCAGATGCTGTGAAGTTGTGCGGAGTCGGGAACTAGCCTCATAATAGTGGGGACCAGTAAAATGCGCGATTTAACTCTATATCAAGCTTCTCACGACCACAATTCCACCTACTTCATTATCGTGATACTGCAAATGATCTACAGCTATAGATCAGTAGTAGACAACAAGTTGTGAGTCGATGTGAATATATGTGTGATACAACATGCCGTTAAAAGTAGTGTACTGATCCAGAGAAGATCGAATGATTGCCGTTAAATAACAAAAGTTTGTCGTGACGAATCCTCAGTGATCTCGCAGCTGCAGAAGTACATTGACTTGTGCATAAGCCTCTCCAACGTCGTCAACTAATTTTGAAGAAGAACAGTTGATGTTATTCTCATTAGTTGGCGTCTCACTGTCTATGTGTGCACTCAGAAAATTCGGGCTAGTCCAAAAGGGATTTGTTGAGGACATTCTTACTTTTCTTGGTTTACGCGTTACAGAAAATACAAACTTCGCAAATATTAAGACGACTACCTCGCTCTTTTTTTCGATATACGAGTTATTTGCGGCTTTGTTAAACACTCGTCTGAGTTGCATCCTCGGAAAGGAAACGCACGCCAGATTCGATTCATAATGATTCTTTATTGATTGTTTTTTGCCATTCGATGTCAATGGAATGCGGAAGCACCATAATATACGTTGCACTTACACAAATATCCGCGCAACTATGCATAAATGCTGTACATTTCTCTTATTTATGTGAGACGACAATTGAACAGAATTAAATTGGTTCTTGTAAGCACTCATTGAGGGCATAAAGCTAAGCTTTATTCGGTGTCGAGATGTAAAGAGTGTAGACCGTCGGTGTCCATAGTTAACGAGTGCAGAAATGTTATTTCATGCAAGCGATGACACCAGCTGTTTTGTTTTGGATAATACGACAGAAATGATCAGAGTATGGAATCTATATCCAATCAAGTCAGCTTTAAGCTGCCGATTGATATCACATAGTGCGTAAGAAGGAATTGCATGTCATACAGCATTATCTAAACAAGTCTAGTATATATACTAGGTTCTTTAATCTTCATCTTTGTTCCGAATTGTGCGTCTTTGTGCGCGGCAAGCGGAAATATTATACAATATATGCTGGATCATAATTGTAAGGACCTGTCGGAAGTCTTTATATTGAGCTATAGATCCTATTAACAACATAGGACAGCGATGGAAGAACAAACAGTAGAAACGAATAACTCGTCGCAACGGATGTGATGCACATTGTAATAATGTTACTGGATATTGTATAGTTCCTTGCCGTATAACTAGCCCTTTCCAAAGCACACTGCTACTTCTACTCACTGCTGTGTTAGGATATACCTTTGAGACATGATACCTGGGATGGATCTATTCATCGATTTTATGAAAATAAACACAGGATAGTCTTTGACATCTCGCGTATGATAGAGCGCCTTCTATAACATCTGCATCTGCGCCTGGTTTCGTTGCACCATTCACCTTTTTGAACGCTTGCACAATCCACCATTCTCCTGTTGCCTTGTGTACACGAAGGATGGAGATCCATGCGAGAAGGTTGGCTCTCTCGTACAGATCTTAGCTAATCGATTGACACATAAATGGCTATCGCTGTTACTAATTTACAAAGAAGTATTTCCTGCTTCATGATAACGTTTATCGAAACGAGTTATAGGTCAAAATTGTGGCTAGTAGCTAATGACCTTAGATAACTCGAATGGTAAATATTTAGGAAATACAAACTGAATTTCGATCAAATATTAATAAAGATCGTTCACATAATGGAATCCGACGATTGAGACGCTAAATGACCATTTGGTTCTTCTCGTCAAAAACAATTAGTTCGAAAGACATAATGCCAGAAACCCTGCCTCTTAGCAATTCACATTGCCGAGCAGAAGGTGAAAATAAATTCGTATTTAGCAACTAGTATGCATATCTGCTTGACTTTTACGCGTCGCTACTTCTGTACATATATTAGCATCGGGCATTTACAATGGCATTTTGCCGAAGTAAACTTGGAAACCGCGATAAGAGTAAGCTTATAACCTCTTTCGCCTGATCCGTCATCACCAAGACCGTAAAAATTTCGATTACTTGCTAGAAGATGTATACCTTAGTCATAATCTACAATGATCTTCTTCGCTCAGGTTCCTGGATCCTCCGTCTTTGATATCGTTTAGCCGAAGCTTATTAAACTAAGTGTAGTAGTCTTTTATATATCCTCCAGTCAATCTAGGACTTCCGAGTCGCTGCTTTTGTGCAGCAAAACTTTTCATCACTAAATGCATATTCTTTACGTGCATTTACGTCCCAGTCCAATCGGCTATCGTCGCACGGACCGTTGGCTTGTCTGTATTTCTGCACAGCCTTCGGCATCTTGCTTACAGTGCACGTGTTGGTTATGCCGTAATTTTTCTGTAGGTTACTAACGATTAAATTCTAATATAAGAAAATCGAAATCACTTCTTTAATGATCATACGCTTGCAAAAGTTTTTTAAACGTTCTTCAGACGGCCGTTCAATGATAAAGTAGTATTCGTCTATCGCGTGTCGATGCTGCCAGCTTAGATATATCTTATGTCTTCTAAGCTATGGAAGATCGAGGTTGGCATCAGACTTGTCTTACCATATCCAGTAAGATGAAATTATCATCTTTCGTTACGCCATCTAGCTTGCAGCGAATTCATACTGCACGTTCCTTCAAATTAAGGATACGACTTTTCCAAGGTGCATCGTAAACTACTACTTGGAAAGGCTTGCGCTCAACGAATCCGAGCACACGATATCCTAGTGACTTGAGTTGGTCATAATTGCTCCGTTGAGCTGTGATAGAGAGATAAATTACATGTCGCGTGTTACTTCGGTCTTCAGGTAATGGGGTACCTGATTACCAGAATCATCTACAAATAGCGAAATTGTGTGGAGAGCAAAGTATGTCAATGTACCTGCAAAATATTTTGACTTTTCTGGATCAGTAGAGCGCTCTCCTTCTACTAGTCTGAGGAGGTTCTGACAATATGATTTGCTGTTACAGCTTCACAACAAAGTAGATACCGCGGGGTTCTGCTTGGAGGACGGTCAATCACCTCGTTCAGTGTTTCAAACACTGCGCGTGGTGACTACACGCATAGGCTGAGTCACTTAGCTCTCAATAGACATTACACTTTTCATCGCTTGTTACCATGAGAGCGATGTTCATGACGCCAAACATTCCAAAATTTATAAGATCCGGATCCTCTCGTTTCCGTTGAATAGGTGGATTATAGGGGATGCCGACTTGGAATGAGTTCGTTCTTAGTTAATTTCCTCCTGACCATGATATATATGTAGCAAGGTTTTAAAGTGTGTAAGTTAGTTCTGAGTTTACACAATCCTGAATACATTAAAGAAACACACTTATTTGCACGCTTGGCTAACAGGTCTCGACACCATACAGCTCACATCGATCGTGTGTGTTGAGCGTACGCGTAAATAAAAATTGTACATGAGATCACCTTCAGGCTTGGATTTTATTGATGAACGGCTTGAAAATTTTCTAAGCTTCTTCTTGTAGCCATGGTACGATACGGACACATATTTGTTGTAATGCATAAGGCCTAAGGCTTAAACTTTGGAGTGCTCACCTAAGCGAAACATGTCGAAATCGGCCCTCATCGCGCAGTCCTTGATGCGACGATGTTCGATGGAATCATCCAGCTGGACGAACGATTGTGGTGGAGTATAAATCAATCTTTTGAGGAGTCGATCCCAACTCTTTACTGGCGCCAGGACGACCGACCAACGGAGGGGGTACTCCGATTTTGTGTTTCTTGATATTCTTCCTCACCTTGTGTACCCGTCGGTCGGGAGGGTTACACTCTTCCAGGTGGACACGTGTCAATGGAAAACTTGACCGGGTTTGCGATGGGGTCGAGGTTCGATCACGGTGTGGAAATCTTCACACCACGATCGGGGTTGGTGCGGTCACGTGGGTGTCGTCACGCGATCACTTGTATGCTTGTGGGGTGCTCGATATGAGTCACCCTGATCTGTAACAGATCGCCTTGTTCAAATGTAGACCTTGATTTGCGAGCCTTCTGACCACTTGAGCCGTCTCGCGATCTTGGGTCCTCAACCACAAAGGGTTTCCTGCTTCCAGTCGCAGTTGGGGTGTTTTTTGAGAGATCTTGATCCCTGGTCCAATAATCCAGGGATATCACTTGATTAAAGTATGTAACTTTTCCTTGACGTCGGGTGGCCAATGATCCACCCGGAGGAGAAGTCGACACATGTACTTTGAAGCAGATTGAACTCTGTTTAATGTTAACCAATCAAACCCAACAACCCTATCCCTATCCCATGTCTTGGACATCGTTTGCCACATGTCGCTCTCTCTAGACGGTAGCGATCTTGTACTTGCGTGGCCCACACCCGATATACTTGTCTGATCGCGATCACATACCTGATCACTGATCACGATCTCGATCGTTTCCTAATCGCGATCGCCTTGCTGATCGCGGATCCCATGGTGTTCTCCACGCCAACCTGATCGCGATCACCTACCTGATCAATGATCACGATAATGATCTCACACCTGATCAATAATCACGATCTCGATCGCTTCCTAATCGTGATCGCCTTGCTGATCGCGAATCACATGGTGTGCTTCACACCAACTTGATCGCGATCACCTACCTGATTTCTATCACATACTTGATCGCGATCACATACCAGATCACTGATCACGATCTCGATCACTAATCACGATTTAGATTGCCTCCTTGATCGCGATTCCCTTGCTTATCGCGGTTCACTTCTTGATTGACTGATCGCCAACGTTACCTTCCACCTCATACCTTGACCCAAGATCGCAGGTCCCAACCTGCCCGATCTGATATCCATTTTTGTCTGACTGTCCAATATACGCGATCTGACCAGATGTGGGACCGGGCAGCCAAGCGTTAACTGGCTCGGGCATAACGGGAATGCGATCAGTTCCTCTACAGCGAATTTCCATAGTCGCTTTGCCAGAGTCGTCCGCTGCGCCGTTAGTCGCCACACAGTGTCGATCTGACTGCACACATTTCTTTTCGCATGGTCAGTCTCCGTATTAATATCAATTTACTCTTTCGTTTATTCTTTGTAATCCATTGTTGGAAGTGTCTCCATGCTTTTCTTATCTTTTACCATTCTCGATCAGGTTACCCTTCGTCCAGATCGCTCGCGAAAATAAAGTCCAGTGATCTAACGACCGCGATCAGATCTACCACCATCCAGATCTCTCGCGAAAAAAAGGTCCAGTGATCTAATGACCGCGATCAGATCCACCGATGCTGATCACTGGCGATCATTAATACTGCTAGACCTTCACCTGCGCGATCACGTCGGTAAATCTTCGATTGCCATACTCACAACATCTACCGCTTTCCACCTTCACATACAGCCTTCCTTTACGTGACCTCAAGTCCGCGATCTGACCCTCACTCACCCGCATTCTCCTCTTCATGCGACTGCATCACTTCGAAACGATGTTTCCGCACACGATCACGATCCCATTCTTGTATCAACGCTCCGTAGTTCAAGTCAGCTTCGTCCACCCACGACGGATCCCCATATCATTTCCAATCGACTTTGAACTGTCGGTTCATCCTGCCATAACTTGTCCGCCGTCCTGATCGCATGTCCGCTATCCCCTCCAATTCGAACTCGTCTTCTGCCAGATCGCTTACCCAACTGTCTTCTGGTAATAAAGCTTCGTCAAATTCAACTCGATCCGCTTCGCTTATTCTCCGTTGTTTCATCGGTCGATCCTGAATCAGTCGTACGAGTATTATCTTTGACACGTGAACCACTGGGAAGACTTGGTAGTGCGTACCTGCTATTTCCAATCTCACCGCGTGATCTCCGCACTTGTCGATTACTCGGAACGTTCCGCGCCACATATGTGCCAGTTTCCAAGCGTGCCCCTCCTTCACGCAATCCAGAAATAGCCAGACTTGCGATCCGATGCATATGTACAGCATATCGCGATCCAGATTATGCTGATCAGCGTGATCTTGAATTGCTTCCTTTAGTCGACGGTTCACCGTAGCTCTCGCCCGTTGATAATGGCGTTGTATGCCAAACCGCCATCGTCGTGGATCTCGATCTCGCGACGCGGTACTCCCTAGAGGTAACTTGGCTTCCAACGTTATCGGGGTCCCAACCGTAAATCAAATAAAATCGGGTGTCACCGCGAATCCGATCATGTGCGGTGTTGATCTACGTCAATCGTTCGGCGTATTCATCCCAATCCCTCTGGATCTCGTCCGACACATACATCTTGATCGCTCTAGTTAACGTCTGTATCATGCGCTCTACTGTGCCGTTCTCTTGTGGCCTACAAGCCATAGTAGCTCGTTGTTTCTGGCCCACGATCCGATTAAACGCCCGAAAGAAAGCAGACATGAATCCTGGCTCTCGATCGTGACGAATTGCTTTACTTGCGCCAAACCTTCTGAATACATATTCTTCGTAATTTTCCGCGATTGTTTGTGCGGTCCGAGATGCGCTCGCCTTCGCAACCACATATCCAGAGTTCGGGTCTACCAAGACCAACAACTCTGTGTTCCCTTTGAACGATCGCGGCAGAGCAGGAGTATGATCCATTGCTAGAATCTGAAAAGGGTGCTTTGCTTGTACGTTACCCGGCGTGCCACTTCGATCGCAGTGGCGGCCTTTACCTGTATCGTAATACACACACTCTCCCACGTACCGTTGCACACTTCGATACAAACCACCTCAGTGAAACTTCGCCCTGATCTTCTGGTAAGTTCGACCTATACCCTAATGACCGCCCTCCACAATGGTATGATAATGATGTAAAAATCCTGCTGCAATAGCTCCGGGATCACCAACCGGCCCAGCTCTACGCGATCTTCTGACTTTGTAGCTGATCTGGGACAAAAGAGCAACAACTCGTCCTGATCGACCTCATAGCCCGGCGCGACCAAGGCACATGATTTTTCATCCGCTGATGCAATCTTATATACTTCTCCAGTCAAATAGATTTTCAAGTTAGAGATCGATATCTCTTCATCCTGCGCTTGTTTAATCCGCTCCATTCGTATCTGTTGTACGATCTCCTCTTGAACAATTTGTGCTGAATGGCGTCGTCGTGCGGTAGCACGGGTAATCGCAGCTACTCGCACCCTCTGATCCGTCTTGCGGAGTAACAGTAACTCGTCTAGCCGATTCAGAGTCACTAGATCTTGGCGATCTTGGTCATCCATCACTATCCCACCTTCCGCTTTCTGCAGAGCTTCACTTTCCAATCGATCTGCGCTTGCGTACCAATCGCGTTTCACACGTAATAAATCATGTTTGAGTCTGGATCGGGGTTAATCCATCGCTTTATTTCCCAGCAGTTGTAGACCTAGCGCCTTGCAATCGATCTCTCCACGCATTTGCCTGATCACTAAATTTGAATCTCCACATATGATCACTCGCTCCCTGGTCTGATCAGACAACAAATCAAAACATAGAAGCAGTTCTCTATACTCTGCTTTGTTGACCATAAGATCAGGGACGAACTCAGACGCGGCAGCCACAACCTTACAACCTAATAATCTCCATACAATCGCGCTGCATGCTCCACACTTTCTCTTCACTCTAGCAGACCCATCAAAACTATCCCCCAGATATTTGCTTCCTCTTCGACCGTAGGTGGAGGCATACTGATCGTTTGTCGTGGTTGTTTATTTGGCGCAATCGCGATCAACATCTCATCCACTTCCTGTCGAGGAGTTATACTTGCTTCCAGAGTACCCAGTATCTCATCTTCACCCTTCTCACATCGACGTATCTCCGGTCTCTAGTTTGATTACAATGCACCCCATCAACCTAATCTTCCATTGAGACCGGAAGATTGGAGCAAACAGGCTAAGGTTTAATAATGTATCAGCACGGCGATCCCACGAGACACCAGCATGGTATAGCATATGTCTAGCATCCTTAGCAATGCTAGTACCTCCTTCTCTACCATGCCATAGTGAACTTCGTTCTGCTTCAGTTTACGGCTTGAAAAAGTGACCGGCCATTACACCTCCTCATGTTTCTGCAGCAATGCCGCCGACACAGCCCACTTGCTGGCGTACACCACAATCACTGGCGGTCGACCCGGGTCAAAGTATTTCAAAATGGGTGTATTCGCTATCTTCTGTTTCAAGAAAGTAAACGCGATCGTTGCTTTCTCCCAGCGACTCCTGCCTTCCGGATCCTGATCGCCTCCAGAGATTAAGTGTAATTCCTGATCGACCTCAGCAATTGGGCGTGATTCCTGATTGCAACTAGCAATTGGTGCGATTCCTGATCGAACTCAGCGAATAGGTGTGATTACTGATCGACCTCGGCAAATGGGTGTGATTCCTTATCGCCCCCAGCAATTGATTGCGATTCCTGATCGCCCTCAGGCATTGGGAGTGCTTCCTGATCGCCCCCAGCAATTGAATGCAATTCCTGGTTATTCCCAGGGATTGGGTGCAATGTCTGATCGCTTTTATGGGCAGTATGACACAGCCAAGTTCGCCCCGCAACCCCCACTGTCCTTGGGTCGTCATACGCTCGACGGATCGCATGGAAATCGGTTTCTCAAAATTTGTACAGTACTAAGGCGTACACTGATAAGTCTTCGATGAATCGACTGTAATAGTTGAGGCTCCTCATATATGATTGCATCGACCAGAAGGAGCGAGGAAATGGTATGTTTACCAAATATCCTAGATCTTTTGGGTTCGCTTCTTATTCAGCCAACGACACTTGATGACCCAGGTAGTCTACCTTGCGTCGTCCCCAGAAGCTCTTAGCCAGACTGATCGATAAATTACATCAATTACACACGTTCAATAATCGTTCTACTTTAAGGTAAAGAGATTTCTACGACGGGGCCGGTATCAGTATATCGTCGATGTATCACCTTCGACCAAGGACGACGTCTTCATGTCAGAATCTGGTTCCCCGTCGGTAAACACGTCTATACGATCTGGTGATCCTGAGTCAATCGTAGCTGGACGTGTACCAATCTTTAAATATCCATATAACGCATTGTCGATCATTCGTTGGTAAATCTGCGGTGCGTTCTTCGATCCAAACGGCATCCTTAGCCATTCAAACAGGCTTGATGGTGTAATAAACGCCGAAATTTCCTCTGGCTCCGTCCTTCATCTCCACCACCCAAAACCCACCCGCCAAAGCCAAGGAACAGTACCACGTGGCTTTGTTCATATCCTGCAGCAAGTCGCTGATCAAAGGCATGGTACAAACCATCTATCTCGACAGTTGATTCACTCGTCTATAGTCGATGCATATTCGAATATCTTCTCCATTCTTCTAAATGATCACCACGATCGGTGATTCCCACGGAGAAGTGGACGGGCGAATTATCTGCGCCGTCAATAGTCCTATGGTCAGATCAGCTAGCTGCTCGCGGGATTCGAAGGCGACCGGTCGCACCCTCTGTGCTATCGGGTCAGCGCCTCCGACATAAATATCACAGACCGCTCCACGAGTCGCAGGGGGTAGGGCATTACCATTGCCGATTATCAGATGGCAATTCGCCCATTTTCTTTGTCGCAACTTCTATTGATCACTTGACAGTGGCTCTCCTGAGTTGCCCACTTGAATTTCCTCTAAATATATCTCGGCCGTCGGTGTAACAACTTCCGGTAGGATCGCCATGTGCTGATCGACATCCTCAGCATACATCTCTCCACTTTCGTTACGGTACGTCGACTCATAAGCGGGTTCAACCCCCGTCTTTTCTTCTCCGATCGCCACGACGTCATTCCGTTTTACCAGTCAATTGGACTTTTTCTGTAACTCGCAATCTCTGATCGCACTCCCGTCTGTCTGACAGCGGGACTCTCCTTGGAGCAAATCGCTGATACCTCGCCCGATATCTTTTACGTCGACCATCTTTACTTCAGGGTTTGACTTCTCATGCCGATCTTGTGACTGATCACCTCTCCTGCACCCTTGGGTCGTAGAGATCGACGAAGAAACTTTCGTTGGTAGACAAAAATCTTCCTCGGGCTGCATACACCGCTCTTCTGGGTCCCTCGCGATCTCGTCAGACTAATTTCTGGACTGTTTTTGTCCATCATCATCCATGGTGGGAATCGTGTCTGGCTGATCGATGGATCGTCTCTGCCCCCGATCAGGCTCCTCACAATCGATCCTCCCTGTTACGATCGGCGTCACCAATCTGCTTCTTCTGCGTCGACCTAGTTTCCACACGCTCATCGTCTTGAGCTTCGTCAGTTGTATGATCCGTCACACATATATTTATCGATTGTTTATTGTTTTTCATGGCGTGATCATTGCTTTCACTCTCGTCTATGTAGTGCACAAAATCTTCGTCGATCACGTTTCGATCAGGTTGTAACTTGTCAGCACTGCAGTCGTTTGCCTCTTCTTCTGTCTTCACTTCTTGGCGTTTTGAAATCTTTCTCGGAGTAGGATATGATCGCTGATCAACCAATGGCCCTTCATACGTCGCGGGTGAGACTTCTTCTCGATCAGTTGTAGCCTCGAACGCTAATGTCTGCCACTCGTTATAAAGTCGCGACCCCATTGACACGTACCCCTGCGATCGGGGTATCGTGTACGCTACCATCCACAGCCTCTATGGAGTTCCTCACCGTAAAATCATCTCGCGATCACACAGGTTTGTGAGTTGTAGATAGTTCATCCTGCCAGGCCCGGTAGTCCCAGTTGGTACCCACTCCATGTCTCGTCTTACCCACAGTTAAGCTCTTGACGGCGCGATACCTATTCTCACTTCTGTTGGTTTGTCGGTCGGTATCACCACGTGTTAATCATTCAGGTTGATCGCTTGGATGGTCGATCTATAAAGTGGCTTGCGCCCCGCTAGATCAATGCGTACTTCATCGGGTATACATAGCGTTCCGTCCGCTAGATCCAAGCGAATCCCCGCCGGATCCATAAATCCATTCCAAGTAGAGCCTCTTGACCGACTTGATCACCGACCCATACGTCGAAATAATACACTAGTGATCCGTCCAATGTAATCTTGATTTTCGTGCGCCCAATTGTCATGTAATCGTTTTCCCCTATGCCGACACATTCTTGAGTCTGACTTTTGTCGATCATGCACCCTACCTTACGAGCAAAGGTGGTGTCGATGATTGACACTTCAGCACCGGAATCAAAAAGCATAGTGGCCTTCTCATTATTGATCTTGCCGACCGCTTTAGTCTGCTTAAACCATTTTTCAGGGGTGTGGTATTTCCAATAACCACGTACTTCCCTGGTGCGATATCGAGCTCCATCTTCACGGCTGATCGGGTGTATTCATCAATTCGATGCACACTTGAAATCACCGTGACACAAGTTAAATCAATACGTATGTTAGCGATCGGCTCGACCTATTCGTTAACTTCTTGATCCTTCACTTGTTTCTCAACGAATGCATAAATGCAGGGCCTAGAACACTCGGCTCGTACCAGATTCCATCCTGGCAAGCGTCCTAGTTTAACATCTCCTCCGCCTCGGACGGAAACATCCCTGCGTGCTTGGTAGGCACATGCCATTGGCGCATCAGATTGCAGAACTATTTTACAGGGCATTTGCCACTCTCATGCACTTTTCCACAAGCTACACACGCGTAAAAAAACTTTTCCGATGGATGTCCTATACAGCCTCACTTCTGGCAAGTCAATCGCTTCCAGCAGCCACAATCATTATGCTTGATCGATCCACAGTGAGTGCACGATTTTGATCGTTCTCTGTGATCGCTTAACTCCTCCCGATCAGCTTCTTCATGCCGCATACGATGATCTTGGTTTGATTGCACTCGAGTGGGGACGGTAGTTGCACAAACTCTGCGCCGGTCCACGTCCTCTTCCGATCCGCCTGGATCCGACTCCGAACTGCTGCTCTCGCTTTCCACCCTGATGACTCGTACGGCTCGGGTTGGTTTTGACACACCTGATCATCATTAATTTTTGAACACTAACGAAACTTTCCTGATCCCATCGACGCCTTCGTGTACCGGTTTTCCATCCGCTGATACGCACGCAACGTTTCTTCCATGTCTTCGGCGTCCGACAATCGCAGTAGAGTCAACTATTCCGCTGAATCGCGATCGTCCAGCGTAGAAATAAATGTTCCACATGTTCACGCCGCGTAGCGTGTCTTCCTTCTCAAATAGCGACCTTGGCTCGGACCGCTGACCCATTCAATCGGTGTAAACACTCCAGCGGGGTTTCATCCGGTCGTTTGCGTGCGTGGTAATACTGTCTGGCATTTGACACGCCGTACCCTCCATATTGCACCATGAAACCTTCCAGCATATCTTTCCACGTGCGACGAGTAGTGCGACTCAGTTGACTGTGCCAATTCTGTGCCGGTTCCGTCAGTAGATCACCGAATACCAGGCATTTCTCTTCATCTGGTATTTGGTCCCTTAGGAACGCCGACTCGAACTTTCTGATCCAGCTTTTGGCGCTATCTTCATCTCTGTCTCTGCCATTGAATTTATTCAGCTCGCCGATCACCGAAAATTGGATGCGCTGGGGAGCAATATTTGATTCATTGACACTTCTGCAGGCGCCATTGATGGCCTCCTCGGGTCTTCCCGCTCCGATTCGTACGGGGCATGTCCTCTGAGATCGCCAAAGTCTGATTGACCTTGACGCGATCCGATCGACTCCATCTCCTCATCCGGAAAGTACGTCTTTCGCGCTCTTGGCATCTTGATCGCTTGACTTGGGTAGATTGCTTGGCAGGATTTATTCCGCTGCCTCTGTTCCAATCGCTATATTGCGTTATCAATGTGGACCAGCAGATGTCCTTGTAAGGCCACTGCGTCATCTCGGGTGGCACGCATAGCTGCCGATCGCGGCTCAGCCATGATTTCTTTGGCGCGATCATGCAGATGAGCGGAACCACTGGGGCCTAGTGACATCCGTTGAATGCCGATCGAGGCATCTGAGTCGATCTCGGATCACGCTGAGGAATACTGCGACGATCCGATGTAATATTCCTTCTTCATGTCCGCAATCGTGGTACTCGCTTGATATTCAATCTCGGCTTTGCCTTTGAGAGGGATCAGCTTCTCGTACAACGATCGACATGCGCAGGTGATTTGATCTTGATCAAATCCAACAACCTTTTCACATCATTCATCTCCGCCACGAATCCAGCTTCACGCAAAAGTCGCATGATCCTATAGATTCCTTCCAGCAAGTTCGATGCACTTGCCGGGGTCGATATCGGACCTTGAATCTCGTCGATCAGTTATGGCTTCAGCGCTTGGAGTACTGGGTCGCTTGATAGTATATTCTTGAACATCTTCCACTCGTACATCTTGGCCGGTCTTTCATATTGCCACTCTTCCAATTTGATCTCGTCTTCCACGAACTTGAACGGCTTCGGGATCTTGTTCTCAGCTTGATCACGTTGATCGGGCTCGGTCGTTGTTTCTTCCACCCTCACAGTTCTCGATCGATCTTTTCTCGAGATCGCGAGTGTGACTTTGGGCACTTTTTTCTCGGTTTTAACCGATGGATTTTCACCCTGCAAATCATGCTTTGTAGCACGATCCACGGTGGTCCCCAAAAGAACCTCAGGAGGGTGTCGAGTTGTTTCTTCCAAATCGAGTGATCGGTTTTCCACTTTTGTTTTCTTGTCATTAGAGCCCCTCCCAGAACTCTGATAAACTGGGAATCTTATAGACTCACGCTTCTGTGGCGATTCTTTGGCATTCGACGCTTCATCCCAGTTTCAGTTTTTATCATCACATCTTCACTCAAAGACTCACGGTGAAATCTCTAGTCACCACAAGATCCGGGCACGCGCACCATTGTGGTGGAGTATAGATCACTGTTTTGAGGAGTCGATCCCAACTCTTTACTGGCGCCAGGACGACCGACAAACAGAGGGGGTACTCCGATTTTGGTTTCTTGATATTCTTCCTCACCTTGTGTACCCGTCGGTCGGGAGGGTTACACTCTTCCAGGTGGACACGTGTCAATGGAAAACTTGACCGGGTTTGCGATGGGGTCGAGGTTCGATCACGGTGTGGAAATCTTCACACCACGATCGGGGTTGGTGCGGTCGCGTGGGTGTCGTCACGCGATCACTTGTATGCTTGTGGGGTGCTCGATATGAGTCACCCTGATCTGTAACAGATCGCCTTGTTCAAATGTAGACCTTGATTTGCGAGCCTTCTGACCACTTGAGCCGTCTCGCGATCTTGGGTCCTCAACGACAAAGGGTTTCCTGCTTCCAGTCGCAGTTGGGGTGTTTTTTGAGAGATCTTGATCCCTGGTCCAATAATCCAGGGATATCACTTGATTAAAGTATGTAACTTTTCCTTGACGTCGGGTGGCCAATGATCCACCCGGAGGAGAAGTCGACACATGTACTTTGAAGCAGATTGAACTCTGTTTAATGTTAACCAATCAAACCCAACAACCCTATCCCTATCCCATGTCTTGGACATCGTTTGCCACATGTCGCTCTCTCTAGACGGTAGCGATCTTGTACTTGCGTGGCCCACACCCGATATACTTGTCTGATCGCGATCACATACCTGATCACTGATCACGATCTCGATCGTTTCCTAATCGCGATCGCCTTGCTGATCGCGGATCCCATGGTGTCCTCCGCGCCAACCTGATCGCGATCACCTACCTGATCAATGATCACGATAATGATCTCACACCTGATCAATAATCACGATCTCGATCGCTTCCTGATCGTGATCGCCTTGCTGATCGCGGTTCACTTCTTGATCGACTGATCGCCAACGTTACCTTCCACCTCATACCTTGACCCAAGATCGCAGGTCCCAACCTGCTTGATCTGATATCCATTATTGTCTGACTGTCCAATATACGCGATCTGACCAGATGTGGGACCGGGCAGCCAACCGTTAAGTGGCTTCGGACATAACGGGAATTCGATCAGTTCCTCTACAGCGAATTTCCATAGTCGCTTTACCACACCATCTCAACAAGGAGTCTACATTGACTGACATTAAAATTGGACGTATCAACATTATGTTATGTGTCGACACACGAGTGTGAACTTGTGAACAGCAAAATAGTGACATTGTTGTTGCAGCAGCTCGGAATGTATAGAAACCTGTTCCCAAATCATTTCTGGAATATGAGCATTTTACTGGTGTAGCATGGTCTTGTTCATACATCCAACCCTTACAAGCTCCCTTCGGCCGCGTCAAGCTTATATTTTACGAAATGTGGTGACCGATGCATGTTGCGCGTCTTTTTTTAGGCGAACATCATGGAGCTGATTTATGGACCACCAACGGTCAAAACTCATTCGCCTGAACGCACCCAATTCGATATCGTTATATTGGTTTCAGTCTTCATGTCATGTTGGCGTGAAAGATGTCCTATCTCACGACCTCTATCGCGGAAAGCTCGTTATTGTTAGACGAAGTGCTTCAAGATGTAATGGGGCACCTCGATGATACTACAACAACATAATATACCTTACACTGCCAACACTGTAGGAAGGTGCATCGGACCTTGTCATACACGGCATGCATCGCAATCTTACTGAACTAACTAGAACACGCTAGTCATTGGTGAACGATCCCTATATCGAATATTGCGAATCGTGCCAATTAACCTTTGTCAAACCATATCTAACTATGGTTCTATACAAACACATTCTGCAAATATCTGCTGGCCACGTATTGCGCGCGACCACCACTAACAGGACGCATCGTTGGTGAATATAGATAACACGTATTGATCGATCCGCCGAAGTGGGTGAATTGTACATCCTGAAGTAATATTCGAGACTAATTTTCCCGAAGACTGTATTCGCATTGACACTTTTTATGTAAATGTCAAGTAACGGGGTTCCCCGTCACGTATGTTATAACGGGGCACGCTCTTACCAGATGACTGGTAATACCTTGTGTTAACAGAACACAAGCTGCGTACTCCCGACGTCATGTACACGTGGCGTGAGGAATCGCAAGGAAGTAAACAGAACCCGAAGCTCTGTTTAAGGGAATAAGTAGAACTGTATTTCATATAGTTAAGTTTCTTTAAGAAATCATCTTTGGCTTAATCTAACTATATTAAACTACAATCTCCTATGTGGGTTTCTTGCTCACCACCCATTACGCGCGCCCAGCAGCGATTGGTGGTTAGTCTGGTTGATGTACCGTGAACATCAACCATTAAGTGGAGCACCCAAAGAATATTACCCTCGGGGGTAATGTTCCGTCAACACCACCTCTGCCCGATTGATGTTGATTGAATATTATCGCAATCGATAATATTATAAATTGATATATTGGTATCAATTTTTATGTAAGGGACTCACCTCGTTAAATATGCGGCCTCTTTGAAACACAGTTCAGGTTTGAGGATGCTCTGCACGTTCTTATTTGTACCGTTTCTAACGGGTTCTGCCGATTAATATACCGTATTAAATTCCCCTATTATACCCTAACTTCTCAAAAGAGTATTGGATCAGGCAGGATACACTATAAGTTCACATATTTCGAAAAAAAATAATTTCTCTCGGATAATAAACGACGGGAGTGGTGTAGTAGTGCAGCAGGCTGTCAGTTACACAAATAGCCCGGGTTCAAACCCAGCAGCGATCACACAGATAGGACCCCCATAGGATGGATCTTGAACCGCCACGTAAGTCTTATTAATTCAGATTTATTGCAATGCACAGAAGAAAAGAGCTGCAATCACAAAAATGAAAAGCCCCTATTCAACGGTTAGATCGTCAAACTCATCTGCTATATTAGCACCATCTGCATCATCAGGGGCTCCTTCGTCAGCAATCACCCATTTACTCATGAAAGAGTCCACCGTACACGCCGTGCTTGGAAATGTGCCAGTCGCGGTAGTCTACAGCGAACCCAGATGCGGCAATTGACTTGCGGACAACATCGTTGGGGACAGCTTTCCATTCATTTCTGACCCACGCCACCACTTAGTCCACGCTCGGTGGCCGCGGATTTCTGTTCTTGGTGTACTGCACCCGATCAGATCTCTTCCAGTCGTCAATTACGCTCGATAGACAACCTTAAAACGACTTGAATATTGCGATGTCCCCTGCCTGCAGTTTTGGCGTTAGACCGCCAAGAAAAACCATCATATCAATCTTCTTGCTGATGCACTTCGCCTTGATGTCCTTCGCTATATGCGCTCGCATCGAGTCCCACACGATCTCTTTGCCGTCGCAGAAGTTCAGAAGCGCTGGAAACATCAAGTCGATCCACTTAATGAGAAGCTCACTGTTCATCCAGGCACGCTCTTGATACGCAACGTAAACCGAGACGCTCTTCTGGATCGGTTTTTTCGCGCCAATCCATATCAAAAGAGGTGATAGCTTTGTCCCCGTTGATGTGACGGGAAGCGCAACATGAAATCCGCATCGAAGCGAGCCCTGTCGACCGCAAAACGACATGACGTGCGCGGGTAAAATCCACAGTGTCGCGCCGCGGGATCTCCAAAGAAAACTGCCGTCTCATCTATCGGGAGCGTGCCGCTGGGGTTATGCTTGCTCTTTTTTGATGGGAGGTACGTAAGAAATCGCACGGCACGCGCAGTGAGCCCGTCGTTACTTAATACGGTGAGGTTGGTTGTCCGTCGGAGAGAGAGGCCATAGCGAGTCATGAAGCGAGCGAGTCATTTGTCCGATGCGCAAAAGTCATCGTCGTCCAGCTCATATTTAGCGAGCTCGCGTGCGGACACTTGAATCCACTGACGCGACACCTTATCCTTATTCGATCTCAGGAAAACGATTTGATCAAACAGGACATCCTTTACCTCGCCAAGGCGTGGGTGTCTACCGCCAGACAGGTGTCACACGCAGCTTCAGCGCCGGGGAGTTCATGATAGCTTCGTCGTTCTTCCACCAGTAGCGAATCTGGGCCCCTGACACTTGCCACCCTCGCTCCGCTTGAAAGTGATTCAATGCGCGCGTAGGAACCCCACCACCAGGACCTTCGATCCACTCGATCACTTCCTGCTTCTTGAGGTTGGTCTTGGAAACGCGCCTGGGTGCCGTGGCGTGCACTAGAGGATGAAAAGTTTTTATGCGAAGAGAGCTTTATATCTAGTGATTTAAACGTATGGAGGGTGAACGGGCTTTTCTGAGTAACCGCTACCAACCATTTATCTAAGGCAGTAATTGCTCAAAAATGATTTTTTACCATAACAATATATGGATACCAATGGGCACGGTATAATACTGTTTGTGTACCTTAGAATGTGGTTAGGGTATTATATTCGGACAGGGTATATTATCCGGCAGAACCCGTTCCTACACGCTAGTCGTCTTTAAACTATAGACGCATTTTCACCACCAACCTTTAAGATACGACCACCGATGCACTATCGTGTTGCTCCGATTTTGCGTCAACATTACTTCGAACAGCTTTGATCAAGTCATGCGATCCTGAATGTAGCTGTTTTAGCTTGATGCCTCTGTTGTACACCTTACTCTCTTGCTGGAAGTACAGACTGTTCTGCGGCGGACAGTCTGCCCTTTTTCGCTACTTTTGTATTTGACAGCATCTCAATGACTAAGATGAGAACTCCAATCAACGCAGCACTGATGTGCGTGTGGTCTAAAAGCTTGCTAAGCGAAGATGTCAGTTGAGACCATTCTCGCTAATAAACAGGTATTTGGTCACCACCAGCGGCATAAGCACACATACCGAGTTGTGACATGTGCTTCTTTTTACAACTATTTTATCCATATTGATGTCGGGTCGATTGCAGCGACATTTTGCCGATTCTTGCTTCGATGCGGGTCTTCCAGAGATCTTCCTGCGTCTGTGTATCGCGCTGTATATAAAGTCGTGAGCCCAAATATGTCGTGCAAGGTCGTGCGCGCAGTATTACGTGCAAGTCGACGATGTTCTTCACATTTGCGTAATACGACTGAAACGTGATGATGGCGACACTGTGGGAGAGAGCCGATCAATCTTTACATAAGATTGTTGAGTGCAGAAATGGTGTCATCGAGGGAAGTAGGGACCAACCCTTTACTTTTGAAAGCGGCTGTATTGACTTGGCCTTATAAATTCTTAATTATGTACAGACGAGGGCTACATATAGAGGCGCAACGGACGCGTTGCGGTAAAGTTAAAAGGCGATGAAACTTGTGACCGTCATATACGGCTCAAAGTGAGCACCAAAAAATGCCACGAAGAATATGGGTGGGAACAAGCTTGCTAACATCACGCGTAGCGAGAAGTCGCGGAAACCGACGCAAGACGACATCACCAGTACGGTCGATACGCAGAACCTCGACTATCGGATCAAGATAGCAACAGGTACAGATTCCTTGCGACGGATGAAACGGAGATGGGCAACAGAGGTGGTTAACAGCCTGAAAACGTGCTGATTTAGAGAGTGAGGCCGACGGTGCTCGAATACGGTGGCGTTGCGCTGGGTAATAAGGGGCCAGCTCTAAGTAGCTTTAGCATTTCGAATAAAGGTTTATCGCGGTCTAACGTGTTGAATGCGGAGCCACAACCAGGCGTCCCTTTTACCGTAAACGACATGCTTTTTCTTTGACGGTAGTAACATCTGTGGTAATGTTGATGGCCGGCATCGACCAATCGAAGATGCAAAAGTCGGCCTATCACGTCATGCCACTCACACGTTCGTTACGGGCCCATAATGTGGCGTCGAAATATGTAGACACGTTAACCCGAGTCAGCTTGCCCGTGTTCAAGCTACAACCCAAACTCGATCGTGGAATGTAACGACATCGTCCTAATTCCTGTATTTGCTTCCACTCGACGTTAAAATGACGTGATTGTCGCACGGATTCACCAGACACGTCAATCGTTAACAGCAAGTTAACCTGACATGCAACGTCGCATCGCACCGCTCAACTCCTTATACCACAATTGGTGCCGATCAAGTCGCCCTTGACGAAAAGTATAGCAAACGACTGCAGACGACATTTATTTAACTAACAATAAGAAAGTGGTCGAAACAGCGAGTACGATTTCAGTATACTCGAACTCACACCCAACTTACTACATCTCGGCACACTGCGGCGGATCAAAGTTCAGTTTTACGATAGTACAGATACATGTCAACCGAGCCAATAAATGTATCAGCCGGTCGTACGTCGGCGTCAGGTGGATGGTGCATGGACTGCGGACGCCTCTAGCGGAGACTATGGCACACATCATCCATCAAGCGACGCGGTGGGGTCGCGGGACAACCGCTTTTTTCTGAATCTTGCGGAAAGTCCACAGGATGACCCAAATACACACAATCTGGAAAATGTGCAGCACGTTGACCGAGCACTCGACCAGCTCGCAGTGTTTGCCATTTGCACATTCTAACTCGATCGGCGTGTCGTTCGTGCGGGCAATGGCCATGTACATTTGGGCCGCTACGACGACCACCGAGCATGTCTCGACGACAAACAAAATCTTCTTGATCTTGCCAACGTGGCCCTCTTGAGGACGGTGCTGTGCTTTGCGATCCCGCATCACGGGCGTACCGTCTTCGTCGTCGCTCATGTTCATGTCAAACGACCGGTTCGACATCATGCGGTCGGACCGTAGACTCGGTACGCGCAATTTCAGCTGTCGCTCGTACTGCTGCAGGCGACTCAAGACGCGTAGTCCGTAGATGAGGAACACGGTGCTAATGATACCGAGCATACAAGCGCTCACCGTGAGCTGCATGTAGACGAGGCCCTGTGGATTGAACCCTTTCGACAGAAAGAGGCACATGTCGTACAGGACTTGGAACGTCCACACCACAGCAATAGCAATGCTCTCTAAGCACACGAGATGCGGGGGCTTGTCCGTCACGGCCGCACCGCGCTGAATGATCGTCGCCCAGTAGCCCAGCGCCATGATACTGCGCCATCCACCAACCAACCAACCAACCAACCAACCAACCAACCAAACGGGCAAACAAAAGTAAACAAACACATGAGTCACGTGAACGACAACCGTCGAGCTTACAAGCAGGAAAAAAAAACACACACACTCAGTCGAGCGACCGTAGAGCAATAAGACTTACTACACCGAGTAGAGCGCAGCAGTACACGTGTCCGCGAGGAAGGCGCTGATCGGGCGCGGGATCACATACCCGTAGCTCAGGGGGTCTGCGCCCCGAATGACCATAGTCACGGCCCCGTAGCAGCAAAAGAGGAAGCTGTACTGCTGCAGCAACGCCCCTTCGTGCTTCACCGAGCGGACGTAGAGAATGACACTGGCAATGACGCTCACCCCTCCCGTGGCCAAATACACGGCTTGCACCGTGTGGTACGCGCTCGGGTTGTACGACGCCAGCGTCCGCGTGCAGCCATCTTCCGAGTACGCGAGGCCAAAGTCACACGTCGAGTCGGTAATGTTCACCATAGAGCTCCACGAGCGACTGGGAGGAGGAGCTCAGTCGCAAAAGAAGAAGAGGACGAGGCGAAAAGTTCGGGGAGAAACACGATCGAGGCGTCTGTCTCCACGTCGCAGCGCGCAGGGAAGGAATGACACACCTGTGGCGGACGACGATAATGACGACAACGACGACGACGACGACGACGACGCGGGACCAGAGCGTGAAGAGAGAGGGCAGTCACGTGGTGAGGCCTCAACAAGTGCGACGCGTTGGTTCGGCTCTGCACATTGGGGTGGCGGCTGGCTCGATAGCCAGTGCTGGCAAACAGCTGCCACGAGCGGGACACGTGGTTTGTTTACACGCTTCGAGCGACGGGATCAGGTGGGGATAGAGTGGGGAAGTGGCGGCTCATGCCATACGGCTGCATCACGCGCGACACGACACGATGCGTCGAAAAGACAGGCGACGACGGACGCGCTCGAGCCGTTTGTGGTACGGACCGACCTGCTGCTCGCTCGGCTCGACCGAGCGCACGAGCTGAGTGACAGCCGGGCGCGTGACACGCGAGAGCTCCTGGGCGAGCGCGGCTTCGGTCCTTGTCGATCGTGAGTCGTACCGGATAGTTCGGACGTGCTGAAGCCTGTCCATGCAGCTCGGCCGAGACCCAGTGCGAGCTGTCGCATGGAGCTATGAGGGGGCACAGTGGTGCAAGTGGTGGTCGTTGGTCGTGGCTGGCGGAGGTGCGATACCGGCCGATCGATCGCCTGGCAAGACGGGCCGGCCGCACTGCTTTCCCGTGCGCCCGAGCTGATCGGGCCTGGCTAAACCGACCTCTGTCTCAGTCGTGCACTGGCGACTTGGGCAGAACCGCTGCGGGACGTGCACCAGTGCAACGCGTTTGTTGACACTTGCGGCACACTGGCGGCGACAGGGGCTACTACGAGACCCCCTCGTGCACGAAGGGAGGGCGTCTACCTACGGTGGAACAACAACTGCTGATGCGTGCAGTTGTGTCGTTGCTGGGTCGATAGCACGGAGCGAGAAGCGATGTTGGTGAACGCAGCAGATCGTGAACGCCGCTCCGTTTGTCGGAGATGCTGTCGCTGTGTGGCACGTGAGCCCTTTACTTGCAAACGTAGAGCCATTGTCAGGTGGGGCACAGCGACGCTACTTGACAAGTTTGTGGCAGAAAAAGGTGGTAAGCTCGTGGATAGGAACGTTTGCATCGAACATCGCAGACTCATTGTTAGCCTTCGAGTGGGCGTCAGGTAAGGCAGACCCTGTAGCTTTCCATGGCACGCACGTCTTCCTTCGCGATTAAAAGAGATCGCGCCGACCGATATGCACACGTCTCTTGACACAGTGTTCTTCTTCGCACGAGCGCCACAATCGGACATTTCTAAGCGCGTGGTTTTCTTCTCGTCGTCCATTGTGTGCCCTGCAGCAAAAGAGAGAGCCGATTTTACTTACCTTCATCTGCCACGTTCGAAACACCGGTTCAGGCGTCTGGTCGAAATCCACTACTAGTCAGTAAGAAGACCTCGAAAAAAAAATGCGCTCGCATCTGCTAAAGTCGGAGCAAGGCATTCCTCCCGAACGCAAGCAGATGTCGAGCTCCCACAGGAAAGTATACAACAACAACAACAACAACAACAACAACAAAAAAACACATACACACAGATGTATACCAGCGCCATTTCATCCACCTACAAATAAAGTCGTTTCTATTGCGCAAGCGCAAGCCACCCACTCCAGACCCCCTCGCTCTAAAAAAGCACTCGCTGCGAAAAAAGAAAAAGAGAAAGCAGCTCGTCGGGTCCCCCCCTCAATCCTCAAGTCACCACCTCAAACCCGAACTTAAGCAGAAAAAAGCACTTGCGCCCCACTTTCTTTCTCTTCGTCCCGCGCCTCCGCTACACTCTTCGCGTAGCTCCTCCTGACATTACGAGTCGACGGAAGGCCCCGAACGGCCCCCAACCCCTTGAGCCCCCGGCCGCCTCTGTTGTCGCCCATCATGATGAGCGCTGCGACGACCGTAACGATCAACACCGACAGCGTCGGCGGCGACAGCAAAGCCGCTGCGCCGCCTCCGCGCTCGTTCCTCCAGAAGGTCAACGACGTGAACAGGATGGAGCTGCCCACGCTCTTGCGCTACATGCGCCTGGGCAACGTCCTGTGCTCGGTGCTGCAGATCCTCGCGGGCGTCGTGGGCATCTCGTCGTTCATTACGCTCAACGTCACGGGCACACTCGTGTCCGTGTACGTGCTGATGTTTGGTGTGCTGTTTCTGCTGTTTGAGTGCCGCCTCGCGCGCATGGAGACGGCCATTCGCGCGCACTTTGGCTTTCTCTACAGCTACAAGGGACGCGCAGCGTTCATCTTTTTCATTGGGTTCCTCGACTTTGGCATTGGCTCAGCCTTTGCGTCGCTCGCGGGGCTCCTCATGTGCGCGAACGCGCTGATTAACCTCCTGGTCATGTGCCGCCACCCGCAGTTCAAGTCGTCGCTAAGTGCAGACGCCGACCCGACGGCGGGGTACACCACGGGCGGTCAAGAAGCCGCGACGTTTATGAGCAAGAACCCAGAGATCGCTGCAAAGGCGGGGCAGTATGCGTTCCAGCACGCGGCCAACACACGTCACTGAGGGAGGGAGGGAAGAGGGGTGGCAAGTGCAGGCACAACAGCGCAGTTGCGAGGAGCTCGGGGCGTGCGGCTGGGGCGTTGCACGGGACTTTATATACCGAAGCGAATGGCTCTTTTTTTTTTCTTTGACGTTGGAGACGACTCAAGCCCACGCACACACACAGCTGTGTGTGTGCGTGCGTGGGCTTGAGTCGTTGTTGGATGCAGTAGTCGGTTGATGGGCTGTTCTTCAGGCGCACGTGCAGCGGCTTATGCTTTCTCGAAGCAAAGCCGAGCTGGACTTTGGTAGTGAGCAACGTATTATTGCGCTATCAAGATCCAGATACGAAGTCATGTTGACCACTGTGCAAGATGTTGTCGGATGCGTAAAGTCGTTGTACGCTACAGACGACGGCTGTTGCAGCAGTTACGGCCAAAGACAGGTATGTAAGTCTTGTGTCCATCTTCGATCTCGAGTGACGACGCAGGACCAGCAATGAAGGCAGAAGACAAACGATCTGCAGAAACGGTTTGTCGTCACTGAGTCGTTGGTGGCTCGAGAAGTTGCGAGACACTGCGTTGTCGACGCGCATTCGATTGTGTCTCAAATCGAAGTTGAGGAAGGTCCGTTTTGATCGCTTGACAGTACAGTGGAGGTGCGATCAACACAGGCGACGCAATGCTGTGCGACAATGCTCAGCTGCAAGACACTCGTCATGTCCATCGTCAACGAAGTCTTTGACGTCGTTGTTCCAGAGCATAACACCGCAGCTGCAAGTGAAGGGGTTTGCGTTGCTCGCGTCATGTTTATTGTTGCAGTACTTTTGACGATCGAGTCACAAAAGATGGAGTCCACGACGAAGCAGCCGATCTGGTCGATATGCGCAGGTCGCTTCTCCAACACAACGTGTATGTCCGCCCTTGCACATTTGGTTAAGATGAACACAAAGACAAACAGTCCGTGGTCTCACTCACTCAGATTGTACTCTACTTGCATGCACGGTCATTGGACATGCATGGTTTCTGTGCTCAGCGAACATACTTCTTCGTCGATAATCAACGTACTCGTTACCAGGCATCGTATGGAAACAGTCGGCGTCGCGTTTGCACTCAAGATGGTATCGCCTCACCCGAGTTCGTACAAAACATGCAGCTCGCAGAACGCACACTTTAGCGATGCCATTGCGACTCGTTACACCATTGCAGTGGTGCATCTGAAGTCACCGGCTTCCTATTTCGTACTTCGACCGGTGTTGTAGTATCCATCGGGATCAAGTAGACATGGAAGCGGAATGCAGGACGTTTTTGATGTCGCCATGTAGCAGTCAGTACCTTTTCGATACATTCGGCTGGCAAGCTACATAGACTGCTCTTTGTGCACACCACCTTCTGCGGTGAGCAATCTACTGCACGAATGCGTTGTATGCGGTGTTCACGCGACCGATATTTTTTGCAAACGCCAGTAGACATGGAAGTTGTATCGTACTATTTTCCAACACTCCGCTGCGCGCAGGCGAGATGATAATGATGCTGTGGTGAACCGACTAGTATTAATCTGCGTACGAGACAAACTCTTGCAAATCTCAGCACATATTGATGCTGTGGTGGACCGACCAGTATCAATCTGCGTACCAGACAAACTCTTGAAATTTCAGCTCGAATTGATGTCATCTTTGACTGCTTTTCGCTTCTCAAGTGGTCTCGAACGTGCCATGACGACGCAAGTTTACCGTTGGGCTGATTTGGTAGTCTGAGCATGTGCGATTTGTACCTGGACGGTCATGCTACGGTAGTAGCTGCATGGCCGAGTGAGTTTCCAATCAGCCGTAGACGTCCTACACAATGCTTCAGCGTGCCGAAGATGCAAAAAAACAGCATCCGAAGTGTGCCACACGTCCGTCAGATGTAACCCCGTGGCACGAGTAGACGAAGACGCACAACACTGGGGTCAGCTTGTGTTGAATCCAAAGGTGCTTGGATGTAGTCGAATCGGTAGATGCACACTGCGTTTGCCGTATCACCGTCCTCGTGTGTCTGACCCTCTGTCCTTCGAAGCTATTTATTCCGTCCGTTTTTCTGTTGCTCACTAGCAGTTGGCCAACGAGTCAAATGCTGGAGAACATTCCTGGCGCACAATCACCCTCTACCAGGACTATCATGTCTACAACATCAGCAAAAATAGTTTTTTGGGTAAATGTAACCTGCTGCAGTATGCACGACTTGCATGATGGGCGACAATAGCCGGTGACGAGCGTCAGGACTGGACGGTACTGCAGGTGCTCTGTTTCTCAGCTCGACCATTGTTAGCTAACGAGGTTCTTCGCTATATTCTTCAAATGAGGTTCCTTCCTATATTCAATTCAACGTCGTGTCCCCCCCCGTGAACTCTCCTACAACCCGTTCTTCCAGCCGACGTGATCCACGTCGCGATGACCCCCGCACACAAACAATACATTCAGTAAGCGGGGGCGCTCAATTCGCGCACAGTGCATTCAAGCGGTCCCTTGACCGGCAGCGTTACGCTATAGTCGTAGGTGATCGCAAACGGGTCCTCCACAGTCTTGATGTCGAACCGGCTCAGCAGCACCGCCAGGACCGTTTGCATCTCGAGCATGGCAAAGCGCATGCCCACACACTGGTGCGGACCACCGCCAAACGTGGTAAACTGAAACGGATTGACATACTTGACCTTGCCAGTATTCGCGTCAATCCAGCGATCCGGGTTGTACTCGGCTGCATCTTCGCCCCATACCTTCTTCACGCGTGCGGCAGCATACACAGATGTGACTACGGTCGAACCAAACGGCACAAATGTACCTTCGCAAAGCGTCGTCGACCTCGTGGGTTTGCGGTGAATGCCCGTCATGTGTAACCGCAAGCTCTCCTTGAGGACGGCTTCGAGGTAAGGAATCTTGTGCAGATCGTTCATCGCCGGGGCCTGTAGCTCGCCCGTCATGAGCTCCGGCAGGTTCTCACGGATCTGTGCCCGAAGCTTCGCGAGCACACGCGGGTGCCGGTTGAGGTTTACAATGACCCACGCAATACTAAAGCTCGTCGTCTCTTTGCCTGCTAAGAAGAAGTTCATCATTGCATCGCGCAAGTCCGACAGCCCCGTCTTGCCAGTGTGGCCCACAAACAGCGTCAGCAGGTCCGTCTTCGTGTTCCAGTCTTCGGAAGTCTTGTCCGCCATCGACTTGAACAAGACTTCGTTCACCAGGTCCGTCACGACCTTGACGCACCGCTTCAGCATACGCTCGTCCCCAATGTTCAAAAAACGTTTGAGTTTCCAGAACCACATTGGCGAGTGGAGTCGCGCGCCAAACACAGCGGCGTAGCCGTCGACCGCCTTGATGAACGGGTGGTCCATTTCCGTGTTAATGTCTCCATCCAGACCGTGCAGGTCAACGCCAAAGCCAATCTTGGTAAACACGTCGCTCGAGAACTTGCCCAGCAACGACTTCATGGGCGCCACGCGGTGCTCCCGTGCACACTGTGCCAGCACGTCCCGCAGTTTAATGGACTTCTCCCGAATGACCTCGTCCATGACTTCCCGCATCATCTTCATGGAAAACATGTGACTCGCAATGCGTCGCTGCTGAAGCCACTTGTCCCCGTCGACACCGGCCAGTCCTTCGCCAAAGATATCGTGCTGCAGGTCCACGAGCTCTTCGCCTCGACAAAAGTTGTCAAACTGCGTCTTGAGCACATCTTCGCAGGCTTCGGGCGACGTGAGGATGAGCGTCTGAGGACGTCCGAGGATGCTGAGGACCCAGGGCTTGCCATCACTCAGTTGACTTTGCTCGGCCATCCAGTCCTGCAACCGGTCGCGCTGGAAAAACATCACGTCCAGTGTGTTCCCGAGCAGTGGCAACGTGGACGTGGGGCGATGCAGTCCCTGTCCATCCAGTGCTTGAGTGACCTTCCGCTCTTTGTACACGGCAAGCAAGAGCTTGTAGCCCACAAAGTAGAGACCACTGAACGCCCCCAAGGCAACCAGTGCCAGCCAGTCGTTGGTTATGCGGTATTGAGCACTGCCCCACATGACGTTGCAACAGTCGAGTGACAAGCACCGAGCGGAATGGGAAATGACCAGAGACCCGCGAGGTCTGCGCAGGTTTTCCCTCACACATCAGTCGATCGCCGAAGGTAGTGCGACAAATGCGTTCCCAGCATTTGTGCAGCTTTTCTGTAGCTTGATTGATTGATTTCGACTGCTGCTGCTGCTGCTGTTGTTGCTGTTGTTGCTGTTGTTGCTGCAGCATCGGTTGGCACTCACTCGGGTATTCAAGTAGCGACATGAAAAAAGAGCGGCAGATGCAGGAGACGAAAGATAATGGTACCGACTACCGCGACCGCCAAGTTAGATATAGACGTGGAAGATGAGTGTAATGTGATATCGCACTCAGCTCATCGATCCAGCAGACCCTATGCTGCTGATTGCGGCGCGATGACGCTGACAATGCTAAGTTGGTAACGGGCGTCAACACTTGTCCGTTTGTCTTCTCATCAAAAGTCTATTTCGAGTAATCTCTTACCCGTGAGGTCCATCGGTGCAGAAGATTCCCGATCGTCAGTCTACTTGCAAGTTCATGCAAACGACATGTCGCACAGAAGGTTCTCCGATCCTGGATGTAACAGTACCGTTGCGGCAACTTGACGGAGCTGATGCTCGTCCCAGCGCCAAGTGTCTCGTTGGATCTCACAACGACACTCCAGAGGATACAGGAGGGACCCAGGCGTCGCATACGGCTCTGGCGGGGTGCTGTTCGGCCTTGCGGGTTTGCAATGGCCTTCAGCCGACGAGTACCTGTTTCCCAGCATGACGCTTGATGTTACAGACGCTGAATCTTTACCCAATGCCCCCGCCGTACGACGCTCGGTCCACCGACAGTGCGGTGCAACGATGCCATTGAGGTCCATCCAACAGCTTTTCATTCTCCATTCCATCTGTCCTCTCTTCCTCGATCTGCGGCTTTATTGGGTAAGTGCGTGAACTGCGTCTTCGACGGACTTGTGCTGGCCATGGAAACGTTGGCAGATCTTCTAGACAAGCTTGTTGCAGTCAAGGAGTGACGACAGCAAAGACCAGCTTCAAGCGTCACGGGTCTCTAGTCAGTGGGTGCCGCCTTTCGTTTGCCGTTGACTACACTAGTTCGTCGTCAAGTTGTGTGAGCCTCCTCTGTCTCGTCTCTCTACGCCGTTATGGGTACACGCGTTTCACGCACATCGATCGCACGTCTGGAATAGCCCATGCGCGTTCCTTTGATCGTTTCGGAAGCTTCAGAGACTGTGCACCTCCATCGATCGCTTGAAGCGATCCGCGTAAACACAACTGTTGCGCATCGTCTGGAGCTACTGGGTTCGGCTTTGGTCGCAATGGTTGAGCGTGTGGGGTTCAGAGATCCGTTAGACGTCGTCGGGGCCTCTGACCGACGAGGTCATTTGGTCATAGAGTCCCGTGACGCCTAACGAATCTCGTCACGAGCTATTCAACGGTAAGATCGCGATGCCCGACCCACGATTCACTTGTCCTTGTTGAACGTCATCAGAAAGCTGCTGATTGTCGTGGCGTTGATTGCCGTTTCGTTTGCTTCGGCAACGTGCGAGCTGCCAGCTCGACGACGCGCATCTAGTGGCTTTTTGTCGGTACTTCCTTTGCTGATCGGTCTTCAGCATAGACACCATCATGTCCGCACTTGTCATCGATGATAACGTAGTACCTCAACTGCCAATCTTCGCAGGCGATTGTCGATTAGCGCGGGTCAGGCACCTCACTGCGTACACATCGACTGCCTCGGAACAATCACAAGAAATAACTAACCTTCTTCGATCGTTGGAAGTCAACGACCGACTACCACCCGATCGTTGTGGCTGCTTTGCGTCGTACTTGTCGAGTGTGAACTTGATGGTTCTCTAGCAGTCAGGACACCACAGACAGGCAGCCGGCCACTGGTGCTACATCTGGATGAGCGCCCTGTTTGTCGTGAGCTGGGACTGCATCTCATTGCAGGATCAGACCTGTCACGATGGGCTGCATGCCTAAATCAGCCAGTTTCTCGCCTCCGGCAAGGCGCTTGAGCACCGCCAGGAGTCTCTTGTCCACCTGAGGATTTGCAAAGCTTGCAGCGAAGGTTGACGCCTGCACCCAATCCATCACGACCAGGCAAGAGAGCTCAGATTCTGACAATCGACATGCGTGCAAGTGACGGATTACTCCCTTCCTCCCTGTAAACACTTTGTGAATTTGAAATACGTTGGTGTTGCATGTCGAGCACACCACGCCCCTGGCGAGCCACTTCGGTGATCGCACTCCACGCGGGGGCCGCGCAAGCGGGTGGAGGGAGCCACCATCGCAGATGGTGAGCTCCTACGGAGAGATATACGGACGGGTTGGCGTTCCCCACGCCACGCAGTCACTCTCGGTGATCGCACCTCCACGTCGAGGGGCCGCGCAAGCGGCTGAAGGGAGCCACCATCGCAGATGGTTGAGCTCCTCGGAGAGATATACGGCGGGTTGGCGTTCTCCACGCCACGCAGTCACTTCGGTGATCGCACTCCACGTCGGGGGCCGCGCAAGCGGCTGAAGGGAGCCACCATCGCAGATGGTTGAGCTCCTCGGAGAGATATATGGCGGGTTGGCGTTCTCCACGCCACGCAGTCACTTCGGTGTTCGCACTCCACGTCGGGGGCCGCGCAAGCGGTCCTAAAGGGGTTTGTTGCCTTATATGGCAGCATACCCGCGTTGTACGTGCTGCCGCTCCGGCGGTACGCATGTCCCCAGTCTACTTGGTCGCGCCAGCGGTCATGATTGACTCGTAGTTGGCTTCGGTAGGAGGGTCTCTGACCTCGTTGCCGTCGCCCCTGGCTCTACGGAGCCCTTAAGTTGTCGACCCGATACCCGGGCCGTACTTCTTGTCACACTTATCAGTCGTTAGTTATCATAATAATGGACGTACTTGACACCACCACCATGTCGAGCACATCGTCGGCTCGCTCCTACTGACGTGTGCATGTCGCATCGTCACGCCGACGCAACGGAATCGAAAGACAGCCAGCTACGTCTTTCCCGCTAGTGTGTCGTCGACCTGTTCGGAGACGCTCCTGTGCAGATAGAGTGCGATTTGAGTGGTAGTGCTCCTGATCAGACTGAGGCACTACCATTGACGCCATTTCATTGTCGATCCTTTTTGACTGCTTTCGACCTCCCCGACCAACTGCGTCGCTTGACCGATCTGGTGACAGAGACATAACCATTCATCCTCACGTTGGGATGGCGTTTTTGGCAACGACCACGACAAAGCAAGAGGTACTAGTGCCGGCTGTCGATGCGATTGAGGAGAATCGGACTATTCGGGCAGCCGTTCAAGACCCGAGTGTGTCGTGGTCAGAGCAACTTTCGACACGACCAGTGCGCTTGAGCAAAGAGTCTGGTGATCCCACGCTACCAACAACGACTCACTCTTCGACCTTTGCCAACGTGCGCAAACAAGTAGCACTTCCCGCACTCAGCCGATGGAGACAGCAGGTCTCGAAGTCACAGCGCATCGATGTAGTGACCACTGCTCGTGATCCGAGATGCAACAGCCCGAAAAAAGGTTTCAAACAGCTGCGATAATAGTGGATCATGAAAAGCTGTTGGAAAATAGCTCACGATGTTTTGGAAAGCTACTCAGTTAAAGCGACTTGCGAGGACACACTGCCCACGCAATGGACCTCCTGAAGTAGGTCGATGACATCGGTCAGGACGTGACACTACCGCTCGAATATAGTCGTCCACACTCTTTCCGGACTATTTTGTGCAGTTTAGTCCGTTTCGCTGAATGCGGTCGCAAACTGCTGTACCCTTTCTACAGAAAATCAAACTGCGTCGCATTTGTTCGTGTGAATCTGACGTGGCACTGCAACGCGACAATGTACGACTGACCTCGTCGCCACCCGATTCGATCGGAAATGATGTGGAGTCTGAAGGCGCTCGAGCGAGCGTTGCCCCCCGCTCTCGGCGCCCGTGCGGCCTTTGCGAGCTCTGCCGCGGCGGTAACTGCTGCAGCAGCATTCGAAGGTGTGCGTCTCAACAACTTGCGTGACAACGATGGCGCCCACAAGCGCAGTAAGCGTTTAGGTCGCGGCATCGGCTCCGGCAAAGGCAAGACCTCGGGGCGCGGACACAAGGGACAGAAGGCGCGCTCGGGCGGCGGTTCTGGACGTGGTCCTGGCTTCGAAGGCGGACAGACGCCGCTGTACCAGCGCGTGCCCAAGCGCGGGTTCAACAATAAGTTTGCGACGCCCATGGAGACCTTGAACGTGGACAAACTCCAGCTTTTCGTGGACATGGGACGTCTGGATACGAGCAACACGATCACAATGAAGGATCTTGTGGACTGCGGCATCGTGACGTGCTCGCGCGTGAAGCACGGGGTCAAGTTACTGGGCAACGGCAGCCAGCACTTTACAGCGAAGCTGGACATTGAAGTCTCACAGGCGTCTGCGTCGGCGATCAAGGCAGTCGAAGCGGCTGGAGGCAGCATCACTTCGGTCTACCACAACCGACTGGCGTTGCGTGCGCTGCTGAAGCCCCACAAGTTTGACACGATTCCGCTGTCGGCTCGCCCGAACCCCAAGAAGCTCACGTACTACACCAACTACGAGAAGCGTGGGTACTTGTCGCCGGAGATTCAGGTCAAGAAAGCGCTGGCCAATGCCCAAACGTCGGAATAGATACGTGCCGTAGTTGGGAGCGTCGAAGTGGACGAAGGGGGGGGCGGAGGATGCAACAGAGATGGCAATCGATGGAACACGTTGCAGCGCCTTGTCGTTTTCCATGAGCTTGCGCGCGTTCATCTGTGAGCACTATGCGCATACTCACAAGCAGTCGCACACATTCTTCTTCTCTCAGTCAAACCATCTTGCTTGCCATCTCACTCGCCGCTACGCTCACGGTGCAAACAACTACTGTTGCAACGTAAACTCAATGCAGTACGAGGTCGACGAGTGTCCGACAAAGTGACAGTCCTACATAGAAAATGACAGTAATCTCCACTCCCTACAACTCACTCGATGGAAACCTCAATGACTCTGGCACAAAAAATACCGCCTCACCCGTAGTGGACAGAGAGAGCAAAACTCAATCGCAATCATTCATTCCCAACAGAAAAGAGCGCAGAGCTACTCATGTCGACTGAGATAGTGCATGACGAAAGCGCTGGCGGATCTGCTGCGTCTCGTGGTGACAGCGAGAGGGACGTAGGGACGGAGCAGCAGCAGTCGCAAGGGGAACAAGAACGGGGGCGCGACGAGTATCTGGAAGGGGTCGAGCGTCGTATCGAAGCGTACGAGAATTGTGCGGCGGCCATTACCGCTATGACGACGTGTCTCGAGGGACTTAGTGAGCATCTGACCGCCATGCAGCAAGCCACCCACCAGCTGAATTCCTTTACCAGTGGCTGGCTGGCGGTGTGGAAGCGGCCGTCCTCGTAGATGAATCGATGTCCGCTCGGGGGGTATTTAACACGGCGACGCAGTTGGGCTGACAATAGGCACAACAACAAGTGTGAAACGGGAGCAGCTCTGGCTGATGAGGCGCTGCTCGACCGCCAAGTAGCGTGGCAGTGTGCTGCAGTGTTGGTGGCAAAGCAGTAACTAGTTGGGTTGTGTTGTTGCCGGTTTAGTCGATCAACTCCATCACCAGCTTTTCACTATAATCGGTTGCAAGTCAGAACAAGTCGTGCGTCTTTGCGTATACAAGAGCTTCGATATGTAATGGTTGATAGCACATGATACTCTGTTTTCGATCATGTCGACTACGTACAGGCGCGCAAACACCTCACGTTCGCGTCAGCGGGCATCAGCTTATGACGAAGCTGAGTAAGGGGGTAGACCCCCGAGGTCAATGTCGTTGCCAGTGTTCATGACTGTAGGCTGTGCATCTCCATCTAAGAGCTACGTTGTCACGCCTAGAGCACCTAAATACCATACGACTCACTAGCAGCGCCACGGCCAATGGATCAACTCTTTCTTACTGCCACACATAGTCTGGCATATTCAAGCTGCAACTCTGCCGTCCTTCGTACGCTGCAGAGAAACATGCATTCGCCCTAACAGAAGCTTCGGTACACATGGCGAATCGAATTGTCAAGAAGCACATCGAAATCTCGAGCTACAGCAGAACTACGAAAGAATGGTAGTGCTAGGATAACAATGCGCGCCTGAGTCCCGAATTGGCCCAGCAAGTAAATCTTATTGTCAAAAAGACACGAACGCACAGCGCACGAATAGGCAGTGATGCGTACAACACATTTACATGCACTGGCAGCTGCAATTGTCGTCGTTGGCAACACGCATCTGGCTAAGTTCGACGTGTGTGCATGCATGCCTTGCAGGATCTAGCCGCCGGTGACACACTCAATATCGATCGTAGGGTCGGTAATGTCTGGTAGAAATTATACGAGACGCTATTGCTACTGCCGATTCGATCCCCTCTAAGACTTATTCGAGATTTCCAAACGATGATGTGAGCAAAATACGCTTCGACTAACCCGAGGTCTACATACAATGATGTGAGCAAAGTGCGTAAGGCTTGACGGGGGGGGGGAGCACTCGGAGACCCCTGTACCAATGAGCCAACGGTCTCTGGTCAGTACTGTATCGTCGGAGCATAACCTCTGAACGAGCGTGGTCCTCCGACGTGGGGACCTGGCAGGTGCAAGAGCGGTCCGGGTCTGTGTGGCATACAGAGCCCGAGCAACGTCAAGTCCGTCGCGTCGTACGATAGACCACGCACCCGCTAGCGCACAAAACGTAATTAGCACACCGGCAAGGGCCGTGTGAGCCTACGCTGAAGAGGACGGTGGCTGGATTCCCAAGACAAGCTGTATTACTGTCCCGGACCTAAAAACATTGTGTACTACGGAAGCGACAGGTGATTTGTATCAATCGTGCGGAGAAATCAAACGGCCGCTGCACGAAGGGCATTGACAATCTGTAGCAATGCGCTCGTGGAGAAGGTGCATGCTTGCTCAAGCGAGACCTCGTCACATGCGACGACAACAAATGCATCAAGCTGGCAATTGTGGTGTGAACCACTAGCGCGACCCGAGTCTTGGCATCGCCAGCTCGCACACAGAGCATCTTTACCTCCATTATAGGTGAGTGCAGTTGACAGATTTGTAGACGTTGTCATCCTTACAAAGTATCTTTACCACGATAAGCGTGAGATGCTGAGTCTTCATCATGCTTACCGCGGTACTAG
Source organism: Hyaloperonospora brassicae (assembly GCA_947650285.1). Classification (NCBI taxonomy): domain Eukaryota; phylum Oomycota; class Peronosporomycetes; order Peronosporales; family Peronosporaceae; genus Hyaloperonospora; species Hyaloperonospora brassicae. The sequence goes on along the minus strand of CANTFL010001315.1, from coordinate 46,314 downwards.
CCTTACACATGTGGTAACGATTGCCAAGCTATAGAGGCCAATTGATGTGTGACGACGTCGACGGCCCATCGTCACAGAAGGTTTTGCATGGATGACACTCGTGATACTGACACTTGTCATGCTCGATAGGCAGAAAGTGTAGCTCTTGTAGCAGAGCTACAGCAGCTCCTTGTCATGAGAGGCTTAACTTGGAAGAGCCACCTATATCCTGGGTCTAGAGCACGACTAAACGAGTCAACGAGTTCAGAATAAACGACCCTAGAGTCAACCAGTCCAGTACGAAATCTCAAAGAGTCAACCAGGTCAGGGAACTGAAGTGTTTGGACTCGAAGAGTCAACAAAGCTCGCAGAGAAAATGGTGGAATGCATCAACAGCACAAGCTGCTAACGATTCCGCCTTTACAAGACACTCAAAACTTACGCCATAACAAGCGAACTGGTGTTTGGTTTGAGAGGGTGATGAAGCCCCGCATAATAACTCAAAATGGAAGATCATACTTTCAACCGGAGTAGAACTTGATGCGTGTCATTCTGGGTGGCTGACACGTATCCGCGGCCAGCTAAGGTGTACTTGCTCACTCATTCCTTTGTCACTCACGCTAACCACCCGAGTGTACCACCGCTACAGCTCTGGTGTTGCACTTCGTCAGCTGCGCGACCTCCAACCTGTATACGTCGGTGGTGGCACCGCGGGACAAGCGGAGGTCACCATATTGAGGTGCCGTCCCTCCAACACAGCAAAGCGACCTACTTCGATTTGCTGATAAGCATTGATGGAAGTGGTGTTGGTAGACGTAAGATCGCTCCCCCCTGCCACGATGGTCAGACGCGACGTCCAAGTCATGTCAAGAAGACTTGCAAACGAAATCGGACGCTCTGCGTCAAGACATTTGTCGTCTACCACTCGCTGTCTGACGTATGACAGCTATATGAGTCGCTACGGAATGCTGGATGCGGGTGCGTAAATCGCCAGACTCAGTTGCAGACCGAGCAAGGAATCTGCAGGCGCTGAATCGCCATCAAGCACGAAAAACATGACTTGGAGTCGGATTCGTGGTAGAAGTGCAGTTGCCCCGGATCAGGAAAAACTTATACCGCAGTGGACAGGCCGTCTCACGACCATCTTTTTGCCACGTCCCGCCGATGTCTGCTTGGCTCTTGTGGCTTCGCACAAGCTTGCGATGAGGGGACTACTTTGCTGCTGCAGGAGTACGGATGACGTAGAAGTTGACTCTGAAAAGTCTCAAGATCACGCAACTGCATACGAGTCACGAGGTCGGCTGGTACCACCGAGTCGCTTCGTACTTGACGTGCTCAAAGCGTGACTAGCGCCAACAATGCACATGGTAGGCGATGCGTCTACGCAACTAGGCGACTCGGCAGATATCCGCTTCTGGTTCTAAGATGTGGTTGTAACTTGCAGTCGAGTTGCTCAGCCGTATAAAAAGCTGTTGCATCCTTTCTGACGATTGTCCGTGCAATCGGCGTCACTCCACTCGCTACCACGTCATGGATTTCGACGCAAAGCTTCGGGTAGGACTATCACTGCAGCAGATGTAGAGCATGTGCAGATGCAAGTACACGTTTCTCTGCATTCATGTTGCACGAGGGCACTGTCGACAACTCACAATAACTCGGATATGACCAACGGGAGAAAAAGCATCACGCGGTCGTCGTCGGTTCAAGTGGGATGCGACTCGAGGGACCACACGAGGTTAGAACGACTTAGATCAACGACCAGCTGCAGAAGCTAGAGAGAGGAAGAAATGCAGGCCGATGGGACGACACAGCATCTGTCCACACACCAGCAGCTCACGTCCTGCCTCTTCGTCAATTTTTTCGCAAGGGATAGTCACTTTGCTGCGTGCGTTTGTCATTTACCAACCTTCCGCGCGAAGCGCAACCATGCACTGCTCAGGCGTTGTTATGCTGCTGCTCTATGCACTCGTATTGCTCACTGCTGTGCTGGTAAAAGCTGACGCGGTCACGGAAGCACTAGCCTCGAACCGGACCACGTCCGAAGCCGAATCGTCGGCTGTGACCCGTGACAAAGTTGACACTAGGAGGTTTGCACGACCTGACGAGACAGAGGAGAGAGCTGCTACCGGTTTCCCGAGCACTATGTCAACAGCAAAGTCCTGGCTCGAGTCATTCGGATCTGTGTTCAAAAACGGCGCTCGGGATCTTACTTCTTCGTTGACCAGTACGTCGAAAATAACACTCTACGCCAAGTCGTTGGGGTCGCGGATCATAAACAGCATCCGAGCTCACTACTGGCTACGAAATAAAGAATCCGCAGTTGGGGTCTTCAAGCGATTGAAGCTCGACACGGGGCTAGAAGAAAACCTGCTTAGCCCAAAGCTCAAGACATGGGTGACGTTCGTGGATGTCTACAACAAGCGCAATCCGAACAAAAAGGTGTCAATTGCTCGGATACTGTCCGATACGTACACGGATGTAAAACTGGCACAAGCGCTTCGAGGGCCTATCGTTCCTCGAGACAAGCGCCCGTTGCTCGCTCGGTTGGAGAAAGAACTGATGAACAACTGGGAACAGGATATACAAACGACACGCGACGTTTTTAGGCTGCTCAAGCTTCACGTGCCAGGCAGTAACATTTTCGAGCGTCCCGAGTTGAGTCTGTGGTACATGTACACGCTGAAGGTCCAAAAAGACCCCAACAGGTCAATGGCCAAGACGTTGTTGAAGCATTACAAGTGGGACGCCGTGGAGACAATGCACAAGAACTACAACAAACCGGGAGACTTTCGTCTGCAAGATAACTGGGTAAATCTGGGAAGAGCGCTCGCGCTGTACCGGCGTTCGCGTCAGGCAGTCAAAGTTTCTCGACAGGCTACTTCGAACCGCAAGCCGTTGGACGATGAAAAGTAAAGGGGAATGGAACGGCACAGCAGTAACTAGGACTATCAACAAAGTCGACCACAACGTGGCGCTATCTGAAAACGTTAAGGGCCCTTTGCGAAGACACTTGACACTTACTTCGTCGAACAAACCGAGATCTCGACGACGTGGCAACCGGCAGCAGCTACTTGAAGAGCAGGTATTGTGTACGTGTGAGCGCAGAAGCTACAGAAGAAACGCCGAGCAATCGCTGCGTCTTGACGCATGGAAAAGGCGAGTACTCGAGTTGAACCCAACATGCTCAGCAAGTAGTCTGTAAGCAACCAACGAGTCGTCAGCCGAGCTGCGCAGGCACTTGACAACCCGCCGGATAGTCATGGGCTTCATGCAGCATACGTGGCTCAAAGCACGATGTTGCAATGTGTTGCAAATCGCGTTTCCTCGCGTTGCGGCCTTTTCTTTTCCGCATGTACGTAGAGGTCAGACAAGCACAGCCGCAACGTTTTGACGTCCACTTGCATCTCGATTTGAGGCACTCACTTTGGTTCGCTCTGCTCATACAACATGCGGATAAGAGGCTGAGATAGGTTTGCGTAGCTTGTGAAGGTCTTGTGAGAGTCTTGTGAGAGTCTTGTGAGAGTCTGCGTGAGGTGGAAGCCAAAAGTGTCGTGACTATGGTTTTGTCAGGCACAAGCCGACCTTCACGGCAGCTGGACTTGCGTGCGTGGGTACGTCATGCCGAGACACCTTATGGATGGCAAACGAAATGGGCCATACGCGGTTGGAATGGTCCAACCAAAGTAAGACACGAGTGCGATCGAAAGGCATTTCTAGATCGCGGGCAAGTGCGAGACGTCTCCGAAATTGCTTCATGCTCTCTCGCTTGATCTCAGGCCCTCTGGGCGCTGGTCAGGAAGACCACAAGGACGATCTGAGCCAATTTCGCGTCCGTTGGGCCTACAAATCGATGGCGTCAGAAGGAGGTAATGGCCACACTCACGTCGCTCGGCGGTGGACAGAGCTCTCTCGCTTTCCCGCTTTCGTCGCTCAACATCACGTCGTCGTCGTATTTTTCTTGGTGCTGATGATGCACAGACAGACGCAATCGCCGTCGTCTCTCTTTGCCTTCTTTCTACTCTTCGACACACCGTGACGCTAGTGCTGGACTTGTCGTGACACTTGCAGCTTCGGTCCTATGCAAAGAGCCGATGGCTTGCGAGCAGCATCGCGCTGCACTTACTCAGTTGGACAGCGACATGACATCGTTCTGGGCACTCGCTGTTTCGCAAGAACGACGACACCAACGAAGAGATGGGTTCCTTCCGGGGCAAAAGCAGCTGCCGTTTGAGGGGTCGTAGCTCTTCTCACGGCCGCAGGATGCACACTCATTCTGCGCTTCTCATGACATCAGTCAACTGACTATAGCTCCATCGATAGAGCTGGTCGGACGTCATGCGGCGGTTGCCGACATGTTTACTATTGGCGGTAGAATTCACATCACTCACATCTGTGTCGCCCGTGTCTATTTACCGTGCAAGTGACCTTCTTCCGGTGCATTGGTCTGCAGTCAATACGTTAGGTCTGCGCGTGCACTTGACTGGACTTGCGCACCGTCGCATAGCAGTTACTTCAGGCGAGAGCCGTCTCCTCCGCTATTAATACAAATAAAACGACGTCCATCGCGCGAGTGCACCTCCGAATTGGCCTCAATAATAGGACCGATCGACCACTTGGACCAATCACACACGACTCGACACAAAGTATTGCAATATATGGGTTCTCCGCAATATATGGAAACCCCTCCGCCGACCGTAGTCGCCCGCCTCGCATGACGTCGACGACGGCCGTGCGCAAAGTCGTGCTCCTCGTAGGCTGGACGGCCATGACAAAGGAGTACCTCTTCGACATCAACTACGGCCTGGGCCGGTCCATGAGTCCGACGATCGCCGACGGCTCGTTCATTGTGGTCGAGCGACTGTCCCGACGCTGGCGCAAGTGGGAGCGAGGGGACCTCGTGCAGCTGCGATCGCCGACCCGTTGTCGGGGCGAAACCATTACGAAGCGGCTATTGGCTCTGGTACGCGGTTTCTCTCTCTCTCTCTTTCTCTCTCGCTCTATCTCCCTATCATGCTCCTTGAGGAGGGTGGATACGTGTTGCTATGGCTGTTGCAGTAGTGACTCGTGTAGTAATTTGGTGTGCAGGAAGGGGATGTCGTGGAGCTCCAGCCGCGTGGTGGCGAGGAGCGCAAGAAGAAGAAGAACGAGAAGATTACAGTGCCAAAGGGCCACGTGTGGGTCGAAGGAGACAACGCGACGTGCTCGGTGGACTCGAGGCATTTCGGCGCTGTCCCGGTTGCCCTATTGATTGGACGACCGTGTTGGATTGTACGTAGCGCGGCAGTGCGCTACCGATGTCGTGCGATAGTCGACCCACTGACTCACGAATGTGCTGCGCTGTTTCTTCAGATTTGACGCATACATACACGCCGGCGCAGTGGATTACAAGCGGAGCTATAGCTCTCAGTGACGGTGCAGCGAGATGCGCGACTGCAGTGACGTCCCAAAGAGACGGATGAATTCACACTCGTTACCCACTAGCTGTCGTTATCCGTTCAGGCCAGTTCGTGCTCCTGTCACACCAGGATACAATCGGCTGCTTTGTTGCGGCGCACAACCAACGGCAGCAACTCCATCGAGAGGAACAGCGGCAAGTAACGACACAGTGTCGGACTGCAACTGCTGAACCAGATGCCCCCCCCGTCACGAGCTGTCGGGTCTCTTGGTGCCGCAGTTGGCGCAGAAATTAGCCTCACGGGACGGATACGCCGTCCGACACTGCACACAACTGGACGGCCGTGAGCTCTCCTTCGCACCTGCATCAGCGCTTGCGTTGGCACTCGTCGCCTGCTGCTGTTTCGCTTCGTAGACGGAGTGGTAGTAATTCATGCGCTCGAGCTCTTCCCGGCCGTCCGCCAGGAGCATCTGCACGCGGTCGGGGTCCTGCGTGTTGACCTCGCAGCGGAACTTCATCCGCACGTACGTCTTCATCATCTCGCGCTGCTCCCACTGCGGACATCGACGCGCAGACCGCAGACACTGCGCGTAGAGCTGCAGCACGGGGCGCTTCAGCTTGGCCATCGGTATTGGCGCCACCGGATGGACACGGGCCGTCGTTCCTCTCGTTGATTGGCTGAAAGGCCCACGGCCCGCCAACGTCCGCCATTGGCCAAATATCGGCAAACGCCGCCGCACCGCTCCCTGGCAGCCACATTGACCGTCGTCATGAGCGCCCGCACGCTGAGCTTCGCCCTCCGAAACGGCATGAGCGCCACCGTACGCCGCGAGGCACTACCTGTGCGTGGAGGCCACGCGCACCGCCCGCCGCCGCCGCCGTTTGCGCGCCTCAAAGCGCCCGCGCAGCCGCTGCACGAAGAGGCAGAGCTCGTCTGGAACGACGGCGTGTCGCCCGAGACGCTCATTGACTTTGACGCGCCGCACATTCCCAAGTACACGGCGCTGCGCCACTGGCTGTATGGCTTGGGCTTCTTTGCGACGCTCATGGGCGTCGTGACGCTCTACAATCCCGACTCGTGGCGACAAGCGGTACGGCGAGGAGGGCAGACTGGACGAGCGCTCGCTGCTGCTGTGGGCTGTAGACGGACGCTGAGAGTAGTGCGCTTGTCGTGTTGTGTGTCTGGTGTGTTGATGTGGTAGGTCAAGCGTGGGACGTGCTTGCCGGATCTCAAGTGGGAGCTGGGGGAGATTGACGAGCCGGAAGGCGAGATGGACGAGTGAAGGCCGTGCAACAGAGAGGCAGGCGCTGGCTGTTCGAGCAGTGCACTTGGGGGGTGGGGAAGGGAGCGTGGACGGGAAGAAGCACACGTCATGGTACTGCTGCTGCTGCTGCGGGTACTGGAGCGGCTTGCGGGGGATGATAGCACGGGGATCAGATAACAGCAGCCCAGGAAAATAGCACGACAGATTTACCATGAGACTGTGACGTATGCAGGATGGAGATAGATCGGGGGTTGTCACCGGGGGAACAGGTACTATTGCAGGAGGTCGACTGCTGCGCGGAGGCACTCGCTGCAAAATCAATGCCGCCCTCGTCGTTGCCCCCGGCGCTACTCGCGTGTGCGTGCGACAGCGAGAGTCGGTCCCTTCACTCGTTTCTTTGCGAGTCAGCTTAGCGACTGTGACGGTTTTCGACTGGAAACGATCGAGTCGACGATGCCGAAATCTCGTGCCTCTTGCGGATCCATGAAGAGGTCGCGGTCCATTGCCTGCTCGATCTCGTTGATGGGCTTGCCAGTGTGACACGCATACAACCCGTTCAACCTGTCACAAGATACAGCAGCACCAACAGCAGCACCAACAGCAGCACCAACAGCAGCACCAACAGCAGTTAGCTTTCACCACAGCACGTCGCGCGCACATCATCAACTCGACCGAGTCCATCGGCTGACGCCAACAGGCGGTCGTACCGTGCGCGAAGCTTGATGATCTCCTCCGCCTGAATCGCAATGTCGCTCGCCATGCCCTGCGCGCCTCCAGAAGGCTGGTGGATCATGATCTGCAGCAGACACACGCAACAGGTCACTCGGTCACCTTCAACAACAACAACAACAACAACAACAACAACAACAACAACAACAACAACAGCAGCAGCAGCAGCAGAAGCAGCAGGAGCAGGAGACAGACAGACAGACAGACAGACAGACAGACAGACAGACAGACAGACAGACAGACAGACAGACAGACAGACAGACAGACAGACGCACTCACACGGGCGTTCGGTAGCGCCGATCGACAGCCAGGGGCGCCGCCAGCGAGCAGCAATGACCCCATGGAGGCGGCCTGTCCCATGCACAGCGTGTGCACCTGTGGCTGCAGGTACTGCATCGTGTCGTAGATGGCCAACCCCGACGTGACGATGCCCCCGGGACTGTTAATGTACATGAACACGTCCTTCTCCGGGTGCTCCGACTCGAGGAACAGCAGCTGCGCCGTCACGACCGCCGCCACGTCGTCGTTGATTGGCCCGTGCACAAACACAATGCGCTCCTTGAGCAGTCGCGAGTAAATGTCAAACACGCGCTCGCCGCGGGGCGACTGCTCGAGGACCATCGGCACGAGAGCGCCCAGCACCGAGTGGGACGAGCGGCGGACGTGGGCAGTGCCGTGCGTCAAGCGGCCGCACGCGCGGGACAGCAGCATTGGCGCTGGCGTGGCGCGACCTCTGATTGGCGAAAAGACGGGCGCGTCGGCGGAGTTGGGTGGATCGCTGGCGCTCGGCTAGTGCGATATTTACGGTGGTGGAATGTCACGAGGACAGTTGGCGAGCGCTGTGTGCGGTGCAAGAGCATCTCGGTGTGGGTGAGTGGAGTGGGTGGATGAGTGGGTGGGTGGGTGGGTGGATGAGTGGTGTGGGTGAGTGGGTGGGTGAGTGGTGTGGGTGGATGAGTGGGTGATTGATTGATGGATCGATTGATTGATTGCTCCGTTTCTAACCAGCGTGGTGGACAACTCACTGCTGGTGTCTCGTGTGTGTGTGTGTGTGTGGCGCCGACGTGGAGTGCGCGAGCGACATGGCCGCGCGGCTACTTCACCGCCGCCACTTCGTCCAGTGCCTGGTACAGAAACTTGGCAAACGTCGGGGCCAAAAGCGCTTTCTCGAGCGCTTTCGTCTTGTCGAGACTGCTGTCAATCTGCGCGAACCAAAAGGCACGACGTGAGCACAGCGCCATCGCAGAAGCTCCAAAGACAGACACTGTAGCCACAGTTTGTGGTCCAACCTGCGTCAGCGTCTGCGTCACCACAGGGTCCGCCAGCAGCTCTTTGATGCCGGCACTTGTCCTGAGCCCATTCAGCTGCTCCGCTGTCAGTCGCTCGCTCTCTTCGTCCATTGGCATCGGTGGCGCTGAAGTAACAGTCGGCACCGGTGGCTTCTCGAGTGCCGCGGGCGGCGCACACGGCGTCTCCTTGTGCGTCTTGCAGCACACGAGACTGCAGTAGAGCAAGCGACAGGTCGGGCACTTGTACTTGGCCTCTGTCGTCGTACACACTCCGCACAGCTGAGTCATGTAATGCGTCTGGTGCTGCTGCTGCTGCTGCTGCGACAACAATCGCCCGCTCGATGGCTTTTGCGTCGTCGACTGTTACTTTTGCGTCGGTTTGTGTCGGGCCTCGACGTTTTGGGTGGTGCCACTTTTGGTCCTATCTGGCGAGCGTTTGTCAACGGCCACTTACAAGCGCGGGCGGTCCGTGACTCCGATAGCTGATAATCGAACGTCCGTTCCATAAATGGACGACGCCCTCGCCTCGTGCCTCGCGCGACGCATTCATGGAATTCCCTTCCCCCTCTCCAACTATACCCCACATGCACGAGCTCCAGTGCGTCGTGCAGACCTACGCCTGGGGAAAACTCGGCCTCGAGAGCTCCGTCGCGCAGCTGAAGGTGCTCGAGTCGACGCAGTGTCCGCAGCGACTGTCCATCTGCTGACGCTTTCTACTGCGCTGCTTGGCGCTCGTTCGCTTGCGTGTCTGTAGGAAGCTGCCGACGCTTCGTTCACGGCCGATCGCGATACGCCGTATGCCGAGCTGTGGTACGTGGCACGCGTCGCACCCCATGGGGAATATAGTCCGTCCACCAGCGAGTGTGTTTCTGATTCGCTAGTCGAACGGACCTATTTTTGTGTATTTGGTCACTGTCACCAGGATGGGGACCCATAGCAATGGGCCGTCGCGCGTGTTGCGTGAAGGTAACAGCCACGCCTCGCCGCTGTTGAGCGATTGGCTCCAGACACAACGAGGTGGCAATGAGGCACGGGACCTGCCGTATCTCTTCAAGGTGCTGTCGGTGCGCAAGGCGCTGTCCATTCAGGCGCATCCGGACGTGAAGCTCGCGGCAGAGTTGCACGCCAAGTTTCCCGAGATCTACAAGGACGCCAACCACAAACCCGAGATGATCATTGCTCTCACTCGCTTCGAGGCGCTGTACGTACCCACCTCTTTGTTTCGGTCGAACTGCTGCTGACGCGTCAGTCGCACTGACGTGGATGAAATGGTGCGATGCCAGTTGCCAGTTCCGTGACATTGACGAGATTGTAGCGCACCTCGAGACAGTGCCAGAGTTTCGAGCGCTGATTGATGCAGAGGGTACGTGGGTGTTGATCCCTTTGTGTTCTGTTTCCTTGGGAAGACAATAGGTGCAGGACTGACGAGTGGTGTTGCAATGGATGTGTGACGACGGCAATGCAGTGACGCGGCAGTTGATAGCACAGCAGAACGAAGCGTCGCTGCGCGTTTTCTTTCGCTCCTTCATCTACGCCGAGCCGGTCAACATTGCTGCTCAGTTGCGGGCACTGCGCGCACGGCTTGACGCCTCACCGGGCTCGACCGCAATGGAGAAGATGGTGCTTCGCTTGGACGATGAACACCCTGGTGACATTGGCTGCTTTTGCCCGTTTTTGCTCAACTACATTGCGCTAGAGCCCGGCGAAGCCCTGTTCCTCCACGCGAACGAGCCCCATGCGTACCTGTCGGGTGACTGCATCGAGTGTATGGCATGCTCTGACAACGTCGTCCGTGCTGGACTGACTCCGAAGTTTATGGACAAGGAGACGCTGCACTCGATGCTGACGTACAACACGGGCAAGCCGCGCGTGTACAGGGGCGACGTCCAAGGTGCTGGTGTTGCACGGCTGTACAGCTCGCCAGCCCCCGAGTTTGAGGTCGAGACCGTTGAATTGAAACCCCGCCAACGGTATCGCCTACCAGCCCGTAAAGGTGACTCGATTCTTCTGGTCACTTCAGGCAGTGGCTCAACGATCGATCCATCTTGCACACCCGACGGCCAGCCGATGTCGAAGGGCCAGGTGTACTTCCTCCCAAAGGAGCAGATTTTGGAGATCATAGGCGATGGCGATGACGGTATTATAGTATTTCGCGCGTCTCCAAACGAAAGCTTATCTTCAACGTCGCGTGGCTGGAACGTCTCCGATAATTGAACGGCAGAAGCTCCATCACGACGAGAACCCTACATGGTATACGCGTAAGCAAGGAACAACTAATTATCCCCGCCGTGCTTGCACCACCTCTCTTCTTGTCTTTTATACATGTGTACATACATATACGGCCACTCATGCTCTTTCGTGCGGGTTCAGGTCGTCACTTGTCAGCATCAAGCTCTGCACGACATTCCGCATGACCCATTGTACCTCAGCTGGACCTCCAAGCTTCGGTACGAGCGCGAAACGAGTAGCGTTGTCATCTTTCGTCGATCTGTAGCCAGCCATTGGGCTTCGACAACCACTCGAAACAGAAGCAGGTTCCTTCTCCTCTGCTCTGCTGCTGTATCGCGAGTGCTCGTTGTCATCTTCGTCCCCTTCACTGACAAACTCCTCGTCCGCGTATTCGATGACTTCTGCGTCCGGGTCTTCAAAGTCGTCGCTGTACTGCGTTCCGCTGCGATCAAAGGAGGAGTCGTCGCTGTAAAAGTTCTCTTCGGCCTCGTTGTCACTCAGGGATGTAGCAGAGGAGACATCGCCATCGTCACTGTCGGCGTCCAGCTCCAGCGCCCGCATCATGAAACTCTCGCTCAGCGATGGCGCTCCCGTACTCTCTGATTCAGCGCCGTCGAATGACAGGGTGGAAGATTCCGCCATATTGCCATTGTCTTGCAAGTCTGCCGCTCGACCGATCCCGCGCGAGCCACGTGCCCTTTGTGTTGTCCGATCCCCAGCTCCGCTGGGTCGTAGATCTTCAGATTGTCGCTTTTCCCGCACATTGGGCCCAGACGCCTTATAAGCTTGGGAGTTGTAGTGTATCTGCAAGCTGTCGGTGCACTCCTCACTATACTTGCACTGGAAACTCGGGTTCATCAGTTCCTCAGTTCCCGCTCGAAACCGTGAGGCATCGGAGTTACCATCGACGTCTTCACTGATACGCGGGCACGCACCGCCATTCACGTGCGGCTTCTCGCTGCTTGTGTCCCACTTCCGTTCGACCAGCAACTTGTCTTCCGAATCCTGCTGAGGTCGTGATCGGACACGAGTCGCTTTGGGTATCGCGTCGGGTCTATCATCGTCAACTGCTTCATCACGCAGCGACTCTTCTTGCGGTGTTGCCATCGACGAGTACTGTGTCTCCTCTGTCACGAGTGCAAGCGGCTCTGGTGTAGTGCTGCGCTCTGGTGGACGAAAGTTCAGCTGCGACTCGTCCAAGACGCGCGCCTCCAGCATCCCGAGATCGTTGCACTCGTCCAGCTTGTCCAAGTCGTTGACGGGCGATTCGATCGGTATCCATGGCATCGGTGCAACTTCTGCTGCCTGGGAAGACGATCCAGCTCGAGCTGCTTGTCGCATTCTCCTTTTCTCCCGAGACGGACGCCGAGTCGATGGCTGTTTCGGGCGTCGCTGGTGTCTACTACCTGCCACGCCTGACCCATGTTGCGGACTTTGCGGTACAGAGTTTGTCAGCTTGACCTTAAGTGAGCCGCCGGAAGCCACGAGTCCCTGCATGTGGTGGCGGATAAACGGCATGGCAAAGATCTCGTCCATGCTAGGCCTCTTTGCTGGATCCTTGTCCAGGAGCTTGTGCAGCAAGTCCGAGACGTGGCGGTCGTAGCACGACGGTACGGGCGCAAAGTCTTGCTGCACGATCTTGAGGATGAGCGTGAGGATGTTCGGTGCATCGAACGCGTGGCGCAGCGCCAGCATTTCATAGAGAATGCAGCCGAGCGACCACACGTCGCTCGCGTACGAGTACGGTTTGCTCGCACAGACCTCTGGACTCATGTAGTAGGGCGTGCCGACCATCGTCTGCGCGTGGTCGAGCGTCGAGTCGAGCGTCTTGGCAATGCCAAAGTCGCCGACTTTGACCACGTTGGCCGTCGTGAGGAACACGTTGCTCGTCTTCAAGTCGCGATGGAGCACGCGCTGGTCGTGGAGGTACTTGATGGCCATTGCCATCTGCACGAACCAGTCGAGCACTTGGGCCAGGGGGAAGTACCCCCGTGGGTCGTCATTGTCCGTACAATTGTCCGTCCTATTGGTTTTGCCGTCCGCACTCCGACGGCCGACACGAGCGTCCCGCCGTGTCGCCTGCTGTGCTTTGATCCGGTCGGCCAAATCGCCGCCGTCGCAGTACGTCATGACAATGTGCAGCACGTCGTCGGCCTCAAAGTTGGCCTTATACTCGACGACGTTCGGGTGCTGGAGCTTGGCCAGGAGCTCGGCCTCGCGGAACGCCTGGTGCCTCTCCTTGGCCGAGAGGAGCGCCATGGGGATCTTCTTGACCACCAGCAGACGCGCTGCGTGGGGGCCCGAGCGCTCGCGCACCAAGTGGGCCGAGCCGTAGCTCCCGCGGCCAATGCACTGGAGCTCTTCGAACCGGTGCATGCGGCGAAAGGCCAATCGAGAGTGGCTGTCTCTCGGTCAGTCGGTCTGTCGACTGGTTTAAACACTGTGGAACAGATCGGGGGCGCACGCGACATGGAGGACGAACGCCGAAAAGATCGGACGCGCGCGCGGACCGCACACAAAGAGGCGACGACGGCGTTTCCAGATGGTCGACGTGGGTGGGTGATTTGGATGGGTAAAGTGGGTGGGTGATTTGGATGGGTAAAGTGGGTGATTTGGCCCGCTGCGCTGGTGGGTGGGACGAGTGGCTCGCACTGCGTCTGGTTGGTGACGAGCAAGTGAACTTCGGAGACACTCTCGGTGAGGGTCCTAGTTTAGGGACGAGACACGAACTAAGAGCTATCACGCAGAGAGAGAGAGAGAGAGGGAGCTGGCTGTTCTGCTGGAACTCGACCATCCCGTCCGATGTCGTCTTTATATGACAACACGGGGGTCGAGGTGCACAACTGTGGACCCTCATGACACGCTATAACTGACACAAGCGGACCATTCAATGGTGCTCATACTACACGTTCTATACACGGCATCTGTATTGACCAAGCGCATGCACGCGTTGCAGCAACGTCTCCCTCCGTAACGTCCGACTAGTTCCTCTCTCTCTCTCTCTCTTCTTGGTCGTGTACAGCTCCACGCCGCCTCCCCCAGAGTGCATGCAGGTTGTTGTTTACGCTATGGGTCGAGCATTACGACCCGCAGCTTCGTGCTGTACTTAGTGGCCACCCTCCTGTCCATGGTCGCCACCATGACGGGCCGCAGCGGCCGCCGCTGCCTCTTCCTTTTCTTGCTGGGCAATGACCACGTTCATACGCGTCAACTGCATCCACACACAGCAACAGCGACAGCAGACGACAGCCATCCACTGCGTCAGTACGAGAACGACACGCTACAGCTGCCTTCCCACCACGAGGCGCACCTCTTTCCGGTGGTGGAGGCACTCGAGATAGTCCTCCACTGGCTTTCCACACTGTCCAGAGACCTCAGTTTCTCTCTGCTCCGGTACAATTATCACACACATACACACATACACACAGACACATAGATATACACAGTCAAGAGACACGTGAGTCGACGAGTCCAGACATCACATCACATCATGTATTCCCAATACACAGAGACACAGGCAGATGACGCACGTGATGGTACGTACACTGCACTGCTCGACGCGCTTCCAGAACTGGTAGCACCGGCCCTCGCCGCCCTTGAAGCCAAACCCCGACGACATGCTCTCTCTCTCTGTGGCTCTGGCTCTGGCGCTGTGGTCGTAGCCGCTCGACTGATTCTGTCGCCGTTGTTGGATTCTAGCCAATCGAAGCACAGGACACGAATGTAAATACAGGATACGAGGCGTTTCGATTGCTGACTGCACATCGTGCACACGCGCATTTACGACGTGTTGTAAACTGAAGTAGCAGCAGAGGAGGGTCCAGAGTAGCAGCACTAGTCCAGATCGGGAGCGTCGCCACGCTGGAACAGTTTCAGTTAAGAAACGTCTGTCCATACCACGACCGTGTCCGCTTGCAACTGCCCTTCACCTGCCTCTCGTCTCATCCACCCAGGCAGCCATCTGATCTCACCAGTCCAGCAGTAGCGACTACGACTTGCGACTTGTCCATTGTCGAGCCATTACCGACTTGTCCACAAGCCACACACACACACACAGTGTCGTTCTCTTTCCAGTTATGTGGATCCTGCGACATGGTCCCACATGTGCGTTTCTCGCCTTTGTCTTTGCTGCAACAGCGCTACCCACTGCTACAGCCACACACGAAGACTCGTGCTCCTCGAGTGACGAGTGCTGTTCGCTCTGTGGCGATGACTCGGCACGCTGTGCCCGCGGTCCATGCAGCATGAACGTCATGGCACGCACTGTCTTTAGTACGAGTATGCCCATCAGCGACATTGGGTTCTGGGACATTGTCTTTACCTCTACAGTCTCGTGCCGTACCTCGTGCCTCTGGCCATTGTACTTGAAATGGGCGTCCACCGTCGCACCTGGACGCGGGTCGTTGCCTTTTGCTTCATCCCCATTGTTACACTCATCAACGCAGTCGTGCTCGTTACGAGTCTCGGCGAGTGCAGCGAGTGCAAACGTCCGTGTGGCAGCTGCGTCTCGAGCAATGGCTTGCCGTCTGGACACGCGACGAACGCTATTGGCTTCTCGCTGTGGCTACTGCTGGAAGCACTTGTTGGTGGTGGCAAACAATGGACAGCACGAACCAAGGTCGCTCGATGCGTCGCGGCGCTTGTGCTGTTTTTGCCAGTGCCGTACAGTCGCATGTACGTGGGTGACCACACGGAACTTCAAGTGGTCGTCGGCAGCGCCGATGGTCTCGTGTTTGGTCTCGTCTACTTCCTCCTACTTCGATACGTCGTAGCGAGACGACTGCCTCGTATCACCGAACGCATGAAAAATGGCCGGTGCCGGTTCATGGGCATGGTGAACGACTTTTACGTGGTGAACGACTTTTACGTGGTGAACGAAGACGGCTCGTCGTCGCTGTCGCCGTGTGTGACTCCTGGACAATCGTTTGTCCGCTCCGAGTCCACTGAGGATGTCTCGGCAAAAGTGTAGACGCTGCAACAATCGTCGCGTAGCGACGTCTGTATACGAATGAACAAGTCGGCGATGCTCATTCATCGCTGGAAGGCTCGTGCATGGCGAGAGGTGCTGGGTCGATCAAGTGAAAATACAAGGGGAGATCGTGTTGCAGGTTCTATACGACTGACTGATCTGTACGAAGCGCTTGTCATGAAACGTTGTTCCGAGCACATGTTAAACGAGTGTAGAGCGGACGAACGCTTATAAGTAGTGTCTGCACGTTGGCACATCATTGCGACATGAATGTTTTACAATCGATCATGACGACGTCGAAGTGGTCGACATGACCCGCTTGTTACCACTTAGCGCATCGTCAATATTTCTTCGCGCTGTGCTTTTTAGGGATCAATTGAAGATAGCGATCCTCTTTGGTGACTATGTGCCATCTGATCGCACTTCAATTTCCTCTAATTCGCCCATCAATGGCAGTCGACGAGGAGTAACGACAAACCACAGCGCGTATCGTACTCAAGCAGGCTGGGTACAGCTATGCACAAAGTGGAACGGGGTGAGCCTGTTGACACCAAAACTGTGTCAATGTGAAATTGATCTCACTGGTTAGTATCTTTCAATATTTACCTGGCTAGGTAAGTGTTAAAGAAATAATAATGTCGAAGAAAAATACTCGACACCGCTCTACTAAGGGAGAATAAAAAATGCCCCGTTTAATCACGAAAATAGAAAACAATGCCCAGATAATTGGAGAATAAAAAAAAACCACGTCCTAGTGTACTCAAGTTAATGTGGCACACAAAAGCAGAATCATGATGCAACTACACTTCAATTAACTCAAGCGCAGCACATCGATGCAAGTTCTGGTTCTGATTGTGATGGTGCTCAATGTCAATTTGTACAAGCACGATGCAACCTACTCTAACCCCCCGCAATAGGTGCTGGTAATTCAGAGTGCAAGTTGAAAAATTTCGTCGTTAAAATGGACCGTATCATTAGTTGTAAACGCAGCTCGGTAGGAGCAGTATTGAACTCGTCTTTTTCTAGCTACACGCACACACGTACATTGTCCGTCATTGAGCACCAGCACACGCGTGTTGCGGGCGTTCGTGCACGCGACCCCATCTGTAACGGGGTAGCCCGTTACATGATATTGTCATTAAGGATAAAATGACAATAAAGAATATTACGATGAATATTCTTTCAACAATATCACAGAGCATGATGATATTGTTGAAGATGACTGAAGGGACTACTCATTGGTTGATATCGTGATGATATCAACCCACCAATCGCTGCTAGACGCGCGCAATGGGTGGTGAGTAGACGTCACGATACATTCAGTTAGATTAGTATAATTAAGTCAGGACAAACAGAGATACAAGGGTTATAGGACTTAATTATATCAATAACAGTTTTACTTTTTCTACGACTAGAGTCGTTCACCTTTGTCGTTCTACCTTCCTCTGTGTAGTTCTACACCTAGCTGAGCACTGAATATCACAACAGTCAGTGATAGTAAACTCCGTACTGGTTGACCAGTACGTAGTTGTCGGTGCCCCGCTACACCATTCACTGCAACGACTTCATCTCGTGTCTTAATCGCTGCCACACACGACTGCATCGTCATCAGCGCTGATCCGGCTGCTGCGTCTACGACTCGAGCTCCGTCTGCGGCTGCGACTCAAACTTCACCGGCGTCGGAACGGACTCGGCGAGCGTCGACGTCGCCTGATGCGGAACGGCGACGGGCCACGTCGACTCATAAACGCCAGTGAGAGCGGTAATGCGATCCCACAAGTAGAACAACGTTGATTGCAACCACAGCACCTACAACAACAATAGCAGCAGCAACAGCAGCAGCAGCCTCGACAATAGCAACTAAAATAACAATAGGAAAAGCAACAACATTAATATCAACAACATCAGCACCGACTGAATGCGTTTACGGCTGCGCCCGATGATACGAAGACGCGTTTAGGTCCACATCTCTCGCGTCTGCGCCTGCAATTGGTGGTTGCAAGCGCAGCACGCCCGCGGCGGAACCCTCTACGCGGCTTCCCAAACAGGGCGGGGGTTAGTCACTGCCGGAAAATGGGAAAAAGAAAATGACCAAGGACGTGTGATTTTATGTGCACCACATTAACTTGAGTATACTAGGACGTGGGGCATTTTTTCCAATTATCTAGGGCATTTCAATAATTTTTTTGTTATTAGATGGGGTATTTTTTATTTCCCCCTCTACTAATTGGTTAATGCAAACCACTAAGCACCAATTTCTGCTAGACGTTTGCAATGAGTGGTGAGTAGACAAGCTATGCTAGGAATTTGTTCGTTTGTATAGTGACGTAAGATTAAAGAGAGCGTGTTAGGTAGATTATCGATATATCAATACAGTTCTACCGTTCCCTTCTACCGGACGCGTTCGTTAGAAGAGTAAGCCTTCGTCTGCATGTACAGTGTACGTGATTTTCGAGGCACGTAATGCACAGTGTCAGCGTAGGTTACGTGTTTTACGTTTGTACAAGAGGATGGGGTACCGCTTCATTGAGTGGATGCTTGCTGACTTCTGGCTGACAGTAGTGATGGCCAGCTAATTTGTAACGGTGCACGCTCTTACCAATTTACTTGCAGGACCTGGTGTTAAGAGAACACAAGGCTGCGTACTTCCGACGTCACGTATAAGTGGCATGGGGAAGCTCGAAGAAGGAAACAGAGCTAGAAAGCTCTGTTTTTAGGGAAAAGTAGAACTGTAGTTGATATAGTAAAGTTTACTAATAAATCATCTTTGTCTTGATCTAACAGTATTAAACTACAATTCCCGATATGGGTTTCTTGCAAGCCACCCTTTGCGCGCTTCCAGCAGCGATTAGTGGTTAATTTGGTTGATGTACACGGTATATCAACCATTAAGTGGAGCACACACAAATATTAAGTGGAGCTCCCACAAAAATTACCCTTGGGGATAATATTCCGTCAACATCAGCTCTTCTCGAGTAATGCTAATTGAATATTATGCGATAATATTCCAAAATTGATACATTTGTAACAATTTTTACGTAACAGGCTCACCCCGTTACATCACCCCCATACCCATCACTCACTACCGTGAGCTATTTATTGATTTGTAACAGAGTGGCCACCGTTTGGTCGCTCTGTATGAAAGGCATCACTTGTTGGTCCTTCTTTCTCATTCCGACTTTCCAGCTCATGACGAGTTCGTTCATGCGTTGCACGAACAAGGTCGCCACTGAAGCGCGCTGCACGGATGAGTTCAGCCGGAGAACAAGAAGTCCAAGACTCGGTAGCAGGCGTCTCATTTCCTGCTGCTACTAATAAGCAGCCTGCAACGTTCACTGTTGCAGCTGCACGTGGTTATCCACCTGCAGCTTCTTCATCCGCATATTCGACTGCGGATCGTAGTCCCATGGACGTCGACCCCGAAATAGAGGTTGTCTATTCAGGCAAGCCAGACCCCGGTCCGACTCGAAGTTGCCCGCAAAGACCGGCCGTAAGACTGTGGGTGCGGACACGACGGCTGCTGTGCCTTGTGGTACTTTCGACAAGACTCTGCGCCATGAAATATTTGGCTCATCCGAAGAGTCTAAGTACTCGTCGCGGGGATCGAATCGATCGCGCTCGCATTCATATGCTGCGAGTGTGCAACATGAGGACGTTATTCATCGTAGCCGTAGCAATTCTAGCGATTGGGGCGATCGTAGTGTTATTATTTATGTCAGCACTGCGCAAGAGGAGAGGGATCGCAAAGTTCTACGATCTGCTCCTGAAAATAAACCATATATGTGTGGTGCAGGGAATTTCGAAACGTGGCATTCCCTAATTTTGACTTGATTATAGGAGTAGTGAACCCGACGATAGAAGTCGTAGCAAATCTAAGCCGACGAATCAAGACTCGAAGCGGGAATACTAGACGATCAAAGACTCATCTAGGAAAGACTCACGAGGGAAGACTCGGCGAGAGTAGACTTAAAGAAGGAATAACCGATGAGTCAAGTCTCGAAGAGCCAAGCCGCGATGAGAGAGCAAGATGACGAATGGTCCATCCCACTAGGTATTAGTATATGATGTCGAGGAGGATGAAGGAAAACCACTCAAGCGTCCTTTGTAATTAGGAATAGAATAAGATATAATCAATACAGAGCTGACCGGGCTAATTTTCCAAGTCCAAGACACGTGTACACTTTTGAGGTAAGTCCCTGCGTGGGCTGGATTATGCCTGCTGTCAAGCCTCGAGGAGAATAGCTAGCAGAGGTCTCGATTGGAAGTGCCAAGCGTTAAGTCGGCCCGGGTTGACCGTTACTTTCTTCAAACGTAAGATAGCCTCGTCGCTCGGCGAGCCGGTGCCCTAGTAATCGGCACCACTTTAAATCTCGTCCCAAGGCGGGCCGGTGAAACAATAGACAGTACCGCTTTAAGACTCGAGAATGGCGGCGAATGGCGAGCCAGTGACCCAGTAGACGACACTGTCCAAAGACTCGTCAAGCAACGAGCCGGTGGGTCTTTAACCAAGAACACCTTAAGACTTCCAGTAGGGCGTATACTGCGCACGGCGATCTGTAAAAGCGTGAAAACGCCGACGTCTAACCATTGTTACGAGGTCACAGGATCAGAGGAACGGAACCTGCTGAGCTCAGGAGGTCGTATGGAAAGGAGTGTGATTGGTTGGAGGTATTCAGCGAAGCGAGAGCCACAACTGAGCTCGAAGGATCGAACCCGCGGAGGGGATCAATCCGACATACAAGCCCAACTTCGCCGACTAACCCGGCAATTGTTGTGTTGTAACGTTGAGACTGTATTGTCACAGATCTGGCTACCTACTATACCATAAATGGTGCCGCGACCCGGGAATTCAGGGTGTGCGATTGTTTCAGCAGGTGCCAAAAAGTAAGGAGCATTGTGGCCATCGAATAGAAAAAAGCAAGCGGCACGACCCCAGTGAAAGCAGGAAGGACTCCGCGTGATGAGTCGAACCCCGTGAAATTGATCATCACCCACGCAGATACGAGGGTAGATCGAGGCATTCATTTCGACGACTTCAAAGCGATTGGCAAAGATAGTGATGAGGATGGACACGCTGATGACAACGATGCCGTTGTGTTCAGCCATGAAGCGGAATAACGTTCTCTTCATGTGGGCCATGTCATCAACCCTCGCGGGGTTGATAAACGTCAAGCCGAAGAGCGCGACGAAGAAGAAGATCGTGGTTAAGGTGTGACCGCTGGTGAGAGCCACCCCGCTAGCTTCTAGGGCCAAGATTGATGCCAAGACACCTCTGGCGAATCGGGCTCTGTGCCGACTCGTCGAGAAAATGAAGAAGAGTTGCTGGTTCTAAGTGTTCAAGACCAAGGCAGCCTACCAAGCGACGTGGGCGAATCTAATCAATGATCTAATGCAACGCCTCAACAGCATGTCTCTAGAAAAGCTGGCCGACAGCACGGTGCTGCTTCTGCGAGCATAGGGATATAAGTGCGAGATTGTGCCCACGAAGCTGATTTTAGCGGACTTTGAGGTTCGCTTGGTGGACAGCGAGTTGGTGAGGTGGAAGCGCAAGATGAATGAAGTGTTCGAGCAAAAGGCGGAACAAAGTCCCTCGATCCGTTATACCGTCGAACTCAGGCGGACATGGGATCCTGGAACAAAATAGACCAGCACCATTCATCGATGAGCGAGCTGTGCGAGAAGTCGAAGACATGGGACCGGCGAGCACGCCGCTACCGAAAACCCCGGAGCCGAAACGTGGAGTCTTCTCGATGGTGGAAGGCACGCCGTACCAAGTTGATTCTCACATAATCACACCAATGCGCACTCCACGGGATATAGAAACTCCACGACTAAGCTATCAAGAGGGGAAGAAGATGACGAAAGGCGATGAGTACTACGAAGAGGATGAAGACGCGTACGAGCATCATCAAGAGGCCGATGATGGATCATATAGCCTTAACAGACAGTTTACTAAGGTGATGATGAAAGTGAAAGAGGCCACTTCATGGAAGTAAGCACAAACGCGCCATTAGAAAAGATCACCAGATTTGAAGGGAATCGTTATCGGTCTGACAGTGCCTCGCAATGGATCAAGCGTTTTACTTACGATATGAAGGGAAGTTCCAACCGATTGAAGAGTAATGCGAGCCTTTTCGCTGTGCCTGTACAAAGCAGCCAAGAGTGGGTAGGAAAACTCCTGTAGAAGACCCCGCGGAAGTGAAAGGCCCCTCAGCGAAGCTTTTATGGACTACAACCGCTCGCACTTCGACCAGTCCGCTAGGTCGATGTACCACTCGTCGAAGTATGATGAGAGCGAACACGTGTGTGATTTCCTACTGCAAATGGAAGTTTATGTACGGACGGCGCCGATTCAGCATGAGAAAGTAGGTGGAAATGCTGTCTACCACATCGAGCACTTCCTGTTAAACTGCGGTGACGACGACTTGATGGATTTTTTCTACCCGCTACGACTCGATGGTATACAGCGCGTGGAGAAGATTATCAGTCATCGTTTGATCGGCGAAACGCGAAAGAAACAGCGTGACTGCGTGAACACCGGAGACAGGTTAAATCGTTACAAGAGAGAGACAGAGAGACACGAGATAGGTGAAGGAAGGAAAGGGATGATAGTATTTATTGTAGTGAACCGAGACGTGAGTTAAGGTCCAATGATCGTAAAAGCAATCGACCCGATCGACGAAATGACCATTGGATGAGTCATGGTGATGATCGACATGGTACGTCGTGCTGGAACAACAACCGAGACTATAATTGTAGTCTACGCGTTTACCTTTCATCGACATCCACGAAACACCTGCGAGCAGCGCTCGATGAGCGCAGAGGGAGCCGCAAAACCAACTTGTACGATTCGTCGAGGAAGAAAGTGCACAAGAACACCTTCGTGACTACAGTTCCGACTCTGACTCGGACTAAATGGAAGCAGGAGCAGATGCAAGTCGTGACGGCTTCAGTTACACCAGTCCGTTAGTCTCACATTTTTAAGTCCTGTCTCTACGTCCGGCCAATAGTTGTCGTCACCTCGCTCGTGGAGTCTGGTCTTTACGTCCAGCAAATCGGTTTCGACGACGCCGAAACTGTAGCATTCCGCTTCACTAGCGTCGGTGAATCCATCGACTTGGGATGTAAGCGGAATTAATGATTCGTCCTTGCTTGCGCTTTTCAACTCCCCACGTTCGACTATCGTGGCGGGTTCTCCGGCTCGGCGAAGCCCTAGGAACCACCGCTTGCCTACCCCAGCGGTTACTCAGAGTTACCCAGCGGTCGTGAGGTCGCGGGTTTCATATACGACCTCGAGCTCGACGATCATGAGTTTAAAGACCTTTAATCCGACGAGATCGGATTCGACGACCTTGACTTCGATGACCTCTAATTTCGACGACAATTCTTTCGACGGCCTCGGGTTCGACGACCTTCAATTCAACAACCTAGACTTTAACGACCTCCAAGTCTTAGTGA
Source organism: Hyaloperonospora brassicae (assembly GCA_947650285.1). NCBI lineage: Eukaryota > Oomycota > Peronosporomycetes > Peronosporales > Peronosporaceae > Hyaloperonospora > Hyaloperonospora brassicae. The sequence goes on along the minus strand of CANTFL010001315.1, from coordinate 23,001 downwards.
TTGACTTCGACGACCTCTGATTTGACGACCTCCAATTCGACGTCATCGGCTCCGACGACCTCGACTTCGGTGACCTTGACTCTGACGACCCTGACTTTGAGAAACTTCAGTTTGACGACCTCGACTTTGGTGACCATGACTTCAACGACCTCAAATTCGACGACCCCTAATTCGACAACTCGACTACGATTACCTTGATGTGCCCTCGGTTGGCATCTTGCCACGAAAAAGGGACGCAGGTGGTGTATATTGCAGGTGAGTGATGTGCGAGCTGGTCGACGGCGAAGAAGTTGAGAAGGACATCAGGCGTTAGATAGGGATAGAGTCCATCAATGCGAAACGAGTTTCGCTGGGCGAACCCCAATCGACGACCAACCGATCGAGTTTGTCCAAAGAGATAAATCCTGGGAACCTGTCGTCGAGCCGATTTGGATGACGTCGGGAAATCGCTAAGTGAGAAGGCGACACAAGCGATAGTAAAAATAAGGGATATGCGTATTTAAACCCGGAGCTTCGATGCCGTTGATAGCCGCAGAAGTGATACTGGGATCGAGGGGCCACGGAACACGATGATGTCGAATCCTGTTACTCAAGCCGCCAAAAACGCGTCGATGGACGTCAATAAGTCCTCGGGCATTACGTAAGTCGTGGTCATCACCATTACATATGGCCATGGTGGTTTCTTGTAAGTGGCATTTATAAGTCATCGCGACTCCGTGTATAGCTATTTTTTGGGCTCGAGAATCGGCTAGTCGACCAGTAAGGCGAGGGATTTGCGTTCCCGCGCTTGGAGCTCCACTTGCACGCTGTAGATAATCTTTTTCGCCAATTCAAGTCAGTTTGCGCGCTAAGAAGACACTCAAGCGGCTTCCTTTCGAGAGTGAAGATCGATTTCTTCGGTAATTGAATGACACTGGTAGTATTCAGAACAGCTGCTTGCCAAGGAGCAACCTCCACCTGGTTCGTCGTCAGTAAAGCGCAGTTCCTTGGAATCGGCGATCGTGCCTTCCATCAGTCGACGACGTGTGCGCTACTCCGCTCCGAATGTGCAATCACGACGTACAACCGCGCTACCAAGTCCGTTTCGTCGAGAGACACAACGGCATCCCCACTGGTGAGGACGAACAAGTCGGTGAGTAACGTGGCCTGCCGGATGGATTGGCGCGTAGACGCGTCGAGCAGAGGCCGTGTCACCTATAATATTGTGGCAAAGATCCACCCACGTATACCTCACGCTGCTGAGCTTGGTGGCCCATACGTCTCATTGTCCGACGAATTTCAACAATAGTCAAACTTGAAACGTTTAGGTACGAGACATCGCCAAGGCAACGCTTTGAAGGCAGAGACACTTGGTAACAAGATCACAGAGCGGCGGCATCATCTGGGTTGAGTAAGACGGAGGGAAACCTTGGTGACCAAGCTGCAACCGTTGCAGACCTACCGCATCTTCGAGTCATCAGGCGAACTCGGCGAAGCAATGTCACCGAGCAATAAGTCGTCGGCGTCGGGGAGCAGGTCGATAAGTTGACTGGTGACTCCCGAAACGACGGCATTAAAAGCAATTTAGTCTAGACAGGGCGGAGAATTAGAACCCCACGGATCACAACGGGTCAGTACGGATCTAGAAGCGAGAGAGAAGGATAAAAACGATCACCATAACGCAAGCAGCGGAATTGACTGGACTGGGCGACGTATCCGGTGACTGAGACTGAGCGGTACGGTTCAACGCATAAGGCGAAAATTTCAAATCTGCACGGACAAGAGAGCCAGCACGACGTTTCACTGCGTACCATGGGTCGGAGAAAGAGGAAAGAGAAAAATCAGTAATGCCGATATGTGGAAATATTATGAAATACTGGTCGATATAATCGCCATTTAGGTTCGTATCGTGACCGGGGTAGTTGTTATGTAGGGAATTTCCAGACGTGACATTCCCTAATTTTGACTTCATTATAGGAGTAGTGAACCCGACGAGAGAAGTCGTAGCACATCGAAGCCGACGAATCAAGGCTTGACGAATAAAAAATCAACAATAACAGGCAAGACAAGCCAAATTTCAACGAAGGAAGACTCGGCGAGAGAGGACTCAACGAGGGAAGAACCGATGAGTCAAGTCTCGAAGAGCCAAGCCGCGATGAGAGAGCAAGATGACGAATGGTCCATCCCACTAGGTATTAGTATATGATGTCGAGGAGGATGAAGGAAAACCACTCAAGCGTCCTTTGTAATTAGGAATAGAATAAGATATAATCAATACAGAGCTGACCGGGCTAATTTTCCAAGTCCAAGACACGTGTACACTTTTGAGGTAAGTCCCTGCGTGGGCTGGATTATGCCTGCTGTCAAGCCTCGAGGAGAATAGCTAGCAGAGGTCTCGATTGGAAGTGCCAAGCGTTAAGTCGGCCCGGGTTGACCGCTACTTTCTTCAAACGTAAGATAGCCTCGTCGCTCGGTGAGACGGTGCCCTAGTAATCGGCACCACTTTAAATCTCGTCCCAAGGCGGGCCGGTGAAACAATAGACAGTACCGCTTTAAGACTCGAGAATGGCGGCGAATGGCGAGCCAGTGACCCAGTAGACGACACTGTCCAAAGACTCGTCAAGCAACGAGCCGGTGGGTCTTTAACCAAGAACACCTTAAGACTTCCAGTAGGGCGTATACTGCGCACGGCGATCTGTAAAAGCGTGAAAACGCCGACGTCTAACCATTGGTACGAGGTCACAGGATCAGAGGAACGAAAACTGCTGATCTCAGGAGGTCGTATGGAAAGGAGTGTCATTGGTTGGAGGTATTCAGCGAAGCGAGAGCCACAACTGAGCTCGAAGGATCGAACCCGCGGAGGGGATCAACCCGATGTACAAGCCCAACTTCGCCGACTAGCCCGGCAGTTGTTGTGTTGTAACGCTGAAAATGTATTGTCACAGATCTGACTACCTACTATACCACTAAGGTTTCCTTCGTCTCCTGTGGGGTAGAACTGATCGAGTTGTGTTGACATCTCTGCTCGCGTCCCTATGGGGCTCCATAATCAGGCTATTAAAGAGCGCGCATCTCATTTGAGTGAACCAAGGGACTAGTAATTTACAATTCGTTTACGAACACGCCTGGAATTCGTTAGACGATGGCTTTACACTTTCAAAGGGTGAGTCTCATCAAACCCTTGCGACGAGAACGGGGACATCCAACATCAGCTGACAGAGGGGGTCCCACCTGTTCCGCGAAGGTGAACACCTCCGCAACTAGACGAGGTAATTCGTCCTTTTTTCTGATGCGTCACGATGGTTCAAGATGCGCTTCACAAACAAGCGTAGACCAATATGTGAGTCCACCAAATAATGTAGAGGAGGAGAAAAATCTCCTCAAATTCGTTCAACTCACCATCTCGACCAGCACCTGATGGTTCGCGACTTCGTTGCATTGCGCGAGGATTTGATCAAAAGAGGGACATACATTACGCTCTGACCGATTCTGTGCTGCGGCACCTCAACGATCGTGAGGCTGATCGGGCAAAGGATCGTGCCGATTGCGCCCTCGGACATCTTCAGGTCGAGCGGGACGTCTGTTCCTTCGTTATCGAGCTGGCGACAGCTCGCAGGGAGATATCCCAGCTGAGTAGAGAGGCCTTTTAACTACGCGACCAGACCGAACGTCTGGAGCGCGAGCGCAATAATCTGATATAGATTCTTTAACGTGGAGTATATCTTCATCGTCGGAAGAGGGCTCGTACTGACAGTACGGTCGGAGGCTCCCCACGTAAAACGTAGAGTGCGTACGTATCCTACGCGGAAGCTTAATCGTATATGCGTTGCCTTGTCGGCGAAACACACGGAAGGGGCCGATGTACTTAAGCAGTATTTACTGCTGCCCACATTCTTCACTAAGTGTCGAGGTAGGTTAATTGTAGAAAGTAGGACTAAATCGCCTTTTTATAAAAACAATTAGCTTTTTCATTCTTGTCAGCGATTCTTTTCTGTTGGCTTACCGCATAAGCGATGAGTTCCTACACGAAATAAACCACTGATTCTCGAGCCAGCAGAAATTACTCCGCTGACTCGACATTGTTTTGTTCAGTTTGCCTTCTTTGAAGCGGAGATAGGGCCCTCTGCGCTTTCTATTCATCATCAAGGGTGTCGTCATCCTCGCTAAATAGTCGTTGGGGATGCTTAAAATACCAGCATCGTCATCTTCATCTGAGTCAATAATAGCGTCATCGCTATTATTGAGATGATCTTCATCTTCGATGTCGACCTGATCGACATCAGCTCAGCATCATACGTGACGACATTAGAGTCGACACGCGATGAGCAAAAACTAGGACAGTTCTTGCTCGGGCGAGTCTCTACCCCCTTAATAAAGAGTCACACTCTAAGAGGGTGAGAAGACGCGGATGGCGTAAGCCATTCACGAAAACCGGTGTGTGCCGGGTTAAAGCATGCACCGAATTATTGCTGGCGACTCCCACCGTAGGTAGGATTTTGCTCCAACTCGAGAACGAGTCGACGTATCCTCGAAGTATCTCTTCGAGGAACCGGTTCACTCGTTCTGGCTGACCATCAGTTTCAAGATGGTACGATGTGGACATCTTTAAACGCGTTCAAAGAGGTCGGTACACGGATTGCCAAAACTATACCTTGAGCTGAGGGTCACGTTCGGACACGAGTTTAAGGGGTAACCTGCGGAATCGAAATATCGTGTCGATAAAGACGCGTGCACAGACTTGGGCCATGATCGACTCGGGTACTGCGCCAAGATGCACCATCTTGTTGGGCCGGTCAACGAACACAGGAATACCATTATTCTTGTGGTCGTATTAGGGGAAACCGAATACGAAGTCCATGAAAACGGACTGGCAGCACTCTTCTAGATCACGTAGAGGCTATAGGAGTGTACGGGGTGAGGGAATAGGCTTCGCCCGTCGGACGAACCTCGCAAGCACGAATGTACTTGCGCACAAACTGATATAGTCGGGGATAGCAAATGTCACGGCTTACCGTAAGGTAAACCTTTTCCCGACCACGATATTCACTTGTTGAGGCATCGTGACACTCATACATGATGCGCAAGCGCAAATTGTTATGAGCGGGGACAACGGCACGAGGCATGTCGCCGGCAACTGATGTATAGCACAGCAACCGGTTGTGTGTTTTGTACTGATCCAATGAGAAACGGTACAAAGCCGATAAATTATTCAGTAGTTTGTGAGATGGATCCACCAGATTATCCGTCAAGCGCAGAAGATCCTTATCTTCTTCTTACGCCTTTCATACGTCTTCAAGTAAATTAGGCGACGGGACACCGACTGTGAATGCCGCAACAGTGGGTTTGTGTTGTGTTCACTGTTGGATTGCGATCCCGGCTGGAAATCGTGACGGCGCAATAGCGCATCAGCGGCGACGTTCAGCCGTCCTGGCTTCTACTCTACAGAGAATTTGTACTTCGCGAAGAAATACATCCACCCCGCCATTATTTGAGGACGATGTGAACTGTTCGCGGTTGTGTGTAGTGACACATGGTCCGTAAAGACGACGAACGGTCTTTCTCCCAAGAGATTGACGCGTAACTTAGCCAGTGCATACTTCATGGAAAGAAGATCTTTGTCATGCACTGAGAAATTACACTCAGCCGTTTGCAGCTGACGCGATTGAGGGCAGACAGCGCGCTACGCGCAATCTGCATCAAATTGCATCAACGCAAGGTCGATCGCAAAATCTTTGGCGTCTCAGACCACACGGAATGGTCTGTCCTGATCTACAATTGCCAGTATGGGGATTGCGACAATCTCTGCTTGATCCCTATAAATAAATTATGACAGAAAGCGTTCCACGACCAGTTCACATTTTTCTTAAGTAAACAAGAAAGATGCACAGTTATCTCGGCGTATTTGCGCGAGTACTTGTGCAAGTACGCCGCAAGACCAAGGAACTTTCTTATTCCCTTGACATCGACTGGCACTGGCCAGTCGGTGATCGCCTTGATCTGTTCGGGATCATGGCGTACGCCGTGTTTACCTTCGATGCACCCAAGAAGTGGTATTTCACTTGTCGCGAATATTTCCTTCTTGAGATTGTCGTACAACTTGTGCTTGCACATAAGTTGAAGAACCTTACGAACGTGAGTTCTGTGAATTTAAACGTCCGTCTTTCCGTCCATAGCCCGAATATGGACGAACACATCGTCGAAGTAACTCGGTGCGAAGTCCCGCACCGGTCTCAACAGATTTGGTACAAATCTGTTGAATGTTGCAGGGGCATAACTCAGATCCTGTGGCATAACTAGCCACTCCCACAGCACCCCGCTGGGAGTGCTCACAGCTATGTAAAGGATGTTCCATTCACGCACGAGGATCTGATATAAATCATCAACCAGATCCATGACGTGAAGATGAAGCGCCTAAACATACCATCTCTGATTACGTTTTTCCTCGGTATCGACGTCTGAGCCGAACCACTGCAGCTGTCAAATGTCGAACGCGTGCACTATCCGCCATCCTCCTGTGGCTTTTTGCACACAGAAGGTCGGAGAGCTGTGAACGGAAGTTGATTCCCTCACATGGCCCGCTGCTAAGCGTATCGGCAAAGAATTTGTCAATCGCTATTACTTGCTCACAAGGCAGTGGCCACTGCTTCATGACACAGCACTTCGATCCCGGTTGGAGCTCAATCTCATGTCGTGTTCCTCTATCCTCAGGCAACTCTCATGGGGCTGAATCCGGGTATACATCCCTAAACTTTTTTAAATCCTGATACAAAGACTTTATCTGAAGAGCCTCCCAGGATTAAGACGTGCACCGCTCAATACGAGTCTCTTTCGAGGACACTTTCGTTCATTGAAGAGCTGCTGCGAATCCGTTCTTCCTTAGCTAACACTGTTGCCGACCGAATATCGGTCACATAATCATCCTATGTGACGATTATGCATATCTGCTTGACCTTGCTACTACGCAGATCACGCAAGATGCGTTTTGGCTACTACGTTGCCAATTGCGTTATCTCCAAAGATAACTTCGCACGCGCAATAAGATCAAACGTATAAGCGCCTACGCTTGATCCAACATTGAATACGACGTTCAACGTCTCGGTTTCTTCGTCGGAACATGTTTCCACAGACTGCTGAGGGCTTGTCCGCTCAGGATGCTGAGAGCCTAATCTTTCAGCAAGTAATTCTTGAGCAATTACTTCCTCAAGCACGTAGGCTTATTCTCTCAACGTCTTCTGAACGTGCCTATGCAACCATATTAAGGTACTAATCCTCAAAGGTCGACTCTCTAGTTAACCTAAGATTACTGCGCTGCCGTTTTCTACACAAACAATTTGTTCTTTCTAGGATTTTCTTTGCCAGGCACGCATCCATATTCCGGTCCACTCCACTTATTCGATTGTTGGACCTTCTGCGCTGCCTGTACTTCTATACAGCCGCCGAAAGCTTGCTCCACAGTGTAGTGATCAACTAAACTTAAGCCTTGTGCAGTCGTGCTAACGACCGTACCGCAAGTGAGACCATCGCACTCGCTCGCGGTACACCACAATCCTGTAGACACTCCTAGGCGTTCACCAGATGGCCATCTGATGAACAAGCGGTAGATATCATCACGGATCGATGCTGACAGCTCACCCTTGGCTCGTACCTTCTGAACCGAGTCAATCCCATGATGACATCAAATTTTTCATCCAGATCCAGTACGATGAAATCTCATCGTACCGTTCGCCCTCTAACGTGTAGTGGATTTATATTACACGTTTCTTATCGGTTATTAATGCCCCAGTGGAAAGGCGCACATGCATTTTCGTTTGCGGGATGTAGCGCTCAGCGAACTTGAGTCTTCTAGAGTCAAGTGTCTGGCGACGAACACAAAAATTCAACGCCCCACAGTCAACTAGGGCTAGAAGTGACAAGTTCTTTCTCACTTGCAACTTCAAGGTGATGAGTGATATCTCATTACCAAGTGCAGAGCCACACATTACTTGTGTATCTGGAGCAACTTTCGTCAAGAGATATGCAAATTCTCTTAAGGCTGATGGATCAGTACTGACCCCGTCCATTTTTTGATGGTCTGCTTCGCTGTTGCGATATCGCAACATTGCTGGACCCACGCCCATTGCCCTTTCTGGCGAAAGGTCGACCATTCAGCTCAGTACTGCTAGGTACTGGGCGAGGGGCACTATACTCGTAAGCGTAGTGTCCTAACTATTGGCAGTGATTGCACTTCTGCAATCGCTTGTTGTTTAAAGAGAGAGGTATCTCGCTCACAACATTACATAGGTTCATTGTCTCTGGACCTCCAGTCTCTTTTCGTCTAGGTGGACGATAAGAGCTTGAGCTAGCATGAGCCTGTCTCAGGCTCAAGTCCTCGTGTTTCACTGCGAGCCCTTCATGAACACAGTGATCAACGGGTTTCATAAACCGGATTAGTAGTTATCCTACTCGCAAGGAGTCGTATACGTTGAGCGTAAGAGTGCACGTCACGCTTACCCTGCTTGATTTTAAGGAGCTCTGATCGAACCCTGAACTTAGCCCGTGGCGGCTCTGACGTCCGTTTGAGCAGGGGTTTTTAAGGATTCAAGCGACTCAAAAGCATATAAGTCGTTATTCTCGAGCCCTAGCGCCCAAGTCTTAGCACGCCCCGTCAAGTGGGTTTGAGAAAATGTGAGTTCATTTGCTCTTCGTCGGTGCAACGTACCTTTATGGCTCTGTATAATTCGATAAATCATAAAAACAGGGAGTTTTGCTCATTTCCTCTGTACTGGGAGATATCAAACTTCAAAATTTCGGGACGACGCGTGTGTTTCGTCCCACACATAGCAGCGTTGAATTGTAGCTGTCTCAACAGCTCTGTCTTTTGAGCACCTGCTCGGCCTGTTGAGAGCCTTGTTGGTGAATCGAGGCTAGTTTCTCTCTTTGGGAAACAAGTTCATTTTGAATGAACCTGGCTTTAACGAATGGTTGTTGGTCCCTGTCAAGAGAATTTAACATAGTGTAATGGCGGTTTCGCCGACGGTAAGACTCATACGTTCTTTTGCATTTCATTCAATGCCACTCAAATGGTTAAAGCATTCACGCGTGACGTGAAAGTTTTCTCTTCATCTAGTACGTTCATGTTAGATGAGATGGTCGTGGTAGTTCGACGGACTACAAAGTGCTACCAGTTGTAACGGTGCAAGCTCTTACCAGATGATTGGTAAGACCCTGTGTTGACTAAACACAAGGCTGTGTACTTTCTCACGTCACGTACCCGTGGTGTGAGGAAGTGCGAGGAAGAAAACAGAGCTAGGATCTCGTACACGTGGCGTGAGGAAGCGCGAGAAAAAAAACGAAGCTAGAAATCTCTGTTTAAGAGAAAAAGAACATTTATTTAATATATATAAGTTTCGTTTAGTTAACCTTCTTTGAGTTGCTGTGAATATGTTAAACTACAATTTTCTATGCGGGTTTCTTGCTCACAACCCTTTGCGCACGTCCAACGGCGATTAGTGGTTAATTTGGCTGATGTACCGTGTACATCACCCATTACGTGGCGCACCCACAAATATTACCCTCGAGGATAATAATCGATAGCATCACCTTCCTCGAGTAATGTTGATTAATATTATCTGAAATAGATAAAATTTCAATTTGATACATTCGTATCAATTTATTATGAAACGGGCTCACTCTGATATATAATTGGCGGATCGCTGAGTTAACCCTCTGAGTAATTTTTTATATAGTGATAGCTAGCTAGTAGACCTTCCTCGCTGAGCTTAAACGGCTGTCAAACGATGAATAAAGGCAAAATCATCGATTGCGCTGGTATTCTTTCCCTTTTTTCAATGTATGTAGAGGTAATATGTGGAAGTTGGGAGAGACATACACGTGGCTCTAGGAGATGCATTGACAGAAGATGAGCAATCGGTTGATAGCACGCTGCCGTCAGGAATTAGATACTGAGAATTGGTAAAATGAGCGACGACTGGATATGTAACTGATATATATATATGAGAGTAGGTAATATAGAATATCAGTACAGTGGACATCATATTTAGTGTCCGCGACACCAATCCATGTGTAGTACCCTTCGGTCCACGCACAAGATATAGTGTCCATGCCATAATTATGGTGTGACACTAATTTGTGTTCGGTAAATTTAGTGTCCATGACACTATTTGAAGCAAATCCAGAATCATTGTCTGCGACACTGTGTATCGAAGTGGGGACAAAGTACAATATAAACATTAAACTCAAATTGGTGGATATCAAGCCGAGGGTACCTCCACAAATTTTGTGGGCACTAGTTAAGTTTTTAAATGCGAGCGACCTATAGTGTAGTCAGGGGGAAGGGGGAGCATGAGGCTGTGTAGGATTTGCTCTGCAGTAGTGCGACAATGAAATTGTTTTGGTTGTATTTTGTGCAGAAGCATCATTTTGACATACTTAAATACGATGTGACCAACATTTTTGTATGGGGAAATTGATAATCCTTGATAGACCAATTATATTTTGGAGAATCCAAGAATGCCAATGCACTGTAAATATTGTGTATTTTAAATTCCGCACGAAATTCCTTCACAATTTCTTGAAGTTGGGGAGCCAATTGCTCAATACGCCACTTTCCGTTCACGTCAAGCGACATTTCGCAGCAAATTATGGCCTTGCGGGTGTCAGAAATTCCGTTGTTGTCGCGCTTCGTGTTAAATTCCTGTACAGCCTCAGCCGTCCGTGTCAAAACGTACGACTTACCCGGATTCTTGAGCTTTACTGACCAGCTTTCATCACTGCAAATCTTGTCTTGCCACTCCTTTTTTGTTGAATAACTCAAGTTTGTTGACGTTCCACTAACGCGACCAAATATCCTTCAGCTTGGCGATGACGAAAATTCTGCTGGTTTGCATAAATCGGTAGAGTTCGCTGATAAAAAAGATGAGTCTTGCGTTTAAACTGGCCAGTTTTTTCAAAACACTGCTCGTTCTTCAGGTTGCCACCACAGTTGTCGAGATAAGCAAAAATATTTCGCCCCTTTTTTATTCACACAAATTGCTCTTCTTTCAGTTAAATACTACCGGGAAACTTGCTGATCCATCCATCTTGTTGGTCCTGTCCGATATTAGACACCACCAATGTTGTCCGTAATACCCCTCCCGAATTGGATGCGATGCGCTAATGTTCGTAAAAAATTCATTTGCGGACGCACACGAGCTGATGGACCTCCACTAAGGCAAACAATCATTGTCATCCCTTATCCTCCAGACACGACTTCTGCGTACTTGATCGACGTTTCCCCATCAAAGCCGAGAGTTCTGCCCGTGTCGAAATCGATAACAAAGTGTGTTACGTCGATGTTCTCGATGCAATCTTCGTTCAAAGCACCACCCTCAAAACCAAATTTGAGCTCACCGAGGTGCCTGGTGACTGCAGCTCGAATCTCGCGTATTTTCTCGGATAACACTTGTTTCTTGCCGGTTGGGTACGGAGCACGATCTTGTTCTTCTCCATGATTGTCCGGATCAACTGTGAAGTGTTTTATTCTTATGCAAAACACCGTTTTCATCCCGACTGTGCTCGGTGTACATTTCTTTTGACTCGGTCACAATTTGGACTGAAACTTGGCGCAGAAAAGGCGAGCTACCCTGGATCCCGACCTTGCGCAGTCGACCAAATCAGACAGGACACGTGGGTACATCCACGTCACCCAGTGACTCGCATTTCTACCACATCCGCTCAGAGCCTTGACAACAGATAAGCTGACGGCCGTTCTGCATAAATTTTGACACCGTTACAGATCATCGAGGCAAACTCAGCAAACTCTCGCGCGCCTTCCAACACCTAGCGGCCTTTCTTAAATCGGACTGGTGCGATAATGACTTGAATACATCGGCGATGGCATTCACAGTGGTTGCAAACAGTGTTTTGGAGCCGTCGGCGAACTTGGATTCCATCTGGCGCACAACGCACTGTCTGATGTGAATAGTACTTACAGATTGGCGCGCCTTTTGCCACTTTGGAGCGGCTAAGCGGTCACTCTTCGCATCATTGCTAGACGCACTGGCGCAGTTGATGCCTTCTGCAACATCAGAGACCTGCTGATGGGCGGCGTTATTTTGTTCGTAGCAAGCTGTACCAAAAGCCGCGATTATTAGAGAGGCATAGTCAATAACCGCTGCAGTCTGGAGCTGCTCGCAGGATGATCACAGCACAGGCTGGCCAAATCCTTCGTCGCCTTGTGACATGCCACACCATAGATGCATATGTGACATACATATCAGGCATGCGTGTACAGAACCGACGTCCTCGTGGCAGCCGCCACACGGCAGCTTGCTCATTGCGCTTTGAATCTCAAGTTTTCCAAACACAGTTTCAGGACACTAATTTTGGGTGTCACTATTTTGAGATTTGGCGAGTGTGTAATTTACACGTACATCAGTGTCTAGGACACTAATTGCGGTGCGAATCTAATTATGAACGGACACTAAATACGGTGAGCACTGTAGTAAATAGACTCCATTTCTTCTCATATACACGTTTACGCTTCAAAGACTTCAACTGCACTGTACCATCCAGGCGCGATATGGAAGGGTATAAATATTTTGACTAAGCGAGAAGGACCACGAACTATCTTTCCGTGAACACAACATGGCGCTTAAATAATGCTATATACAGCGACAAGGGCATAAAAAAGCAGTCAGCTTCATATTGACTGCTAAACTTAACGTCAAACAGCTACAGTTAGGCGTCGAGGGCCACTTCAGTTGCTCTTCCCGACCGAGAAACAGTAAATAAATCTCGCAATACTTCAGTGTCGATAGGGACGGTAGCCAACCGGCAAAAAATATTAGCATTTCGTGATATAGGGTATCAAATACCATGTAAGCTTCCATTAACGTGTATAACAAAATACTTGCGAGTGCGACAGCGAAATGAACGAAATTGTGGCGAGTTATATCACCTCTCCATGTGCGTTTTCTAATGTAATTGTAACGATACATTCCTGATGATCAAAATGGCTATAAGCAGAAACACATATAATGACATGAAATTGTGCTTCCAAGTATTCTATGACCACAGGCAAAAAGGCTAGCCGTAGTTGTTTGATTAGATTTTGTATGTCACTAAGAGCATCATACTCTTGGATAGAATGAAAGTGGTTTTCTCTGATCAGGCCATCATTAAGCATCACATAAGGCTTATTCTATCTCCATAACGAATAATGTTTACATTGTTCACAGCGCTTGCAGTCGAAAGCGCTACATGACATACCTTTTAAGATCAATTGCGAGCACAATGCGCACTTTTATAGACCTTGTTCGGAGTGTATACCCTTGAAACTGTCTTAAACGTTTTACTGTTTTAATGTAAGTGTTATCCTATCTCGCGGAACCCACATACGTGTGTTCCATCTTTTTTATTGTATTTCGCCTATACATATACAAAACGAAAATGTGTACGCTAGATCAAATAACAGATCTTGTGTAGCCAATAAAAACCTTGTCGAGCTAAAAGGCTTTGACCTGTAATCACTATATTCTCATGCCGAGGCTCTATTGACTCATCCATGACATCAGATCTACAAGCCGAATATGCAATGATCAACAATTTGATCGCGCGAGATTCACTGACCATCATTACTCTCGTAGAGGTTTAATTACTCGAGAGCATACACCAGCTACATAGTAAGATGTGCAGTTTGTAAATTTACCGATACTATGTAGCTTCGATAAGCGAAATCGCGTCCACAAGCAGAAACTGTTCAAACTTTAGTGTGCCTCCAAGCTTACCATTCAAGGATACGCTCTTTGAGGAACGTCGTTAAAAAGTTGGCTGAATGAAACCGGCCGTCTCTTGAGAGCGGTACTGCATAGTTGAAGAGCTTGCTCATTTCCGCTATATTATAACTCGCACCCGACAAAGTCAGTCTCAAATGCTTCTACAATTGTAACGGGGCACCGAAACTACGTACTGGTCAACCTGTACGGAGTTTTCTATCACTGACTGTAGTGATATTCAGTGCTCAGCTAGGAGTAGAACTACACAGAGGAAGGTAGAGCGACTAAGAGTGAACGACTCTAGTCGTAGAAAAGTAAAACTGTTATTAATAGAATCAAGTCCTATAACTCTTGCATCTCTGTTTGTCCTGACTTAATTATACTAATCTAACTGAATGTATGGTGACGTCTACTCACCACCCATTGCGCGCGTCTAGCAGCGATTGGTGGGTTGATATTATCACGATATTAACCAATAAGTAGTCCCTTCAGTCATCTTCAACAATATCATCATGCTCTGTGATATTGTTAAAAGAATATTCATCGTAATATTCTTTATTGTCATTTTATCCTTAATGAAAATATCATGTAACGTGCTACCCCGTTACAACAATTTAATGATAGGTATAGGTATCCACGTGTATGGGTCATATGTATCATTGAGTCAAGTTACACGATCAAGGTGCGTCTCTAACGAAAAACAATGAAAAATTGATGTGAACAAAGAGCGACAAATTGCCCCACTTACAAACTGTGTTATTTTGCTTAAATATTACATAGGTGTCTGAACGAGTAGATATGAACCGTGAAGTGTCTGTTGAATGCAGCGACATTTAGTACGAAATGGTCTTATATCGAACTATGACTAATATGATATGGTTAGAGGATAATTACAACAAGATGATTCGATCATGTTTACCATATATGACGATGAAAGTTGTGAAGAGTCTCAGTCAATATATTTTTGATGCGACTGGGACCTTTAATGCTGCTCTGACTTTCCGGTTCGCAAGGAGCGCACGCCGGTATATGAATTGTATGGACTATTCAATCATATGATAACCTTGTGTACAGTCGTTGCACTTTACCAAGGTCTTTTCGGCTACGAGAGATGCAAATCTGGCTTGAGATTTATAATTGGTATATTTGGCTGTTACAGGGAGCAAAGTACTCGGCAAAATGGTAGCCATTAACAAATTGCGTTATAATTACCACAAATGTGCTATTTACGCGTATCATTATCCAATGCCTAAACATATAGACTTTTTATGTTCTGCTCAAGCATGAAGATCAATCCCACCATATTTTGTGTCGAAGTTGACAGTAAGTGTTTTAGACCTCTTGATCCTTCCATCGCCCTTGTGTACCTCTTTCTTCGGTGACTCCCGCCTTATCGAATGTAATGTGTTGAAAATCAGTATATTTACCAGCAATCAACACAGCTCTGCATATTTTCAAATTAATCGAAACCCTGGTCTAGCTTCACTAGTTTGAATGGAAACCTCTTTTGCTCGAAGAGGCGAGCCCTTGTCACTTGTATAGGGAATTGGATCCAACTGTTTGATCTTCACCGCAGGTACTACCGATATCATATCAGCATATTTTTTCCTTTAAGAGCATCATACGGGCTACAATCTGTGCTCTAACGAATTGGGTTCTAAACCCTTTATCGACATCATCTCTTACTGCGTAACGTAGTGAAACGGAATGTTGCTGATGATCCAAAGTATTGACGAAACATATATCTTACAATCACAGCTCGTTATGTCAGGCTCACTATGCTATGATTGGCTGTCACGTAGCTTACACGATTAATTGACAAGAAGTATCGTACCAGACAGTCTAGCTGAAACGTGGAGCGCGAGACAGGGTAAAGGAGAACAAGAAGGCCGTCATGACGTCTACGGGGCGAATGAAATACTCAGCAGAAGACCTGGAAGCCGCTGCGCGCGCGTATACCGCGGGCGCCAAGAACACCGCGTTTGTAACGAATATCCTGGCATTCCGGAGCGAACGATTCGGCATCGAGCCAACCATTTAAAAATGATCGTAGCGCTACGAAAGTCTGGGCCTCTACCAATACTAAGAGAAAACATGGAGGGTTATCTTCGTGACTGGGTGGTCGGAATGCAGAATAATGGCCTGGTATATAATCGTGAAGCATTGCTGGCGAAGGTAAACGTCATTTACTGGGCCAAGTACAATGCGACGCGAAGCATCGGCTTCCTTACGATACGATGGGTATCATGCTTCTTTAAGCGTCATCCGGATTTGTCGCTACGCGACAGTCAGTTTATTAAGTGTGCATGGAACGAAGCAAGCATCGAAGGTCTTTAGGAGTTCTTCAAACAGTTAGTTAAAGCACATCATCGGGCGCAATGCAAGACTAAATCAACTGTTTAACATAGATGAGACGGTGCTGTTCGAGAAGAGCAGGCAGACGAAGGTGGTCGTGGTGAAGGGATCGCAAAACGTGTGGAGGAGGTCCGCACATTGCAACTTCCACATCGCCATCGTCACGTGCGCGTCAGCGGCGTGCCACCTCTGCCCATTACTATCTATTTTTCACACGCGACGAATTGGAGGAGTGAAACGCCCCGAATGCTGCTGTCACGACCGCTTCTCGAGGGTTCATGGACAGCGCGGGATTCATTAGATGGCTTCGCCACTTTCGACAGCCGTTCCCAATACGATTTGATGATCGATGATACTATTATATGACGGCTGCAGCATTCAGTACAACGACGAAAGTGTGCGCGAGGCGTTGCGGCTCTCTAGGTCAGCCTCGTTCTACTACCAGCAAAAGCAAAACACCGCCTGCAACCGCTGCACGTAGCTGTATTCAAGCCTTTCGATTCCAGCATGAATGCCGTCATGCACGTGTACAACCTGAATGGAGGCGAAGGCATCATCTCGCGCAATACAGCCATTCTATAGGTGAGCACCGCGTGGTTGAAGGCCATCGCGGACAAGCATGCCAATGTGATCTTTAGCTTCAGAGCGTGCGTCTCTGGTCAGTATCACTGCAGCAACATCAGCGTCGAATCAAGTATTTTCAAAATGACGGATGTGTCAAGGACTTCAATTTGCGCTCCTGGCTCAAACTTAGAGATGTCGTGCGGACCGAGATTCTGGTGCTTCCTGCAATCCCTACTCACGCTCGTGAGCAGCCCAATACTATTGACGTGAACCGTCGACTCTTCACGCGTGACAACTTGCTTAATTTTAACGTATAACATTCATCCTGGAATTATGCTGCATTTTTATACGGTAAGTTTCGGCAACAAGTTGGGTAATGCCAATCCATCGTGCATTTTTGTGATTTTTTTGCTGGGCGCACTGTCGCCTTTATTTTTCGCGCGTAGCGTTTAAAAGTCAAAAAATAGAATTATTTTTGGTCTCTAGTTTTATAAGTAAACGTCCAGGTTCGCGGTAACTTAAAGACGAATTCCACCTTTCTCCTAAAAAATTTCTTCCCGGCACACAATTCCGTGATGTTATCATGAAAAAATCTACAATACCAGGCATAAAAACAGATCGTGGCTGTAAGAGAAAGATGACGACGATAATGAATGCAACACATCGCCGAATTTCGAGCTGTGCTCGTGATCTCAATTGTACAGTCGTCTCTGCATCTATATTAGTTTGAAGTCGTCTGAATCTTTTATTAATGCATGCAATACAACAAACGTATCTTAATAGTTTTTTACTTGGCTAATGCATATATAACGACGCGGTTCGATGTCACTGCGTTGTCGAATATGAACGAGCTATAACCGAATATTAGCTGCACCGACGTCGTGTCATCCCTTTTAGGTTATATACCCAACCCTTTGCAGTATATCTTTGCTGGATGGATCTTTTGAGCTCTAATTTGGGAGTTATCTTCATTTAACCTCCAGTATAGACGTCTTGGCGAACAACTTTTACCATATTGAGAACTTATCGCAGTAGTGACATATCAATGAAGGTATTAACTAGTCTTCTACCTATATTGGATCCATTTTATCATGTAATATGTAAATTTATACCTAAGACTGTCTACGTATCTATCTGGGCTAATATACCAGACTGGGATGCCATATAACATTCCGCCGGCGACGTAGGATAAAAGAGTAAGGGGCCCAAAATAGCATATAGATCACCATGTTAATCATTTGTTCCTTTTGCAGCAATCGAAGCATTGTTTCCAGCAAGGTGTGGATCGCGATAACTTTTTGATGCTGAAAAATATCTCCAATTCGGAATCGCTTTGACGCGGCTCGCTAGACACAAGCGATATGCATGTCGAATCTCGTAACTCTAGCCTTTTAAAGAGCTCAGACGACGTCTAAACCAATCTATACAAGACACCTATGTAAACTAACTTCAGAGTGCATTCCATAGATATTGTAATTTACAACGTAGCAAATTAGGACGCTGTGACTAGTCAATGGGCTCATTTTAAATCATGCAGCAACAAATTGGGGGAAACTTGAGAGTTACTGGGTATCCCTTTGGGTTATGCTGGCGCCTACATAACTTTTCACGCCAATCTTGCCAACTCTTGGAAATATGGATTGTCGAGATGCCCACAGAGCACTGGCAGAAGATCGGGGTAATTCATCGCGGTACACAAATTCCATTATAAGTGCGTTGCGCAAGTGTTGTTTCGACAATCGTAGTAATCAGGTGGAAGCGAGGTACTAACACACTTAAGAGTGTCGCTAGAGATGCTAAATGTACACTTAAAATGATGGAAAGATCGATATGGTGCCCACCTGAAAGAACATATCCGGAACAGCATGGGTGACACGATCAAAATAGTAAGATTATCAGCATCCAGTCTTCAGATATCAATGATGATGGCAAAAGTGGATGCCTGGTGCCCTTAAGAGCTCTGAGGTAAATTAAAGAAGTCGTAAGGTCGAATGCGGTCTGGGCGAGCTGTGAGTGGCGTAGATTCAGAAGCTAACTCGATCAAATACGGTTTCTTCGTAACACTACTAATTGCTTCACTCCAAATGTTAGATGACCCTAGCAAACCAAATTCGACGAAGCTGACCGCGCCGGAGCGGCGAGTTACTTTGTATCGATATGTGGTGTAGTGGTTAGCTAACAATGTAATACAAGTTCCTTAACATACAAACCAAACAATCGCTTAGATTAGTCGAAATAACGGGCTGGTACGTGAGGGTAATTCTATCGCAATTCGCCCCTTCGTGTTCAGTTATGTCTTTCGCCTCACCGATCCATTGCAACCAAATCCTCTAGAAGTCTTCCTGAGCCCAGCAGCCTCTGAACCTCTCTTTTCAAGTTCCTTCTGTAGTGTAGAGAATTTCAGTCACGGGATATTAGGTCGGCGACTTAAGGGTCGGCGACTTGAGCGCCAGTAGAAAAATTCGGCAAATCGAGTATCGGCGACTTCAGTGTCGGCGACTCAAATGTCTACGACTCGGGATAGGCGACTCAAGTGTCGGCGGCTCAAGGGTATAGCAGAATGCGGGAAGATTGAGCGACAGATTCATCACGTTATTTGTATAGGAACTAGGAAAGGACAGAGAGCCATTCAAACTGGCTCTGCAAGAAAGCAAAAGAGATAAACCAAGACAGTGCAGAATTTTCTAAATCCAAGACAAGCGTACACTTAAGGTAAGTCCCTTCGTGGGCTAGATTATGCCTGCCGTCGAACCTCGAGAGGCATAGCTTGTAGAGGTATCGACAGGTAGCGCCAAGAGTTGAGGAAGGCCCGGGTTGGGCATCTCGCTACTAGCGAAGGAAGGAGTCTCGTCGTCGAAGAGCCGGTGACCCAATAGACGGCACCGTTGATAGTCTTGTTGAGCGACGAGTCGGTGGGCCTCTGCCGAGGGCACCGTAATTCTTCTAGTCGGGCGGACACTACGCCTGGTGACCTGTAAAAAACGCGTGAGCGTCGGCTTCCACCCGTTGGTGTATAGTCACAGGAAGATAGAGGTTTAGAAGCTGCTGAGCTCAGGCAGAGCTCTGGAGGAGTGGTTGTAAGGAATCGTTCAGGCGAAAGCCGCAACTAAACTCGAAGGGGCGAGCCGCGAAGGGGCATATCCAAACGTACTTGCCCGTTGCGCCGACGAAGCTCGGCGATTGTTGTGTATGTACGTTGATTCTGTTATACGACGGAATTAACTAACTACTATACCACAACTGGTGCCGCGACCCGGGGTTTCGGGGTGTGCAATTGTTTAGCAGGTACCGAGCAACCAACTACGAGCGAAATAGTCGTCCATTCGAAAATAGCGAGCGGTGGGATATCAGCGTCTGCTGGAAGATCGTCGCGCGCTGGGTCGATTTAGGCGATTAATAACGACACCGAAGTGAAGATGAAAGTGAAACGAGAACCTGAAATCGACGAATTTGAAGGTGTTGACCATGTGAAGGAAGATCAAGATGGAAGAAATGAGTATGATAATGGAGAAGTACTCGGAGAAGTGGAAGAAAAGCGAGTTCTTCATGTGGGACATGTGATTCGCGTACAGACGATGAAGGTGAAGCATGCACAAGTGGTGAGAGACTTTGTGCAAGCCGATCAAGGATAGTGGATTGACGACGAGCTGAGATTGGGGGTTGCAGAACTTCAATCGGCCATCTATAAAGCCCCGAAGAGGATCTCTACTTCTCAGACGAACCGGATCCTTCATAGAATTGCTGACGAGATGAAGAAGAGTAGGTGGACAAGCGTTTCGACATCGAACGATCCACATAAGCGAAATGGTCGGATTTCACCACCATGTTGAAAATGACCTGCACCATTATGAACATTGGGGTACTTTAGGCGTACACTACCTAGCTCTTGCGTGCAATGGGATACAAGTGCAAAGCATCGCAGGATACCAAACTGGCGGAGGCTGTCTTTAACCCGCGGGTGGTGGACAAAGAGATAAAGGAATGGAGAGCCAAGCTCAGAGACGCGTTTGGAACCAAAGCGATTCCGTGCTTCAGGTTTACAATGGAACAGCTCAACGGAGACGCCGCTTCAATCGAAGAGAAGGCACCGATACCATCGAGTTATGAGTCATAGTTAAGATCCAGCGAGAGTCAAGCGTGGATACACGCTCAAGGAGACGAAAAAGGTATAACTAAACCGGAAGCAAACTATCGAGTGGAAAGATCGCCTTACATGGAGGATGTCTACACGTAGACACCAAGGTCATTCCTTCCGACGAGGAGGAAGGGTTTGCAAACGAGGGGAGAAAATGGACGAGGACTCTACGACGACGAAGACGACGACGATGACGAAGAAGATTAAATGGGACGATGAAGCTCTAGAGCGGATCGAAGACGTCTACCTATGCGATAGAGGGATTATGCAAGCCCCAAGATGACTGGTGTGAGCCATTTTCGTTGAGTCTAGGGAAGGATGCCAAGACTTGGTACCGACAGTTGTCGAAGAAAACGCAGAGGACATGGAAGTTGCTCAGCAAGGCGTTTTTGGAGTACAAGTGCTCGCAGTACGATCGGTCGGCCAGATCCAGGTACACCCAACAAAGCGCCAGTAATCGGGACATGTGTGCGATATCCTCCTCCGCTTGAATGGATACGCACGAGCTGCGCAGATCCAATACGAGCTAGGCGGGGCCGAATCTTAAGATCACGTGGAGCACTTCTTGCTGAATTGTGA
This sequence comes from Hyaloperonospora brassicae, assembly GCA_947650285.1. Classification (NCBI taxonomy): domain Eukaryota; phylum Oomycota; class Peronosporomycetes; order Peronosporales; family Peronosporaceae; genus Hyaloperonospora; species Hyaloperonospora brassicae. The sequence goes on along the minus strand of CANTFL010001315.1, from coordinate 1,635 downwards.
AGATGATGATTTGATGGAATTTATTTACCCGCAACGACGTTATGATATACATCAAGTGGAACAGATCATCAGACATCGGTTGCTTGGCAAAAAACGCAAGAAGCAACGTGACAGAATGAGCAGCAATCGACAATTATATCCATACAGATACGAGGATTTACTCGCCGCAGAGACAGCCGTAACGACAGCACGCGTCAATCAGAAGGCCGACGTGACAACAGACGTGATGGTCACCGTTTCGATCACGAAGAGACATTGTAACGGGGCAGCCCGTTACATAATATTGTCACTTAAGGAAAGTGACAATAAAGAATATAAGATGGATATTCTTTAAACAATATCACCGAAGCGGTGATATTGAAGGGTCGACCAGAAGGGTTCTGTTCATTGGTTGATATCGTGATGATATCAACCCACCAATCGCCGCAAGACGCGCGCAATGAGTGGTGACGGAGACGTCACCATACCTGCAGTTATATTAGTATAATTGAATTAAGTCAAACGAAGAGACAGTAGTTTAAAGACTTAATTTATTAATATAACAGTTCTACTTTACCCTACCTACGCTTCCTCGCTCGCCACGTGTACGTCCGTCGGGGCACCCAAATCCCTTGCGTTAAGTTACGCAAGGGTGTGCCCCGATTACAGACATGAGAACTCCGACTCGTCAGCAGAGACAGGCACATCGCGGCGAGAGGGCTAGCGGGCGGTACAAGTACGATGGTAGCCGTCGTATTACCCTCTGCATCGGCAACTACGGACGATCTGCGGGCTGCAGTCGAATAATTGAGGCTTAGACAATACGCTGACCATTACGACTCGCAGGAGAACGAAAGCGATTTCGACAACACTAACGACTACAGGTCGGACTCTGGCGCCGATTACATGGAAATGGGCAGAGAAGTCAACAGAGTGGCGTTACCGGCAGAACGCGGTGAGCGATCACGACCTGGTCCTAATACTATGGGTCGAGAGGGCGTACCGGCTGGGCATGAGGTACGACTTGATCCACCGGACCAAATCAACTAGCGTCATCGGCCAGACCACTCGAGAGAACGCCGACTATGGGGTCCCTATAAACGTGTGTTGCAGCAGGACACGACGCTCACTGTTGCAGACGCCGTTGCAAATTCTGCAAACATGTGCACGACGTCGGTAGGTGCTAATCGTTCACCGAAATTTAACGACTCACCAAGTCCGTCAAGTCATCGATCGATCGAACAACTGTATCCGAAGAGCTCCAAAACATCTATTCGCCAGGCCATTTAAACTAGGAGTCTAGCCGACTTTGACTGGGTCGGGAAACATGGTCTACCACAGTCAGTGAAACCAGCAGTCGACGCGAACTACGTTTTGCTTTTGTCGGAGAAACAAGAAGCCCGGCGATGAAGCGTGTAAAAGGTTCAAAAAGAGGGGGAGCATGCGCCGGAGATGTCAACTTCCGACGAAAAAGTCGACGGTGAAAGAGCGATGACTCGGATGGACGTATCACCCAACTCTCGGCGACAGATGGAATTGGAAAAGCCACTGAATTTGCAACAAGGGGGGCGACTAGGATGGTGGTCGTCAAGGAAGTTCGGTCGAAGAATAAAAACGAGAGATTTGTAATGGGGGCAGTGAATGATCCAACGGACT